>CM068751.1:10779654-11475591 GCA_035084275.1 Hydrolagus colliei | reverse complement strand
TCCCCTCCCCTACATACCCCCACCCCATGTCTCTCCCCGCTCATCCCCATCTCCCCCCTCCCCCATACCCCACGTCTCTCCCGCCTCCCCTTCTCTCCCCCCTCCCCTACATCTCCCCCCATCTCTCCCCCCTACCCCCCCCTTCCCCCATCTCTGTCCCCCACATCCCCCCATCTCTCTCCCCCCCCCCGCCCCCCTCCCCAACCCCATCTCTCTCCCCCCCCCCCCCCCCCCGCCCCCCTCCCCAACCCCATCTCTCTCCCCCCCCCCCCCCCCCGCCCCCCTCCCCAACCCCATCTCTCTCGCTCCTCCCCCCCCCCCCCCCCTTCCAGCACTACAGGCCCAGGCGGGTGTCAGTCAGTGAGTCAGGCCTCTCTCTCTGTACTGTGTGTTGTATTGTGGTGGTGGTGGCGGGGGGGGGGGGGGGAGGAGAGGGAGGAGTGTGGGGGGTGGGGAAGCTGGGACACGAACCAGAGAGTGCGAGAGGGTAAGGACTGGGCCTGAAGGGGGGGGTGGGGGAGGTTAGGAATCCCCCGCACTCGGGCTTACTGTTGCTGCCGGGGAGGGAGGGAGAGAGAAGGGGAAGGAGACAGAGAGGGGGAGAAGGTTGGGAGGAAGGGAAGGAGAGAAGAGGGAGGAGGGAGAGAGAGAGGGGGAAGCAGACAGAGAAGGGAGAGAGAGAGAGTGGGAGGAGGGAGGAAGGAGAGGGGGCTGGCTGATAGTTGGGGGAGGTTAGGGGAGAGTGGGGGGGGGGGGGGGGGAAGAAGAAGTAGGAGGAGGTTTGTGGGGGGGCTGGCTGTGAAGGTTGAGGCAAAGCCCCCATATTGCTGTACAGACACAGTAACTGCGGCCTTCATTGCATTCCATGCTCAGGCCTCCCCTCTCCCCACCCCACCCGCCTCGTGTGTCAATCCTCCTTTTTCCACTGGACGCTTTTAGTTTCTTTTTATCTCTTTATAATGTGGTTTTCACACCCACCCGCCCCCACGTTTTGTTTTGCTCGTTCTTTTGGTTTGTTTAAACTCCCCTCCACACCCCCCCCCCCCCCATTCCGTACCTGTATAGTTATATATAAGAGTCAGTTTATCACTTTCTCAACATTTAGATAAAATGTCTGTTTCCCCCTCCCTAAAAAAAATCCCCCCCCCCCCCCCTGTCACACCCACAGATACACACGTAGATGTTTATGGCTTTTATAACATCATTTGATTGTTGAACTGGTTTTAAAACATTCTAATTATGTGAGCTGAGCCTTAAACATCTGTGTGTGTGTGTGTGGATTTGAATTATAATATAATAATTTTCCTGGGGAAACTAATCAAACTACTTAAACGCAAATAATGACTTGCTTGGTTCGGTCTTGTCTGTGTGTGTGTGTTTATAAGTGTATAATAGTACAATCATAATCATTGCATTTGACGCAGTGCCTTTTCACGTCTTTGAGACGTCTCAAATCGTTTCGTAGGATATACTGTAAAGTGAATTGACCGTGTATTTGTGGGCGAAACGCAGCAGCCAATGGCGCACAGCAGTGTCCCCACAAACAGCCGTGGGTTGTGCATTATATATTTATATGCTGTGTATGTTAAACATTGTGCACTCCGACAAACTCAGTCCTGTGGCCTAAAACGCTGGTTTCACATATGAGCACATTTTCTTTGAGCTTGTAGGTTAGTTGAAACGCACAACTACGTACTGGGTATTTGGTACAAAGTGTGTTTGTGGATTGTTCCATTGCAAAGTGTATACGTATTTCTCTAGAATGTTTTTGATATTAGCACATAGCTGTTGACCCAGAAAGATTTCAATCGGAAGGAGGATATCTTGACTGGTTTGTTACTCGAAAACAGTGACAAACACACGAGTGGGCTGTCAGCCAGTGCTTCTTCCTGAGAAGCGTGAAATTACCTCAATTGATAAGTGACTTATCTGTTTTTTTGCAAGTTAAGGAAATCGCTTTTCAAAACCTTGTTTCATTGATGAGAAAATGTTTTAATTTTTTTTGTGGTGTGTGTGTTGCCAAGAATATTCAATGCCCCTGATTTCGTAAGACTGTTCAGTGTGTTGGTGCACAGTGGGTAGTCATGAAACGGTTCTGTTGATAATTCATTAATAAGTCTTGGGATGACATTTTCATTCTAAAATGTAGTGCACACCTCACAAGTGTTAAATGATGAAATTGCTATGTGGGATTTTGCATATGCTTGTAAATACAGGTGTGCTGCTGGGGGAATTGAAAATGCATTTCACTCCCACAGAACAGTTACAAGGGAGCATTGGGTAGATTGCAAACGTTTAACTGCCTAATAATAATAATACTTGCAATTGATATAGCGCTTTTCACGTCTTCTAGACATCTCAAAGCGCTTCACAGAATATACTAATAATAATCCCTCAAAAAACCCCCACCAATGATAAATTGGTCATTTCAATCCACGACTGTTTGTGTGTGACGCTGCTGTGTGCAATTGGCTGCTGCGTTTCGCCCACAAAATATACAGTCAATTCATGGTATATTCTGTAAAGCGCTTTGAGACTTCTCGAAGATGTGGAAAGCGCTATATCAAATGCAAGGATTATTATTATTATTATTATTATTCTCTGTGAATCCAGGAGCTTGTAGAACACACAAAGGTATTTATGTGCTTGGAGATGGGAGAGGAAGAGAACCAGTTTGATGGAATTGGATCTTTTAACAATGTTTTGATACTTGATATCTTGATATACTTGATATCCCTACATGTTTCCTAAATACATTGGAGATGTAAAACGTACCCACCCGAAAGGTTCCGGGTAAAAGTGACACCTGTCATGGCACAAAAGGCATGTGGATAAACAGACATGGCAGCCTTCCTTGATTCCCAGAACTTGTGCGGAGTGAGGTATCTGATCTTATTCTGTAATAATAATCCTTGCATTTTGATACAGCGCTTTTCACGTCTTCTAGACGTCTCAAAGCACTTCACAGAATATACTGTAAAGTGAATTGACTGTATATTTTGAGGGCGAAACGTGGCAGCCAATTGCACACAGTGGCGTCCCCACAAACAGTCGTGGGTTGATCTTAGCTGGGGGCAACAGCCGTGGAGTGCACTGATTGTCTTTATTCCTTTCAGGGTACGCAGAGCAGACACCTGGTCGGTCCTCCTCACTGAGTGAAAACCAAATCAATCTTGAATATGATGTACCTGTAGCTCAGCGATTAGAGCACATCCTTACAAGCATAACATCTGTGTTTCGAATCCACGCAGCTCGGGGCGACACCTTAGGGAAGTTTCCTTACTCCACATGCCTGATAATAATCCTTCCAAAAAAACCACAATAATAAATTGGTCATTTCAATCCACGACTGTTTGTGCGGACGCTGCTGTGCGCAATTGGCTGCCACATTTCGCCCTCAAATATATACTGTCAATTCACTTTCCAGTATATTCTGTGAAGCGCTTTGAAATGTCTAGAAAACGTGGAAAGGTGCTGTGTCAAATGCAAGGATGATTATTATTTTTACTTACTGATTGTTGTGTCCTACTATGCTCACAGTGTATGCTCACATAAAAAAGAATGGACACTTCGCAAAGTATTGGTTGGAAGCTGATGATTTGTACTTGAGCAGAAATTGATCAATACCCTCAGGAGAAAAGTGATGGAAAAATAGCATGCATGGTATTAAAATAGATCTGAACTATTTTTGTATTGTATCTTTTCAGTTCATTTCTGGTTAGTAGTGAAAAGTCTGAGCCAGTTGATATTATAAACTGCAAGCAATTGGATGGAACAGGATAAAGCGTTCTGCTTACATTAGCAATTATGTTAACTAACTTATCAACTAACTTGTTGTCTTGCGTTAAACAGTCCTGAATTGCATGCTCCAATATTGGCTCCAATGTTTCACATTTTCATATAAACCTGTGAACCAGCAAGTTGATGTATAAATAGTACAGTAATAATAATAATCCTCGCATTTGATATAGTGCGCTTTTCACATCTTCCAGATGTCTCAAAGCGCTTCACAGAATATACTGTAAAGTGAATTGACTGTATATTTTGTGGGCGAAACGTGGCAGCCAATTGCGCACAGCAGCGTCCCCACAAACAGTCGTAGGTTGATATAACCGATTTATTATTGTTTTTATTATCAGGCGTGTGTGTCTGTGTGTGGAGTAAAGAAACTTGCCTAAGGTTTCGCCCTGACCTGCTGGGAATTGAACCCAGGTCTCTTGCTTGCGAGGCGAGTGCTCTAACCACTGAACTCCAGGGACTCCACAGTGTACGATAGATACACTTACATGATAACCTTGCCTGGGTGGTGTTGAGACCCATGCATGCATTGAGTTTGTTTTTCCTCTGGTCCCGAGGGGAGAGAGAGGAGCAGAGTGTCGTTGGTACAAACTATATAAATGCTGCTGCCTTCTGTAGGCCCAAGCTGTACAATAGTGTGTTTCTGAGCAGCCTGTGACTGCCTCCCTGACTCATCAAGAGGCCTGAAAATAGTCATAGCTATGGCTTTCAAATCACAGTTTGTGTGTGCGTTTGTACGTTTATGGATTTCAGTCTGGAATTTGCGATGAATTGTAAAACCAGAGTTATGGGGAATGTAAATGAATACCACAGCCCTGTTACCACCACAAGTGCTTTATAATTAATATACTTGTTATTACTAACAAGTAAAATAGTTTCACGTCTACTGAGAGGAAGGAGGAGGGGAGGCTTTGCATTTCCATCGAATGCTTTCATTGAGTTTGTTGTCTTTGAGCTCAAGCATTTTTCACTCGTGCACCTCAGTATGTGATGCTTTTCTGCTTATAGATGTGGAATGATCCTGTACACTGTGGAGTTCTGTAGCTCAGTGGTTAGAGCACTCGCCTCGCAATCGAGAGACGGGGGGTTGATTCCCAGGCAGCGAAAAACATTGGCCAACTTTCCTTACTCCACTCCATACGCCTCTGTTTACCTACCAGTGAGTGGGAACCCAGTGGTTAGTCGATTGGCAGATTGTTTTTCCGGAGGTAATAATTCCTTTAAAAATAAATTTTTGAAAACCAAAAATTGTTCACTTCAACAATCCACGACTGTTTTGGGGACACTGCTTTGCACAGTTGGCTGCCACGTTTCGCCTACAAAATACATAGTTAATTCACTTTACGGTATAATTCTGTGAAATGCACATTGAGTCATCTCAAAGACGTGATAAGGCTCTATCTCAAATGCAAAGATTATTATAATTTCTACTGAGTTTAGCGTAAATGCACTAAGACAGGTTTTCTGCTAAAATAAGCAAGAGTTGCAATGTGGACAAAAATTGGACTAATAATGGGAATCATATTCAGAGTAGCATGAAGCTCCCACTACAATATTTAGCTGCATTTAACTGGAAAATAAATCCTATAATAAAAGCAGAAAAAAATTAACCGTCAATGTGAGTCCTGTGGCCCAGTGGTTAGAGCATTCGCCTTACAAGCGAGAGACCTGTATTCGAATCTAGGCGGGTTAGGGCGAAACCGTGGGCGAATTTCCTTACTCCACACGTATGCCTAATAATAATCCCTCCAAATTAAAAAAAATTGGTCATTTTAATCCACGACTGTTTGTGGGGACACTACTGTGCGCAATTGGCTGCCGCGTTTCACCCACAAATATACAGTCAATTCACTTTATGGTCTATTGTGTGAAGCGCTTTGAGAAGTCATGAAGACATGAAAAGCACTATATCAAATGTAAGGATTATTATTATTTAATCTCATCGAAACACTGCGCTTGCTTTTTATTTAATACGGTGCTTGGATAATGACAGTTTTCAACTTTTTTTTACACTTGATGTAACTAGTTTGGAAATGCAGTATTGCATTCATTGGTTGGTGATGCAACCAATGTGATGAAAAAAAGAGTAAAAGCTTTGTCATGAAGAAAGTGAATCTATAATAATATCTTTTGAGGTTTCACCAATGGCTTCAGTGGGTAAAAGACATTGGCTGCTGTCGCTAGCTAGGGTATGTGCCATGATCATAAAATCTGCCAACATCCGCTATATATTTTTTCTTGGTGAAGATTAACCACTTTTGTTCAGGTGCTGAAGTTGCCGACATCTGTGTAAACAACTCCGGCAAGAGTAAATGGCTTCAGGAGAGGTGGGGGAGGGGCGGAAACCCACTTTCGTGCTTACATAGATGTTGTAATTAAATAACGTGAAACTGCAAAATCTAATGAAGTGCAACATGGTGGGAAGTGATGAGATGAGACGTTAAACTGAGGTCCTTTTTAAAAATAATAATAGTAATAATAATCATTGCATTTGATATAGCGTCTTTGTGACGTCTCAAAGCGCTCCACACAATAGACTAAAGTGAATTGACTATATATTTTGTGGACAAAATGCGGCAGCCAATTGCGCAAATTATTATTATTAGTTGCGGGCTGCGTTACGTGAGTGTAGAATAATCCTGTGTTTGTGGCTACAAATTGGCCATCCCTGATCTGAATAACCATCTGGCTCAGGACTGATGAAACTTTCACACATGATGCAAGTGAAGTTGAGCAATGAGCAGCTGTGAAACCATTTTTTAAAGTTTATTTTTAAATCTGGGATTCAAAGTGGGGGTGTGGGGGTACAAATTGCTGAGTATTTGATGTATTCAGACATATAAATATAGGATTTGTTGGTGAATTCAAAAGGCAAGTTATCAAACCTCTGATTGAAACCGTGTTGAAGAGTTGATTTCAGTGCTGTTGTTGGACTGAATATTTGTTACTTGTAACTATGGTGACAAATACTGTACAATCATTAAAGGGCATGTTGAAACTTGGGTCAGATGGGCTTGTCTCAGTGTTCTTTGGGAGATCAACATGGATATTGCCTTTTGTCCATTTTCTGGGTTAAGTGCTTGGAGACATCTAGAAGACATGATATAACAGCGCTCTATCAAATGTAAGGATTATTATTATTAAGCAAGTGTGGAATCACCAAGCGTATTCAAACTAACAACAACAAACAAAATTATGTTTGTTGGGAGGACGTCCCAAGGCCCAAAACAGTCAGGTCAGGACTCGAGCAACGGGGAGGGGAAGGAGAGAGTTGGGAGGGCAGCAGAAGGCACAATCGAAGAGGAGGGTCTTGAGAATGGCCTTGAAGGAGGAAAGGGAGAGAGGGAGACAAAGGCACCGTGGAGGTAGGCAGGCAGGCAGAGTTCCTCATGCCACCTACATGTAGACATTTCCCATTTGTCTGGGATTGTGAGTTCTCTCACTTTGCTTACCTACCCAATTCCGGAAAGTGTTTGCGTGGAGGTTGGTAGCAGCTGAGGCTTGTGGAGTGAGTGTGTGTGTTGGGGTTCTACTAGAGTTTCACAATCTAAACCTGAATATTACGCCACTGTGAGCGCCGTCTTGACAGGCTTTCTTGCAGCTTGTTCCCCAGGCCTCACTCTACCCATTAGGACTCTGGCTTGCTGAGGTAACAGGAACCAAGTGGGAAGAATTCCTGCTTGCTGCTCCTTCTAATCCTGCCAACCAGTCAGGCTGGCTGGTCTACCGTAAACAAGCAGTATGTGGAGACCTGAAGCTCAGTGGTTAGCGCACTCGCCTTACAAGCGTGAGACCTGTGTTTGAATCCAGGCTGATCAGTGCGAAACCTTGGGCAAGTTTCCTTACTCCACAAGCCTAATAATAATCCGTCCAAAAAAAATAATAAAAATTAATCATCTCACCCCAATTGGTGACGCTGCTGTACGCAATTGGCTGCCGCGTTTCACCCACAAATATACAGTCAATTCACTTTACAGTATATTCTGTGAAGTGCTTTGAGACACAGTCTAGAAGACGTGAAAAGTGCTGTATCAAATGCAAGGATTATTATTATTGTAAGGATGGACTCTTCTGATCAATCTATTGTAGGGCAAATCGCCTTGAGAGTTCTCCAGTTTCCTCCCAGGTAGGGGCTGTCACATGGTTCTCATCCCCTTCTCCCCCCGATAGTCACACGTTAGCCATTAGACATCCAAACATGGGTTTGGACCTTTGCAAGGAGGACAACTGGGACTAGGAATTGCTTGCGAGTCTCCTGAGCCTCACACCAAGCCACCTGGCAGTTGCCTAAATCCCAGGAATGCTAGTCCCGGAGAGGCAATTTATAGTAATAATAATAATAATCTTTGCATTTTGATATAGCGCTTTCCACCTTTCTAGACGTCTCAAAGAGCTTCACAGTCGTGGGTTAAAATGAACAATTTTTATTATTGTGTTTTTTTTTGACGGATTATTATTAGGCATCTGTGTGTGTGTGAAATAAGGAAACTTGCCCAAGGTTTCGCCCTGACCTGCCTGGATTCGAACACAGGTCTCACGCTTGTGCATGTTGTTGTGTTGAGGCATTACTGACTTGACTTAGAACCATGTTGCCACAATGGGGACAGTCCAGTGAAACAAACGCTACATGAAAGCTGTGCTCCTAGAGCTTAGTATTAGAAGTTCTTGTCTTTTCCTCATTAGTTCCGCCCTTCCTCCATGCTTTATTTGATAAGGAATTAATTTTTGTCACCCCCTCAATGTATTTCGCCCACAAATATACAGTCAATTCCACTTAACGGTATATTCTGTGAAACGCTTTATGCGATGCAGACTAGAAGACATGAAAAGCGCTATATCAAATGCAAGGAAAACTCATTATCCAAGCACCGTATTAAATAAAAAGGAAGCACAATGTTTTGATGACATTAAATAATAATAATCCTTGAATTTGTTATAGCGCTTTTCATGTCTTCTAGACATCTCAAAGTGCCTCACAATATACTGTAAAGTGAATTGATTGTATATTTGTGGGCGAAATGCAGCAGCCAATTGCACACAGCAGCGTCCCCACAATCATGGAATTACATTTTATTATTTTATTATTGTGGGCTTTTTTGGACGGATTATTATTAGGCGTGCGCCTGCGGAGTAAGGAACCTTTCCCAAGGTTTCGCCCTGATCTGCCTGGATCAGTGTAAAGCTACCTTTATAACTTAATTGGATTCAATTCCAGGCAGGTCAGGGTGAATCAAACCATGGGCAAGTTTCCTTACTCCACATGCATAATAATAATCCTTCAAAAACAAACAATAATAAAATCGCTCATTTCAATCCACGACTGTTTGTGGGAACGCTACTGTGCGCAATTGGCTGCTGTGTTTCGCCAAAAATATACAGTCAGTTCACTTTACAGTATATTCTGCAAAGCACTTTGAGACAGAGTCTAGAAGACATGAAAAGCGCTATATCAAATGCAAGGATTATTATTCCAACTACAGAGCAACCTTGGTATAAGGCAGAACTAACTCCAGCATGAGTACTGTACTCATAAAGTACTCAGAAGTTGCCTTATCCAGCTGCAGATTAGCGTTAGAATTCTCTGCATTTACAGTACAAATATGGTCAAAAGTTGAATCAAACCTTTAATTTAGCAAATGTAACTTTTATTTGCTACCGCACATTTGTGATTACAACTGCTGTAATCTACTCGAGTGAGCTACCGGATAGAAGCTTTTAGGAAATAAAGGTGTTTTTTTTATCATCCATTAGATCTACAGTATTTGCAAAGGTCACCTGGAAAAAAGAAGCCAGCCTCTGCCTGAGTTGCGCTGTGTCGGGTTGTGGGTTTGTGATATGATTGGCTGACTCACCATTTTAAAGGTTATTGATGCACATTCTAGGTTGTATAATTGTAAAAATCCAGGATGTCTTCACAAGCCTATCTCACTCCGGTTTGTCCTTGGCAGGCTCCCCACTCTCACAGCAGATTGACTTTAAGATCCTCACCCCTTGCATTTGACAACAAGTCCCTTGGGATGTCCTCCTGATGTGAAAGGCGCTCTAGAAATGTAATTTTGTGGTTGTGTTTTGTTTGTTGTTAATGCCCTTATTTTCTTCTCTCGTGCCCCTACTTGGCAGCCTAGCCTTCAGAAGGCCCCTGTGCCTTTTTCCTTTCTTTCCACCTTCCTCATCCTGCTCTCCTACCTTGTCGTCTTGCCCTCATCTTGCTCGCTTCCCAACGTGAAAGGCGCTGTATAAATATATTTGTATTGTTGTTTGGTGTCCATATCTATCTCTGTGAAGCACTTGGAGGCATTAATAATAATGATAATAATCCTTGCATTTTGATTTAGCGCTTTTCACGTCTCCCAGACGTCTCAAAGTGCTTTACAGAATATACTGTTAAAGTGAATTGACTGTGTATTTGTGGGCAAAAAGCTGCAGCCAATTGAGCACAGCAACGTCCCTGTGGATTGAAATCACTCATTTTATTATTTTTTGGGAGGGATTATTGTTAGGCGTGTGGAGTAAGGAAACTTGCCCAAGGTCTCGCCCTGACCTGCCTGGATTTGAACACAGGTCTCACACTTGTAAGCATTGTTTATTATGTGAAGGCCACTATATAAATAAATGAAAGTTGTCGTCTGTGCTTCACGTTGGAAGTGATCTGATTGTAAAATCATTGTTTTCTGATAATCAAATAATCACTGCTGAGCTGTGGTATCAAACCCCTTTGTTATATTGCAAGTATTATTATATTTATGAAGAACATCATCAGACTTAAAGCTTGTTAGCGAAAAAAAATGTGGCTGTGCGTTTCAGAGTGATAATTTTATATTGTTGGTCGTGTTGTGTCTCTATGTGCCTTCAGAGGTATGAGTGAATGCTTCCCAATTTACCTGGCTATATATTTCTGCTGAAATTGAAACTTGCTGATGGCAGCATTTTAAGCTAAATGCATTCATTGCAGGCATTAAAGTTTTAAAATAGTCCAGTCTGTCCTTTTCTTTTTTTAAAAAAGAGAGAAAATCTTGTATTTTGGAACCTCTAATAGGTCAGTGTAGTTTTACAGTGGTTTGGAGGATTCTGGATGTGTTTTTTTGTTTCTCCCTTTGGTTCTCTGTGTAAATGCTTGTATTTCTTCCCTTGGAAACAACAGAGAATGTGCAGAGGCCACGGATATTTTATTTTAAGTGAAGGAGGAAAGCTTGGGTCTAAACAGTTCAGCCTGACCTTGTATCACCAAATGTCCACTTGTGTATTTTCCAGCAGGCAGGCCAGTGTCGCTGGCTCGCAGGCAAGAGCAGGAAGGCAGATTGATTATTTCCCTTCCTTAGTCACTTTGATGCCAATTCACTTTGACACTTTGATGCCAATTGTAATGCCTTCACACAACTGGAGCTGCTATTAACTATTTCAGCTCAGATCAGAGCATGGACAAGATACTTGTATGGGAGCAGGTCAGTGATAGACAGCTGGTGTCTACCCACTGAATCACTAGGCCAGTTTTATTTTTTTTAAATGTTAGTGAAACTTCTAAAATGTCAACCATAATTTTTTACAAATGATATGGAGAATAGCACAATTCCGCTGCACAATTCACTTAAAAGACTTGTTGAATTCACCCATTGTTGCTCTACAAGAGGTAGATAATCCATCCGCAATTTACTCTTCAAAAAATTGTCTCTACCTTATATTAGTCCGAAACCTGTAGCGATAGACAGCCAGATGTGATTTTAAATATTGCACCTGTAAATTTCACATGGTGTAGACAAACCACAATCATGATCACAAACAATGTTTATTAATTTAGACTAAATTGCAGAGTTTACAGACAGTTAGTTTTTAATACATACCATATTTAAAACATGTTTCTGTTATGTCAACATGAACTTAAAAGGAAATGAATAATTGAATGGCAGGTATTATCTCTGGTAATATTTGGTGTATCAGATTGCAGACTAGCTGTTGGTGTGTTTTTAAAATTGTCCGTAGTTATCTGCATTTGTCATCTTTTCTGGTCAATAAAATTGTACAGGGCTGCTTATTATTCAACTCCAGTGAGCATTGTTACTGCACTAGCCCATCAGGTCATTTTTCTTTTACTTGCTGAATAATATAATAATCCTTGCGTTTGATATAGCGCCTTATTATGTTTAGAGACGTTACAAGGCTCTTCACAGAATATACTGTAAAGTGAATTGATTATTTTGTGGGCGAAACGCGGCAGCCAATCATGCACAGTAGTGTCCCCACAAACAGTCGTAAATTGAGTGACTGAATTATAATTTTTATTTTGAAGGGATTATTATCTGCCAATTGACTAACAAATGGTCGCTATTTACTGCTAGGTAAGCAGAGGCGTGTGAACAATGATATTTGATGGCCTTGCATTTTTCAAAATAAAATGTAATGTTTCCGCCCCTAATCACTGCACCCCTTTTCTTACCTCTTTCCCCTTTTGAGGGTGTGTTTAATTCTTTTTTTCTTGCCACTGGGGTAAATAAAGTCAAGGTGATGTTCAAGTGATGCAACTTTGCGTGAGCATTTAAGCAAGTAAGCAAGCGCCTTGGGACGACTTCCTTTATGTGAAAGGAGCTCTCTAAATTAAATTTTGTTGTCGTTTTGTTGTTGTTGTTGTTGTTCCAGCAGGTATGACTAGCTGTTAGGATTTGTAGCCCTGGCCGTTTCCCCTCCTTTGACCACAGGGTGCGGAAACTTAATTGTGGTTTTCCTCCAACTCATGGCCTAGTTGAGATCTGGTAATTCAGAATTTGAGCTGACGACTTTCTAGCCTAATGCTATGTAATGTCCTTTTACCCACCAATGCTACAGCTACAGGAAGCCAGCTCTGAATTTCTTTTCAAAACCCTTTGGATCATTTGAGTTTTCTTTAAAAGAGAGTCACAGTTCATCTTATGTTTCTGTTATTTTGGGGTGGGGGAGAGGTGGGGTGGTTTAATGTGGAAACTTTAATTTGTGATGCATTTCTGTATTTAGCAATGTGTCCGATAAAGACATATGACTGAAAACAGGTGTTTCACAGCAGGCTTTGTATGTTGAGAAGGAAATTGACTATTAGATTCCGTCCAGATAAGATGTGAAACTAACCTTTTCAGTCCCAGATTTAGCTTTATGTTTAAAAATAACTTGTGTGCTGTAACATCATACCTAATGCATTTATAGTAAGATAAAATAATAATCCTCATGTTTGATATTGCGCCTGATCAAGTCGTCAAGACGTTTCGAAGCGCTTCTGATTTACTGTAAAGTTTTTTTTACTGTATTTTGTGAGCAAAACAGCCATAAAATACACAGGTCAAATATAAAGTGGGTGATTCTTGTGAATTTCCCTCAACTTTGGACAGGTGAGGATTTGCGATCAGGTTTAACCCACTGGCTTCATCTGGGGGTTGTGGGTGGCTCCGGAAATCGTTTGAAGAAATATTTAATTGTCTGGGCAACCCATCTTGCTCTGGTGGGAATAATGGGATTGTCTGCTACAAACATCTGTGATTTGTCAAGGATACAGCTGGCGTGGCCAACAAGATTTGCAGCTAAATTTGGGTGTTTATTTGGATCAGTTTCAACACAGTTGGGGGTGTTGATTTCCGACTCCCGCCCGCTCCACCCCTCCTCCACACTCACTTTTAAAAAAGGAGCCACTTAAAGTATAAAATTACTGCATGAAAATGTATTAATTGTATTGCAGTATTGTATTCATTACTTTTTTAAAATAATTGGGTGAGCAGTTTTGAGAATTCTAAATAATAAGAGTTTGTTTAAATTAAAAAAAATTGGTCATGCTTTCAGATCAAAGCTTTTTAATGACGGTGGTTGTATTCTTTTTTTCTGCCAGAAAACCCTCAGCTTTACTACTAATACTAATAATCTTTGTACTGTATTTGCTAAACAACAACAGCAAAATTACACTTGTATAGGAGGACGTCCCAAGCATAAAGGCACCTTGTCGACTGAAAAGAGAAGAGGGATTGTATTGTACATTTCCGATGCATAGTAGCTATTGTGAATACAAATTTCATTTGGTGGCTATTGGAATATCTACAAAAAAACAGATTATTTCAGGCTGATGAATGTGGATCCTCCCTTTCCTCCCTTTCCTCAGAAGAAAAAGAATGCATCTAGATTTGAATAGATACAATGCTATTGGATGGTAGTTATCTTATGCAACATTGCTCGACTTTGATCATAGATTTTTGAATTTGTTAAGTTTCTAATTAGGTGTTGTGATGGCTGATTACTGTGCAGCACCATTTACTATATATAATTCAGTAAGTATCGAGGCTGTTAATGATTACCACATCCTAAAATGAGCTAAGGGGTGGAGTTACCAATTTTGTGCATTGTTTTATGGGCAGTGGTTGACCTATTGCACAGAATCTTTGAATGGTGCTTTAATATTGGCTGTTGGTGTAGTGATAGAATGGCGTGCGGTATTCTGGATAAAATGTTATTGCGTAGTATCCCTGTGGAGATGAGCCTGCCGTTGTTGTTCCTTCCCACACTTGCACTGCTGAGATGGGGGAACATAGGCAATGCCAGACTCCCACTGCTCTGTGTAGCACAGATGTCTGTGCCCCAGATTAATATCAGCCATCTTTCTCCAGAAAGTAATCTTCCAAAGTATTGAACTGTTTTTCACTCTCCCACTATTGAACAAGTTTTGAAGTACCCAGTAAGCTGTTGTAGGAGTAAGTGTGTACAACAACAACAAAATTACACTTGTATAGTGCCTTTCACGTCAGGAGGATGTGTACAAAAATGTTAAACGTCTGACTAAATTCCGGATTGTTTTTGACAAGAGTCAATGCTAATAATAATCCTTGTGTTTGATATAGCACTTTTTTTTTACTTCTATTAGGCGTCTCAAAACTCTTCACCGAACACACTCTAAAGTGAATTGAATGTATATTTTGTGGACGAAACGCGGCAGCCAGTTGCGCACAGCAGCATCCTCACAAACAGTCGTGGATTGAGCGACCAAACTATTCTTTTTTAAAAAAATTAATCCACTGTAGTACATTGAGTATCAACAGTAGAATGTTACAATAGAACAGTTTTTTAGACTCACAATATAGATTATTTTACAAAAATAACTTGAATCTTAGACCATACCTGAATTTTCACTAGAGCCACTTACCAAACAGACATGATGTAAATGTAATGTAAATGTAAATTGGTCTTGTTCATGTCTGTTTGGGGGATCTTGCTGTTTAAGTGCTTTGCTTTGACATAACGTACACATTTTTATTTTAAAGAAATTTAGTTGCAACTGGAGTTAAAGAGTGCCATAACACAGTAGTTTCAGTATTTGCAAATTCAACGCCGCAAGAGGTTTGTGGAGGGTGTTAGCAGCTTCTGTTTGTATTTGTTTACCTGGGAAGATTTTTTTTTCCAAGGGCAATCCTGGTTTGTGAAGGAGAACAGTGCTATTCTTCCCGATATTTTAACTGGTTCTGACGGCCCCCTATTCCTTAGAGCTCTGCTGTTACTTTCTGTTGAAATAGGATGCACTAAAGCAGCCAGATGGCTTCTCCAAACAGATTTATTTCCCCCCCTTTCCTCCCCATCATATTTCCACTAGCCAGCAGCAGTGATTCAGAAATGCGAGCATCTGCAGAAATACTACATTCAGAAAGAAAATAAATTCCAGCCATCTCCTTATACTGACATCAGGCTGGATAAATTGTCTTGGGGTGATGTTTTCATTACTTGCTCCGTATTTTTTCAAGAAATGATGACTTTCACCTAAAAATTGTGATGTTGGGGTAATATTGGGGTAATATTATTAGGCTAAAGTTAAAAAAAATCTGTCATAAGTGGTTTGGGTTTATTCACGCCGTTACCTACAAAACTTAATATTGCCTTTCCTAGGCTTTGCCAAATAAATAGTAAGTGGAACCAAGTACTCAATACTAAAAAGATCCAAAGTATTTCATAGAGAATAAATGTATGCCTATATTCCAGGCTTGAAAATTTTAAAAAAGTTTGTGTGCCAAATCTATTTCTCCCTTCAGAAGGTGATTACAGTATATCCTACCAAGCCATAGGATACATATGTAAACGACACTACTGAAACAATTTCTGATCCTGGGTGTTGTAGCTGGATAACTCACATAAAACAACTCGCATTTATATATTTATTGCCTTTCACGAAGGATAACATCTTGCGGCGCTTTTGAATTATTTGTTGATTAAATGTAATTTGAACACGACAGACGTGAAAGGTAATTTTAGTGCATTTAACTTTTGTTTCACTTACCCCAATGAAGCATAGAATGTTACCATCGAGATATGTTCCAGTTCATATGGGGGATAGTTTGTTGCTTCAAACGTGGGCTTTGCTCGATGATTGTATGTGATACAGATAGACGCCGTGGATTCTGCTGTATATGTTTTAATTTTAACATCTGTTCCAGAGCCAAGGCGCTGTCTGAAAACAGAACTTGAGTTTAATTTGTTTGCGACGAAGTCACCAAAAGCTGAAATGAAGTCTTGGCCAGTTATTGTGGAGGCCTATTGCAGCTTGTTGGTGTTTTCAAAAAAAAACTAGAATTTGGCAGTGGTAGTGAGTGAAAAACAATTCAACTGAAGCTTGAGCCAACTGAATAAACAGATGTGGTAAATCCAGATGAATAATTTCAGGCATACTGTGTGGACGCACTAGAAAATTGCAGCTGTTGTAGATGAGGTGGACCTGAGGGTACCGTGCAAGGTTTTGGAAAATGGAAGTTGTGTCAAGATTGGCTTTTTGCGCCCCCTCTTGCTATTTGGCTGAAGGGAAGGGCCTGATTCTGTTGTAAACCAGTGTCCATTTCTCTCTCAAGCGCTGCTCTCTGTTTATCAACCTAGAGAGGGAACTCAGTGAACAATTTCAACTGGGGGGGGGGTGGGTGGGAGGTGGGATTGCTGCTGTTGAAGCCAATTGGTGTCCCAGCTAACTCAGCCCAGTGTTTGTGTGCATTCATGCCCAGGACTCCTTATCTATCTTAATTTTTTTTACAGAATGCTATAGATTTCCTCTTCTGTGTATAGTGAAGCCTGTGGTCCATAATTTCTAAAATGCACGGGAAGAAATAGATTATGAATGTAGAAGTCTGAATCTGATTGAAACCACATTCATTATAGCTCTATAGACTACTGTATGAAAAAGATCCACTCAAAATCCACTGTTTGCACTTGACTTTATGCTTGAGGTTCATTTGAACCATTTGATTCTGCAGAAGCATTAATCTATGGGAGAGCTATTATAACACCGGGGGGAAAAGTAAATAACCCTTCATTCCCACTGCTGCATTGGTTATTTCTGTGTTTGCATTTTTCTCTTGAGGAGGTTAACATTCCAGTTTAGTTATGTAACAGCTGAATCCATTCCAATCTGACTCAATTTGCAAACCTCAGCTGCCTGCAATTGTACGGCACACTGGAATTTAATTTGTGAAAGAGCCTAATGAGAAATAACTGAAGCATCAATCAGTAGACTTTAGGAGAAATGTAATGCTATCATTTAGTGGGTTGGCATTTTCTTGGCAGGAGGCTAATGTAACTATAATCAAAAAGATGCAGTCTTTTTTGTAACCTATTCGATAGCACTTGCAATTTAACCTTCAGAGCTAGAAGGTGGGTGAGGTACCTAATGAGAGATGGGGTTTACAGGATGGAGATATAAATGATGGCGTTAAATCGTCCACTAATCCATTGGCTAATTGAACACTGCTACTGAGCTTTGTTTCACTTTTGATTCAAGGTTCAAGTCATTTTCAGCCATTTATGATGTGAAGTGTCGTCGGGTGGTGTCATTTTTTAAAAAACCAATTTACAATTATGTAAAATGTATGTTTAAAAGGCAAGGAGAAGAGTGGCTGCTTTGTTTGTTGTCATCAGGGTACTCATTCTGTACCTCCATTTGGGACATGAGTCTCCACACATGAAGGATAATAATAATAATAATCCTTCCTTTTTTATAGCACTTTTCATGTCTTCTAGACTTCTCAAAGCACTTCACAGAATATACTCTTAATGTGAATTGACTATATTTGTGGGTGAAACACGGCAGCCAATTGCGCACAGCAGCGTCCCCCACAAACAATCATGGATTGAAATGACCAATTTTATTGTTTTTTGGGGAGGGATTTATTATTAGATGTGTGTGTGGAGTAAGGAAACTTGCCCAAGGTTTTGCCCTGACTTGCCTGGATTCGAACCTATGATGCGACTGCTCTAACCACTGAGCTACAGGAACTCCACAAAGAAAGAACCCTTTCCTGTGAACTTTTCTTCTCAGAAATCATCAGGATTCAATATGCTTTAATGTTTTTGTCATCCTGGCACTCAATTTGTCACGCTTTAGTAACAGGCTTAAACATTACATTTCTGTGGTTAACTGTCTACAAAGTTCGGCTTTCAGTGCTTTGGGATGTCCTCCTGACGTGAAAGGCGTTACAGTATATACATCCAATTTTAGTTTTATTGTTTGCTTCAGATTTTTTCAGTAGTATTACATTTATTATTGGATTTTGCTTTCATGAATTCTGTTGCTGTTGATGTCTTTTCAATATGTGAGTTAGGAATTTTATACTTTTATTTTAAAATTTGTGTAGACGGAGCATTAGAAAACTAAATGCAGCATCATTGATTGAAATGGGAGTGTAAATGTAATTTTATCCCGATTTGTCAGATCGCTTTCTGATCTGAGCAGTCATGACCATGGAAGCACTAGAGTGGAGACTGTGTGTGTTTTTTCTAGATGGAAAAGAAATCCAATGTTTTTTATCACGCCTGTCAGCCGTGACCAAATAAATGTAAGCAGGTAGCACATCTGCAGCTTCCTTTGCAGAAATGTAGGACATAATTGAGGTTGATCTTTGAAGGAGAAATACCTTCAAAACATTGTAGTGGCACGAGTACAAATCTGGAACCTTGTATGTAGAAAGACGCCTGGATCTCCTGCACGTGAAGTGCCTTTTAATCCTTTATGTGAGCATTTAGATGCTTCAACACAGTTATTGATTTTGAAAAATTGCGTAAAATCATCAACCTTCGGCTGATGAGACCCTCGTCCATTTCTCCATCACCTACAGGCTCAACTTTTTAAATGCCCACACACCGACTACCCCAGCTTCTCTACACAAACAGCAGCCCTTGACCTCTCCTAAATGAGTCTCCCCAACCTCATCTCCACCATCCTCTGATCAATATTCTGAATGACTGCACCATTCAACGCACATCCCATTACTGGTTGGTTCTTTGGTCCCATGATGATTGTATAACAATTGTCTTTATTGAATTAAACTTGTCAACTGCTGTCCAGCTCAAAGCTTTCCGAATCTGGTTAAGTTGTTCCTCATTATTTCTTCATTCTCAGAATCCTCCTGTTTTACAGTTCATTATTTGCTTTGGTTTCAGTTTTATACCCTTTGCAAATTTAGACAGCCTGTTCTGAATTCCATAATCCAATAACTGGGAGGTAGGTCCCAAGACTGACCCTTGGGGGATTAGCCCTCTTCCGTTTGAGAAATTCGAATTTCTTGTTTATGAAGTAGTTTTATAGCCAGCATCGGTTAGAACATATTTAATCTTGGCTATTACAAATGCTTTGGTGATCTGAAAAGATATTAATGCAGGGAATGTTTCTGCACATAACTTTGGTGAAATCAGTTGATTTAGGTTGGAGAAATTTGAAACGGAAAGCTTATTTAGGGAAGATCAGATTCTCCAGTGAAGTGTGCCAGTTTTGAAATAAGATTTGTAGTAGTGCAAAAAAAAAGTTGGGATAATTTTCTGCATTTATTTTGTGGGAAGGATCCCTTTTCGCTCGTCCAAATGAAAGGATATTTGTTTTATCGAGTTGCTTTTCCAAGCATTGACTCGATCTTTTTGTTGTGTACATTGGGATGGTGGAACTGCTTTTGGTGATATGATAACTTTGATCTTCCTAATTCTTGGAAACTTGGTCTCAGTGGTGTTTCTTTTAAGGAAGCAAAGTTTTTTAAAAAATCTTACTATTCAACACTGATTACTGTTCAAGTTCATTTTGGATCAGTATTTGTTTTCCTTTGGGTTCCATTGTGGTTCGTTGAGGTCATATTTTTCTTTTAATATTTTAGTTGCCAAAAATGATATGTTGCTGAGTATAGTGGAAGAGAGAGTTTGCTGGCGTTTGATCTTGCTAATGTACATTGAATAAAATTGCTGGTAAAAGGTAAAAAGGCCACAATGCTTCTGTAGCTCAACAGAAGAGCTAAATCATTTTCTGTCTGATAATTTGACCCTCACCCTGCCTTACCAACATGAATTAACGACATTTAATTTCAGACAGCGTTTGCTCTTGTCTCATCTCCTTCCCATGACCTTATGCGGGAGTCCATATAATCCTACTTGTGACAACAGCTGGGACCTTGCACCGTTCCTGTATATGGAAATACTATTTTCTCAAACAATACTGCATTAATTTAAGACTGTTGTTAGAGTTTTAATTAGAGGTTTCTGCTCTGATGCTCAAAGCACAAGTGACGAGAAATGCTTTTAGGTCCAGCTTATTTTGTTATATGTTTGGGCTGTTACTGCTGTATTTATAAATCTGTTCTTACTCTTTGAAATCTTGATTACCAGATTACTACAACAACAAAATTACATTTGTATAGCACTTTTCCCGTTCATGCTTTGGCCCCTCCGTTCAGCGGGCTCCGGTCTGCTCCCTGTCCCCTGCCTGACACGCCCTATCATCGGTGGCACGAGGCGGAGGGACTGTGGAATGGAATTCCAAAGGTTGGGAGCAGAGTGGCTGAAGCCCCGGCTACCGATAGTGGGTCGGGGGACATGGAGCAGGCCGGAGCCCACTGAGTGGAGGGAGCGGATGGGTTGATTAATGTCCAGTTTGATTGTAGCCATGTTGTATTAGGATTTGGATTGAGGCCTGTGAGCTGTTTCCTTATGGACACGTTGGACATACCAGGGCTTTAGTATTTTCCAAACACCAATAAATGTCAAATGCTGTTAATTCAATTGATTAGATTGTTAAAGAGAGAAATACTAACCTCCACATTTTGTGATTATTTTAATACATCCGGTGATTTTTATTTACAGTATAGTACTTTCACCTTTTGTGAGAAGTTATACCGTCAATTACTATGTGGTTGAATCAACTTTTATTGTGTTAAGAGGGCAAGTGCATTCCACTGAGTTGCTATCTGTAACCAGTGCGTTTTGAAGGGAGCCAGAGAGGGCAACAAACTCCAGAATTACATTGGAGATTCAGCTTAGAGATTGTGATTCCAAGTCCTGACATGAGACGTGAACCCACAACGTGACTCAATGGTGAGAGTCCTTACTACTGAGCCAAGCTGACCTGACACAAGCTAGTTCAGTTCAGAATGTGAATGTGTTTAACTAGTCATTTATTGGGGTAGGGGGTGGAATTTAAAACTCAGCCCCATCCTCGTCCACACACATTTACAGCACAGATCATTGAGTTGCAAAGGGAATTGGTTAGGAAAGCTTGACTGATTTTCTCTTCCCTCCCTCTCCATTAGTGCACTGGCTGAGATTAGCTACCTGAGAGCAGACTGGGAGTTGAACCTGGGGACCTTTCTGGTCTGAATTGTTTATAACCGCACCACATGGTGCTTTTACCTGCTGAGCCAAGGTTTTAAATCCGGCCTGTCCACAGATGATGGGGGGATTGTGGGAGGTGGGGGTGGGTGTTTGCGGGGGAGGCTTTTATTATCTCATCTGGTTTCTCTTCCATCTATTGTGTGATGGTGAGGGTGGAGCTGTGTGACCCTGCAAGTTTTGTTGGCGTCAATCTGGACTCGTAAAAATAATGAGTTCCAGCAGAAATCGGTGTTGTATGTTTCAAATTACCGCTAGATTAATTGATGCATCTGCTTTTTATCTGGCTACATCGCTGATCATTTCGCTTGTGAAAAAAACATCTGGTGGTTTTAAAGTATTAAACTACCTGTATTAAAAATATTATGCATTGTATTTGCTAGAATTCATCTTCCAAAATAACTTAACGGCCAAATTAACCAAAGCCAAATATTGCTGCTGTTAATTGTCCTGCAGTATATAATTTACTTGACAGTGAACAACAGGGCTATGGTCAAACTGGGATTAATGAGGTGGATTGAGGGAATGGGAGGAGAGTTGGGTAGAAGCTGATTGTGTTTATATTTCTGTACTCAGGGTGAGTAACCTGATTTGTCAGGGCTGCTATTTTGACGTATTTATTTACTTCTCTTCGAAAATAACATTATTTTGGGTTTACTAGAGAAAGAGGGTTGTTAAACTGATGCCAGTGTTTTGTCTAATTTCTTTTGAAACTTGAGTTAATTTCACAATGGATGGAAGTTTTATTTTTCATTTGAAGTGATTTTGGGGAGCTTATATTTGCCTCCCCCTAAACCTAAAATATGCATCACTGCTGTTGGAAATGAAATCTTAACTTTAAAAAAAAAGATAGCTTTTTTCCAGAGCCGTTTATTTTTGTGTCCTCTTAAGTAAAGTGATAATAATTAGCATGTCACATAGAGGTTGGATGGCATTGGGTTGTAGGCTTAAACCTTGGTAACAATGAGTCACAAATGCTTGAACCACAACTGTGAGGTGTGTAACATAGTGCTACGAAGCAAAGCCTGCAGTTTCATGGAATAAATCCACAAAGGAATTCTGGAAGGAGAGAAAATTAATTCAACTTTACAATTAAGCATTCAGTACCAGCACAGAACTGCCACCCAGACAACGGACACTTATTGTATGCAGCACTACTATACATTGCAATGCCAAAAGTCAATCACATTTCTGCTTTATTATATTGGCTAGGTTGCTTTTCCACAATCTTAATGCATTTTCTCTGTGATACTTCATTCAGAATCCAAGGAAGAATGGGTTTCATATGCATTACTAACAGCATCAACTTATTTTCTGAGGAATGTGTTTGGTTTTATATAAAACATCCAATGAGTTTTACTGTTTAGGTTATCTTTCACAATATTATTTCATTACATGTGACATAAATATACAAGTTCTGAAATAT
Source organism: Hydrolagus colliei (assembly GCA_035084275.1). Lineage (NCBI taxonomy): Eukaryota > Metazoa > Chordata > Chondrichthyes > Chimaeriformes > Chimaeridae > Hydrolagus > Hydrolagus colliei. The sequence goes on along the minus strand of CM068751.1, from coordinate 11,452,754 downwards.
GATGATTCAGACCAGCTTATCGCTAGTTTCTTATTTCTTTGTGTTCTTTAAATTGAGTTTAGTACTTATTTAGTACGTTATTGTAAAGATTATTATAAATATTGGACAACTTGATTTTAACCAGTTTAATTTGTTATGTTAATTGTGCAATTGGATGGTAACCGTTTTATTCATTGCAAATGGAAGGAATATTGTTATTGAAGGTAGGACTTCAATTTGGATCATATAGGATTTGTTTAACCTTGTACTGTAATTTGTACAACTTGACTTTGAACAATGTTCTGTTTTTCTGCAGTAATGTTTTTCTTCCCCATGTAAATATTGTACCATTTCTGCTGTACCTCATAATATCTTGTATCATGGAATTTGTTTTCATATGTCACCTTCAGATGGTTCTGTACAAGCCTATTAACATATATAAGTATATATTATGGAATATAAAAGCTTTAATCCGCATCACAGCCTGCGGAATGAGGAATGTATGTGAGTTTACGTTTCTCTTCCTTGCATGCATTCCTGTTCTGAACCAGGTAAATCTGTACGTAAATATAGGGATATGGATGAAGTATGTCTTTGGATTACTTCTGTTGTGTTCTCACTGCCAAACATTTGGCAAAAAGTTTTATCTTGGCTGTTGTGGTTTACAGTATACTGGAAGTATTGTACCTGCATTAGATCACACTTGTGGTTTAATTTCCTGCCAGGATTCTGCATTCCATAACCACAAATGTACAATTATGCTTTGCACGTTGTGGCTTTGTGATGACTCCGATTAAGACATTGTAGAGTAGCAAGGTTTAATGCTTGCTCTGTTTATACTCCTGTATTTTGCGCAGACAATACTATTCAGAAGTCCACCCTCCTGGTATGTATGGCATAGTTTGCGCCACATTAGACCATATGTTTACCAAGTAGTGACACAGAGTTCTGAGTTTTCCTTTTCAATTTTTAAAATTTAAATTGTGCCCTTTGAGTAAAACACACAAGTGGAGGTAGAATATTAAGTATTTGTTTGATTTGCTAAGATTAAAGCTGCAGGTAGTGAAGGAAGGAGGAGTTGAGATTAAAGATGCTGTTAATTATTTTTGATTTAATTTGACTTGCATGGTTTGGTTCTTAATTGACTGTGGACACACAGTGAAATGTTTGATTAAACCACAGTACACTTGATTGAAGACAGTTTTGTTGCTGAAACCTCCCCATGGGGTTCAATGTCAATTTAAAAAAAATATTTATGGCTTATTTAATTCCTTGAAGGTAGTAGCCCAAATATGTAGCAGATTAACTACTCTCCAAGAGGAAAATGGTCTTTTAAGTATCCCTACATTGTAAACATTGAGATAAAATAGATCACTTGTAGGAATTGGAAAATAGTACAGTATAGCCAGTTGCAGGAAAAAAAAATCAATCAATCAAAACTTACATTTATATAGCGCCTTTCATGTCGAGAGGACGTCCCAAAGCGCTGTACAGTTAGGTAGGGACAAGAGTAGGTGGGGAGGGGTCGGGGCAGGATTGTCTCAATATTTGTGGGCAAAACAAAAAGATTGTGCAGTTCCAGGAGGTAAGAACATTACCAAAGATAATCTTCCAATTTTGAAATTGCAGAATTACTTTTCCCATTGATGTAATGGGACAAAAAGATGGAACATTTATTATTACATTTTGATAAACATTTTCTGGGTGCACAAAAGAGGGCAGTTAGTATTCAGAAAAAACTCAAATGAATGTGATGAACAGATTTTGAATCTGATATATTTGTACACTGAGCAGTTAAGTTCCACATGTTAATCATGTTCATCAATAGTGTATTTGTGTAGAGCCTGGTAATGTTTTTACATTGCACAAAATTAAATAGATATAAGGAGTACAGATACTAAGAGCTAAATGACTGAAACCTCCTGTGCTGAAACGTTCTTTATTCCAAAATGTCTCAGAATATGCCACTTTTGTGTTTATTTATTGGACAGACAACAGAATAATTTTTCAAAAACTTGACATGGGGTTCTCCTGACTGAAAGTGAGACTGATATTAGAATGTTATCCTAGTGGAATAATTGCACCCATTCAAAACCTTTGACTTCCATAAAAATCATTGAAAATGCTCAAGAGTTTTAAGTCAGTAAAGAGTTTATATTTTCAATGTGACCAAGGTTTTTGGAAAAAATTAAGAAATTGACAAATTGCTGAACCACAAATAGGATTACTCTACTTTAATTTCACAGTAACGTTTCTGTGGAGTATTGGGGGAGTGTTGTGTTGTTGGGTTTAGCAATAATACAAACTCATTCGTCAAACCAACCTGCTAATTTGGTCAAAATTCTTCAGTCTTATTGGCACGTTTATACTCCAGATAAAATATTGCAGCTTTCATCATGATAATGCAGACAGACTTACATAGATGGGATATAGTATACCATTTGCGGTTATTATTCAAATGCAATGTTGGTTGAGAACCAATCCATCTCAGTTGTTTAGATGTTATTTGAGAATGTGTTGTGTTTTCGTTGCGGGAACCCCACTCGAGGAAGTGAGAGATTGGCATTGTGGTCAATGTTGAGAGGTATGAGGGTACTTGACTGCTTTGATCTTCTGTGCACCAAGCTTTTCTGTTCCAAACTGGATTCCGTTCTAATTGTACTGATAAATCATTGCTGTAATGCCTTAAACTCGATTGTAGTTTAAGATTATGTGGTTGGTATTCACTGCTTTGTTTTGCCACCATAGCAACTGTCAGACACAATTCACATTGTATAACCTTTGGATTCCTGATTATTTGTAACTGCCCTGAAAGCCAGATCATTTAATGTCGGTCAAAGGTAACTGACCAAAGGAAAAGGTGTGAGTACTGCACTACACTGTTCATCTTGTTTGTTTTCATTCATATGATAATCTTGAGCGGTGTGATTAATATAAAATTAATTTGTGTGCATGTGTTCAGTTGTGAGAAATGGATTGGAGTGCTTTAAATGTAGTTATCAGCATTTTATTTCTTGTGGGGAGAATAAAAAATTACATTTCTGTAACTGAAATAAAAGGCCCGAGATTTTTATGATTAAGTATTGAATTGAAGTGATTGACCTAGGTGTTTGTTATTATAAAGTTCTTTAGGTTATTTTGTTTTGGCTGGTGATTACCAACTAGGAAGGCTTTGTTAAGCCTCATCCGAACATGATTTTTTGGCATGTTAAAATGCTTAATAGCATTTCATATGTTAATTTATGTAAGCAATAATTGCTGTGGATGGTGTGTGCAATTATTTTTGAATAATTTGTGCTAAAAGTACTTTCATGTTTTTAATGGATTTTGGGCAGTCACCCATAGTGATGCTGAGGCTTCAGTGTAAACCATTCCCCTATTCTTGTACATTACCTACTCAGCTTTAGTGTTCTTGCTAATTAAGTATGTGATGCCTTATTTACATTGTAATTGTAGATGTAATGGAATTCAAACCATTACTACTTAAGAGAGCGACATTTTGACAATGCAAAAGGTGCTATGTCATGAACAATATCATTTGCAAGGATAAGTATAAACCCAGTATTTTTATGATAATCTACGTCAAAATCATCTTAGTGTTGAGACAATGTGCTGTATGTGCATTGCAAACTTCTAAGTTCAAAATCAATTATATATTAAGTTTTGTATATGGCAAAATTCACTTACGCAATTATGAATCTCACTGCCAAAGTGCTTAGTAATGGCAAGAAAGTTTTATGTGCAACTGCTGAATAGTGCGTTGTTAAAGATTACTAAACTTGTAATGATAATACTGAACACACAGGGATAGAATTATATGGTGCTCCTTTAGCTTCTATAAAAATGAAATTTACAAATTGAGGTTCCAAATTAGTTTCCAAACTGTAGCAATCAGTTGAAACCTCGCTCTTGCGGTGTGTGTAAGGAAGCATAAGCCAAATGTTCCTTTCTTTATGGAATAACTTGAGGTGGGAAAGATTTCTTGAATATGAACCATTTTCACATCTAGCAAAGCATGTACTTGATATCCCAAGTCAAGTGGTTAGCTTTTTGCGGCTCCTGTCTGTATGGTAATGAATTCATGGGACACCTGAAGCTTCATCAGTTCATAAACAAGTAATAATAGTTGAATTGCTTAAATTCTAAATTTTTACTGTTTTATGAACACAACACTTTCCACGGACATGGTTGCTGGAAAAATTTTGAATGACTTAATTTCCACATTTTGTTTCTTGAACATGTTTATTTGTGGAACCCTGTGGCTCAGTGGTTAGAGCAGTCGCCTGGCAAGTGAGAGATCTGGATTCTATTCTCGCAGGGTGAAATGTTGTTCCTTACTCCATACGCCTCTGTTTCCCGAGAAGTAAATTTGGTTACTCAATCCACGACTGTTTGTGGGATGCTGCTGTGCGCCTCATTTTGTCCACAATTAAACAATTAATTAATTTAATTAATTAGTTTTACAGTATATTCTGTGATGTGCTTAGAGAATCATGAGTACAGGATCCATATTTACCGAGTTCTTTACTTTGGTACAGGTGTTAGTAAAGGTTTGGAGTACTGAGAACATTACTTCTTGAGCTAGACCGGGAGGGAGCTTTACATTGTCAATGATTCAAGCTGGTAAGTCAACTCATTTCACTTCTCTGATTGGCTACATATACAAGTGTAATACAAGAATTCAGTGCCTTGTGACATCCTTCTGACACGAAAGGTGCTCTACAAATGTACTTTTGTTGTTGTAATATTCGTTGCTATATGAGGTGCAGTGTTCTGTGATGCGACTTTGACAGTTTCCAAGAAGAATTTAGCTGTCACGGAACTGTGCTACCATCGTATTGCCTGTTTCCGATTTATAGCTGATACTGTATATGAAAAAAATCTGTGCGCTTTCATTTTCTCCAAATTGAGAAATAATTTTCTGTTGTTTTTAAAAATCCTTTTGAACTGCAGAATTACCGAGATACAGTAGAAGGCTGGGGGAAAAAACATAGGTTGTAACATTGTCACTGAAGTTGTTTCCTATGGAACTGGTATTGTAAGCTACTTTGAAACCTGGTTTTGATATTGGTTTGTTGAGCAGGTAAAATAGTATATTTATAGTTACTGCAGAATATCCCTCCAAAATTGATAAAATAAGTGCTCTATCTGGTAAGTTTAAAAAAAAATTGACGACTGGTATTGTAAGCTATTTTGAAACCTGTTTTTGACATTGGTTTGTTGAGCAGAGTTGATTTGGGATGAACACTATTAGCTAACAGCCAGCTCCTCTCTCAACATCTTCACACTTTTCATATTTCCTTGAATGATTGTATTACTGTTCACATGACAACAGTAATAATAATAAAAATAATAATCATCCCCACGTTTGATATAGCACCTTGCCACAACTTCCATATCTCACAAAGCGCTTCACATAATGCTTGTTTCACAAATTCCATGTTTATGTTCATAGTGAGAATGAGATCTTAGCAATAGCAGTCTACCCCACTAACTCTCCCCCTTCTCTCACTCCTTCTCCTTTCCCCTACTTCGAACCCCCCCCCCCCCTCCCACTCAGGTCCCGACCAGAGTGTTCAGTGCTTTGGGACGTCCCCCCGACGTGAAAGGCACTATATAAGTGCAATTTTGTTGTTACCACCTTGAAGGCTTTTGCATGTATTGCCGTTTTGTATTTGCGCTCTTAATTTCTATCTCCGTTAATGACTGAGAATCTTTATTAAACCATTGAGTGTTGTGATCTGCATAATATGACGTATCATAAGGCTTTTTTCTGTGTTTTTTGTTGTAGAGTGAGCATTGGATTGGTTTCCAGGCCCCTCTAATCCTTTTTGAAAAACCCTGTAACATCGAGGGGAAAAATTGGTTCATCAGCTCTTTTTCTTTTTTGTTGGAATAAACAACATCTGTTTCTTTTTATACTTGGCTTCTGACTGGAACAGTAGGAAAAGACATGAGTGTGCATTGACTGAAATGTAAGCCTGATTATTGTTGGGAAGCTGTAGTGATGGAGAATCCTATTACTACTGGTCTCTATGTTCCATTGTTTTGAAATGGAATGCTCCTATTCTTTTGCTTTGCAACCTAGCCTTGCCAAAAATGTAAACACTTCTGAACTCATTCTCTCTTAATACAAGGGTTGAGTGGCTAATTGCAGTATTTCGTTTGCTATTTTGGCTGAGAGGAACTGTCTCAGTAAGTCTGGGAATTCTATATGGGAATAGTAATGCAAATCTATATTGCGTTTCATACTGGATGGTGGTTTTACTAACTCAGCCGTTGAGGGAGCACTTTTCACCTTCTAATTACGTCCTTCAGATTTCTGATTCTGCGTGCCACAGTCCTGTGGTTCTATATGACTGGATATTCCAATAAATCGATAAATTTCTAAATCCGATTCTCTGTTTCTTCATCTTCCATTCCCCCCTCCCCCCTACCCGCTCTGCTTTTACACAGGTATTCTGGTAACTACAGGTCCACAGGACACCAAAATTTGAAGCTGACTTACATATACATTCAATTCATTTTACAATATATTCTGCGAAGCGCTTTGAGATGTTTAGAAGATGTGTAAAGTGCTATATCAAATGCAAGGATTATTATTAGCGTTAAGGCACTTTATAACTCATCTCCCTTTGTGTCTGAATTGTTTCTGTTGTTTCTAACAGTGTTTTTTTTTTGGGCTGTCAATCTATAATTCCCCAAATCACATTTTAGCTTTTTCTCCCCCACAAAAATATGAACTGCATTCCATTTGTGTGAGAACCCTACATTTAATCAATACCAAAATTCTTTCAGCCGCAAATCTGTACTTCTGGCCTCATTGCATGGATTTTTTTTGGGGGGGGAATGTGCTCTTATTTTGTCTCTTAACTCATAAATATTCAAGCACAGTGAGGTATTTGTAAAGTATTGTTACTGACCCTTCATTTTCGGCAGTGTAAAAAAAAGTACAATTAAAATAGTTGTTATACTGTTTGCCTTTTATCTGTTAAAGGCCCTGGTTGTTTTCTTCCTTTATTGCCTTCTAATTTATGCTATTCACGTAGACCATGCAGTGATTGCACGAGAGATTGTTCCAGTGTGGAGCATGGACAGTGAATGTTTCAACACCGAATAATTCCAGTGTTGGGGGGAGGGCAGAGAGAGAGATCAGAGCGAAGCCTGATCCGTCCTCATCTGTGCCCACGATCGCACTGTTCAACAAGTGTTATTGAAGAGCGATCGATAGCAGGAAATCTAATTGATTCTTGGAGTGCTGAGGGCGATTTGAACTCCTTTGCTTACCACCGTGGCTGAGATCAATTAATGCCTTACAGACAGGAAATCAATCGATCATTCTCAGCCGCTGGGTTTTGTTTTGTTCACTTGACCAAGGATTTTTCCAAATGAGCCAATCAAGGAACCATTTATTGTTCCTATTTTGAACAAACCTGAACAAAAGCTATTCTTTCAATTTAATTTGTTTCCATTTAAAAAAAATTAATTTGATATGAGCCTGGGTTCAGCCCATTTTTTAACCTTTAATTTTATAGCCTATTTAGATCAGTTATTGGCTTTTGTCTTACTAGCTTGCCTTGTGATTTATTCTTATCTGTTTAAAATCTGCAATGCTGAATTCTGACACTTTTTTAAAAAAACCTTGGATATAGAACCTGAATGTTCAAGCAACCCTCTGTTGACCCAGTGCTTCAGAACAGATGCAAGGCTTGCTTTTTTAGACATGTTAGGATTTATCTTCGATTTTGGATAGAATGGTAGGGAAACACATAGAGAAAGAAGCCTGTTAGTTGGGGGGTGACCTTGTTGCATACAACAGAAGGACAGGCTGTTCTTTGTCCACGCCAAAGTCGAGTTGCAAAATATTCACACTTCTGTGCTTTTGATTTATCAAATAACAACTTTGGTATGAAGAATGTTCAGTTGATGTTAATAATAGTCATCCTTGCATTTGATGTAGGCTTTTCACATCTTCTAGCCATCTCAAAGAGCTTCACATAATATACTGTAAAGTGAATTGATTGTATATTTGTGGGAGAAATGCGGCAGCCAATTGTGCAGTGTCCCCACACAGGGGGGAGTGGATTGAGTGACCAATTTATTTATTTTTGCTCTCGAGGGATTATTATCAGGTGTGTGGAGTAAGGAAACAAGGTTTCACCCTGCCGGGAATCAAACCCAGGTCTCCCACTTGTGAGGCGAGTGCTCTAACCACGTCCTGTAGCTCAGTGGTGAGAGCACTTGTCTCACAAGGGTGAGATCTGGGTTTGAATCAACCGCGCTTATAGTCATTTTACCCCCACCCCCTGGCTTGGTCTTGGGCTCCGCCATTGTTAAGCGCTCTGAGATGCCACTCGGCAGTAAGGGAGGGAGGGCGCTATATAAATGCAAGTTGTTGTTGGTTGTTGTGACCTGGATAAAGACATTATGCAATAGATCATCTGTAAGTTCACTGCCTCCTATACAATACAAAATTACATTTGTGTAGTGCTTTTCACAGTGGGAGAACATCCCAATAGAAATATATGTCTCCTTTGAAACCGGATGACTTGATTTCAGGAAATGACAGTAGTTTGTTTACAAAGACTCTGGGTTTTGTAATGTCATTTGAATGTCTTTATCTTCCCGAGAATGATTTTGCTTTGAATACAAAATTTTGGCCTTTGGCTATAGACAGGAAATTAAGTTAATGGTTGCAGTGCATATGTTCCACTTTTATGTGTTAACATTTTGGTAATGGTGCTTCAGTGAGGGCGCAAGTCAGAGTGGGGCATGAAGCCGAACGGTTGTTGTGCTTGAGAAGCTGTGGTTTACGGCTAGTCCTCACTGGGGCTGAGCGTTAGTGTACAGATGTTCTGCTGCATGTGGGAAACTAATTGTAGTTTGGCAGCTATTTCACACACACACAGATTCTATTATCTAAGTATGGGAAGAAAGTGTACTTTTAGCCACATGGGTCTGGTAGAAACTATGAAGAATATTCCTTTAGTTTCATTTACAAATGTGAAACTCTGATCCTAAACTAGGTTATGTCAGCCTGTCTGCGCTGAGAGAGATATTTGATATACCACTAGTGAGCGTACTGCAAGGTGCAAAACAAAGTATTCAATATTCCGATAGGTCTGCAATTGTCAGAAATGCAACATTTATATAAACTGTTAGAATGTGAGTCAGGAGGCCATATAATGGCAACTAGCTTAATAATAATTGATAATTAGCCGTATAAATTTAGCTGAAATTGACAGATTTCTTATGGATGAAGGTGGAGTTAGATTAGAAGATCAGGCATGATCTTATTGAATGGTGGGGCAGGTTCGAGGGGCCGAACTCCTGCTCCTTATTCTTATGTTCTGATGTTCTTGTAACGGTTTCAATCTTGCCTTCTGATCCTCTACACTTTGTTTTCACCAGCAGCTTCTCCTTGTGCCGTCCGTCACATCTTTTACGATCACAACGTTATTATACCTGATTATACCCCAATGTTACAGGAACATCCTAGAAACATACAGTCCCATGTGTGATGGATGGCATTACAACCTCTGTCATTCAAACCAGCATCCCACAGGCTGTTCTCCCTCCATGTGTGTATTTCATTGTGATCGGAACTGGTTTTCTGTCAATAATGATTGTCACAGAGCCCCCACCCACCCTGTAATAGTTTCAAAGGGTACTTTGAATTGTTTCTTGTCAGAAGGTGCTTAACAATTCACGGCTGATAAGCTGCTCAAAGAGACAGTGGCAACTTTAAATAATGTCTTGAGGGATAGATTATTAATTGTACGATGATTATATGGAACGTGTCCAGTGCTGTTTTTAAGTACACAGTAAACCTGAGTTGTTGAACTGTTGCTTGAAAAGCTTTCAGCCAGCCAGGTAAATTGGAATCACTCTAGTAGTTCCCAAGGATATGATTTGAAGACCTTGCTCATTTAGTTTGTAGAATCATGCAACCTAATTAAAGAGTTTATCCCCTGTAGAAAATTAATATTCTTCAAATAAATTACAAACCACCTAACACGGGTAATGTTATTTAGGTTAACATAAATTAGCTTCCCCGGAAGGTGGACGTGTAATATAAATTGGAATAAACAGGAAAGCCTGTAATACGGACAAACTTATTGTAACGATGGTTTCAAAACAGATGTCATAATATTTTTCTGCTCTAAACATCAATATGCCACTAAGTGGACTTGGGTTACTCTAGATTCATTAAAACTTTATTTACATCTGATTAAACCCTACTGCTTTACTTTTCTGTTAATTAAGCTGCTCTATTTATAGGCAAAGTGATTTAAGCTTCTGGTAGTGAAATATTGCAGCCAAAAATAGGCGAGATATAGCCATTGTATTTGATTTTGTCTGGATCGTGCTGTTGTTTTCCTTTTGACTAGTTTCCTCGATCAGTATAAACAACTTCGTTTTCTTCCAGATTGGTTTGCCCACTTAAGGCATTTTTTTGGAGTAACCCTTAAATAGAACTTTTTTTTTACAAAAAACCCTCCATGACTTTAGATTAGCCTGAGATACCGTACGATAACCACTACATTCCAACCGCGGTTATATTGAGCAAGTTCCTAATGGGAAGTTGTTTAGCTTCGCGCTAGCGGTTGGCGCTAGGACCCAGTTGCGAAGTCACAAACAACCAGCCACAATGTCGCTTCTCTGCATCCACCCCCCTTGGTGTCACCCACCACACCATCTTCTCCACATCTATTCCCCTCGCACTCGTAGGTGATTTATGATCTGGAGGAGGAGGCAGAGGAAGAGGGTGCTCTTCTGTGTAACAGCACGTAACAACCACCTCCCCCATCATCATCATTAGGATTTAGGTAAATAACATGAATTTTTTTGTGTTTAGTTCAAGGACAAGCAAACTTACTCCCCCTATCCGCATGTTTCCAATAGGGCCCTGCATTTTCCAACCGTGGTTTTATTAACCGTGGTTTTATTAACCGTGGATGTTTTCAGGAACGTATCCCCTCAGTTTGGGGAGGGATACCTGTATATTGTAAAATGAATTGACTATATTTGTGGACAAAACGCAGCAGCCAATTGCGCATAGCAGTGTCCCCAAAAACAGTCGTGAATTGAAATGACCAATTTACAAACAGCTTTTTCTGTTAGCTATAACAGTGCTGAATGTCATATTAAATGGTTTCAAAGAGGAACTAGACAAGTTCCTGGAAGTTAAACAGATGAAGGATCATTCGATAGTGATATAGATGTGTAGAAGGGGGTGATTGATATTACACGTAGCAATCATTGGAATATTTTACAATTGCTTTGTTTCAATGTTAAGATCTTTTAATATCCTTTTGTGGATGGAGTCCCGTAGCTCAGTGGTTAGAATACTCGCCTTACAAACGAGAGACCTGGGCTTGATTCCAGGTCAGGGCGAAACCTTGTGCAAGTTTTCTTACTCCACATGCCTAGTAATAAACCCTCAAGAAAAACAATAATATACTTGGTCATTTCAATCCATGCCTGTTTGTGGGGACGCTGCAGTGCGCAATTGGCTCCCACGTTTCGCCCACAAAAAATCAAATCAATTCACTTTACAGTATATTATGTGAAGCGCTTTGAGACATGTTTGTGTGTGTGTATGTATATATATATATTTATATCAAATGCAAATTAAAATCAAATTAAATCACATAGAATCATAGTTTTTTTTACGGCACAAAAGGAGGCCATTCGGCCCATCTATTCTGTGCCGGCTCTTTGAAAAGAGCAACTCAATCCCACTGCTCTGCGCTCTCCCCATAACCTAACAGACCCGTTCTCCCTAAATAAAGATCTAATTCTCTTTTAAAAGCTGTTATCGAATCGGCCTCCACTGCCTTATCAGCCAATGCATTCCAGATTCGAACAACCCGCTGAGTGAAAACATTTCTCCTCAGCTCCCCTCTGCTTTGTTTTGAAACTATTTTAAATCTGTGACGAGTCGCCCACCAGTGGAAACAGTTTTTCCTTACCCTGTCGAATCCCCTCATGATTTTATACCCTCTATTAGGTCTCCTCTCAACCTTCTCTGTTCCAAAGAGAATAAACCTAGCCTATCTAGCCTTTCCCCATAACTGAAATCCCTCAATCCTGGTACCATTCTAATAAACCTTCTTTGCACTCTTTCCAATGCCTTAACATCCTTTCTATAGTGTGGTGACCAGAATTGGACACAGTACTCCAGCTGAGGCCTAACCCAAGTTTTATAGAGGTTAGTCAGCACTTCCTGACTTTTGTACTCTATATATGAAATATAGAGTACATATATATGAAATGCAAGTATTATTATTATTATTATCTGCTGGTTTTAGCTGAATGTTCTCCAGCACTCTTCCAAAGAACAGGCAATTTGTTTCTTCTCAGCTATACTCTTTAATCACGCAAAATAATCCAAAATGATTTGTGTAATTTTTTTGTGTGGTATTAGTAACGCAGGTTACAAGCTGTATAGAACAATCGCTGGATGTGAAAGTGGCTCACTCATCTTGACATGATGAGTGCTTTTATCAGATGCAAGTATTTTATTTCTGACACATTGGGAAGAATTCAATGTGATTTTTTAAAAACAAGACTCGAGATTTAGTGTTAAAATTTGAAGGAAGTTGGCAAAAAAAGGTATAAATCTATACAAATAAGAAAAATCTAATATTCAGGTTTTGGCTGGGTGATGTAATATTTAATCATAAAAATCTAGACATCATCAGTTTTTTTTTTTAAAAAAGCTAGCAATGGTTAAATGTTTATAGAGTGAGGTGAGCATGAGAGCAAAAGTTATCTGGCAATTACTACAGTTATTGGTTAGCAAGAATTGGCCTGATCTACAATGTACCTCCAGCAGGATGTAATTTATTTCTAGTTTTCCAAAGGGATATGGTGACTTATCCAAGATTAGATTAGTGTAGATAAGGATTGTTTTTCTTTTGGAAAATTCCATTTATTTTATGCCAGGCATTCCATGTTTACTGCGTGCTTCAAATTGCGACAGATAGATTTAGGCTAGTTACATAAATCAAGTCAGTGGATGTGAGGTAGGAATGCAAACATTGCACAATTGCTATTGTGTCTTCAAAGGAACTGAATTAGGCATACAACTGGTATGAACCTTGTTGGAACATATCTAAAACAACTGAGTTTATACTGCTTAACATTGCACTGTTACATACAGTCTTGTTCATATCATGTTCTAGTTTTAAAATTAAATAAATGGAGCACTTTCATAAAAAATAAGTTTTGTTCATCTACTTTTTATTTTTTGTGTAATGAAGGCTTGGAATCCTTGCAGATCTGTCAGTAAAATATTCATTTATGCAATATAGTATTTGTATTGGAAGCACAGTTAGAATTGCGAGGAATCTGCAGGTCTCATGGTTAATTTTTGAAGTAATAGTCAGTGTGAATTTCAGAAAATAACTATGATAATAATCTTCCCTGGAGTCTTAACCTACTTTATTCACGTAGACTGGTCTTTAAACAAAACATTAGCTTTGCACCAGTTTGATATGATGGGGGGGTGGGGATACAGATGTTCGAATCTAATCCATTTGAACACAAATTATATAGTCATATCATTTTACGGTATATTCTGTGAAGCGCTTTGAGGCATCTAGAAGATGTGAAAAGCGCTCTATGAAATGCAAGGATTATTATTATTATTAACACACTAGATCTCATCCTGGCTGGTTATGTTGGTTTGAGGCATCGTGGTTGTACTCTTAATGTATGTTCCAAGGGTCCAAACGCTGACACGTGCAACTTTGAAGATGCAGACAGTTCCTTTAATCTTTATTTAAAGAGTACTCTACAGTAAACTGATTCTGATCTCTTATGGTTGTTGGGTTTTTTGTATCCCAGTGACTGGAACAGGAGAATTTGTCAGATTCTCATTGGAGTAGAATTAGGTCAGCTGTCTTTAAGGTGGGGACTTTAGTGAACTGAACATTTAGATTCATTTCATGTGGGAAATGGCTGCTTGGGAGTCAATGCAAGGAAACAATCTAATGAGGTGTTTGGGTGTTGGCCTTAAAATATCAAAGAGGAAGTTTTAAGTTGTTGGTTACACCCAAGGATTTTATTTTCTGTCGCTTTAATGAGCACTATCTAAAAGTATTTGGCAAACTATTTTTGGATTAGATAAACTGCAGCTTTCTGTCATAATAATATTAAAAGAAAGTGATTGGCTGTGTTTGATTGGCATGAACCTCTTTTCTGCTCATTGTCCTTCCCTCAGGTCACCACAGCAATTTTGCCCGATGCTGATAACTCGGCTACAAACTCCCCTTTTCACAGCGGCACTCGACATTCTAAGTTAAAAGTTCATATATTTTGACTTCCTCCACATAGAAAAACTGAGTTGGGAAAATGTTTCCGTTACAGCAATGTCGAGAGATCCAACATTTTTTGTGGATTGTATTGAAGAATGTTTCAAGGCTTTGTTTCTGTCCCATGACCTGAAAACTAAGAAAAATATAATAGAGACCACTGATTTTCCATGACCATAGAATCTTGGAACCTAGTAAGTTATTTATGTTACTCTAACCCCCTCAAACATGCTCTGAATCAAACTTGGTTTACAGAGTTTAATGAGGAATGGAGCTTTATAATAATAATGCTTCCATTTGATATAGCGCTTTTTACATCTTCTAGACGTTTCAAAGCGCTTCACAGAATATACTGTAAAGTGAATTGACGGTATATACGTGTGTATATATATGTCATCAGATAATTTAAAGTAATAATAGTCATCCTTGCATTTGATATAGTACCTATATTTTGATGGGTGAAACATAACACAACAACACAATAAAATTGCCTTTCCTGTCAGGAGGAAGTCCCAAAGCGTTGAAACACATGCAAAATATGCAATGATAACTGACCAATCAGCTGTATAAGTAGAGTCTAGGCTATACCAGCAATCTTGCCTCCCAGAATTTTTGTTTTGGATATGGCACTTTTTTTTAAAGACAGTACATGCAAAGATATGTATTGGGAAAAATACACGGTGTGGATTGTTGGTTATACTGTGTGGGTGGATGGACAGATATTGCTATCTTTAAAGAAATACCATGAATGTACTCCTATTATTTTTACTCCAAATATTCAACAAAAGTACATTGAAGGGATCATTTTCTATAGACTTCTTACTGTGCCATTGTGCTTTTGTGAATTTGTGTTTGGTGTTCAGCCTTGAATAAAGAAAATAAGATTTTCAGAGCATGTTCAAAGTAACCCTACACCCAGTTACCTAATAATTAATGGGGATTATAGATTCTTAGGTATAAACGATAAAATGGACTGGCTCTGATCTTGTCTGATTTGTATTACTATTGTATTATTAAAAAAAAGAATCCCTATAATAAATAATATCCTTGCATTTGATATAATAATAATCCTTACATATGATATAAAGTGCCTTATCACATCTCCGAGACGCTTCAAAGAGCTTCACAGGATATAATGTAGAGTGAATTGACTGTATATTTTGTCGGTGAAATAGTACAGGCTATTGTGCACAGCAGAGTCCCCACAAATAGCCACGGGGTGAGTGACCAATTTTATTTTGGGAGTTGTTGGCCACGACACCGGGAGAAACACGCTTATCTCTTCGATTAGTGCCATTGGGACCGTGAACGTCCATCTGACCAGGCAGACGGGACCTCTAGTTTAATTTCTCATCCAAAGAATGGCACTTCTGACAATGTAACTGTGTTTGAGTATCAGCTTAGACTGTGATTCCGCTTGGAGCTTGAACCCACAAACGTCTGACTGAGAGGCCGTTGGTTTGTTTTTCCTTCTGCGTTCTAACTTTTCACACACCACCATTGAGTGAAAAGTCCATGCACCCACCAGTAAGACTGAGGAGTCAAGACTTTCACGTCAATGGTTGGGCAAACAAGGTTGCAGTTTGTGAAAACACATGGGAGAGAATATATGATGTGAAATAGTTTCATTCAGCCTGACATTTGATAAAACATTGATATAGTTCATTAAAGATGGTAGCGTTCAAGTCAAAAGGCCAGATTGATTTCAGTTGACATTCACGGCATGTATTCCACAGCCAGATGTTGGTAGCATTCTCCTGTAATAAAGATCAGTGCCCAGAAGCCTGTAAACTATTGGGTTTCACGTGAACTCGAATAACCTGATTTGTGCTGCTGGAGATCAAGCACAGTTGCTGCTGACTGGACAATCGTTCTCTCTTGAGTCAAGTCACATTGCTGGTTGATCTTCACGTTGGTCACTGATGGCTGTGGTGGCTGTCACTGCTTTATAACTTTTTCCTTATTTTGTTTTTGGCAGTTTCCAGCTGGTTCCGCCTGTTTTGTGCGGTCGAGAGTTGAGCTCAACAATAAGTTTGTTTTGTAATGGAGGCTTGGTGCATTGCATCTTAAATCTGTGTCGAGCATATTCCCATCGAGGCCGCACCGAAAGATTTTTCTCCTGCCTCTGAACGAACGAATATGATTCCAAAATAGAATTTGGGATTCCCGAATGGCATTTTATATTAAAGCCGGAAACATTAGAAGAAATTGCTGTGCTCCCTCTTCCAAGGTAGCTTGAAGCAGTGAATGGATTTGTTATGTATTGGGTGTTATGTATTAAATAATAAATCCTTGCACTGGATATAGCGCCTTATCGTGTCTTCGAGACGCCTCAAAGTGCTTCACAAGATACTCTGTAAAGTGAATTGACGGTGTATTTGTGTATACATCTGTCATCGTCCAAACCGATATGCAGGCTAATTAACTGAAACACAATGAGAAAAAAAATTATATAAATTGAAAGTACAATATTTCATCATCAGTTGCAACAATCCCCAGCAGGTCCTGATCTAAACCCAGCAGTGGCTTTAATTGGTATTGACATTATGGCAGTAAGTGCTATTAAAAAAAATTAGATTTATGGATTCTTCTAGGGAACTTGGTAAGATTATCTAGTGAATCACTGGACAATAGAGACTATGACGACTCTTGTTCTACACTGATAATTGATCTCAATTGAGGGCAGTCCAGAGGGTGTGACATTTGGCTTCTGTGCCACAGTTTCCCCACGGAGGGGAATGTAGGGCAGGATTCCTGATTGTAGTCCAGCGATCGAACATGTGTGGACAGGAGTGGGCTCGGCTGCAATGAACCCAGGGGTGTTATATTTGCCTTCTAGTTGTCACCGTCAGTGCTTGCACTTGGATAATAGCCATTTGGATGAGGTGGAGCATGGCCAGCCAGCACGAGAAAACTAGCCAGGAAAAAAAACCGAAAGCCATTTTGTACAACCATCATAGATATTTATGTAATGTGGCTAACTCACTGCTAAGCCAATCCCTCTGAGAGAAGTAGGCAATTTTACATTTTTGTTTTGTTACTTTAAACGCAATTATAAGCGCAGGTACCTATAGTTAACTTAGTTTTAACAAATAAGTTAATAGTTGCGTGGAGCTTTGATTACACCAACAGTTGCGCGCTCTGGGCAGACTGTATGTTGGTGTAGGCCCTCCAGCCACCGCACTCCCTTGCATAACTTACCACCCTCCGAATGGGAGGATGACCTTAAGGCACATTCAAAGAGGAACATTTTGGGGCAGGCCCTGGAGGGGACAAGGAGAAGGGACTCCCGGATGGAATTCCATAGGGTGGGGGCAGAAAGGCTGAATGAAGGCTAGACTGCTGATGGTGGGGGAGATGGAGCTGGGTAGAATGAGCAGGCAGGTCAGGGTAAGGTAAATTACTAGAAGTCACCAAACAAGTCCTCTGTCCTTCATAATCCCGTGTTTGAGTCAAACATTTCAAACATTCTCACCATAAACACAAAAAATTAGCTGGCTTTAGTGTTTTACTGTCATATCCAATTTTTGCTGAACAGTTGTAATGTGGATTGGACACCAGAAAATCAATCTTCAGATGCAGTAATTTGCCAATTTAGGAATAAAAAAACCAATATTGCAGTTATTGGTGCTGTACATTGTACGTAATTGCATAATGTCTAGACCAATGATGTTGTATTTTAAAGCTGTCATCATGTTTCCTGAAGTTTTATATGGCAGGCTCCTTTTGGCAGTCGTCCCGTATTCAACTCAAAAACTTTTCCTGCTGAGCACACTTCTTGCTCTACATTCCCTCCCCAACCACCCCTCTCTTAACCTTTCCCAATTTCCATTTGACTTCTCTTGCATAACTTGGTACATTGAGGGAAAAACTACAGACATAATGAAACTCTTCAGGTTCTTTTTTTCCCACTGGAGCAGAGTTGTTATTTAAGATTATTGCCGCTGTATTTTGCTTTTATCTCAGCCTTTCTTTTCTGATTTCATACTTGTCTGTTTGCTGATTCCTTATCTTTATTTGAGAGGAAACTTTATAGCTGTGTATGAATTCTGGCGGCTGGCTATAAATGGCTAATGTGTGTAGAGCTGCATGCTCCAGATTCCGTGATCGAGTGATTTTGAAATATTCAAGACAATGACAAATAAATCACTGGAGTCTTCAAGAACCGTTTTAGTGGTGAATAATGTATGGAAAAGAGCGCCGGTAGAACAGACATACGGGGAAAAAAACTACTGTATAAATGTAATTTTGTTGTTGTTGTACTTGACATTTGCCGACTAGAATGTTAAAGCAAACCCCTTGAGTTGCAGGATGGTCTGTGCTGGACAAGCACTGGCCAGCTCTGCAGTTTTAGCCGGTTAAACTCCCAGCAGTATCTATCTTAAAGCACACTTCGGGGTGCTCAGGTCTGCTGGCTCTTCCCTATGTGCACCCATTTATCTGGCATTAGGTAAAGCAGGGAGCTGTCCTTCAGGGAGGGTAGAGTGTGCATTCTATTTTAGATGTTGCGTAAGTGGCACAATATGCGGAACTCCCTCTTGTTCGAGTTCCTTGGGCAAGTTTTCTTACTCCACACGCCTAATAATAATCATCCCTCAAAAACAGCAATAATAAATGAAGTCATTTTCAACCCACGACTGTTTGTGGGGACGCTGCTGTGCGAACTTGCCGTGTTTTGCTCACAAATATATACAGTCAATTCACTTTACAGTATATTCTGTGAAGCGCTTTGAGACGTCTAGAAGACGTCAAAAGTCCTATATCAAATGCAAGAATTATTATTATTATTGGGCCGTCCTCCCGACTTGAAAGGCACTATACAAATAATATTTTGGTGGTGTTTGGATGCACGGTGCTGGCCTTAAACTAGCATCTAATTTTCCTGCTAATACTAATATATAAACAATCGATCATAAATTGATGATTGCGTAGGCTGTAGAAAGGATCCATCAGGCTGACATAAATAAAGAAAGATGAATTACAACATTTGCAGGAAATCTTTTATATAAGTGTCTCTGAGTCAGAAGATTTTGGGGTTCAAGCCCCACATTTTCTTCTATCGATTCTTTAACTCTTAATTTGTCAAGAAGGGTCCTTGGAACAACAAAATTACATTTGTATGGCGCCTTTCACGGCGGAACATTCAACAATGGCTACGATAAACCTCTAGCGTGTAATTTATGTGAAATGGCAAACAAACGTGGGAATTGGTAGATAAACTGGTGTTTGTGCCCAATTAATTCCTCAAACATAGTGTTGTAATCAAACGCCTGAACCTTGCAAACTTGTGAATAAAACTGCAGAAGTTGCTGTCTTAACTGAATCACTGTGTATCTGGTGCCACAGTGCCACCTCGTGGCTTCTTTATGCTTCGTGTCCCGACCTGACTGTTCAGCGCTCTGGGACGTCCTCCCGACGTGAAAGGCGCTGTATAAATGCAATTTTGTTGTTGTTGTTGTTTTGCTGGGCAACCATTTTAGAGTTGACTTTTAATCTCCCCAAATGCTTCTAAACTTTTGGATTGAAGTTGAGCTTTTCCCCACTCACATCCTTTATTGACGAGTGTCCATATTTACTCAGGACTAACTTATATTTTAAGTGACTGTAGAGGTCACAGGGATCAGCTGTGTTGGTATTTTGATGCAATCTGATTAGTTTAGCAAAACAAATGAACAATGTGTAGTTCATAGGCATGTTGTGAAAATTGTGTTTATAAAATACGCAGACACTGGACTTTACTGTCTGTGAGACGGTTCAATGATGCGATAAGGTGCCATTATTATTATTATATTATTATATCAAATGCAGGGATTATTATTACAAATCAAATGGAAGGATAGCTGAAAGTACTTAAGGAAGTAATTTGAGTTTAGATGATCATAAATCAGGTGAGTTTCTCTACAGGTTTCTTACTACCCTGTAACCTGTTACCTATTTTCTAAATAAGTCAATCCTTTTGATTTCTGAAGCAAATGTTCCACCTGATACTCATTTTAGGTGAATAAAATATCCGGATGGATACCCGTTTATGTGTAATAGAGAATGGGAATGAATGAGCAGTGATTTGTCGATTAGAAACTTGAGTGCTGAGGTGGAGGAATGGTCCGTTGATCCAGTGGTTATAAATTCTAACATTCTATTTTTTCAATAGCAAATACTGTGCGAAACAAAATGATTGCACATTTAAATAGTACGGTCAAGAACTGTTTTAACAGCTTGGCTTTCTTGGCACTTGCTGATGTGGGTGTATGGCTGCCTGGAGAACATTTGTTTTAGCTGTATGTAACAGAAGTTGTATTGCATTGCACTTACATGGTTGAACTCAGTTCTGGTCCGTTATAAGAAGTTTCTTAACTTGTCCCTCTTGATATAACCTGGTCAGTTTTTGCAGCAAAGAACCATGGATTCTAAATTAATCAAATATTGGATTGCAGTTGGATTCTTCACAGGTTTTCATTCTGCTTTATTGCCTAAATATAATGATTTACTATTCAATTCTAAAAGTGCACTGAACTTACCGATATTTGTCGTGGAAGCATTCGTACATAAGCTATACCAGATTTATTCTGTATTTTATTTTCCCAATTGCTGCATTGTCCCCCCGTAATGTTGATGAATTTGTGCACCTTTATGAAGGTGGAGCCCTATTGAATACTGGAGTGTAAATTCTGAGCTAAACTTTCACATTTACAATAGCGATTGAGGAAATGCAATAGTACTGAACATTGATTACTATTAATATTATTATTAATATTGAGTATCTTGTTTTGGACACAGAAATGCTGTATGATATACTTTCAATCCCAGGGGAAGAGATTTAAGTGTGCCTGGGCAGGAAGGTGCAGTAAATAGCGTAAATCTTTATTGTTTGGGTTTTGATGTACGACGTTCACTTTGCCTTGCTCTTGCTCCCTGACCTTTTTCGCTTTGTCTGCTTCTTCTCTCCTACCCCTCCCTTACTTTCGCTTTCTCTTGCTCTCATGCTCTCTTTGTGTCAGTCTTACACTTGTTTGTTTACTTTGGGTCTTTCTGGGTCTATTTGGGGTAATTGTTTTATTATCACAGATCTTAAATTGGAGCTCCTGTAGCTCAGTGGTTAGAGCACTCACCTTACAAGCGTGAGACCTGTGTTCGAATCCAGACAGATCAGGGCGAAACCTTGGGCAAGTTTCCTTACTCCACACGCCTAATAATAATCCCTCCAAAAAACTCACAATACAGTAAAAGCCCGTTTATGCGGCACCCAATCAACCGTAACTTCCGTATAACCGGCATCGCAAAAATAAAAGGTCCGCATTCGATTAACCAGAACTTATCTGGAAAGATGCATTGGAAAAATTATTATTATTTTTTTGGGGGGCGTTTTCGGCCGAATATCTGGCAGGCGCTTTAACCGGCATTGGCCAAGTCCCGAGGCTGCCTAAAAACAGGCTTTTACTGTAATTAAATTGGTCATTTTCAATCCACGACTGTTTGTGGGACACTGCTGTGTGCAATTGGCTGCCGTGTTTTGCCCACAAATATACAGTCTATTCACTTTACACTATATTCTGTGAAGTGCTTTGAGACGTTGATAAGATGTGAAAAGCGCTACATCAGATGCAAGGATTATATCTTTATTGTCTGCATTTTTTCTGTTTCCTTGCCTTTCATCTCCATATATATGCCTCCTAACCAGACATGACCAACCTGAATTTGTCACCCCGTTTCCATCTCAGAAATTCAGGTGTCTTCCCGTTTCCAAATGCTTCCAATGCTTGCTTAAAATGCCTGCCAATGTGTATTGGTGATACTTGTGACTATTTGAACAGCTGCACTGTGAATTTTGCCAGCAAAATATTTGCCCGACCGATGAGAACTTGTAAATGCGTGTTTAAACTAATGTTTGTTTAGGCTAAGATTTTTTCCCCCAATTCCTAGTTTTTAACAGATATATTTTAACTTTAACTATCGTAAGGAAATGTTGTTCCTTGACCCCTTTGATTGCATAAATTGCCTTGCAAACAATTTGTGCTTCATACACTGCAACAGTGGTATTGACTTAGAAGACGATTACTTTTAAGAGCAGCATTTAGAGTAACGAGCAGGGAAAAATATGGCTCCTGTCTCCTCAATTGATTTTGTTCAATAGCTGGTTGTATCGCTGTTTAGAAAGTGTTCCCTATTTATGATCGTAATAATAGTTCTAAACCTTTTGGTTGTAAATTTTTTACGAGATTTCTAACTTCTCTTGACTGCGCGTAACTGGATCATTTTGTGTTATTTTCTCTCTATGATTTCCTGTGTGCTTGCCTGCCCTGCCCTCCCCTCTCCGAGACTTGGTTATTTCTGGTGCTTGTATTTCAAACCAAATGTCCTTTTTAAAAAAAAAATCTAATCTGCAATTTTCTTATTTCTACATGAATGGAGAACTTTTGCCATTGGATCATCAGCAAATGTATTTTTAAACTATGCATTTTCATTGTTTTCTAATATGTTCTTGTCACTTGTGTGTTTTGAGAAATAAATTAGAAGATGGACAGTGCCATCTTGTGGCTGTATCATGGGAAAGTAGCAGTAACAAATGTATCTTTAATCGGCGAATGGATTATTATTGTATTTGCACAGCAGTAGTTTGATTGTTACCCGTAAATGATATTTCTAGAGATAATTCTCAATTAAATAATGGGTCTTGTCATACTTGAGAATTTCTAACGTATTCGGCTCTCTTTACATACAGCACAAAACAATAACACATTGGCTTCATGTAGCGCCTTTCAAATCAGGAGTGAAACCTACCTTAATCAGGAATTACTACCTCTCCCTACTCCACTCTCCTCCCTCCATCACCCATCCATTTCTAACCAGCGATGATCTTGTAAAATGTCAGAACAGACTCGATTGGCTGCATAGCCTACTCGTGTTTCTGTCTGCTGTATATGTGGATGTCCTGCACAGAATCCCCAAAGGTAATCAAGTAAAAGCTTCACAATTCTCTCCCATCCCCACACTTGCACTTTTGAAATCATTTGTAACCTTTCACAGAAAACATTCCTCCCCCCCCACCCCCCATCTACTCCTGTCCTCTCTCCAAGCATCATAGAATGCTTGTGGCGAGTGCAGTATTTGTTTCTCTGAATCTGTCCTTATCCTTATATCCTCAATCTATTTTCTGTGATAATCAACTAACAACAATGCTGCATCAATGGATTTTTTTTTATTGTGAGCTTCCCGTAATCTAGTGCCCCCGAAGCCTGTGAATCATTATTGTTGCTGTTTTCTTAAACCATTCCCAATGCTTCAATGTCATTTTGAAGGTAAGTTACACAAGACTGTGTGGACTATCGCACCAGTGGCCTCATATACACAAGGTCAGGATAACTTTTTTCCACTTAGTTAAATGTCCTCAAAATACAGCCTTGTGTTCATTCATTGGTTTTATTCCTAAAAGTACATTATGATTCGGAGCAAATGGAAATTGGGTAAAAAGCTCTCTCATTCTGTTCTATCTTATCAAACTGTTTTAAGAGCAAAGCTGGTCCATTTATAAACAACAATTTTCTTTTGTGCTTTTTTTTCTCCAGCCGCATTACTTGTCCAGTGACCTAAAGTGACCTTGCCCTTCCTTGTCGTGTAATCTGCCATTAATCTGTCTTTAACAAGAAGTTGCCCAAGGGAAGTGCCTCAGAATGTGTCATTAGACGATTCATCAAAGGTGAGAATAAATTGCATCTTCCTTCCAGGCTGTGTTCAGTGATGTGTTTTAAACTATTGGCCATCAAACAATTTCTTATGCTGCGCCTGGCTTAAGCCATTAGCCTAACATACTTCAGTTCACTTTACCATGATCTGTGGTGTGCTTTCATACTCTCAAAATGTATGGTGTTCTAGGCACCTACGCTGTGATGGTGGGGGGTAGGGGAGGGTTTGAGACGGATTGGTGTTGTGTACAGGGAGGGGGATATCTCAATCTGGTGCAATTCTACATTTCTGATACAGTGACTTTTGCTTCTGTGCTACACTTGGGTGTCCTACAGCTCAGTGGTTAGAGCTGTCGCCTTACAAGAGAGAAGCCTCAATTCGATTCCAGGCAGGTCAGGTTGAAAGCTTGGGCAACTTTCCTTACTCCAGGCGCTTGTTAATAATCCCTCAAAAAAGAATTGGCCATTTCAATCCACGACTGTTTGTGGGGACACTGCTGTGCACGATTGGCTGCTGCATTTCGCCCACAAATGTACAGTCAATTTACTTTACAGTATATTCTGTGAAGCGCTTTGAGATGTCTAGAAGACGGGATAGCTATATCAAATGCAAGGATTATTATTATTACTTGGTTCAGATTGGAAAGTGCAGTACAGCGAGGTAGGCCGTGACCATGGCGCTGGTCTTACTGTTGCAAGCAGGAACTTATTGTGGAACCAACCACTCTTCGACAGCCGGCATGGTTTAGAAACAAAATAGTTTGTATTGCAGGGATGATTTCGCAGTAACCATAACATCATACAGAGACGTGCAGGCAAATCATATTACTGGCCTGTAAGGTCAGGCAGGCCGAGCTGTTTACACAAATCTATCTCTGTTGGTAACGCCAGTCGCTGTTTGTTGTCAGGAACAGCGTTGTATCTGAATTGCCCACAGAAATCACAGCCTTCCCTGTCCTTTTCTGACGTGAAAGGCGCTATAGAAGTGTAACCTTGTTGTTGTTGATGTTTACTGCTCTTGTGTGCAATTTGCTTTACTGTTAGTTCCACTTCAACGAAAGGCACATAGAGAAATAGAGTAACAAATTCATATTTACTTAATTTAAAATCTATTAGCAGTAAATGAAAGGCAAAAAAAAACACTTGAATGGAAACTGCTGATTTTTAATCAAGTTCAAAAGTGCTGAATCTATCCCTAGGTGTATAATAATCTTAAGTACATGATATTTAGGGGTCACAAGCTTCTATTTGTAAGCACTTTACCCACCGCTTTATGTTTTCTATGTCGCCTGAGTAAAAATGATGCTCTTTTAAAGAGTGTTGATTAAATGTCAGTTCCAGTCAGCCTCTGTTTTGTTTATGAGCAAAGCTTAAATCACTCTTGTCCTGTCATTTCACTTTCTGTCCCAATTCCCTTCTGTGTGAATGTCCTCTATGTTTCTGGGGACAAGTTCCAATTTGTATTCCTTCTCTTGTCTCCTTACGACAGGCCTCAAAAGACAATTTGCTATGTGACTAACCAGTTGGATGCAATATTAATCAGCAGAACATTGCCTTTTCTTCTGCAAAACTAAAGAAGCCCAATTTTATGTTGAAGCAGTTTTGATAAAAGTAAAATGGTTTAATGCTGCGGTGTAGATCTGTTCGCGACAAATCAAATTGAAGCAATGCTTGTTTTGCAAACCGGCCTAGATCATGGTTGAAATCGTCTAGAGTGTGAAAATGTATTTTCTTTGAAGATCAAAGGCCCCAGAAGTGTGAAGATGAAAGTCTTGCATACCTGTCAACTGCAGATTCAACGTATCTGGGTTTAGTTTCGAAAGGGCACGAAAATGAGACAGCAGAGCACTACAAAGCAAACCTTTTTTTTACTCCCAAAAGATTATATTATTTCCAACATTTATTAGTGCAAGTGGAGGCCTGTTTCTTTGTGTATCTGTTCTCTATTCTAACAGTTTTAGAAACAACGCTTTCTTTTTTAAAAAAAAAAGTGCAATACATTTGCTTGTTCAGTCATTTGTCTTCCTACAGCTATCTTCAGGGATGATTTGATAGTACTGTGCTAAAAACATTTTATTATTCAGTTTATCAACATTGCAACACACAGGATAATGAGACCTGGATTTGTGAAACCTGGCCAAGTAAGGCAGTCACTCATTGTCTTTCCCTTCCCTCGCTTGCTGATCTGTGACCCAAAGAGGGCAGTGGGTTACCTACATGTTGTTTGCTGTATGAGAAGGCAAGGAATAGAGAAGGAGTAAAAAAAATAAGAGGTTTATATAAAAAAAATTAATGTGCATTTTCTTAAACAAGAACTAGCTTTGGGTGAAAAAGTCAACGTTATAAATTGTGTCAGAGGAGAACTCAGCATAGATTTACAACGTCACGTTACTTTAATAGCACAGAGTAATGGGTAATTAAAACTAATTTACCTTCTCACAGTCAGGAAATTAAAATGTGTTTTTCAGCATATCTGTTATTGTGCAGCAAAGAGCACAGCGTTCAGCAGAATTAATGTGGGGGAGGGGGCAGTCGCATTATTTTTGCCTTTAACCCTAAGTTTACAGATGGTTTTTAGTGTGGCTAATTAACGAACACTCGTGTTGCCCGGCAGCAAGTTGAAGGGTAACTGTTAACCTGTGGTTATTAAACCACATTTTCTTTATTGGGGAACGGTTCCAATTGTACATTTACTGTATGGTCTGGAAAATGTTGTGACTCATTCCAGTTTTCTCTCTTTCCCTCGTTCTGTGTTGTGTGTCTGTCTGTCTGTTTGAATAGGCTTACCCTCGAGTGACCTCATGGTTTTGAGTGGGACCAAAGATGAGTATAAGCAGTGATGAGGTCAACTTCCTGGTATATAGATATTTACAGGAGTCTGGTACGTATAACAATTGCATATTCTTAAAAATGGATGTTGAGATACAGAACGCTTACTTTATTGTGTTTTTCTTCTATTTATTCCCTTGGGTCCGTTTCGCCATTTTGAAAAAAATATATAAACTTCTTGCTGTTTTCTTTCATGTAGTTTATCTACTCTTTTTGCAGATGTCCTGTATTTATTTTTCGTCTTTAAAAGTCAAAATAAAAATTCCATCCGATTCGAATGGGTTAGACTGGTTGAAAATCATCCGCAGAACCCGGTTAATAGCCAGTTTTGAGAGAAAGTACTTTTGAATTAATTGGGAATTGATTTGGCACTTTTATAAATGTAGAACCGGAAAGCTCTGTATTGAATTATAAATTAACAAGAAGCAGAGATTGCAGTAGATATAGTGCCTAATCACGTTGTTGAGATGTCTCAAAGTGCTTCAGAGAATATACTGTAAAGTATTCACTGAGGGTGAAACCTGGCAGCCAATTGTACACAGCATTTTATGTATATGTGGTGGTTCATAATTCTTTTTTTTAAAATTCATGGTTGAGTTTAAATGTGTTTCAAATTTTCTGGCCCAGGTTTTGGTATATATATTTTTCTTCACTGGGTGATGTATCTCCCTTTCCCTCCAAAATTTTCGAATTCATCCTTTTTGTTTTGTTTTTTCCTAAGGTTTTTCACATTCAGCGTTCACATTTGGTATAGAAAGCCACATCAGTCAATCCAATATCAATGGTGCCCTGGTCCCTCCGGCAGCTCTGATCTCCATCATACAGAAAGGTTTGCAATATGTGGAGGCTGAAGTCAGCATCAACGAGGTTTGTGTCCAACACAATCGAGAGATATATGGGATTAGGGAACTGGGAAGGCAAAGGCCAAATTTTGTAATATCCACATTTCTTTCTTAGCTTAACACTTTGTGTCTAAATCTCTCCCCACCACACATCAATGATTCAGTGTGGCCTTGTGGCATTTTGTGTTTCGATGCCCTTTGAATTTAAGCGAACTGTCTCCCGACTGAAACACCACATAGATTTCTTATGGATAAAGGGATTAAGAGATATGGGGTTAAGGCGGGCAGGTGGAGTTAAATTAGAAGATCAGCCATGATCTTATTGAATGGTGGGGCAGGCTCGAGGGGCCGAATGGCCTACTCCTGCTACAAATTCTTATGTTCTTATGTTTACATTGGGAGTGGGAAAGGCGGAGAATCTTGCCCAAGTCATTCAATTCTGTGAATGTATATATTTTAGCTGCATCTGGTTAGAGATGAGGAAATAATTTTTATTGTGTAACCACCCCCAGATTACTTGATTTCTAATCAGATGTTATTGTACGTTTCTTCATATAATCCCAATGCCTGTGTAAACTGTTTATTCTGAACCGTTGGATTTCTTTTGTAGGATGGCACACTGTTTGATGGGCGGCCGATCGAATCGCTCTCTTTAATTGACGCTGTAATGCCTGATGTGGTGCAAACGAGGCAGCAAGCGTACAGGGATAAGTTACAACAGCAACAAGCTGCTACAGCTGCCCCCACTGTTACAGCAGTCAATCAACAAGGAGCAGCGAAGAACGGGGAGAATACTGCAAACGGAGAGGAGAATGGTGGACACACAGTCACCAGTGAGCTTACAAACGCTACACAGCGCCTTCTTATAGATTTCTCCCAATTTGAAATTTTAGCCTAAAGAAAAGAGAGAGAGAGAGCTGCACACGTCACAACACTAGTGTAACCAACAGCTGGAGCTGACTGACTGAATACTCCACAAAGTGCATCACAATGTCTTGTTGACATGTTTTGAAACCGTTTCATCACAGTAACAGTGTGTTTCATTCTTCAAGCCTGTAGACTCGAGCTGTTAAGATTTCATGTGTTTGGCACAAGGATTTTGCTCACCACATGCACTCGAGTACTTTGGTTTCCCTTGAAATCTGATGAGTCCATCTGTAAATGTGCCACGTACAATATTATTGCACTGCATTTGTACTGCTGGGATCAAAGGCCTCGATTAATGTGTAACGAGAAGCTTAATTGATATTTCCTGCTCCGCCATGCAGGCTTTAGATTATCACTTGCAGAGATTTGGATGTTATTTATTGAACTGTTTAAGAGTTGACCAAGTGGTGAACTTAATACTAACAAACAAAAGGACCCTTCAAGCTTAGACTTCCCAGGAGATATCTTGGTTCCAGTGGCCAGCCAGATGTAGTGGGTGTTCAGCCTGCAGCGGGGATGAGCTGAGGTGATTCCCAGACTATACCCATGTCTAGTGATGTTGAAAGAAGAGCTGCAACAACAGCTTGCGTTTAAAATTCGAACCACATTCTATACTACGTATTTCAGACTATTTTAATGGTCAGATTAGCTAATAATAATAATAGTTCTTGTATTTGATATAGCGCTTTTTCACATCTTATCGGTGTCTCAAAGTGCTTCATAGAATATACTGTAAAGTGAATTGACTGTAAAAATTCAGTGCACCATGTATGATGAAGGTAACCTGGCTGATGAAAGTGATTTAATTTCATTGCTTTCACCTGTCAGATCATTAAAACTATAGTGCCGGGTTTGACCTCCTTTGAGGCACTTTTCCTCCGGTCAATGTATTCCGTTTGTGTTTCCCTCCATCCTAGGCTTTCCACAAATCCTTAACTCGACAATTTGTGGGATCTGCATTGGTTGTATTTCACAGTGTAGGATGTGAGGGTATATTGCCAACCACTGAATGGATGAGAAAGTGTCCCATGCTAAACCACTGGTTTCCCCACGAGTCAAGCCAACTGGCGGATTCCTTAAGAAAATATTTTTTTCTGAAATTCCTAAGAGTTGAGAGATCAAGTTGCATTTTTGTCCCAGATGTGAAATAAATCAAACTTGACCAATTTTTAGTTTTTTTAAAAAAAAAGTGAAAACAAAAGTTCTTTATGATGAAACTTACCGCAGTGCACAATAACGCAGGTTACTATTGATGATTGCCCCAATTCAGTCATTTCTTTATAGTTTGGGCAAACATCTATTTGGGATTCTGTTTGATGTTATACTTTTGAACCTAGCTTTGATCTGCTGGTATCCTGAGAATTCACAATCGCTTGACTTGTAACCTCACACAATAAATCTGTGGACTCCCCATTTTATAGAAACACTAGGGCTGATTTGATGCATTTTTCTTGTGATTTACTCAATGACGTCCTTCATTAATGTGAACACAGATAACCATACAGATATGATGGAAGTTGACGTCGATGTGGATATTCCACCCAACAAAGCGATGGTTTTGCGTGGCCACGAATCAGAAGTCTTCATATGTGCGTGGAACCCTGTCAGTGATCTCCTGGCATCTGGGTGAGTATGTTCAGCAACAGTAATAATAATAATCCATCTAGACGTCTCAAAGCGCTTATATAGAATATACTGTAAAGTGAATTGACTATGTTTGTGGGCGGAACGTGGCAGCCAATTGCGCACAGCAGTCGTGGATTGAAATGGCCAATGTATTATTGTTTTTTTGAGGGATTATTATTAGGCGTGTGGAGTAAGGAAACTTGCCTAAGGTTTCACCCTACCTGGAATTGAACTTGGCTCTCTCGCTTGCAAGGCGAGTGCTCTAACCACTGAGCTCAGTAGATGTGCCGTAGTATAGTGTTAGTGCTCAGATCAAAATGGGGAAAGCCAACCTTTTTTTTAAAAAAGACTAATCATGGCTTTGTCAAAACAAGGTTCATTATAAAGCTAGACATTTCCATAATCAGATCTATATCATGATTTAAATATACATATTATTTTATAGTCCCCTATTTGCTTGGTTACAAACTCCAGTCTTTTGAATGATTTGAGACATGGGATTTCAATTGAAATTGGTGGCTTTCTGTTTAAATGTAATTTGTAACTTTGTGATCCAGGTCTGGAGATTCGACAGCTCGCATCTGGAATCTGAGTGAAAACAGCACTGGTGGGCCCACCCAACTGGTACTCAGACACTGCATCAGAGAAGGAGGGCAAGATGTACCAAGCAACAAAGATGTTACGTCTTTAGATTGGAACGTGAGTGAATGTGTCGTCAACATTTCAACAGGGGGAAAACCCCCCCGAAAGCAAATCTGCTTTTACAGAGGTTTCCAATGGATTAATTTCTGTCCACTTTCTCTCTTTGCTTGCTCTGTCTCCCTACTCCTCGGGAACATAGATTTAAGATAATTGGCTGGAGAACCAGAGGGGAGACATTTTTTAATCCACAGAGTTGTGGAGGGTCTGGAAAGTATGGGTAGTGGATATAGATTCAATAACAGTTATCACGGGTGAATTGGATAAGTGCATGAAAAGGAAGCAGTGGCAAGGATATGGGGAAGGAGCGAGGGAGTGTGACTGATTGAGTGGCTCTTTTAAATAACAAGCACTGGTATAATGGGCTGAATGGTGACCTTCTGTGCTGTAATATTCTGTGATTCTGTTGCTTGCATTTATTTACCTGTATGTGGATAGTAAGCGCTCTGAGACCCTGCCCGACGTGGAGGGCGCTATGTAAATACATATTGCTGTTGCTTTCACTTGTTTGCTTACCTTAAACCCGAGGATAGATATATAAATAGCCAAAGATAGATATATAAATTACTAAATAATTAGTAAATTTATATATAATTAGTAACTCACAAAGCAACTTCTGTGTGTCTTGTTTCCTTTTTTTAAAATAAAATCATTGCTTTGTTTCTTCATCAAAATCCGTGTTATTCGCTGTCGCTGAATAGACTGAAAACCGTAGAATTCATTGTTTAAAGACATGCGAGGGGATTATTTTACCTTCCATCAGTTAATACATACCAGCTTTACTTAGGTTGCTTGAGCAAAATGTGTCTATGTGATGTATGTTCCAAGCACATTTGGTTAATTATTCTCCCCCACCCCCCCTTCCCCTTTTCTTAGAGTGAAGGCACACTTCTAGCAACAGGGTCTTATGATGGGTTTGCAAGGATATGGACGAAAGACGGTGAGTGAATTTGTGGTTTCTCTACCAACTTTACACAGTTCATATTTTCTTCTGTCTGCTTCTTGTTAATTTCACAATTTCGGGACAAGGATTTATAGTCTTGAAAGTTTCCAATACGAGTAACCATCCTTTGTACATGTATCATGCATAGTTGCCACAAGGAAATGCAAAATATTTAAATTACACACGCAGGATGGCTGACTTGTATCGTTGATTAATGATCATTTTTTTCTATCCCTTTTAAGGTAACCTTGCCAGTACGTTGGGTCAACATAAAGGGCCGATATTTGCATTAAAGTGGAATAAAAAAGGAAACTTTATCCTTAGTGCGGGAGTGGACAAGGTAAGAGCCTGGGTTTTGAAGCAGCTTAAATAAAATCTGGAAGAATGATTCCATCAGTTGCTGCTCGACTGAACAACTTTATTTTTTTTTCACCTGTAGACGACAATTATTTGGGATGCACATACCGGAGAGGCCAAACAGCAATTCCCCTTCCACTCAGGTAAAACCTTTTAATTTGTTTTGTAAATGATTGGAAGCTACATAATAAATAGAATTCTAATTGTTTTACAAGAGGCTTTGCATTTTTTATTCCTTCTCTGTTTGATGCATCATTTTGAATTATCTGCGGAAAGTGTTGGGAACTCAAGCAATTTATGGCATTCGATCATCAAAATATTTTGTATTTCCCCATTTCAGATATTTAAGTACAAATGCAATGTTTTGTGAATTTGGCGAAGTTTTCTATGACTCATCCTTCCTGCCGTTAAACAGCTGTCAATGCACAAGTGTTTTAGGAGACTTGAAATCACTGAAAGTTAGAGGCCTTTTACAACTCTAACAACAACAACAAATTACACTTATAAAGCGCCTTTCACGTCGGGAGGACGTCCCAAGGCGCTGCACAGGAGGCGTGTGACCCGAGCTGGGAGGGGAGTGTACGGGAAGGGGTGAAACAAGTAGGGGAGGTCGAAAAATTCGGGGTGGAACAAAAGGTACGGTCGAAGAGGAAAGTCTTCAAACCGGCCTTGAAAGAGGAAAGGGAAGAAATGAGACGGAGGGATTGGGGGATGGAATTCCATAAGGTCGGAGCAGAAATACTGAAGGCCCGACCTCCGATGGTGGGGCGGTTCGGGCGGGGAGCTTGGAGCAGGCCAAGTCCTGCTGAACGGAGGGTCCGGGTGGGCTTGTAGGGGGAGAGTAAATTGGTTAAGCAGGGTGGGGCAAGGCCATGGAAGGCTTTGAAGGTGAGGACGAGGATCTTGAACTCGATCCTCTGGAGGATGGGGAGCCAGTGGAGACGGGCGAGGGTGGGGGTTATATGGTCGCGGAGGCGGGTGCGGGATAGTACACGGGCTGCAGAGTTTTGGATGACCTGCAGCCTGTGAATGGAGGAACTGGAGAGGCCGATGAGGAGAGAGTTTCCGTAGTCCAGCCTTGAGGTGATGTACGCGTGCACGAGTGTTTCGGCAGCGTGGGGGGGTAAGATAATTGCGGAGCCTGGCAATGTTGTGCAGGTGGAAGTAAGCGGTGCCGGTGAAGGCACGGATGTGGGGGAGGAAGGAGAGTTTTTGGTCGAACGTGATGCCGAGGTTCCTGACTGGCTTTGTGAGGTGGAGAGTACAGCCATGGATGTTGAGGCTGGCAGCGCCCGATGTGCGGAGGCGCTGGCTTGAGCCGATCAGGAGGGCCTCGGTCTTACTCACGTTCAATTGGAGGAAGTTGTCCCTCGTCCAGGACTCAATGTCGGACAGACATGCTGTCAGAACATCGATGGTCTGGGGGTTGAGGGATGAGGCAGAGAGGTACAGCTGGGTGTCATCCGCATACATGTGGAAATTTACCCCATAACATATTATGTATTTATATCCAGAATGGAATTGGCAATATATTGCAGTCACAGTGGTCATAATGTCATCCCTTAAATAAGGTTAGACCAAAGCAAAGAATCCTGTGGCCTAGTCAGTTTATTCAGTTGATGAATAGTGTGATTAATATCAATTGTCAGAGTAATTAACCCTCTATTCAACCCCAAAGTATTACCATCAATAAGAAAAGTGGCGGATAATCAGTTATTTTACACTCAATCCATCAGAATTTCTTTTTGAATGCATTGATTTGCTGTGGAATTTATAACTGAGATAGATATTAGCAGTTCATTATACTGGTCTATTCCGTGCCTTTGTTTAAAAAGTGGAGTAAGGTAGGGATTTTAAAGGCATTAAACACATTGAGAATTGATCAATGGATTCATTTCAGGCTACCCAGCTGTTTTTTTTTGTAAAGTCATGTCTCCTGTGAAGTTAACAGTGGCGTTTACATGCTTTACATATTACAGTCATGTTCATTGTTAGGTGTTGATGAGCATCTAAATTCTAGAGGGAATTCTCTTTAAATCCCTTTGAATAACCACACTATGGAAATCGAACCTTGAATTGTATTTAGTGCAAATCAAATTTAATGATAAATTTCACCATTTCATCTGTTTGAATTCTTACGCAACTTAGCAACTCAGAATCTTGATTATTGAACTGATGCCTTTTGTATAACATAATTTGACTAATTGGTTCACAACTAATTTAATAGCATTGAAACTTCATAGCCCTAATAAGACTTTACTTATTAATTGGGTCTATTTTTTCGTGTCTTATTTATATGGTTTTTCCCACAAATACACAGTCAGTTCACTTTACAGTATATTCTGTGAAGCACTTTGAGAAGTCTAGAAGACGTGAAAAGCACTATATCAAATGCAAGAATTATTAGTATTATTGTGGTACTTTTGAGTCAATTTGGTAAGGAAAGGGACTATTTAAAACTGCATTCAACCCATCTGTTTTGTAACTTACAATGGTAACTGCCATTTGGTGACAGCAAAGCTTATCAACCTCCAGCTAGTGTCATTTCAGTGTCTTAATTTGCTGCTGGAGGTGCTAATGAATTGTTTGTCGTTATACACTGGCCCTGAATGTTATACAGTATCTGCATTTTTATTTATAATTTTGCTGCTGGAGGTGCTAATGCATTGTTTGTCGTTATACACTGGCCCTGAATGTTATACAGCATCTGCATTTTTATTTATAATTTTTCTAACTGAATTGTAGACTGGCTTCTGAAGGCCACAACTGGGGTTTAATCCAAATTAATCTCTGATCGTCGAGCAAACCCTGAACATGTACATAATGGCATCCATTATGGAGAAGAAATGTTGAATCACTCTTTTTAGTTTAATAACTGAGTGACATTGCAAACTTGAAGCATACCTCTGTATGTACAATGCATATACAACAACAAAATTACACTTGTTTAGCGCCTGTCATGTCAGGAGCACCACATAATATTTTAGTACAGTAAAAGCTTGTTTATCCAGCACCTGTGGGACCTGGCCAAAGCCGGTTAAAGCGCCTGCCGGATATTCGGGCGGCCCGCTGTCGAAAACCCACCACAAAAAAATTTAAGTTCTTTTAACACACACCATACACACCAGACTAAATAATAACAGATAATAACAGAATATTGTATTGGTACTTATTGTAAAACTACTCTCTTGCGCTTCTCACCTTTACTGGTTGAGGTTTATAGTCCAGCGATTCTTTTTAAAATGGAGAACGCTGTGCGGGTGAAAAATACGGCAGCGCAACTTTAAAGCCTTAATAGTGGCAAGCCGATAACCCTAAACTCTACTAACGGCAAACCAAAATACTGCACCTACGCGACAATGACTCACAAATGCTCCACTGCTTTTGTTCTATATAAATTCAGTTTATCGAATGGGGACTTTTTTTTGCGTGCCAGTTATACGGAAGTGCCAGTTGAGTCATGGATAAACGGGCTTCTACTGTATTTGGAATCGGTACTCCTATTTCAGTTTATTTTCCGCAAGCCTTGTTTCCCGATGCTTTTGAAAATGTTAGCATTTTGAGATTCTCCGATACTTCTGTTATCCGATGCATATTATGATGTTGTTATCCCTCTCCCTCCCTCTCCCCACTTGCCCCCTTTTCCCCCTTTCTCCCCTGGCCCCATTTCTGCGATTGTTTGTGGGACACTGCTGTGCGCAATTTACTGCCGCGTTTTGCCCACAATATATACCGTATATCTCCGCGTATAAGGCGCACTTTGTTTCAGGTCGGAAGATCTCGAACGTTGGGGGTGCGCCCTATACGCAGGTACAAGCAATTTTGAGCCTCGGAAATACAGTAAACAGGAGGGGCGGCTGGCGCGCTGTCAGCCGGGGTTTGGTCAGTGTCCGGCGGGGGTTGGGAGGAGCGGGTGACGGGGCTTCGGCCTCGGCCGCCCGGGCAGCGGCAGCAGCAGCGGACTTCAGTGCTGTGCTTACCTTCTGCCGAACCCAGTCTGCCTCCCTCCCTCCCTCCCTCCCTGCCTCCCTGCCTCCCTCCCTCCCTCCCTGCCTCCCTCCCTCCCTGCCTCCCTGCCTCCCTCCCTCCCTCCCTGCCTCCCTCCCTCCCTCCCTGCCTCCCTCCCTCCCTCCCTCCCTCCCTCCCTCCCTCCCTGCCTGCCTGCCTGCCTGCCTGCCTGCGTGCCTGCCTGCCTGCCTGCCTGCCTGCCTGCCTGCCTCTCTCCCTCTCTCCCAGGCTGCTGGCCTGCCTCTCTCCCGGGCTGCCGGCCTGCCTCTCTCCCTCTCTCTCTCCCTGCCTCCCTCTCTCCCTCCCTCCCTCCCTCCCTCCCTGCCTGCCTGCCTCTCTCTTTCCCTACCTACCTGTCTCTCCTCCCTTCTGCCAGCAATATCATTGAAAATGCTTCCGTTTTTTTTCACCAAGAAAAGGTCAAAAACGGTGGGTGCGCCTTATTCGCGGGTGCGCCTTATACGCGGAGATATACGGTAGTCAATTTTCCTACTCTTCTTTGTCCTGCCCTGATCCCTCCCCACCTGTTCTTGTCCCTACCTAACTGTACAGTACCTTGGGACGTCCTCTCGATGTGAAAGGCGCTATATTAATCTTAAGTATTGATTGATGCTGCAAAAAGTACATTTCTGTTGGGAATGTAACAGGCAATGATTGCAAGCAACTCAACTCTGTTCTGTTCTGCTTTCAGCTCCTGCCCTAGATGTTGACTGGCAAACCAACAACACGTTTGCTTCTTGCAGTACAGACATGTGTATCCATGTCTGTAAACTAGGTGCGGACAGGCCCATCAAGACATTCCAGGGACATACGGTAAAGGCTTTATTTAGGTTACTAATCACTGTGGCTACTTGATGCCTTGTGAACATCCTATCATGATCAGTACATGACATGATGGACGGAGCAATGTGGGACAGAAAGATTACTGCTCTGTGCTAAATTACCCTTTGTTAAACTATGCGGCGTCCATTACCCGGGCTGGCTTTGGT
Organism: Hydrolagus colliei; assembly: GCA_035084275.1. Classification (NCBI taxonomy): domain Eukaryota; kingdom Metazoa; phylum Chordata; class Chondrichthyes; order Chimaeriformes; family Chimaeridae; genus Hydrolagus; species Hydrolagus colliei. Next base: position 11,415,554 of record CM068751.1, on the reverse strand, counting down.
GGGCGCGATGTGTTTGAATGTTTATCTGATTTAAGTAGAAGGAAAAAAATCAGTAACCTTATCAAACGTGCCAAACCACGTTTATGAAAGCAGCCTTTGTTTACCGCTGCATTTTTGACTGCTTTTTGAGGAATTCTTTGTATGTTTTCAGTCGGGGGCAGATTTGAGATCGTTGCAAAATGTAAATGTTAGAAGAATTGTTTTTAAAAGAAAACAAATTTTAAGAATATTTGAGTGATGTCAAGTGATGTCAAGGTGGCACGTCCAAGACATTACTCAAATCTTAAAATTTGTTTTCTTTTATTGAGTATTCATTATTTTATGATGTTTTAAATTGGTCGACAGTCTGTTTTTCAGCTTAGTTAATATACGTGAATCAATGCAGCACAAACATGTGACTAATTCTGAACCTGAAGATATAATAATTCTCATATTCTATTAATGAGATTTTTTTTCAAAACGAAAAACTCAACACCTCCTATTGGCTTGCATCAGACTTTTTTTTTAGAAAAGCTAATATTTTTGTTAATAACTTTACTATTTCCAGAATGAAGTGAATGCAATCAAGTGGGATCCAACTGGGAATCTGCTTGCATCCTGCTCTGATGACATGACCTTAAAGGTACATCTGTTTTATTTTCTCTCTGGTGGTATTTGTGATCAGTTTCCTTTCTAAGGAACAATCGCAATTAAAGTGATATTGTAACCTAGAGCCATAGAGATTTTGTAATGAAAATAATAAATTTTAAACGCTCATGGTTAGAATTGAAGAACACTGGTTATAATGTTTGGAATAGTTGCACGATTAGCGACAAGACTAGCTTACTCACAGAGCTATGCTGTCATTTTACGTAAGTGAATAAGTGGGATTGAGGCCATTCTAAATGGCAGAATAACTTTCAGTGGGAAGTAGAGAATTGTTGAGGCCTAACTGGCCTTCTGTCTCTATTTTAACATTTTTTAAAATGTGTTTGGAATCTGTGGCTTCATTAATCACCTTTGATTAATGAATTAACATTAGGTCCATGTATTTTTCAAATGCCCCATTGAATATGGAAGTGAATAATCTGTGTTTGCGTAATTCATGTTTTCTTAACTTGGGAGTTATTGTGGTTTTGTTCTTTCCTATAGATCTGGAATATGAAGCAAGATACGTGTGTCCATGATTTGCAAGCGCACAACAAGGAAATATACACCATTAAGTGGAGTCCAACAGGGCCTGGTACTAACAATCCTAACGCCAACCTTATGCTCGCAAGGTAAGGGTGACTAAAGCTGTTAGTTATCTTTACGTTTAGCTTCCAGGCTGCAGCCTGATATAGATCATTGCTTTATGCTGCGGTTATGGATCACAATATTTTCTGCCAAATATGTGAAAATAAGTGTACAATTATATGCCTCCACCACATGTAGGCTCACCGTGCATCAATGTCATGGCTCACACAGCAAACCCCAGTGAGAAACAAACCTCAAAATAGCCACCAATTAATTTAACTGCAGCATTGAATGCATTGCAGCTGGAGCCATCTCATTGTTGTGTGTTTGCTGATGAATTTTGACAGTGATATCTCCTGACCATTCCATAGCCCAGGGTTCAATTTGACCCCACGACTCTGATGAATGTGAAACTTGATGTGGTAACAGTATCAAACGAGATTCCTACCTGGCAGGGTAGGACTTTAGTCGAATAGAAGTTAAGTTAGAATTGAAATGAGATCAGAAATAAATTGTCATGATTTGAGTTGACCTGTTAGAGAAGTGGCCCTTATTATTGTTCCCGTTACCTCTAAACTAACGCTTGCTCTTTCAGTGCATCGTTTGACTCCACCGTGCGACTATGGGACGTGGACCGAGGGATCTGTATTCACACTCTAACCAAACATCAGGAGCCAGTGTACAGTGTAGCATTTAGTCCGGACGGCCGGTATCTGGCTAGTGGTTCTTTTGACAAGTGTGTTCACATCTGGAACACGCAGGTAAGTGTGGTAGACGTCACCTATTGTGTTGTTACCGCTGAGGTTTATTTCTCTGCTGCTCCTGCCTGACTCACAGCACCTTACACAGCTGCTATCTATCTCACTGCAATCCTGCTAGATTTTTTGACGTTCCATCTGACACACAGTATTGCTTTGTTTACAGACGGGTGCTCTTGTCCATAGCTACAGGGGAACAGGAGGGATCTTTGAAGTGTGCTGGAACGCAGCGGGGGATAAAGTGGGTGCGAGCGCATCCGATGGTTCAGTAAGTATTAGCCTTGTGTCTGATGCCTCCAGTTTTTAATGAGCCAGGTTTACAGTTGAAGAGTAAACAATATGAGAGATAATGGCAAACATTGAATCTGCCTTCCTGATTAAAACAATAAAATTGGACATTTCAATCGCCCACAAATACACAGTCAATTCACTTTGCAGTATATTCTGTGGAAGCGCTTTGAGACGTCTAGAAGACATGCTATATTAAATGCAAGGATTATTATTTATTATTAAATCTAATATATGTATAATCCATTGACAGATTAATTTATTTAAAAATACAAATGTCTTTTTTTTTAAAAAAATCTGCTCCACTGAATGTTAAAGAGAGGGCACTGAGTATTAAAGTTGTGTTTCACTATCTGTGAATTGAAAGGATGGGAAAATGTTGGAAGAAGGTTCATTATAGGAAAACTTTGGTGGTTTTGAAGGATAAAGTGGAGCTTTGGGCCACGCAGCCATTTCTGGTTTCCTTTTGTGTTATTTCACGTGACCAGAAAATGAGAAAGAGAAAGAGTTCCTTCTGCATCTCATATCGCGTGACTTTCTTTCACACAAAGTAAGGCTGTGTCTCCACCTACTGACAGCATCTGTTCCTGAATTTCACTTAAAAAATACCCCAAATAAATTTATTTGCATTCTCGCTGTGGCTAGATTTATTTCAACCGTAGAACCTTATTTTTAGCTAATTGAAATGGGAGGAAATAAAAAAATGTTCTCGTCATAGTTGGGAGGACGTTGTTGAGCATAAAGAATTAATAGGATGTGTTTCATTAGTTTTTATGTTTACACTCTTTGAGCTCTTACTTGCTCAGCCTTATAATGTGTGTTCCTTACTCAGCCTTACCGCATAACGCATGCTTTCTGTTTAAATTGCTATTGCTGATGGTGAGGCAATCTGAATCTGATTAACAGAGGTATGCATGGTTAATAAATAGACTTCTGACATAAAGTGTTGTGATGAAGCCACACAGTAAATTGACGGAATATTTCTGTTTCCTATTTGAAGGTTTGTGTGTTAGATCTGCGGAAATAGCGCTGCGAGCTGGTAGCCATGGACCGACTATGAATGTGTACATAGCCAAAATGACTGTCCCTGCCCCACGTACTGCTACAGTCTCACATGAACCATGGCCAGTCCACTACAGCCAAAACAGTCCGGAAAGCAGAGAGCAAGGCAGGAAACTGAACCCTGATGTGATGTGAAGAACGCGCCCTAGACTGCTTAATGCTGGGAGCTCCCACCTCACAAAGAAAATTCAACCTTTCCTGAAGATTTTAAATAACTTTTTAAGACTTCACACACAAACACACATACACACAAGACCATATGTGTACCAGAATCGCAAGGGAGCGGAGGACAAAATATCTCTTTTTGTGGGGGGGGTCCGGAGTCGATATAGAACGAATGAACTTGTCAGCAGGTCAGCAGATTTGTGTGCACATATCAACTTCTTTAAATCAGCAGCAAACAGTCTGTTCCCTTGTTTTAGATATTGTTTTTAACCACTTTGGTTTACAGTTGCATGAAGTAGGAGAGTGACTGTTTATTCTTTCCTTGCTCTTCTCCTTCTCCACCTGCCCACCCGCCCCATCTTACATATTTACAGAACACACAATTAGAACAAACCTTTTTTTGTGGGGTGGGGAGGGGGGAAATACAGTGAGCATAAGATCTGTGTGTTTGGTATTTTTGGGGGGGTGGGGGAGGGGGTACATTTTGTGAATCATCAAGTTTAATATGTGGGGAAAACACCAAACCAACCACTCCAACAAAACTCGAACTAAAATTAGTTTTCATTGTACACAGGTGAACAAGCTGTGGTTTACAGGTGTAATAGTTTTTCAATGGGAATATGATTCTGCCGATTTATAATAAGTCAACAAATGGACACAAGGACAGAGAATCTCTGCAGGGGTGAATGGAAGCTCCTCTCGCTTTGCGTACGGTTGGATTGTGCACTATTGTTAGAACAGCTTATATAGAACTTTGAAAAATAACTTCTGGATGCAGGATTTTTGCTGTTCTACTTTGGTAGAACTACAAGCATCAATTTCAGTATTCCAGTATTAATGACTGATATCTTGTAAGCAAAGGTTTTAAATCCTATCCAGTGCAATGAGATACACCCTACTCCATCCGCATCCCCCTTCTCCCCATCTGCCATCAGGCAGAAATCATGCAGGCATATATTTTATGTTGATGCTAAGGCAAGAGTTGACTTGCTTTTAAAAAAAATAATTTCCTCAGACATGGGTTCATCTCAGCCCTCTGACGCACTTGCACTTGCTGTGTGCAGTGAAGGACAAGTGTTATACTTGCAATAGCTTTTTTTTGAATAAAGTATATTATTCTATAAAGTATAGAATATGTGGGCTTGTAAACCTCAGGGGACCCTTCTTCAGATGGTGAAGTTGCTAAATATTTCTGCTAAAAGAAACTCGATTACTTTTTCACACGAAGAAAAGACATTTGAGGTTTCAAATTTGTGGATGTAATTAATGCATTATATATAACGTCGGTTTAACAAAGATATTTCTCTGCTTCCTATGGTCCTGTGCAGTAACCGGTTGCAGGAACCAGGTTCTTACAGTTATTTCTTACCCCACCGCCCTGGGCTCCTATTTCGACACTTGGAAAAACAATTCCTGTAACGAAAAGTATTGGTTTTGTTGGAAGACCATTTTACCTCGATAGTGTCACTCCAGGGAAGTCATTTGGAACGGTTCCTATAACATTCTGTAAACTAAAAACTACTACAGACACAGGCTTCCCCTTTTCTGGACCAATAAGATTAGAATGGCTTTTATCCATCTATGATGGCCTTGCTGGCATATATATGTTGATAAGGTCTGTCTAGCCTCACTTGTACAAATGGAAACCCATCAATTGTTTATGATCCTGTACAAGTAGGTTTCACCGTATCCCGCTGGCTGACAGACAGACAGGCCTTATCATTCTGAAAACGTTGCCCTTTTCTTACTAAGTTTGTTGTGAAGTTGACCTTAAAGTAACGAGTACCGTATATCTCCGCGTATAAGGCGCACCCGCCCCCCCCCCCCCCCCCCCCCCCCCGTTTTTGACCTTTTCTTGGTGAAAAAAACTGAAGCATTTTCAATGATATTGCCGGCAGAAGGGAGGAGAGACAGGTAGGTAGGGAGGGAGGCAGGCCGGCAGCCTGGGAGAGAGGCAGGCCGGCAGTCTGGGAGGGAGAGAGGGAGAGAGGCAGGCCGGCAGCCTGGGAGAGAGAGAGGGAGAGAGGCAGGCCGGCAGTCTGGGAGGGAGAGAGAGCGTCAGGGAGTGAGGCAGGCAGACTGGGTTCGGCAGAAGGTAAGCACAGGACTGAAGTCCGCTGCCGCTGCCCGGGCGGCCGAGGCCGAAGCCCCGTCACCTGCTCCTCCCAACCCCCGCCGGACACTGACCAAACCCCGGCTGACAGCGCGCGGGCCGCCCCTCCTGTTTACTGTATCTCCGAGGCTCAAAATTGCTTGTACCTGCGTATAGGGCGCACCCCCAACTTTCGAGATCTTCCGACCTGAAAAAAAGTGCGCCTTATATGCGGAGATATACGGTACTCTTTTCATACATAAAAACTGATGCAGAAAACATGTAATGTAGACTGACTGTATTGCTGGCAGGCGGGCGTGCGAATGTTTGTGGTGGGTGGTGTAAAGGTCTGAGAAGTGTTTACGGCCCAGTGTTTTTTGTACCTGGGTTGCAAGAAAGTAAAGTAAATGCTGACGTTTGATTTTCGGTGGCAGTGAGTGGCTGGGCTCCTTGCAAACCATTCTGTACCTTTGGCGGGGAGTCCAGGCCGGGAGAAAGCAAGGCCAGAAGAACCTTTTACACCCAACAGTTACAGAGTCGCTGTTCTCTCGACGTGGCTGGAGTTATCTGCCGTTTGTTTTTATAGAAAGAAAACTTTTTGTTTTTAATTTGCCCAGGAGCGATGTCGAGGGTTTCATTTTGTGCATCATGAATAGTTGGGGAGTTACCACTGCTGGGGCCGGGCGTGAGGGCAGGCGGGACCCCAGGGAGAAACATTGTGGGGGTATTTGAACTGTGAGAATGGGTAGGGGGGAAATATCTGAGACAGTCGTTGTTTTTTGACATCAGTCAGATACAGATACGCCCTGGATAATTCCACACTTCTGCTGATCTGCAGGTTTGTTCTTAATCACTTCACGAGTGGGTAAGTGCACATACATAGGTTTTGGATGGTCGGAGGCTGTTGCTCATATCTTCTGCTGGGACTTTAGTAGGACTGAGAACTCCACAGAAACCATTGTGATGACAATTTTTAAGAAAACAAAAATAGATTTTTTTTGTGAACTACCTGAAGCGAGAGTAATTATAAACTGTCGTCCTTTCCCTTTGTTTAAACCAATACTGATCCGGACACACATCACTGACGTAACACTCGCTCGTCTGTTCCGATTGCAAAGTGAGGTTATTTTAAGGACGGAGGGCTGCAAATCAAACTGGTGATTTGAAAGCAGTGAGGTGGTTAGGTCGGTGAACACATGCGTTCAGTGCTGCGGAGACACCGATTTGCAGAGGATCGATCGCTCGCTCGATCGTGTACCGACTCTCTTCGTAGCACTGGATTTTTAACATGTTTGCATCATTTCTACAGTTCTCACAAATTAAGATTTTAAAAGAATGAAATTGTGAACCTGTAAAAGCAGGCCATGAAAAAGTTTTTTTTTCTACTCTTTGAAACTCTATTGTTCTGTTTTATTTGTACCTGTTTTAAAAAAAAATACTGATTTTAATGTACCATTGCTGTCCTGGACCATGTAAATATCATCTGATAATGTATTTGGGTTCCACATCACATTCATGATTTGCCCTTGGCCCCTCGCCCCCTCCCCTCCCATCACCTCACTCCCCACATGTATGGCCACCACCCCAAGGCACATCTTCTGTTGCAGCTTCCCTTTGCATTGTACTGATCTGAAGACCATAATTTGCATCAGATCTGAAAGAGGTCCAGAATAAAATATATTTTGATATTACATTGTGTGGTCTTTTGGAAACTTTTATATAACTTCTTTTGCTTGTGATCACTTCTGACCAACTCCTTCCTTTCCTCCCTCCCTCCCTACCTTCCTACGTATTGGAAAAACACCAGTATCACGTGGGTTAAACAGTACTTTTTTTTATTAATCAGTAGGACTAGCACATTTTAATTATACAGTGTGTGTATATATGCAGCAGGTGGCTTCTGAATTCATAAACATTTCAACCCTGTTCAGAAAGCACAGTGTCTTAAAATAGCAGGGTTTATAGACCGCGCAGTTGTTTGGTTCCCCTCCAGTCATTGATGTGTAAAGTTTGCTGGCATTTCAAGGAATATCGCCTAGAAATCAGGAAGGTTTGTAGCATTCTATTCAGCCTCCACCGTGGGGGGAGCAATTATTACTGTTAATTACATACAGAGGGTGGCAGCTGACATTTTATGAGCCACAGCAGGATTTGGCAGGGGGGTGTTAATAGCGGCGCATGCAAAGAAGCTTCATTCAGAGCCAAATCTCACAGCCACAACACTTCTGACTTTTAACCGCCAGACTTTAATCTTTAGAAATTATCAATCATTATTTTTGAATTCTGCTGTTTTTAAACTCTGAAATCACCCAGAGGCTTTGAAGATTCAAGGCCTCCCTCTCTCAAGTCAAAACTGTACCTACGTTTAGCTTAACCCTATCATCTTCTTTTACGATGTCTGCAAGTGGAACACAATCACTTCGTTGCAAATAAAATCTTTTGTCAGATTCAATGTCATTCATTTTGTTAGTAAAGGTCAAACTTTTGTAATTTACCTCTAGGGATGATAACACAACTGGCTGTCAATATGGAATATTCTTAGCCAAGCTCTCGTATAAACACACCTGACAAAAAATCCGTCAAATCTCCTGTAGATGTGTAACAATAAGACCTGACTTTCTCCAGTGAGAAATAATGGTGTTGATGGGAAATGAGCTGTTCATCCTTCAAGTCCCATCTCAAAACCGTCAGTCATCCTCTCACCTCCCACCTCCGGCAAACCCTTTCACTGTCCAGCGCCTTGGAACGTTCTCCTGATGTGAAAATGCCACTGGCTTGAATTCAAATGCAATATCGGTTTGAATATATAACTTAGTGGGGTTTCCCCCCTCGATCATGTCTGGTACTTTTATAGGATTAGATATAGATTTAACTTCATTTGCTATTGCATGCAAATCTCATCGCAAATCTTTTTCCACAGTGCCAAGTCCCAATTCACATTAATCTGCTAAACACTAAAAAACACTGGTCTTATCTATGTTTTCTTGGAATTCTACATTTGTATTAATGTCTGGCTAGATTTCAGGGCCTTTGATATAAATTTCAACAGTCTATGTGGGAAGTTTATAGTATGATATAATTAATGATCTGCCAAAAGGTTTAAGATTAAGATGGGAGTTTTTTTCCACAGTGTCCTGGCCTTGAATCCCTTACATAAAATTGAACATTCACTTTGTGCTGTTTATGGGACGTTGCTGTGTGGCTGCCACGTTTGCCTACACAATACTCAGTATATTTTACCGTAAATCCTGTAAAGTGATTTCAGACTTCCTTTGGTAAAGCCAAGAGAAGCTGCAATGTTCTACAATTAATTTTGTAACTTTAGGACCAGTAAAATAGTACGCTAATGCTTGCATTTCTATGATTTCCTACATTGTAAATGTACACATTTTTACATTAAAAACGGTAGCGTATCAATTTTTTTTTAACTTGGCGTGTGACTGAAGAGATATTTAGCCTCCACCAAACACACCACATTATCTGAAATTGTCACTCTTTCTTATTAAAGATCTATCTGAAATGCAAAAATAATTTCACATGGCTTAATGTCTCATTTCATACGGCTTAATAAAGATATGTCTGACAACTCAGTCTTTCAGGCCCGTGGCTACGGGTTTGCTGTACCGTTGGCTGGTATCAAATGTGTGTTCGTCCACATCGGAACCAACAACTCCTCAATGTCATATCCCACAGCAAACAGGAAATAAACTGGGAGAAGCCAGTGTAAAGAGAATACCCTGTGACTTGTGACCAAAGGCACGGTGATATGTCTGAAATAAGTAAAATAATCAGTTAATATTGGCAGTTATATTATAATATCTATATATATATAAGGACACATATATATGGCAAACTTTGGCAAATCAATGGCAAACTTGACAACTCCACAATTAAGCGCATTGAGGCGTTGATAAGATGTGAAAAACTATATCAAATGCAAGGATTATTATTATTATTATTATATTCACCAACAACTTGCATGTATATAGTGTCCGTCAAGCAGGCTAGCCGGCCACAGCACTTGGAAATATTCCTCTTGTAAACTTCCAAAAAGTTTTAAAACATTTTGACTCAATTTCAGGTTGCAGACACGTGTCTCTTAAGTCACCAGCAGTTTTTTTTAAAAAAAACACAAGGCTAGGAAATTAATACAGGTGTGCGTTGATCAAGAAGAACGCTCAGAAAAGGAAGTTTATAACGCCTGAAACACAAACGACAAAGTAATCAGCAGTCTCCGGACCTGACTGTAATGGAAAGATGAAAGCAACATCACTTACTTGTATGGCTCTGAGTGAGAATTGTGCAGCATTAGGAAAACAAACAAACCAGCTTCGAGGTTTAAAGCGAATGAAGCGACTTTATCGAGCAACACAACAAAGCCCTGTAGAAAGCAATAAAACACAATTTTGTGGCTGTGCATTTTTTCTGGGAGAATTATCCTCCTCCCATCACTCCTCACTAGTTTGGCTGAGCCAGGTCACAGGTGTAGTTTAAACCGCTTGTTAAGATTTATTTGTTAAGATTTATTGGGTTTCGCCCACAAATATACAGTCGATTCACTTTACAGTATGTTCCGTGAAGCGCTTTCAGATATCGATAAGATGTGAAAAGCGCTAAATCAAACGCAAGGATTATTATTAGTAGTATTAAAAAGCAACATGTCATTTTCATTAACCTACAAATGGATGTAAAAGCTGGAGCTCAGCCAAAGGTTTGTCTGTTCAGTTCAGAGTTCAGTTTAGGTACGCTGCCCTGTATAAATTTTGAATGGGACCTGTTCACACCCAGTCTCCTTCGTTCTCCCATACAGACAGTAAGACAAACACAATACAAATACACTAGGAGAGGAAATAAAGGAAAGCTGAACCTAGCAGAATAGTGAACCCACTTTGAACTGAATTAAACATTAAAAATTTGAGAAAAAAAATTGTTTATGTGTGCTTCCTAGATTAGACAAATCAATTGACCCGACATCTTCACATCAATATGAGATTTGTTGTTTCTGTGTCAATACTAAAGGTAAAAGGTTGGCACAGATCCATATTTTACATCCAATGTCACTTTATAAAACCACGAGGTGCAGAGAACAGTTTGTGGGACTTCCTGAATGTGGCTCTAACATTTCATGTCTTGTTTATAAAAGGGCAGCACTTTTTGGGGCAGAACAAAATCTAAATTAAAGAAATTTAAATTTAAAGTTTGACTGATATTACATTGTGTATTTATTTACTAACATTGCTGGTATAATTAGAACCAATATATCTCAACGTGCAATGATGTTTTAGGTCTATTAAGAGAGAAATGGTGAAACCTACCTTTGGATCAGACATGGCCACAGTAAAAATAATGCTGAACGTCAACAGACTGACACTAGACTTTGTGATGCTGCAAAAGGACAGAGAAGTTGCTGTTAGTGATATGATTTCCAAGATACTCCCAGAGAGTGAAACACAAGTGACACCTGGATACAAAGCCACAGTTTGAACATTAATAAGAGTGGACGAGAGGGAGGGGGGGATAGGGCGGGGGAAGAATTTCCTCAATATTATTTGTGTGGACACTTCTGCATAGAAGCTCATAAATATATCCTCATAAATATATCCATATTATTATTAGCCAATAATAATAATCCTTGCATTTGATATAGCGCTTTTCACATCTTATCGACGTCTCAAAGCCCTTCACAGGATGTACTGTAAAGTGAATTGACTATATTTGTGGGTAAAACACAGCAGCCAATTGCAGACAGCAGCGTCCCCACAAACAGTCGTGGATTGAAATAACCAATTTATTACAGGTTTTTTGAGGGATTATTATTTGGGGTGCGGAGTAAGGAAACTTGCCCAAGGTGTCGCCCTGCCTGGATTTGAACACAGGTCTCACACTTGTATGGCGAGTACTCCATCCATTGAGCTACAGGGCTCCTTCAGATGTAAAAATATAATATGAATATAATACATTATTATATAAATGAGACTTGTGTAGTGCCTTTCACGTCAGGAGGACACCCCGGTGCAGTAAAGAACTGAACCAGTAAACGTGAATTACATACGTTTACTGGTTCAGTAAGACTAACAGTAAGCTTGAACAAGTTCAATATTTGTATGTATATTACTAAGCTCTCTGAGATGCCTCCTGTGTGGAGGGCGCTATATAAATTGAAGTTGTTGTTGTTTAATCACCAAAAGCTAGTAATACACCCCACCTCTGTGAATGGCTATTTAGTGAGCTGTGTTTGCCATCTGATAGCTCTGTGGGTTCAACACAATACTCTGCTCACGGGATCTGCTAAACCATTACTGTGATCCTGTAGCTCAGTGGTTAGAGCACTCGCCTTGTGAGACCTGTGTTCGAATTCAGGCAGGTCAGGGCCAAATCTTGGGCAAGTTTCCTTACTCCACACGCCTAATAATAATCCCGCAAAAACACAATAATATATTGGCCATTTCAATCCACGACTATTTGTGGGACACTTCTGTGCGCGATTGGCTGTCACTTTTCACCCACAAATATACAGTCAATTCACTTTACAGTATATTCTGTGAAGCGCTTTGAGATGTCGATAAGATGTGAAAAACGTGATATCAAATGCAAGGATTATTATTATTATTTTTATCCACCAGTTACGCTACATCTTCAGAGAATGTGTCAGGATAACCTGCCTTTCAGAAACGTGGGTTACTTTGGAATTCACTGCTTTTTTTTAAACTCGTCAAACGAACTTGAATGGTTTGGCTTTTCAGTCGACATCAATGCTTTATGCTTTATTTATTTCCATTATTATGGAAGGTCAGAGTGATTTTCTTTTGTACCTTTTAAAACTCCAAAACTTATGGAACCGCGGGCAGGTTTCAGAGGCTCCCTCACACCTCCTGCTCCAGAATGAATCCACCCATCCTTCCACTGCAAGAGATTGAAAAACTCTGATTTTAACAAATATTCAATACTCGCACAGTCAGTGTTATAATAAGCCACGCGGACACTCACTCCACGACTGTTTGCGAGGCGAGACACTGCTGTGGTCAGCAGTTGGTTGCTGCGTTTCCCCCACAAACTACACAGTCAATTCACTTTACAGTTCATTCTGTGAAGCGCTTTGAGACGACTCGAAGATGTGATAAGGCACTGTATCACATGCCAGGATTATCATTTTATTATCAATGCAGAATACTAATGTGCTAACGATGTGGTTACATGAGAGTGGTAAAATTTAACAAGATTTTGTGTGTAGGTCAAACATTAATTAGTATTCCCTCTCGACACGCACTCCTATAATTATGTGTTCTATTGATGGCTTCTTCCTGTTTTACAACCATTCTAATTGTTTAATCCTTATGGTTTCTTTGACTCACATTTCCATTTTATGGCCGATCTGTGTCACTTTTCAAAATACACAGAACGTTGCTCTTGGTTCACGTGGTGGAAGAGAATTTTCACAAGAGACAGGGAAAAAAAGATTTTTGTGGGGGGTTTGAGAAGAGAATGGAATTTCTTCCCAGTGTCCTGACTACATTTTACAATTCATCAATCTTAATACAGTAATAATAATAATTAACAATAAAATTGGTCATTTCAACCCACGACTGTTTGTGGGGACACTGCTGTGCGCAATTGGCTGCCGTGGTTCGCCCACAAATATGCAGTCAATTCACTTTACAGTATATTCTGTGAAGCGTTTGAGACATCTAGAAGATGTGAAAAAGCACAATATCAAATGCAAGGATTATTACTATTATTATTATTATTATCTTGTGAAGCACTGTGAGACATCTTGATGATGAGATAAGGTTAACAAACAAATGTAGGATTATTATCAAGGATGTGCAAGTTCCACAAGTTATTTACTACTACAATAAGAAGAAGAAGAAAAAAAATCACGTCGAGAGCACATCCCAAAGCGCTGGACAGTCAGGATTCAAGGGATCGTTCTCAGGTTTGAAACGGTGCTTACTGTGGGCGAGAATCTTGTTCAACATGTTCCTATACAATCTGTGCAGATGGAGGTATTGAAAGACAAGTTCATCTGTTATTTTCACTGGAACGAGGTACCCCCCAACACAGACAGACAGTTAGTCAGCATATAAATAAATCATGCTGTAAGATAAGGGCGTGATGAAAAATAAGCTGCCGATTGTTTTGATCAAGTCTGTCTGATATACAAAGAAATTCATCATTCCTTTGATTATCCAAATCAAGATGGAATTCTACCTAAATATCTCACTGGACAATGGCTTGTATCGACATAGCTTGTAGTTAGTAACACGTTAATTAGGAAATCAAGTGAAATGTCCTCCCTCTTTAGAAACAGTCACTAAACTTTACTTTAGTAAATCCCGTGAAGAGCCTTCAGGCGAACTCTCGAACTGCGCGATATCAACAGGAACAGTTAAAATAGTGACATTAACAACCACAATCCTTGCTTTTGATAGAGCGCCTTACCGCGTCTTCGAGAAGATACCGTTATAAATACAGTAGCTACAAATAGTTGTATCTGCTCTAATGGTTCACTAGAGGGCACTGTCAAAAATATGGGCTGGCTGTATGCTTCAGTCTCAGCACAGTGACCAAACTGAACAAAGCACTGAACACAACCCTACGCTAGAGAAAAAAAAACACGTGACATACAGTCTGAGATTTTGGCTCTAAAATATTTAACTGGAATATGAATAAATATTCCTGTTAAACAGTGGGACAGTCGGTCCTGTTTAGAATCAGCAACGCTTTCTCAACTTGCACTGTTACAATTGTAAATCATTCCCATCAAATTAGCACTGACACTAACTGCAGTTCTGTTATGCCAGTAAGTGTTTTTTGCACTCTGGTGTATGAGACGCATCATTGAGTGCCTGTTAATGAAACAGAAACCACAAACAGACAGTTACAATGTTAGTGTCAGCGATAATACTAGGGGAGGTTTCATGTTGCACGTGTATTATTTTTTGACAAACAGGAGTTTGAATTCTTTGGTAATTATCCGTGTGTACAGTGAACAGTCGCTGCTCATGTCCCATTTTAAACCAGGCGGTTTAAATTATTGCAAGAAACGGAAGTGATAATAAAAAAAAATCCTTTCATTTGATCCAGCGCCTTATCCATCTTTAGGACGTCTCAAAGCGCTTCACAGGATATACTGTAAAGAGCAGTGACTGTACATTTTGGGGACAAAAAGCGGCAGCTAACTTTTGCACAGCAGCCTCCCCACAAATTACCAAATTATTATTGTTGTTAAGAATTGATGGTATCACCGGAGAAATCAATTTGAACGAGTGTAATATCAATGTAAATGTTGCACATTAATTCAAGCTACAAACGAGAAACGGCCCAAATAAACCTTGTTAGGAGCGGAGCTGTGCTTATGTGCGTTAATACAATCGCGGAGTCAGTCACACTCAATAATCCTTAATACAATTGAAAAGCTAACACGGCTTTGTTGAGCCTGGAGCGTGTTGTTAAGATGACATTCGCCAAGCTCTCCTCAGCTCCTGATCAAAGCAGATTTGTAGCGGGAAATACACACACTGCATACATCCCTGGATACGATGTTTAATCACTTTTTTTGACCAGTATAAATAGGGGGTGATACGCCAGTGAGGAACATGATTAACATTATTATTCAACGTGACTTACACTGAGTGGAATATCTCGGAATGAATCACAACCACCCGAAGCAGACAGACAACGTCAGTGTCAGACACACATCCATCCATATCTGGGCTTCTGCTCATAAAGTGCTAAATGGGTCATTTAATCTGATTTGGCGAGTAGCAATAAAGGTGATAATACGGTTGTGTTCAGTCGTGTTAACGAAGCCTCGTTTTCCAGTAATTGCAGAATTAACTAAGGCAGTTAATTACTTCATACGGAAAGTCCATTTACAACGTGAATATCTAGTAGTACAGGCTCCATAAAAGCAGTCAAGTTGTGGTTGAAAGAGGCAGGAGTTTTGTGATGGGCTTTAGTTCCCAATCTTCCTGGTGGAGTCCTGTAGCTCAGTGGTTAGAGCACGCTCCTCACAAGCGAGAGACCTGGGTTCAATACGGGGCAGGTCTGGGTAAATAAAACCTCGGGCAAGTTTCCTTACTCCACATACCTAATAATAATCCCTCAAAAAATATATAATTAGTCATTTAAACCCACGACTGTTTGTGGGGACGCGGCTGTGCACAATTGGCTGTCGCATATTGCCCATAAACAATTCGCTTTACAGTATATTCTGTGAAGCGCTTTGAGACTGCAACAAAAACAAAATTACATCTATAGAGTGCCTTTCATGTCGGGAGGACCTTCCAAGGCACTGAACAGTCAGGGGTCGGGACCCGAGCACGAGGGAGGGAGGGAGGGAGGGCAGCAGAAGGCACGATCGCAAAAGGAGGGTCTTGAGCCCGGCCTTGAAGGAGGCAAGGGAGGGAGCGAGGCGAAGGGACTGTGGGATGGTATTTCAGTGTGTGTGGGCAGAGTGGCTGAAAGAGACATCGAGGAGATGTGAAAAGCTCTATATCAAAAATGCAAGGATTATTATTATTATTACTATTATTATTAACGCAGAGATAAACAAGTTGGGCTGAGGATACGAGTGTTGGTGACTGATGGACTGTACCGGACTCCAGCGTGAGTCAGCGCCTTCCACAAGGTTAGAGAACGCATGGAGACAGTTTGTAATGAGGAAACTGACTTGGTTGAGTTATGGAGCTGGACTGAGGTGAGTTGAATTAACATGCACTGTTGGATTTGCGGGAAGTGCTAATGGTGACACTCACTCTTTTCGAAAAAACCTAATTGAATTCTTGACAAAATGAGGTTATAAGATCTCACGCAAAGCATTTCAAGACAACCTTTCAGCAAGGCTCTGAACGATACCAAATTTCCAAAGGGAACCGAGAGGTAAGATAAGGTAATGTTTCTTATCAAGTTCTCTCTCTCTCTTTTTATGTATAAAACACGTACTTAATGCTTAATGATATTTTTTTCTCTTCTGGGGAGATTTTAATTCAACTTCACTGGGAAAGGTTCTGGTAGCAGGTGTGTGTTTTAATCTTGTGTGACTGAATGGAACCTGTATAGTTTCAGCCAAGGTCTGTCATGTGATTGACACCTTTGGGTATCTTGGATATAATAAATACTACTACAGTATGACTAATAATAATCCTTGCATTTGAAATAGCGCTCTTCATGTCTTCTAGACTGTGTCTCAAAGCGCTTCATAGAATATACCGTAAAGTGAATTGACTGTATATTTGTGGGCGAAACGTGGCACCCAATTGCGCACAGCAGCGTCCCCACAAACTGTCGTAGATCGAAGTGACCAAATTATTATTCTTTTTGGAGGGATTATTATTAGGCGTGTGTGTGGAGTAAGGAAATTTGCCCACGGTTTTGCTGTGACCTGCCTGGAATTGAACCCAGTTCTCTCGTTTGTACGTCGAGTTCTCTAACCACTGAGCTACAGGACTCCACAATATAATGGTGTCTCTCAGGGGTTAGGCTAAGGGTTTGTGAACTTGTGGAAGGTCTGGACTGCGGGGGCTGAATGGCCTCTCTGGTTTCACACTTTATGTTTTTGCTCCGTTAATCACTATGATGCACGCTGCACCAATGCTCCTCATTTAGCATCGAATCATTTAGAACCCGCAAACTCGATGGTGAAAAATGGATCAATTTCCCTTCACTGCAAAATTGTAGCAGAGAATTATAAATCAACTTCTCGTAACAAATGTCAAGAAGCTTCTAATAGCTGAAGCTCAAGAGCTATCGAGTTTCTGGACTAATTTGTGCAGAGAAGTTTAAAGTGAAACAAAGTCACTGGCCATGGTTATATTTAAAATACAATTAAGATTTAGGATTGCTTATGCTGGTGACAATTTAGAGTATTTATTTCAGGTTTATTGATATTTTGCTACACCATAGCAGCACAAGACAAAGGGAAGCAAATAAAATTATGTTCTTCAGCAAAACTAATCCTGATAGTGCAAGGATAGCAAGAATAATAACACAACAAAAACAACAGCAAAGTTACATTTATAGAGTGCCTTTCACATCGGGAGGACGACCCAAGGCGCTTAATAATAATAATAATCCTTGCAGTTGATGTAGTGCTTTTCACATCTTCTAGACTGTGTCTCAAAGCGCTTCACAGTATATACTGTAAAGTGAATTGACTGTATATTTGTGAGCGAAACGCAGCAGCCAATTGTGTACAGCAGCGTCCCCACAAACATCATGGATTGAAATGACCAATTTATTATTTTGTATTTTTCTTGAGGGATTATTATTAGGCACGTGGAGTAAGGAAACATGCCCAAGGTATTGCCCTGACTTGCCGGGCATCAAACCTGAGTCTCTTGTTTGATCCCACCTTGTACAGGATCACACATTCTATAAATTGAACAGATAATGAACAGATACAGTAAAATAAATCTGCAGTGTCAGCTGGGTGTCTAACACACATGGAAACCTGTTGCTTCAGAATCTCCAAATCAAACTGAGAATTCCATGCATCCCAACTACACTTGGGATGTCTCTGTCTCTGTCAGAGGCAGACCTAACACAGGTAGAATCACTTGGTTCATAGATAAGGACATTGGAGATTTAGTGATACAGAGAAAAGCTGAGAAATTGAGTTAAAATATCTGCTAATAAACTATGGTAACAAAGTCAACTGGCCTAAACCTTCCTGTTCCTACATTTAAATAACAACAACTTGGATTTATATAGCATCTTCCACACCGAGCGGAGTCTCGGAGCGCTTCATTAAACAATTTATGGTCTTTAGCAAATAACAAATACATCCCTTTGTACATTATTTTACTGATTGAAACTCGTGTAAAGTAACAACAACAACAACAAATTACATTTATAGAGCGCCTTTCACGTCGGGAGGACGTCCCAAGGCGCTGCACAGGAGGCGTGTGACCCGAGCTGGGAGGGGAGTGTTTGGGAAGGGGTGAAACACGAAGGGGAGGTAAAAGAGTTCGGGGTGGAACAAAAGGCATGATCGAAGAGGAAAGTCTTCAAACCGGCCTTGAAAGAGGAAAGGGAAGAGACGAAAAGGTGGGAGCGGAGAAACTGAAGGCCCGGCCTCCGATGGTGGGGCGGTTCGGGCGGGGGGCTTGGAGCAGGCCAAGTCCTGTTGAACGGAGGGTCCGGGTGGGCGTGTAGGGGGAGAGTAGTAAAGTACAGTGAGTATGTA
Organism: Hydrolagus colliei; assembly: GCA_035084275.1. Taxonomy (NCBI): domain Eukaryota; kingdom Metazoa; phylum Chordata; class Chondrichthyes; order Chimaeriformes; family Chimaeridae; genus Hydrolagus; species Hydrolagus colliei. Next base: position 11,396,788 of record CM068751.1, on the reverse strand, counting down.
GGAACCTGCCATCTACAGTATGTCAAATAACCATAAGTAAATGCTTAAAACTGGGTAAGCATATAATAATAATAATCAGCATCCTTACCTTTGATATGGCTCTTTATCATGTCGTTGAGACATCTCAAAAGCTCTTCATAGAGTACACTGTAAAGTGTTTTATACAAGGAGTAACATGACATAGGTTTTCTATCCAATGATGAGATAAATACCATCTTTTTTTTTGTAGTTTAGTTTCCCCCCAATCCTTGTGATTGTAGCACACAGCAATCTGCCCACGTGACCAGCTGTGTGTGTTGGCAATGGCAGCCCATCTCACTGCCCATATTTGCTCTCCCTACAGCGACGTGTTTGAGGTTGGGACCTTTGCTTCGATGCTCGGTCACATCCTCCACCACCCTAACTGGCTACCGAGAGAGCAATCATCTCCTCTGGGTCACACCGAGTGTCTGAACTGTTTGAGGTGGGTGGGGGCTTTAAATGATTCATTTCAACCTTTCAATTTCTCGTTTGCTTGTGACACAGAAGGTAATCGGGTAACAGCTGGAACCAATTGCCGGGTTCAGGCTGAAAAGCACTGGGTTTGTTTTCACAAACCACTCGTTGCTGAAATGGGAAGAAGACAACAGGGCTGGGATGCTGGAGCGAATGAAACCAAATGGGCTGAAAGAATCTTTCTGTCTGATCGTGTGGTCCACAGTGTCCATCTTTGTCTCTCTTTCTTTCTCTCTCTGGCTACATCATCACATCCTCAACATCCACACATATTAACATTAATAATAATAATCCTTGCATTTGATCTAGCGCTTTTTACATCTTATTGACGTCTCAAAGCGCTTCACAAAATATACTGTCAAGTGAATTGTCTGTATATTTGTGGGCGAAACGCGGCAGCCAATTGCTTCCACAAACAGTCGTGGATTGAAATGACCTGTATTGTGTTTTTGTTTTGATGGATTATTATTAAGCATGTGGAGTAAGGAAACTTGCCCAAGATTTTGGCTTGATCTGCCTGGATTTGAACACAGGTCTCACGCTTGTAAGGCGAGTGCTCCAACCACTGAGCTACAGGAACAGAACTACAGGAGCACACACACACGCACGCGCACACACATGCACACACACACATGCACACGCACACACACACACATGCACACACACACACACATGCACACACACACACACACACGCACGCACACACGCACGCACACACACATGCACACACACACATGCACACACACACATGCACACACAAATTCACACAACAACAAAACTACATTTCTGTAGTGCCGTTCAGTTCAGGAGGACATCCCGAGATGCTGGACAGTCAACGTTTCACCCACATGCACAAACACACTCGCACATACAGACACATGCACAAACACACACAAATACACGCATCTTCACCTTAGATTTGTTTTCTACGTATAAATTTGTAATTCACCCATTAAATCTTAGGGTAGTAAATGTCTGTTTGGATGTATTAATAATAACATTAATAATAATAATCCTTACATTTGATATAGAGTCTTTCATTTAGTGATATGACTTCCTTTAGAAAGTCATATCACTGTGCTGCACAGGATTTAATGTAAAACATGACTGTGAATTGTTTGGACAAAATGCAGGAGCTAATTTGCACATAAGAATATCCTAGTGCAAAATGCCTTTGTGTTTAAAATTAGACTGAAAAAATCTTTCTTATTGTTCTTTTGAATATATTAATTTATTGTTTGTCTTTTTTTAATGTTAGATCCTAATTTGCTACAGATTCATTAAAAAGCTTGAATTTATAAAATGCATCAAAATGTTTTCAACTTGAAAATTGATCTTATAAACCTCAAACGTTTGCTGGTTTATAAGATACCCCATTAGGTTTAGCAATTATTCACAATAGGCGTCTGTGTTAGCATGTAAATAATATTGCAAAGATTAATCAGGAAGTCGGGCAATCTATTTAAATCAAACCAGATAGGGTGAGGTGCTACTCATTGTCATTGCTGTAATTATTTAAACGGATAGATTAGTTGTTGCAATGATAATTTGGGACATTTTACAAACCGTCAAAGGGTTACATACGTGTATGTTTCATTGTGGAGCCGTGAACGAGGAAGGAAACTGTAATGCTGATAGCGATGAAGATCTCAGTGAGCCACGCCACCCAGGCAAACCGACTGTACTGCTCCAATATAATCTGGAAAGGAAAAAACACGTATGTTTATGATAGTATAATAATAATCCTTTGATATAGCGCTTTACAGGTGTTCCAGACGTCTCAAAGTGCTTCACAGAATATACTGTAAAGTGAAATGTCTGTATATTTGTGGGCCAACAACAGTCGTGAATTGAAATGACCAATGAATTCTAGGTTTTTTTTGGACGGATTATTATTAGGCGCGCGCGCGTGTGTGGAGTAAGGAAACTTGCCCAAGGTTTCGCCCTGACCTGGCTGGAGTCGAAACACAAGTCTCATGAGTGTTCTTACAACGGAGCTACAGGACTCCACGTGTTCACATGTCCGACAAGTAAAACAACTCTTACTAACACAACACGTAGTCGGATGTGCATGTGTGTGTGTGTGTGTGTCAGCCTGGCTCAGTGTGTGTTGGAGAGTGAGGTGCAGATGCTAACAGGTTGATGTGACTGCACATGGCTGTACCCATTTTAAAGTGAAAAGGGCACACAGGTCTTAGCATAAAAATAGAAAGAAAATGATCTTGCGAAGGCGGCCTGGCCCCTTTCTGTTACCACTTTAAGATGGAGATTTGCAATCCAGCTGGAAATGCAGTAACTGGGGGCTATGGCAATCTGCTAACTGCTCATTAGAATTTCCAATTAAAGTTTTTTTTCTTGAATGTGTAATTATACTGAGAGGAGAACGAGTTCCTTACACATTGAGAGTATCTCCTCCAATGTGTGTGTGGCTGGCGATGGGCGGAAAAGCAGTAAAGGCAGAGCAGACAGTAAAGACCCTGGTCTGTTTATTCCGATGGCTGTTTTGCCCGATAACCTGACAAACTGACAATCTTGCATTGGACTTTTCCCACGGGTGAGTTGGGAATCTCGTGAGCTAATTTGACATTGTTTCTCTTGGGGTCTGTTTTGCTACCAGGAGAGTTGAGGGGGTGGGGTGGGGGAAGGGAGGTGGGGGGGGGGTGGGGGGGGGGGTGGGGGGGTGGCTGGGTGGTGTAAGGGAGAGAGTGAGCTGGAAGGTGGGAAAGAGTGAGCTGGAGAAGGGCAAGAGAATGAGCTGGAGAGCGGAGAGAGATTGAGCTGGAGGGTGGGACGGCTTGGGATTCACTGATATCATAAACTGCAGCTGATAATAAATAATCCTTGCATTTGATATAGCGCTGCTAGATGTCTCAAAGCATTTCACAGAATATACTGCAAAGTGAATTGACTGTATAATTGTAGGCGAAATGCGACATCCAATTGCGCACAGCAGCGTCCCCACAAACAGTCACGGATTGAAATTACCAATTTATTATTGGGTTTTTTGAGGGATTATTAGGCGCGTGCGTGTGTGTGTGTGTGTGTGTGGTAATGAAACTTGCCCAAGGTTTCGCCCTGACCTGCCTGGATTCGAACACGGATCTCACTCCTGTAAAGGCGAGTGCTCTAACCGCTGAGCCACAGGACAAAGCCATTGACTAAAGAGATTCCATTTTCACAGCAGCTCTGGTTGGGCAGAGGGTCAGAGTCAGGAGCTCTGATCTGTCTCTGAACTGTTCAGCGCCTTGGACATGAAAGGCGCTCTATCAATATAATTTTGTTGTTGTTGATCTACAGCAATTCCGGAAGCTGCTGGGATTACACAAAGAGCGGTGTAAGGCTAGGAGGTTCCTTTGAGAACCCTTTGAGGATCCAACCATTTTGCTGCCACTCTTGTGAACCTTGCCCGTGTGTTGGTCTTCTCCCATAGCTTCCTCCACTCGGTCAGAGTTCAGAGAATTTCAACATTGATTCAGCAAATTGAGTTTGTAGGTGTTGCTGTAGCCATGGGCATCACTGGTATATATAATAATAATAATCCTTGCATTTGATATAGCGCTTTTCACAACCTATCAACGCATCAAAGCGCTTAAAAATGTATGACTGCAGAGCGTTAACAGAAGCACAGCCATTGCCTGGTGCCAGCCTGACAAAAGTCAAGTCAGTATTTGTAATAATGCTGCAGCTTTCCATAGTCGAATACAAAACACACCCACAGACACAGACACACATATGCAAGCCTCGCTGGAGGAAGGAAATCCATCATCGCAGATTTACATGCACAAGGTGATGAAGATTAAAATGTGCCAGTAAATTTCTCTCTGCTCAAAAATTAATCTGCGTCTCAGCCTGGCCTCAAACTCTTGTAAACTGGAGACACTATTGGATGGTTGGGGGACATTGATGTTTAGAGGGGGGTGGGGTGGGGGGAGATTCTCTTCCCTAAGAGCGACAGTAGTGATTTCCCCACCGGCTTGATTTCTGTGTTTGCCTTGACCTCTTTCGAATGAGTTCTCCTATGAAAACGCTGTCATGTCATGTTGACTAGCCTACTGTGGTGTGATCCGCTGCAGTAACATTTCTGATCCTGATAGAGTGTGGGAGACGCACGCACTCGTCGTGGGCTGACTCGGTGGACGAGACTTTCTTTTGTCCAGTGATGTGATCACCTTTCCTGCGATGGCATTATGAACAATGTCCTCTCAAATCGTCCCTCAGGGACTTCAACGGTCACAAAACGCTTTGAAGGGGAAACGGAACCTCAATCAAAATGCTAAACTCACAGGCACAATCCTCTGGGCAGAAATCTAGCAATGAACATCCCTTCTGAGAGGCTCCATTGGTTCTCTATTAACCACAACGGTGACACCTTAGTGATTATAATAATAATAAGAATCCTTGCATTTGATATTGTGCTTATCACATCTTCTAGACTGTATCTCACAGCACTTCACAGAATATACTTTAAAGTAAACTGACTCTATATTTATTTGTGGGCGAAACGCGGCCGCCAATTGGGCACAGCAGCGTCCCCGCAAACAGTCATGGATTGAAATGGCCAGATTTATTATTGTGTTTTTTTTTTTGAGGGATTATTATTAGGCGTGTGTGTGGAGTAAGGAAACTCACCCAAGGTTTCGTCCTGACCTGACTGGATTCAAACACAGGTCTCACGTTTGTAAGGCGAATGCTCTAATCACTGAGCTATTTACAGTATATTCTGTGAAGCGCACTGAGACATTTAGAAGATGTGATAATGCGAGGGTTATTATTATTATTATTATTATTATTATTTGCTGTATTTTCTATGAGATAGCTACAGCCTCTCAGGACTCATTTCCACAATTCCGTTACTCGTTCATCTTCTCGTGTGGAAGCATCGGAACCAACTTTCGTGAATCTCTGGCAGATTTGCAAAGGGAAACAGAGCTATGCCATGTACAGTACGTCCCACAGGAGCAATGCAGAAAGTTTCTACTATGGTTGAGTCCCTGTTTATAGAGGCATTTATTTATAACAGAAATCTCAAATTACCACAGATCTTCGTCTCATACGGCAACCCAGATCCGAATTATTTAGAGTGCTTCTCTGTCACGGCTCATTATAACATAATTCTCTATTGAGTTTGATATTCAATCATCTCTCAATCCTTTCCCACAAAGAAAGATGGATCACAGTTTTGTTCTATTTTATTCTGAACGGCTGCCTGCAGAAGGCGGGAAATTAAGAGATTGCAATGTGAGCGTGAGATGGAATAATATTTCATGTTCAGCGCGAAAGGTGAAAAATGTCTGAAGCTAAATGTTTTATTTCCGTGGGAGAAAGATCCATATTTCAGAGGTGATGCCACAAAATATTTTTCGGCCATAAAATACAGTCAATTCACTTTACAGTATATTCTGGGAAGCGCTTTGAGACGTCTAGAAGGCATGATAAGGCACTACATCAAATGCAAGGATTATTATTATTATTTTTCATTGTAATTCAATACAAATTGACATTTATATCATGCCTTTCATGTTGGGGAAAGTGTTCCAAAGTGCTTAACGGTACTGGCTGGACAAACAATTTAATCTGACTGATTAGGCCAATTTAACTGATTACATTTTAATGCTTGTTCCTTTATTGTGCGAGATACCTCCGAGATTCGCAGGAAATGAAGATAAATGAAGAGATAAGTATTTCTGTTGATGGGAAACCTAGATTTTAACAACAAGGAGATGATAGGAGGAAGAGGAGCCAGGAGAAAATTAAAGGGAAGTCTCGACTAAAGATCACTGGGCCCTGCTGTATGGAACATGCGCTTTCGAAAATGAAACCCCCTTTTCTCTCCCCACCCCCAAAAAAATACACATCAGATCCAAAGCCGACAAGTAAAGTAAACAGTAAATAGTATAACTGCACTGCCCAGCTCCTCAGCCACGGAGGTAAAAAAATAATTTTACTGGCTATTGCTGACCTAGTGGAAAGGCAGTGATATAAAGGTAAATTCTTTCACTGTGTTGGCGAGCGAGGCATTGCGAAATATTCCTGCACCAGATGTTTTCTTCCTGTGAGTGAGGTATCTGTGTCTTCTAGGGTTAGGAGTCCTGTAGCTCAGTGGTTAGAGAACTCGACTGTTTCTGGGGGACGCTGCTGTGTTTCGCCAACAAAATATACAGTCAATTCATTTTACAGTATATTCTGTGAAGCTCTTTGAGACACAGTCTAGAAGACGTGATAAGGTGCTATATCAAATGCTAGGATTATTATGATCTAATCTGCAGGCACAGGAAAGTATCACTAGGGGCCAGCCATGCACTACTTTTTTTATTCACACACTCGGGAAAAGAGACGCATTTGGAAATGTAAATAGGTCACATTGTCTCAATACCCGGTGATTTATCTGATCCGACGCAAGATTTTTGCTTAATAAATTTGCAACAAGAGAAAATTAATCAAATGAAATATAACTTCAAACACCTGCTACACACACGCCTCATTAAAATCCGATCGAATAGAAAATCACTAATGTTTTGTTTCACAATAGGACAAAATCTATTTGAGTTGGGGCTTGTGTGTGTGTGTGAGTGTGTGTTTGTGTTTGAGTGTGTGTGTTTGAGTTTGTGTGTGTGTGTGTGTGTGTGTGTGTGTTTGTGCAGAAACACCCCAATCTATTTGGCTCTGATAAAATTTGACAATTTGATACCGGTCCATTTGTAAGTGAATTGTAATGCAGCGGTGGATATGGATTAGGTGACAATCCACACTAGGATAAGTGTCACTCTCTGTGACTGCTTTTAGAGCAAAAATATCACATATTTCCTTTGAAAGATGTGAATTGTTTTTAATACTAAACCGACAGGCGTCTCACACACATCCTTCAAATCTCTGCACCTTCCCCGGCAGAAATACAACAGAACTTCAGGCCGATATGTTTTTCCTCCTGTAGCTCAGTGGTGAGAGCGCGTGCCTTACAAGCGTGAGACCTGTGTTCAAATCCAGGCGGATCAGGGTGAAACCTTGGGCAAGTTTCCTTACACCACGACCGCTTGTGGGCACACCGCTGTGCGTAACTGGCTGCCGCGTTTCGCCCACAAATATACAGTCAATTCACTTCACAGTATATTCTGTGAAGGGCTTTGAGATGTCGATAAGATGTGAAAAGCGCGATATCAAACGCAAGGATTATTATTATTTTGCAGCTTATCACTGATTTGTTTGCGCACTTGAAGTGCTGCAAGAAGCTGCAAAATAATAATATCAATTTAATCTTAACACCTTCTCACTGAGAACCTGCAACAAATATCCACCCTCATCTTCTCACCCCGGTTTGGGGGCACAGAGACGGGAGATTAGAGCTCAGAAGAAACAGGTTTGCTGGACCATTCGATGGCCTTAGAAAATGCCCGAGACCTTAATACTACAATCCCCCTAGATCTTTGTGTGCTTGGAGTAGCCCAGTAAAGCCACATCTCTTAAGAGGATTGCTCATATTGTGTGTGTCTGTGTGTGCCGGCCTGGCTCAGTATCAAAAGCTTGTGAGTTCAAATCCCACAATCAAAACAAACCTATCCCTTCAGTCGCTTGTACTCTGGTTCTGTTGTTCAATACGAGATAAAACAGATTATCATGATCCACATTATCTTACAGCTAATTGAGTAATTAAACATGTCTTAATTACACCGGCAACTACTGTGATTTTGTTTTTGCTGGGACAAAAATGTCGATATTTTTGGTAAGTACTGGATTTGAGTGTTGGCTGTTGTCGCGTGTATCTATGTTGCTATGGTTACCATTTGGGTGATGCTTTTCACATCTGATGCAGTGGGAAGTGAAGTATGTTGTAAACAACACAAACGCTACCAAAGTGAATATTTAATTGTGTTTAATATTTTTTCTGTGTGGTGGTGTGTGTGTGTGTGTGTATGTGTTTGAGCCTTGCTGAATGATTGTTGGTAGATATGTAGACTAAGAGAATCTAAGCCCAAAAAAAGATGATGGCATTATTGCTATTGTCAAGATAAAGGTTACACACTATTATCCATTTGATGAAAAGGAAGAAATATAATTTAGGACAATGTTATCTTTCAGAGCATTTGTCCAGTGTCCAGATTGGAGCATAGCACAGAGTGAAGCCATAACAGCCATAACAGCCATAACAGCCATCAGCTATCAAAGGGCAACTCTTGGTGACTCGCCTAAAACACATTAAAGTATTTGTGGCCTTTGACAAATTGAAAGAAACAAGATAATCATTACATCAAAGGGCAAGGAGATCAAGCTCTCAGTGGCTCATCCTCCGTCAAAGGCCTAAAGGTTTATGTGTGATGGAAGCCAAGCAGTCTGCGTGAGCTGGTGAATACAGAGTGGAAGGACCTGCCAAAGGATGGATATGATTTGACGATGAACTAGATAGTTACTTGGGGAGGAGAAATTTGCAGGGCTATGGGGAGAGTGTGGAGGAAGTGGGACTGATTTTTCAAAGAGCCGGCACAGACACGATGGGCCGAATGGCCTCCTTCTGTGCTGTGCAATTCTATGATTCTGTGAACCGAGTGATCAACTAACGTCCACCTGGACTGGCAGACAGGAACTTGATTTTGTTCTCATCTGCAGGACAGCACCTCCACAGCACTGCACTGACGTGTCCCTTTATCCATCCCTCCTCCCCCCCAAAAAAACAATAAGAATTTGGTCACTGAATCCACGACTGTTTGTGGGGACGCTGTTGTGCGCAATTGGTCAGTTCACTTTGCAGTCTATTCTATTCTGTGAAGCACTTCGAGACACACTCTAGAAGACGTGAAAAGCCCTATATCAAATGCCAGGATTGTTATTATTATTATTATTATTATTATTATTCTGATGTCAGCCTAGCTCTTACTCCTGCCGCAGAGCTCGGAGTGTTGCCGGCTGAGCCAGGCTGACACCCGCAGTTAGCCTGACCTCACAGTCAGACTCGCGAACTGTTGATTCGAAGGGAAATGTTGTGAGGCCAACTTGTACCGACCAGGCAGTCAGATTAACCAGCATTAGCCGATCAGTGTTTGTCAATGTTCTGAATGAATTGTTGGTGCCGGCCGAGGAGTGTGAGGATCGAGGCAGGAGTCCCTCTGTTCCCCTGAGGGAAGCTTTCACACTTCACTGGTTCTAAATTAAATCACACGTTTCCTGGCTGATGGCGACTCTCCAGCTCTAACTCATCCCGGAGGCAAAGATCTGCACAAACGTGGGATTTAATATGTACCATATTCAATGCAGAACAAGAATGATGCATGTGGACTCCGGCACAAATGAATGTCAACAGGTATTGCAACTGATCGTCAACAAGCCGGCCGTCCTGAAACTTAACCTTAAGTGACTCTGAGACGCTGCCCAGCGTGGAGGGCGTCATAGAAAGGAAAGTGGTTGCTGCTGTTGTTGTTAGACCTTTGAACAGTAGGTTTGAAGAACCAACAGTCATAATAATAATAATAATAATGCCTCAAGAGAAAAAACAATAAGAATTCGCTCACAAAATACACCACCACTGCACTTTACAGTATATCCTGCGAAACGCTTTGAGATATCTCGAATACAAGACAAGGCAAGGTTTATTATTATAGTTACTGTGCAAACCAGTTGACTTCCATTGATAAAACATCCCTCACTGCACATTGACACTGGCATTCACCCACTTTGTGTAACAAGATTTGGAAAACACAATTTTTATTTTTTTTAAATGCAAAGTTCCTACCCCAGTTATGCCTTTCTTAGTTTTAATACTAAATTCAAATATACAGCTGGAAAATCACGGAGCCTGCACAAAGCAAAAGTCGAAATTGTATTGACAGCAATATTTATTCTTGTATTTGATATAGCATTTTTATCACATCATCAAGACATCTCAAAGGATTTCCCCAGGATTTACTGGCAAGTCTACTTAACAGGTAGAATTTGTTGCATGTGTAGTCAATGTTTCGCCCACAAAATGTACACTTTTCAATTCACTTTACAGTGAAGCGCTTTGAGACGTCTCGAAAACGTGATAAGAAGCTATATCAAATGCCAGGATTATCATTATTACAGTGTTATAAATTGTTGCATTTGTCTACAAATTAAGATTCTTCATCTTAAACATCTGAAACGTGAAGACGATGGTCTCAAGGTTAAAGGCACCGGCTGCCTGCGGAGCTCACACCAATTTGTCTATGTCAGCAATCAATTTATAAGCTCATCTCCATTGAGGGAAAGTAAACAGATAAATAAGTGATAAGAAAGTAGGCATGCTGGGCTTTCTACAAATGATTCATTTCTCAACTGCGATATTCTTAAACAAATTAAAGATTAAAGTCACTGTTCAGCCCCTCTGGGCTCCCGGGGCTTGAACACATTGTCGGAGCAGTTTGTCTGTTTTAATCCTCTTAGAGGCAGCAACACCACCACCAAAATGATACTTGTATTAACGCCTTTCACGTCAGGAGGACGTGCCAAGGCGCTGGACAGACACCAGTGAATATTTAATTACCCAGGGATTAAATAATGGGTCACTATTTAATGGGTAACCAGAGGCCAGGCGGTTGGACGCATTTGCGAAACAGCAGATAGGACGGTAGTTTAGAGTTTCATTGGAAGGAACAACACCTCTGATTCTGCATTGGAGTGTCATTGGAGTATAGACTATAAGTGTTAGTAGACTGTGAGTGTCTGTCTAGACTGTGAGTGTCAGTCTAGAGACTGTGAGCTCAAAGTTCTGATGCTTCACTTGGTTGGCAACTAATGACTCACCAAGAGACACTGGTTATCTTACAGCAGGAACCATGGAACTGTTGGTATAACATTACGTGACAATTCAGTAAAGTACGTTTTTCCTCGAAGCCAAACATTTGGTAGGTTTGGCCTGAGCCAGGTTAGGCCGATTTCATTCTGTCTGACTGAGAGTGTTACTAATCTAAAAGTTACACGTTGTGTAGAAGAATGTGTAGAAGATTCCGACTTATGTTTAGGTCAATGAGACAAAGGGACTTTGTGAAATAGTGTGTGAAGGCAACATCAGTGCTGACATTCAGAACGTACAGACACAGAACTGAAACACTTAATGAGCTCTTCCCAAGAGAGGCTCCTTCTGTTCTGTGACAATCTTTTATTTCTTCTTCTTCCTCTGTAGCATTCCTAGCATCAGTCAGAGGTGGAGACAACTGGATCTGCATCTGGTGTTTGTATTTTTCATTATCTAACCCAAAATGAATAGCATGAAAAAAATAATCATCCTTGCATTTGATAACAGTGCTTTTTCACATCTTCTAGACTGTGTCTCAAAGTGGTTCACTGAATATACTGTAAAGTGAATTGACTGTATATTTGTGGGCAGAACAGGCATATTACAAACAGTGAGTGAGTGAGTGAGTGAGTGAGTGAGTGAGTGAGTGAGTGAGTGAGTGAGTGAGTGAGTGAGTGAGTGAGTGAGTGAGTGAGTGAGTGAGTGAGTGAGTGAGTGAGTGAGTGAGTGAGTGAGTGAGTGAGTGAGTGAGTGAGTGAGTGAGTGAGTGAGTGAGTGAGTGAGTGAGTGAGTGAGTGAGTGAGTGAGTGAGTTTCAGGTGAATTTGAAATACAACAACAACAACTTTGATTTATATAGTGCCCTCCACGCCGGACGGCGTTTCGGAGCGCTTCAAATAGGATAAAATAATTATATTAATCCTTAATAATAATCGTTTCATTGACCACTGTGCCTTTCATGTCGGGAAGATGCCCCACAGTGTTTACTGTAAAATGGAGTGACTGTGTGTTACGTTGACGAATGCGGTAGCCAATTTTGTGCGATGTCCCTGAATGCATCCCACCAAACCCTCACTCCCCACACCCGTCCACCCTTCCGCTGGAAGAACAAAACTGAATCAAAATCTGAGTTTACAGCATGATGTTTGAAAATATGTTTGAAAATTGTGCAACTACAGTAAAAGCCCGTTTATCAGGCACCCTTGGGATCTGGCCAATGCCAGTTAAACGACATGCCCGATATTCAGGCGGATCCGAATATCCGGATCCACATACTATATTAATAATAGACTAAATAATGACAGATAATAACAGACCTTTGTTGTTTACCTAAATATTCACCTAAAAATCACCTTTGCTGGTAAATGCCTGGTTTGAAGCCATGATGCTAGGGTAGGGATGTGCAGTCTATCTTCTACAATGGCCGACGTGGGGGAAAAAAAGGCAGTGCAACTGTTAGGCTCTACTAGAGCCAAGGCAAAATACCGATGCAAGGGAAAAACACAGCAGCACCACCTTCAGGCACTAGTAGCAGCATTCCAAAATACCAATACGAGGGAAAACAAATGCACCACTGCAATTGTGCTGGATAAGATCTGGTTATTCGAATGGGGACCTTATTTTTGAGGTGCTGGTTATACGGAAGATGCTGGTTATTTTTGAGATGCTGGTTGATCGGGTCACGGATAAACAGGCTTTTACTGTAATACAGTTTGTGGTGTGAATTGTAGGTTTGTTTTTCTGGTTGCAGTTCCCTACCAGTGTTTAGAAAGCAAACTTTTCATAAACCTGTAATATTCAACCCAAACTAAACATTTGGACTTGCTTTTGAACAACAACAGCAGCAACAAACAATCAATTGGACTCATGTAGAGCCTGTCATGTCGGGAGGATTTGAATTACGTCAGAATGTATATCACGTAGGACAGCGTCTCAGAGAGCAATGACCTTCGTGAAGAGTAAGTTCTTAAAACAGTAAACAACTCTTTGCGACTATTCTATCTGAAAGGGTGATTGTTTGGGGTTACATAATGTGAAATGATGGCTGCCACTGTTATTTATTTGGATGTTCAAACTCTTTTGCGAGACTCGGTGCTGGGGGTTTTGACCTCTCGAGTTCAGAGGTGATGGGCCGCTGTTGCTTTTTCAAATTGTCCTGACAATCTGCAAAGATTGTCATCTGTTTGTGGGGGGGGGGGGGGGGGGCAAGATCCATTCCTCTCCGAGTGTATAGCGGGAGAGAAGGAGCTTTGAGATGTGGTTTCTGAACGACCTTTAATACTTCAAAAGTAATCGTTGTTCAGAAAAGAGCGAGGAGAGGTCTTGCTGAGTGTCGTTTCCTCTACGTGAAGATCGCTTGTACATGTGAGAGGCTGACAAATAGAAGCGTCTTTCAGGAGGAAGCTGTCTGAGGAGTGAATTGTTCCACACAGGGTCTTATTGAACAGTCACCTCCTCCACTTCTCCAACAGCTGCTGAGAAAGTTGGCACAATTTTCTGCGCCGTGTGATTTATGACTTGCTGTAAGAGCCACTTAGCTGATGCTAGGCAGCACAGAGATAGAATTAAATTGAGCAAATTGAGCACCAAACAGTGTAGAGGTGTGTCTGCAATTGTTACTGGCTGGTATATCCCAAAGAACAATCATCTGGGCCAAACGGAGCCTTTTAAAACATTCTATATCATTGTACTGCATGTTATAATACAATATTGCATTTATAATACATGTTGCATTTATAATACTGCATGTTATAATGCAACATTGCTTTCCACATCTTATCGATATCTCAAAGCGCTTACAATAGCAGTGCCACTGCACTCCATGCTATATTGTGCTCTGTGCTGTACTGCGCGCTATGCTATAATCATAATCATTCTTGCATTTGATATAGCACATCTTCTAAATGTCTCAAAGCACTCCACAGAATGTACTGTAAAGTGAACTGGCTGTATATTTGTGGGCGAATCGTGGCATTCGATTGCACGCAGCTGTGTCCCCACAAACATTCGTGGATTGAAGTGACCAAATTTTTTAATTATACTGTACACTGTGCTATACTGCTAACTGCTATATATGCTAATCATTATATCTGTGGTTCCCAATGAAAACTGCATCTGGACCATCTAGCCTGAATGCCCGGCCAATACACTGACAATACACTTTATGTTTAGTTGGCATATTGTCCTGTGATTCACTGGCAAATTCTGCCAACAATTTATCTGCAATGGCTTTTTAACACAGCCAGAGTGTCATCATTAGGAACATCTACCATCTGTGATTAACACGCAGTTGTGTTATGTCTGCTTCTCACAGAGTAACTGCATTCTCAGCATTTCCTCTCTTTTACAAACTGACACTACGCACTAGGCTTTTTTGTAAAAAAAAAACTCCATCTACATTTTAAGCCATGTTACAGTACCTTGCACTGGAACACAAAGCTTTCACGCTTTCCTTCCTCATTCATGTGTTTGAGCTCCTTGGGACGTCCTCCCAACGTGAAAGGTACTCTATAAATGTAATTTTGCTCTTGTTATTGTTGTTGTATTTTGTTGTTGTTGTAACTCTACCCTTGGTGTTATTTTAGCTCATCAGGTACAGAGTATAGCAGAGATACAGAGAAAACACAGATAAACTGTATTACATTGCACATCAACCCTGAGTTTAAAACACTGCTACTAATAATAATGATCCTTGCATTTGATATAGCACTTTTCATGTATTCTAGGCGTCTCAAGGCGCTTCACAGAATAGACTGAAAAGTGAATTGACTGCATGTTTGTGGGCGAAAAGTGGCAGCCAACTGCGCACAAAGCAGTGTCCCCACAAAACAGTTGTGGATTGAGTGACCAAATGATTATTATTTTTCCTGATGGGATTATTATCAGGCACGTGTGTGTGTGTGTGTGTGGGGTAACAAAACTTGCCCAAGGTTTTGCCATGAGAATCGAGCCCGGGTCTCTTGCTTGCGAGGTGCCGAATGGTCCATTCCTGTGCCTACGGACAGTGGTTGTAATCGTCTTCAAAAATCACACCTTTGGTTTACACATTAGAAATGCTACTTGTGGAGTTTCTAGGGACCTGAAGAGCGATCATTGCAGCAGACACAGTAATCATTCATACCGACCTCAACACACTTGAACTTCGTGACTGCTCCTAAGGGTTCCAAATTAAACTTGTGATGAGAACAAGGCAGATTGTCTTTACTGCTGGTTCATTGTTACAGTCAACAGGAGGTACACAGTCTTGCTTAAGTTTTTACCCACCAAGAGACGGAAACAGATGGTACAGACCTTTCAACAATTTCCCGTCTCAAAAGTCTCTTTCAAAGTGTAAATCACAAGTCGACTGTCATTGTTGGTTACGTGTTTTGCATCTGAATTTTCCTCTCAGAATAATGAACTGACAACATGTCACCAGGCAGTGGATGGAATGGAGCGTGATGCCAGTTTAATATTACCTGCCAGTTTGGGAAAAGCACAAAACTTGCATTGAAAACGAATGAAACTTAAATAAAGGTTACTTTGAGATCTCTTGTTCATCACTGTACCAATTCCCAACAGCCTAAGAGAGATACTGCAGTAATGTAGAATTTGGGTAAAATGAATGAACATTCAAGGAAAGCCAATTTCAAGTTATTATCAACAGGGCTAGTCAGGTTGCGTCTCTGACATATTCAGGCTGAGTTTCATTTAATTCAAAACGGATCATTTTGACCCAGATATAACTTCGCCGATGTTCATTGAAAGGGGCATTATTTTCGACAAACTGCCTTCAAGAAAAAGCAGAACACAATATGACGGGGCTCTATACAATAATTAAATCCAGAAGAATATGGAGGCATCAATGCTGGTGACAGCGCTGGTGTAAAACACTTCACCATCAAACCACCTATTTAATGGCCTCTGGTAAGGAGACCCCTAAAGCACACTGATGCTGCTATCAACGCCACACACACAAGACAACAACACACCACCACCACTCCACCTTTACTCTGTGTTTATGTGGCTCTGTACAGAATAGTCCCTAGAAAATAAAGATTGGGATTGTTCTGCTTGTGTGAGACAATGCAAGAGAAGGATTGCTGTTGATCTACCGGCTGAGCTGTTAAATTCTGACAATCTCTACAGTACGTTAATATAACTCACATCTAAGCGCTCAGAGTGCAAGACTGGAAGTTGTTCTAATGGCAGAAGGGATATTCGGAACTGAGGAGCTTAAACCTGCTGTTTCTTGCTTGTTGTTGACAATATTATTAACAAATCTCCCGTCTCCTCGCCAGCTAATTAGATATGTTCAGTAGAGTTTCACATTGCACAGACTATTCTGTAAATAGCAGCAGGACTTATTATTGCTGTCATCGTTTTTCAGATATAAATTATAGTGATTGATGTGATGGCATTAAACACAAGTACACAGCCAATCTTCACATGTTAAGTAATGAGTCCCTTGTAGCTGCAATCAGCTGAATACTCTGTGCCATGATACGTATCATTCATGCACCAAAGATGACAATAATTCACATCACAATTGTGGGTTTACAGGTTTCACATAACAGTGCCAGATCTCATCAATAATGCAAGCCGGCTCGCAGCCTCTCCGATATAAAATTAATTACCTTTTATAATGGTTGATATGCAGGCCCATAAAGCTAGGGCAGAAACTGATAACTTCTGTAAGCAACGCCTGAGTGATTGAGTGCTTGTAACAGTGCCTGCTGAAAGACCAGTTGAAACATGACCAACATTTGCAAATCCTCCTGTATTACTTTGCTCAGTAAACGGGCGGCAGACAAGCCGAGCTCACCATTCCACCTTCTCCACGCTTAAATAAACTTCCGCTTCTTTCCCAAGTGAACAAGTCCATGTTTCCTGCGTAACCTTTGCTTCGGTTCGGGGTCTCGCTCCGCCCCTGAACAGCGCTCTGGGATGCTATCCCGTGTAACGCAAGGGGCGCTGTGTAAATGCAAGTTGTTGTCGTTGTAGCAATGATTTTAAAAAAAAAAGGTATTTGTGGACTTTCTAGAAGAAGCGTATTATTATCATTACACTATCTAACATGATAATAGAGATAATATGTTGATTTATAATCCTTTAATAATGTTTATAATAATCGTAGGTTATAATAATAATCCTTGCATTTGATAATAATAATACAATAATCCTTGCATTTGATGTAGCGCTTTTCACATCTAATCGACGTCTCAAAGCGCTTCACAGAATATACTGTAAAGTGAATTGACTGCATATTTGTGGGTGAATAATAATCCTTGTAATGGATACTACTTCAGTGAGACGTGATACAGCGCCTTACCACATCTCAAAGTGCTTCACAGAATGTATTTTATGGGCGAAACGCGACAGACATTTGTGGATTGACACCGCAGTAACCCCCAAACAGTGGTAGGTAGATTGAGTGACCACATTTTAATGGTTTTATAATAATATTATCATCTCCGGAAAGCAATAATAATAATAATCCTTGAATTTAATATAGGGCTTTTTCACATCTTCTGGATGTTTTAAAGCACTTCACAGAATATACTGTAAAGTGAATTGACTGTATATTTATGTGTGAAATGCGGCAGCCAATTGCAGCGTGTCCACAAACAGTCGTGGATTGAAATGACCAATTTTTAAAACTAATTTTTTTGGGAGCAATTATTATTAGACGTGTGTGTATGTGTGTGTGTGTGTGTGTGGAGTAAGGAAACTTGCCCAAATGCTCCAGGATTTCAGGAGAAAGGAGAATGTGAGTGATAAGATGTGTGAGAGTGTAAATTGTGAAATGAGTTTCGTCGCATCAAACACTTCCTGAAGAGGGTGCCACTTCAATAAGAAAGATGACATCATTATGGCTTCTGATCTAAAGTACCCATATTTATCGTTTTTGAACCAAAAAGAATGTGTGGTGCTCTCAGCAGGTGGAGGGTTATCAATTCTGGCTGTAGAGTTCGAATGCATTTAATATTTACTCAAATAAGCAGCAACCAATCCGTGCAGAAAACATTTAACATGCTGAGTGCTTCACTGTCATTTCACATTAAAAATGCAACGATAAACTAAAAACTATACATAAGATGATGGATAGAAAAAACAATCTGTGCCCTAAGCATAAATTCAATTTAGCATTCATCCATTAGTGTTGTTTCACAACAGGGCAAATCAAAACCTTAATACATTCATAGGAAAGTAACATTCACAGCTACTGCTGCATTGGCTGTGAGTTATAATCATTTTAATAATAATCCTTGCATTTAATGGAGCGCCTTATGAGATGCGTCAAGGTGCTTCACAGAATCTACTGTAAAGTGTAGTGACTGTATATTTTGTGGGCGAGTTCTGTTGCGCTTTGAGACGTCTAAAAGACGTGACAAGCGCTAGATCAAATGCAAGGATTATTATTATTGTTATATTTCAGGCACATATTCCGATTGCTGCTCAAAGCAAATTGCACTATTCACAGCGAGTAGATTGCTAGTGCACAACGACCGCTCGTGTGTGCCAAAACAGTAACGGTGTGTGTGTCTGTGTCTCCATGCGTCTGTGTGCGTGTCTGTATGTGTCTGTGTGTGTGTGTATGTCTATGTCTCCATGAGTGTGTGTGTGTGTGTGTGTGTGAGTAACAGAAGAGAAAAAAAAATCATCTCAAAAAGAGTAAATCATACAGGGTTGCGGGAACCTGTGGTTAAATATGGTTAGCCTTCCTGAGTTAACTTGTGTGTTCACACATGAACTGAATGCAAAATAGGCTCGGAATGTAAAAGTTTTGTCCAGATTTGTCTGCTAATGTTGCAGTTCTCACAGTGTAATGGGTGAGAGTTTCATAATGTGTCCCTGGGTGTTATCATCACAAGGCATTAATTAGCATCGGGAATGCGCGATCAAACGCCACAAATTTCATCCCATTTTCATTAAATGTTGAAAGCGTTTATGTATTTTATTACAATGAACATTTCTCATCTACTGTAGTTGATTAACGAACGCATCACTGGGATTCCAAAGACAAATTTTTGTTTCATAATAACCTATTACTGTATCTTTGCTGATCAGCTTTGCTGCCTACAGTGCTATGCGGGAGTGATTGGGGAGTGCGATATCATTTACAAACAGCGAAATAATGTGTTAGCGCTCAGTGTCTGGCCTTCCTGCCTTGGTTAATTCTGGTAGCAAATCCTAGACTGCGCCCACAAATATCCAGTCAAGTCACTTTACAGTAAATTAGTCTGTGAAGCGCTTTGAAGCGTCTAAAAGATGTGTAACGCGCTATATCGAATGCTCGGATTATTATTATAATTATTACTATTAAGGGAGAAAAAGGTTGAATGGTTTGAAACTCAATAAGGTGGGCCAATAAATAAACAAAGAGACAGACAGACAGACAGGCAGGCAGGCAGATTTGAAAAAAGCTAGTAATGGAATAGCTCAGAACTCAACATAACAGCTTGCTGTAACAGAGCTTATTTGTCTGTGACATTCATCACCAGGCGACCTTTTTGGCTTTGGTCTCTGCCAGTGATGTGCTAATTTACAGATCTGTATTAGATTAGGAAGATCACACTATTAAACCGTAATGGACATTGAGACACTTAGCTGGGAGGCAGTACACAGTGACACTGATGGTAAACAATTATGTCTAGAGGCAGCAACGTGGAAAGGCAACTTGTATGGAAATTAATTATTAAAGATATTAAATATGTCATACACTCCTTAAAGTCACTGCCCTATCACTGAATATTAAAAATAATGATTAAAACTCTATTTTTTTTCTCTCTCCGGTATTAAAAAATGAGGTTTGAATGGAAAGGTCGAAGAACATGATTGAACTTCTTAACAACAACAAAAAACAACAAAATTGCACTTATATAGTGCCTTTCACGTCGGAGGGACGTCCCAAAGCGTTGAAACAACAGAGATAAATACTCGGGAAAGATGTCATGATAATATTAACAACAATAATAATAATAATTCCTTGGATTTGATAAAGCGCTTTATCACTTTAATAATAATAATATAATAATAATAATGATCCTTGCATTCGACACCAGCTAAGTGTCTCAATGTCCATTACGGTTTAATAGTGTGATCTTCCTAATCTAATACACATCTTATCGACATCTCAAAGCGCTTCACAGAATATACTGTAAAGTGACTGAATGTTTGTGGGGAAAACACTATAAGCAAACCAGGGACTGCGCCCGACTCATCAGATTATTTTCGTTTCACTGACTGAGATTTGTTTTTCCTTCTTTTGCACCAACAACTCAAGGTGGCGACGTCTCGTTGTAATAATTTACAGTTCAGGCGGCGCCTTTTGCGTCAGGAAAATAATACACCTGAAAACGCAGACCATTTCTTCATCCCAGGTGCCTCGGGTGTGAGGTTTAAACCAGTTCAGGTGCCCGCGTGGACTTGCTCCAGGGGTGAAGTGTTGGCTTTGTATCCCACTCGGGGGTCAAATGTTAAATGGGTTGTCGATTAGGCAGACACTCTCACTCTCTCTCTCTCTCTCCCCCTTCCTTTCTCCCTCTCTTTCTCTTTCCGCAATATATGACCCTGCAGATTGAATGCCACAGAAATCTTTGCAATTGCAATTGCCCCGATAGACTCACAACTCTTGTGAAATGTTCCTCCGATGATTCGAACAGTGTTTTTTTTTCAAAGTGCTAAACTTCCGAAGGCAACTGGCTTTCCATTAGGACAATAAAACCATGGATCATGGACCACCATAAAAAGAACAAGTGGCCACAGATCTCTTTTATGCCTTCGAAGCGCGACATGCCAACGTTTGAAACGTGAAATATGTAACCACAAGATTAAGAGTGCTGTTGTACACACACACACACACTACACACTACACACACACATTTTACTGCCGGTGGATTCAGATTCAAGCACCTTGACTAGTAAACCCAGGCACCTTAACTTGTAAAGTCCAAGTGCTTTGTGAACAGTGTTTTGTTTGCAAGATTCAACTATCTGTCATGTGTGCGTGTGCACGTGCATGTCTGTGTTTGTTTGTATGCGTGTATGTGCCTGGATATGTGTGTGTGTGGCTGTGTGTGTGTTTGTGTGTGTATGTATGTGTGAACGTATGTGTTTGGATGTGCGTGTGTATGTGAGTGTGTGTGTCTAGATATGTGTGTGAGTTTGTCTATGTGTGTGCGGATGTGCGCTCGTGTATATGTACATATGCTCACACGTGTAAGTATACATATTACTTATTCGATTATTGTCGAATAAAGATTGGCACGACTTAAAAAGGCAAACACACTGAGCTGACTAAAGCGGAGTATGATAAATAAAAGAACTGATGTGCATACATATTTTATAGCAGATTCCTGCTGTCCACAGGGAAACATTCAGCTTGCCTTAGGTCCATATTATTTTTCAACTCATTAATTCTAGTTACCAAAATACTTTTCACCCACAGTGTGAGGGTTGCATTCATTTAGCTTCTTGTCCTTCTTTTTGTTTAAATAAAACATGAACCTCTTTGAAGCGCAGCGCATAACATATTCATGCATGTAAAATCAGTACGTTTCAAACTGTGCGGTAATAAAGTATTGACATGGTGAGAAATATATTAATTCAAAATAATCCATAAATAATACATTTAATTATTGAAGCTTATTTTGCTCATGATTTGTATGGTATCAAATGTAACGCGGAAAGTCTAGGTGGCGTGAAATCAAACGCTGTCGTCCTTTGCTGAGCAAAATAGTCTTCCTAATGAAATTGCTTACAAATAAGTAATAATAATTTTTTTTTTAAATGGCTTTAGAACTGAGGTTTAAAAAGCTTTTTATTAGACAAAAAATTGAAAAGTTTTGAATTGTCTCTCTTGTTCCGCTGGCAATGCGGCTGATTTCAAAGTAAAACACAGGGAGCAGCATTTGTTCTGCACACTCATGTTACGGGGCAGATCATTGCCGTGAAAATCAATTTATGGGATTAAACAAAATGTACCCAATGCTACAATGTGATAATAATAACAGTAATAATCCATACGTTTGATATAGCACCTTTCATGTCAGAATGTCTCAAAGCACTTTCCAGGCTTTAAAGTGTGTATTTTATGAGCAAATGCTGTGTTTTATGTTACATACAACTTAAATACAACAACAACTTTATCTAGGTGAAACTGCAAGTTTATAAGTTACTCTGAGTTTTTAAAGTCATTCGCCCACAACTATCCAGTCATTTCACTTTACAGTATATTCCGAGAAACGCTTTGCGATGTCTAGAAGATGTGAAAAGCACTATATCAAATGCAAGGATTATTATTACTATTATTATTCATTCCCATGAATAAAACACATCCTATGAATGTCAGATGCGCTTGAATTGCGTGAATACTCTTGTGCCTCTAATATTTGCAACAGTCCTTCCGCCTTTTCATTGCATGTTTAAACCGTAGACATTAATCTAATTATATCCTGCTTATATTGAGATGGGCATTATTTTCCTTGTTTTTTTGCTGCGCTGTATCCTTGCTCGAGGCAATAAACAATGAGGGCAATCACCAGGATGATAGATGCTTGGGGGAAACAGGAATCAAATTCTCATACGTACCACAGACCTGCTGGCTAGTGCCCAGAGTAAACCATACACAGCAGAAAAGCGCAAAAAGATATAGAAATGGAATCCTCCAACAGTCGGAGAGTTTATGATAACGCACCAGATTATCAACCACATTTTCAGCCACACAGCACAAATACTTTGGGCGCCACCAACACCCTGACACTGAGCTGCCGAGGCAAAGTGAGTACTTGTTCCTTTACGTTATTAAATGGGAGTCCTGTAGCTCAGTGGTTAGAGCACTCGCTTTGCAAGCGAGAGACCTGGGTTTGACTCCCGGCATGTCGGGGCGAAACCGTGGGCAAGTTTCCTTACTCCACACACACACGCATACGCACACGCCTGATAATAATCCCTAAAAAAGAACTATAATAAATTGTTCATTTCAATCCACGACTGTTTGTGGGACACAGCTGTGCGCAATTCGCTGCCTTGTTTCACCCACAAATACACAGTCAAACATAAGGAATATACACAAATGTAAGGACATCAGCACAATGTCAAACGTGACTTTTTGTTTGCCGTCACAGATTATTAACGGTTGGTTCGAATGCGACCGTCTAATTCAGGACATTTTGTATATCGCTCAAGTAAATTGGATTTATCTTTGACATCACCCAGCCCAGCGCCGTCAATAATAACCGCAAATTGGTCTAAATTGGTGTTTCTGATTCACAAAAGATTTCACTTCAAGACACACCTTTAACATTTTCCACATTGCTGAGGGGAAAATCATCCAGTCAGATACAAGCTTGTGGCTCGGCGGGATTAACACCTGCTGTGTGTGTGCCAATCACTAAAAAATAATGATCGGTTTCTTTACTCGTTTATAATTGGGGGCTTCTCATCAGAACTATCGGTGTGCGTTAAAAATGCAGAAAGGATTATTATATTATTATTATTAACCCCCCACTGATGAGTAATTGCTTTCAAAAGCGGCTTTAAAATCCAACTTAGATGTTTTAAAATAATTGGACTGAGATCTTTCTCAGTCCAATTATAAGAGATCTTTCATAGAGTTCCCACCACGTTCATCTGTCTCGGGATCTAAATCCTTCACGACAGTTAATGACCCGTATTCATCTTTTTCGGGAAAGATGCTTTCCTGTCGAAAAGTCAAACAAAACGGGTAACTGGAAATGTCGCCCAGTGTTTGGGTTCAGACGATGTTCTAAATCACACCAGCCTCGATGCATCATCAAATGGTTTCAACAAGATTATTTTCCTGTAATCGCTCCCATTAATTGTTGCAGGACTCACTGATATGTCTGCAAAGCTATCTATTTGCATAATATACTCATTTGCATACTCCTTGTGAATGGCTCATTGGCCTCAAAAACGCTTTGACCGTGAAGTTTTACATTACTAGTTAATGTAATTACTGTTCAGTAATGGCAGGGTTTTAGTGCGTAAATGCAAAGCCGATGCATTTGACGCGTTAATTGATGCTAAACTAGGACCTGGATAAAACATTTAAAGACATTGTTGTAGGTCATTTTGCGCTGTTAAACAAATCGTTTGTGATGATGTGTTGGGACGCAATTGTATCTGCTGCAGACACACAGACGGGGGCGCTGACGAGGGACACAAAAGGAAGCCCTGTTGGATTTCACCCTCTATATAACCTGGGATGACTTGGGGTCAGTTTAGCACCTTCACAGATCCGAGTTAGCAGCAGCCAGCAAACTCGGTTAGGGATCAGGGTTCAAGCCTCCAGTCCTTAATCCGCAGTCCCATCCACTCTACTCTCATGGCCGCCCTCTGTCTGTCCAGCTCCTTGGGACGTTATCCCGATGTGAAAGGCACTATACAAACATAATTTTGCTGTCGTTTTTCTTTTATTGTCACGCGGTCAGTTAAGAACAGACTAAGACAGACTAAGGCTGTCTTAGTCCTCAGTAGCTCAGTGGTTAGAGCACTCGCCTTACAAGCGTGAGACCTGGGTTCAGTTCCAGGGAGGTCAGGGTGAAATGTTGGGCAAGTTTCCTTACTCCACACGCCTAATAATAATCCCTCAAGAAAACCCCCAATAATAAATTGGTTATTTCAATCCACAGACTGCTCGTGGGACACTGCTGTGTGCAATTAGCTGCTGCATTTTACCCACATGTATACAGTCAATTCACTTTACAGTATACAGTATTCTGTGAAGAGCTTTGAGATGTCTAGAAGGCATTGTATCAAGTGAAAGCAATATTATTATTAATATTAAAAACTGTCACACATATATATATATATGTTTTAAATGTTGTCACCACTTGAAATAATTATTCCCCAAATGGTCATTGGTTTCACTTGAGGCTGGAAGGGTTGTTTGTGTTCGAATCCTCTTTAAATGTTGATGGGGTTGGCGTCACAGATTTGTACGTTTGAAACTGCAATCATATGTAATGATAGGCTTTTCACAGCAATCCACCACATTAGGTTTCAGACATATTCCTGTGCGGAAAACGCAATAGAGATTATACAGTCAGTGTGAAGTGTTTCCTGGCTCACTACGAATCACTCTCACCCCTGACACTGAAAGTGGTGAGTCAGGTGGCTATTTTGAACTAATATACTCCAGTTTTGCAATGAGGGACATACACTTGAATCCACTTGACAATATATTCCGTGAAGTGCTTTGAGACGTCTCAACCACCTGACGAGGCTCTTTACTGTTATCTCCAAATGCAGGAGGTGGTTAAACATACTCTATTTTGGAAAGAGAAGGGAGTTTCTCAAGATGTTCCGGTGAACAATTCCCCGGATTACACGGGACGCTCACTACTTGTCTGCCAGTGCAAATTGGCTTTGACATCTCCCTGCAAAATACACAGTCACTACACTACAGTAAATACTTTGTGACATCCTTTGAGGCTTAGTATCAACTGCTGTGGTCACCTCAAAGGCTGTCAACGTTCGAGGGATTTGTTGTTGATGTTGCTGCATTGAAATAAATATCCAATTTCAAATTGTTTAACTACTTCTCAGAGCAGAACATATAAATGAGGCTTCACCGCTGCTCCGTTCTGTGGCGCTGGTGGAAATGATATTGCTTTGCTTACACCAGCCTAAGCATAGCAATGAACACCTCTCTCAATGTGACAGCATGTGACAGAACACAAATAGCGGAACATCAAACATCAAGTTTATGACAGTGAGCTGTGTTACACTTAATGCATGTTTATATTGTTTATATCTCCATTCAAACACCTTGGGACGTCCTTCTGATGTGAAAAGTGCTGTGACAAAATGTGACTTTGTTGGCGTTCCTGTTGTTGAAATATCTACTTGGATTTGGTTTTGTTTAACGATAACGTTTACCAAATAAAAGAGAAGGTTGAGAAATACATTTGTGAAGTGCGCTTGGCTTGATTTGGACAAAGTGAGCACTGATTGAAGGTGATAGCACACATATAATAAATAATACTCACAATAATCCTTGCATTGGATATAGCAATTTTCACGTCTTCTAGACGTCTCAAAGCTCTTCAGAGAATATACTGTAACGTCAAATGACTGTATATTTGTGGGCGAAACGTGGCAGCGAATTACGCACAGCAGTGTCCCACAAACAGTCGTAGATTGAAAGTGACCAATTTATCATTTTTTTTTAAAGGGATTATTATCAGGCGTGTGGAGTAAGGAAACTTGCTTGTAGGGTTTCGCCCTGACCTGAAATCGAACTCGGGTCTCTTGCCTACAAGGCGAGTGCTCTAACCACTGAGCTACAGAACTCCATAAAAAATAATAATCGTAATCCCTGCACTTGATATAGCGCCTTATAAAGCCCAGTTTTCACTACATAAAAACACAAAGGATAAAAAGTGAGGTGTATCATTTAACTGCATTTAAACGGCCACAATAGATGTGAATAACATAATCTATTATCTCCCAATTGTGAGGCTGCCCTTTTCTTTTAACCGTTACATCTAGAAAATGAAAAGATGCTTCTGAGAAAAATAATATGTCACTATAAAGAGACTGAATTATTCATATTCAAATTGCACTTGATATATTTTATCTTCACAGAATAAGAAGCTACAGGGTGTCCTCAAGAATAATATATTAATGGTTTCACACCTGACATGTATTAAAAAAAATCCAGCTAACTAAATATGAAAAGGCATGCATTAACTTTATGTGGGCACTCTGATTTCACGCACTAAACAATAGAAAAAGCTTTTAAAATGTAAGTTTATCAGGGTTACTTCTGTGCATAATATCCTCACGATTTTCAAATAAAATACCATCCACCCCACACAATGGCTCATTATTTAAGCGTTTTATTGGTTATTATTTTGTATATTTTTTCACAGTGAATTTTTACAGTGAAATCAACAGAGAATAACTTTCTAAAGAGTCATATTTTTTTCCCCTCTTGTTTACCAGACTGTCTCTGCAAAGAGCTTTGAGACACTTTCCTACGTCATAGGTGTTTTACGGCTCAGTTGGTGGCCTACCGAGCCTCTAAATCGGAAAGTTGTGGGTTCAAGCACTGCATTAAATCACGTTAAGAAACTCTGTAAGCCGGGCCAGGTCCAACTTAAAACATTACAATTCCTAAAAACTTGGCAAAGAACAACAATCTGAATCCTTACTGGTTACCGTGAGCTTCAGAAATAATTTAGCAAGGATTCAATCACAGAACCCAAACTTGTGGTGCAAACTCTGCCAAAACAGTAGACCAGCAAACACAGCCCTACTCCACAGTCACCAACTTAAAGCCCATTCATTCAAGTCCATCGACAGCCTCGATACTTATCTCGGTGCAGCCCAATAAACCATCAGAGCCAGGAAACTCAGGCAACAATAATATAAAAAACGACCTTGCTGGGACTCTTCGGGTCGATGAGGAAAGTTCGTGAACAAGAATGGACTTGGTAAACATCAGGAGAGATGGGCACATTGGCTACTGCTACAAATGGACATTGACTTGGGCGGAATTAGCATGCGGGTGTTGAGGCTGTTCAATATTACTGAGCCAAGCTTTAAAAGAATATCACTGAGGTTCGAAAAGAAATTATGGTCTGAATTTTTTTAATTAAAAAGAGTCATTGAATCAGTTAAGCAGCTATTGTGTAGAAGTGAAGCAACTGAAAGATGTAGCAAAGGGTCTTAACCTGGTGAGAAAAAGGGATTCACCCTGGTGAGGGGGAGTGTGTGTTACAGTGTGACTTACCCTGGTGAGGGGGAGTGTGGCTATTTCTCCTGCCATTTCTGAGCTGTAAGAAAAAAACAAGTAGAAGGTTTTTAAAAATGTAAAATTATAAAAACAAGCATAACAGGGGAGGGGGTGGAGGAGGGGAGGCGGTGGAGGAGGGGAGGGGGTGGGGTGGGGGAGGAGAGATTCTAAAAGCTGTAAGTGATGCATGGATACCATATTGAAAATGAATACTTTCAAATCATCACAATTGCGCAAAGTATTCATGATCTACAAAATGGGGAAGTTGGAAAACTCCTAACTTTCTTATTTATTGTGAAAAAGTCTTTCACACATCCCGATAAAACTAATAGTATTCAATCATTATCAGTGTTATTAACTCCAACAGGTGTCACTGGACAGTAATAGGTGATATCCCAGCGTTAATAAAACCTCCAGCTTAATTTCCTTTGGAAGGTTCCCGTCAACGTGGAATTCAACTTCAGTTTGTTTCATCTGCCCGGACTTGGGATTTATTTGGGATTGGGTTCATTTTATTCAACTTGAAAATCAATAGCCCCAGCTAGCCATCCACCGATCAACTGGCAATCGGGTTCCCACTTACATCAACAACAAAATTACTTATATAGATTGCCTTTCACGTCGGGAGGATATCCCAAGGCACTGAATGCGAGGTAAACAGTGTGGGGTGAGGAAGGAAACTTGCCCAAAGTTTTGTGTGTAGATTTGGTTGATCAGTAATTACAACAACAACAACAAAATTACATTTATAGAGCGCGTTTCATGTCAGGAGGAGGTTCAAAGACTTGTCTTTGAACTAACTGAATGCCAAAGACCAGTTTTTATGGCCAGGGCACCGTGAACTTGTTAATTGTGTGTTTTTTTTCGTTGAAAGTCGTGAATGTGAACAAGTCTGCTCTAGTTAATACATTGTTTTGTGGGGACGTTAGATGCCTGTGGGAGCCATGGAAACTTTGTGTTTTTGCGGTTCGGGCTGCCATCTCATTTTGATAATAATAATCCTGTGTAACGGTATATACACAGTATATTTATATACTGTGTATATACCGTTATATACAGAATATACTGTAAAGTGAATTGATATATTTGTGGGCAAACGCAGCAGCCAATTGCGCACAGCAGTGTCCCACAGACAGTCATAGATTGAAAATTTATTATTATTGTGTTTTTTTTTGATGAATTATTATTAGACGTGTGGAGTAAGGAAACGTGCCCAAGGTTTTGCTCAGACCTGCCTGGATTTGAACACAGGTTGTAAGGCACTTTTAGAATCTAATCAGGCACGGATTCTAATGACGTTACACATGGACTGAAATACTGAAACCTAAGGCACCAGAAGTTTCGTTCTTCCACCAGAACTATTAGTCATAGTTGCTAGAGACTGAAACAGTCTTGAATTCTCACCAGCTGCCAAACCACTTCAGATGTTTAAAAGGACAACTGGATGTTCAGTGGAAAGCCCTGAAAAGCCAGACCCAAGGCATTGTTCGATGATTCACGTGTTTGCGCAGCGGGACTCAACAGTAGAAAGAGATCGAGATCACCTATCTGTGAGTATGACACACTCTTGTGAGAATCGATTAAATAATAGTACTAATCCTTGCATTTGAAACAGCGCCTTATCATATCTTCTAGACATCTCAAAGCACTTGACAGAATGTACGATAAAGTGAATTAACTATATTTTGTGGGGTGGAACTCAGCAGCCAACTGCGCGCAGCCAAGTCCCGCAAACAGTCCAGGGATTTTGCAGGAAATGTGGTAACCGGGTTCCTACTTACTGCTTGGTAAACGGAGGCATGTGGAGTAAGGAAACTTGCCCAAAGTTTCACCCTGCCCTGGAATTGAACCTGAGTCCTCTCGCTTGTGAGGCGAGTGATTGAACCACTGAGCTACAGAACTCTGTAGAAAACAGGACTCCTCAATTGTCTTACTCAAAGCTATGCACACACGCAGTGACACTGTCCTTAATTTACAAGTTTTACTGATTGCAACAGAAGCTGTGGAAAGAGGGGGAACAGAGCAACCAGCAGAGGATGTGAAGGGTGGATAAGGGTGGGACGAGGAACCTTGAGATTCTTCCAAGATGGGACTCGACGGACCATTTATTCCTCTTTTCTTTCTAGGTTTTAAACTCAACACTTTAGGTTTTCAACTGCATGGTTTAACTATTCTTTTACAAAAACCCTTCAGGTCAAATATCGACCCGAGAAACATGAGGAAAAGGCAATTAATCACATTCGATGAACAGCAAGCGAAACAGCATTGATGGAATATTTGCATTAAATACATTAACCTTTTGTTAGTGGTGTAGTTTAATAGCTGACATTTTCTCTTGTGTGCAAACTCCTGGGAATGTGGCTTTGAGAAACAAAAATTGTGTCACATAAAGACATTACAGTGACAAAGCTATAGGAATCTATTTCATTAAAAACTAAACCTGTCAATAAATGGCAATATTCCTGCAAATTCAATCGGTGTTTAAAAGGATTAGTCTATTTTCTCCCTTTTAGGCTCCTTTGTCCTTGTCCTAATCCACTGACAAAAAGATTATGGTAACATACTCACAAGTCACCACCAGCACACCATGTGTACACTGCAATCCTGTTCTTTCTAATGCTGCGTCTCAATCTGTGCATGGAGAGTGAATTTGCCCTGAGTCATAATAATATGGAGGCAAGGTGAATGATTTAATGCTGCTTGGCCTCTGAGTTAGAAAGCTGTGACTTTGGCTTCAAGCCCCACATCGGGACTCATACGTTTGAACGCAATATTGGTGGGAGGGGAGGGGGCGTGTATGCAAGGAGTGGGGCGGTTATGCTCAGTTATGCTCAGCCAAACCGCTGTTTTTACTCTACCAGAGTCTTCACCCATTCCTTTCTCCCTCCCGCACCCTCTCCCTCAATGTGAACATCTAGCTTCCTCTGTTCCGTCCTTCAGATGAGATGTTAAACCAAACTCCCGTCTGTCTGTGAATCTACCGTATATTTTGCGGGTGAAACGAATGCACAGTCACTACACTTTAGAGTATATTCTGTGAAGCGCTTTGAAACGTCTTGAAGATGTAATAGGGCGCTGTATCAAATGCAAGGATTATTATTTTTATTTTTATTATTCTTATTAGCCTGTTGAGCAGCAGGTCACTGGCAGAATTGTAGTGACTCACTATCTTTAGTGCTGCATATTCACAGTATAACAATACTCCACCAAACTCACTCAACACCCAAGGAGGAGTAGTCATGCTTGACAAAGCAATCCCTAATGCTACTGCATTCTGCAATGGGCTGCGGCGAAGATTAAGGAGCTATATAAATGTAAATTGTGTTGCATTGTATAAAATGATATGAGTGAAGTTACAGGTTGCCATAGCTGTAAATTGGGGCAATGTTGTAGACTTTTTTTTTAGCATAATGCTGACAAGT
Organism: Hydrolagus colliei; assembly: GCA_035084275.1. NCBI lineage: Eukaryota > Metazoa > Chordata > Chondrichthyes > Chimaeriformes > Chimaeridae > Hydrolagus > Hydrolagus colliei. The sequence goes on along the minus strand of CM068751.1, from coordinate 11,365,387 downwards.
GTGAGCTTCGAAAGATCCAGGAACATTCATGGCGGTGTCGAGCCGAATTGTTGCAAGAATTCACCGAAACAAGGGTCAAATCTGTAGGAGAGAAAGCGGAGAAGGGAACGATGCTGCACAGAGCCGCACTGTGAGTAATGACAGCACCGGGGGTAAGTCAGTGAGCGATGGGAGGCTTGCAACGAGTCACTGGGAACTGACAATCATGCCAGGGTGAATCCCTGCGAAAGATGACAGCTTTGCAGTGAATCTCTGTAAATAACTGGACCACCGCGGCAGCGCACGCAACGCTTCGACAAATGGGAGGTTGGCGACTTGAAACTGAAGATCCATTGTGACAAATCACTGTGTCAAAATAATGCAAAAGCGTCTCGAGAAGTGTCAAATGCCTGCGGAGAATCACAGGGCTCGCTCTGCTACAGTCCTCACCCTGACCGTGACAACCGAGAAGCACTGGGAACCCTCAATAAACCACACGAGAATCAAACTCAATCATAAAACTTTTTCCACTTTCATTATTGCCTTTGGGTGTAAATGAGTGAAGTCTCAGCATGTCTGTGCGCAATTTGGCTGCCGCGTTTCACCCACAAATATACAGTTGGTTTTCCTGCTCTCCTTCCCCCAACTCCGACCCCTCCCCTTGCCATCTTTCCCCCTTCCTCCCCTAACCCCACTTCCATGACTATTTGTGGGACACTGTTGTGCGCAATTTGGCTGCCACGTTTCGTCCACAAATATACAGTCAATTTTCCTACTCTCTACTTTCCTACTCTCCTTCCCTCGACCCTTCCCCACCTGCTCTGATCCGTACCTGACTGTTCAGTGCCTTGGGACGTCCTCCCGACGTGAAAGGCGCTATATAAGTCAAATTATTGATTGATTGATGTTTTAAACCATAATAATAATAATAAATACTGTATAATAATCCTTGCATTTGATTTAGCGCTTTCCACGTCTTCTAGACGTCTCAAACCGCTTCACAGAATATACTGTAAAGAGTCAGGGAATCGGTGAGACTTGGGGTTGGGAGTGATTTTCTGCCCCTGTTTTGGGGGAAGATTTTACAGTGACACTGACCAGTGAAGGATGAAAATGAACTAATCAGCAGTTAATCCTGTTTACACCATTTTAGTTCCTCAATGATTGAAACCAAGTCGTTTTCTTGCCAATTCAAATGCTTTCCACTGTTACGCTGGGTCAGTGACAAACACTGAAAGGTTAATTCACTCTCCTCTCTCCATAGATGCTGCCTGACCTGCTGAGTGTTCCCAGCCATTTCTGTTTTTATTTTAGATTTCCCAGCATCTACAGTATTTTATCTCTTGATTAAAAAAAATTAAATCCACAACTCTTTATAGGACACTGCTGTGCGCAACTGGCTGCCGCGTTTCGCCCACAAATATACAGTCAATTCACTTTACAGTATATTCTGTGAAGCGCTTTGAGACGTCTAGAACAGCGGTTCTCAACTGGGGGGACATATAGCCCAGGGGGTACAAAATTACTTCCAGGGAATACAGGTGCAAGTGGAATGAGGGGTGGTGGTGTATGTGTGCATGTTGGGTAGGGGTACACGATAATGTTGAAAATTAACACGGGGTACATTACTGAAAAAGGTTGAGAACCACTAGTCTAGAAGACATGAAAAGCGCTATATCAAATGCCAGAATTATTAAAATGGCAAACGGCTGTGCTGTGGCTACTGACAGCCCAAACTATAAATATAGAGTCCAGTTTGAATGAAATTGATTGGCCAGACGGCCTGTGTTTTAAATTGTTCCAACTTTAGAAAAGTTTCAGCAGAGCAAATAATAATGATAATAATCCTTGCATTTGATATAGCGCTTTTCACATCTTATCGACGTCTCAGAATATACTGTAAAGTGAATTGACTGTGGCAACTGATAGGCTTCACATGACTGATGACAGAGGTGGAGGGACATTCTGTCATCAGGCAGCACAAACCCACGATAGCAACAACAACTTGCACTGATATAGCACATGCCACATGAGCAGCTTTCAATAACTGCTGTAAGAGTGCAAACATCTGTGACTTGTATCTAGGGAACAATTTATAGCCCAATAGAGATAACAACAGAGCGAGAGACTCAAATTAGCCCCCAAGGGAAACAAAACTGTAACGTGACCACACGAAAGGGCTCAATGGAGAAACTTTCTCCATTGGGATTTCACAAGATCAGAAGACTGGTTTCGATTGAGCCCTTCTGCCCATTTAATATTCACGATCCCAAAGTCTGCAAGTTTCTGTTTGTTAGATAAATCGTACATGCAGGCCTGAGCCACTCTCCCTGGTAACCTGTGAGGCTTGTAGCTCAGTGGTTAGAACACTCAACAACAACTTTGATCTATAACAACTTGCCTTACAAGCGTGAGACCCGTGTTCAAATCCAGGCAGCACAGGGCGAAACCTTGGACAAGTTTCTTTACTCCACACGCCTCTAATAATAATCATCCCTCCAAAAAAAAACACAATAATAAAATTGGTCATTTCAACCCACGACTGTTTGTGGGGACGCAGCTGTACGCAACTGATTGCTGTGTTTCGCCCACAAATATACAGTCAATTCACTTTACAGTATATTCTGTGAAGCACTTTGAGACGTCTAGAAGACATGAAAAGCACTATATCAAATGCAAGGATTATTTTTATCCAATGAGACTGTATTTAAAGCTTTCCTAAGTTTTATGGTCTATCCTGATACAGAGGCAAGCCAGGGTACAGAGAGGCAGATGATGGTGAGTTACCTGGGATCAGAATTCCCTGCATCAAAGATGTTCTCAGCCCCTGTGATCCACTCACTAATGTATGGCCAAAAGGGATCATTTTAATTTGAGACTGTATTGTGCACCACATGTGGTCGTTTTTCGAATAAAATAGCTTCAGTGTACAGTTTCCTGTAATTCCAAGTGTTCTGCAGATGGCATTGTTGTACTACAGCTTGAGTGTTTCTCCTGCATTCGATTCTGCCAGTGTCTGTCATCAACGTTCTCACGGACAGAGAAAACCTTGACTCGAGCCCTCAAGAGTGACAGTGTTTAATATTCCCACCGGCGGCTTCAGCAGCATTGTCTATTGTGCTCTATCTCGCTCCGACCTTGCATTAGAACATTTATATAGGCAATATCCATTCCATTTTCAGTGTATCCTGTGAAGCCCTTTGAGACATCTCCGAAATGTGATGAGGTGCTACATCCAATGCAAAGATTATTATTATTATTACTACAGTATTGTGTTTCAGCCCTTTGGGACGTCATCCTGACGCGAAAGGCGCTGTACAAGTGCAATTTTGTCATTGTTGTTGTTGGCGGTGTTTCAAGAGGTGGATAGAAAAGGAGATACCAGCCAAACAAAAGCGCAACAAGAAAAATACAGAAAAAACTGTTTATCCGCTCCCTCCCAACCCCCACCCTCAGGTTGCTCTACAATTGGAATGAGACCTGATTTTAGTATTTTTCTGCTGTATTCAATCAAGTCTGTTGCGCTTCTCGTTTGTGATGCACGCTTGGCACCACCAAGGACAAGCGTATTTTTGTTTACTTATATAAAGATTTTGAGACGTCCCAAAGCACTTTAGCAGAAAAATGTTCGCGTCAAAATTTTAATTTGCAAATGTGATCTCAGCACGGCAGTGGCCATGAGAAAACACAATAACCCAAAGGGCTCACTTCCTCATTATCTCAAACATTTACTGTCTTCCCTTCTGGACTGCATTGTTAATCCTTAATCACAATTCCTTGTGGTGTTGAACCGCTCTGATCGCAGAGAGTGTTTCTTCAGTCAAGCTCATTATGTTGCCGAGATGAGAGTAACAATATCTCGTTGATTAGGTAATGGAAGGATTGTTACAAACACAGATGTGGAGAAATGACACAGAGAGGACACGGAAAGCAAACACACACAAAAGCAGAAAATGCAAACAATTCTGAGAAAGTAATTAGAGTGGTCACAGAAGCTCCTAATGTCTCATTTATACAAGATCGCAGGAGAGATACTGTGACAAAGGTCGGATGCTAATATGGGAAAAATTAGGCTGGTTATTGGGAAGGGATCAAACCGTCAAAAAGGTCTTCTTCATGTGTCCCTCTCCCTCGTGTAAAACAATCATCGCTAACTGCAGACAATAGCCAATTATAAATATGTGTAATGAGAAGATAAATGCCCAGGATTACTTACGCTTCCAAGGATATATTGAAGTAGATGACTGTATAGGCAGGTGGGATATGGCTACTGGTGTTCACACTTCCATCAAGTAAAACTTTCCGTGTGGATGTCTGAGGAACAATGTTCAATACAGCCCAACACCTTCACATGGAGAGAGAGAGAGAGAGATGGATTATGAACAACAACAACAACAGCAACAGAATTATATTTGTAGAGTGCCTTTCACGTCGGGAGGATGTCCCAAGGCAAAGGAAAAGAAATCCTTCATCAGGTTAAAATTATTTTGGAAAAATTAAAGGCAGAAATCTGTTTATCTTTCTTCTTATTATGGAAGGAATGTGCAGAAATCCCAAATCTAGGTGTTAGTTTTAAAATAAACTGTATATAATATATATATAGATATATTATAAATGAGTCGGTCGCATAAATAACTCTTCCAAAGCTCCCTGGAGTGATAAACATAACCCTGACTGTAACCTGAGTAAAACAACTAACTAGGAGAGAGCCTTACCCTCATGTTTAATGCTCAAGTGCAGTGAATTGTGTCCCATCACATCACAGTCACTGAACAACCCCTAAATGATAAATGTGATGATAAAGTTTACTAACTACAGACTTTTTGTGTCCTTGAGAACCAGCAATCGATGAACATTATCATTAACTGTGCCAGATCATAATGTGAAGGAGCTCCATACAACGATACATGTATAATAGCACAGTCCTGCGATACAGCTGTACATTTTATTTCAATATTAAACTTTCCTGTGGCTGTATTTTATCTGCTATCCTATTGATTTGTATCAGGAAATCGCAATTTGAGTAGTTCTGGCTGTGTGTTTGATGGACCTCGGTCGATATTAATCAAATGAAATACTTTAAACCAAGGTCAGATCCCTGATTCCTCACTACTGTCTTTTAATGGCATATTTAATTAGGGTCAGCGTACTAAATTGTATCACTACAGAGACAAGAATAATTAAATAGTCATGATATTGGTTGTATTTTGTGTCATGCTTCTCCCTTGAGAAACGCAGAGATTTGAATTCATTCTTCTTTTTAAGACTGGCAATTTAATTATATTACAGGATTGAATCACGGAGGTAATTACAAATCATAATCATAATCACCACCAACAGACTTAACTCTGAAGGTAATTTTCACAATCACTGTCGCATTTTATTCTAATCTCAGGGCTGTTATTTGAAACATTTTCATTTCCCCGACACCCCCCACCCCACCAAACACAGCAAAAAGTAAATATAAGAAATAACATTAAAACCGTCCGCGCACTCATCAGTGGCTCATGGGGCTACATTTGCTATAAATGGTTGCTCTAATTGCAATTAAATTGGCTGTCCTCCCTTTGTCTTAAAAAGCTTAACAACAATTGCTTATTGCTGCATAGCCTCCCGTTTATTGGAACTTAGTCTAAATGAAAATGCGATCTGTATCCCAAGTGGCTTATGGAATAATATTAATAGTAATAATACTCGCATTTGATACAGCTCCTTATCACGTCTTCTGGACGTCTCAAAGCGCTTCATGGGACAAACTGTAAAGTGAATCGACTGTATGTTTGTGGGCGAAACAATTACTTTTATAGCTCCAAGGACAGAGACAAATGTTTCAAATGACTATTTTGCCCCACTGTTAATTGGGATAGTTTGTACGGGTTAGACTCAGTATAAACACTATCAATCACCCACACCTTTCAGGAGATTACTGACTGCACTTGCCATGATCATCCCTGTGACTTTCCAACATTCTGGATAATTAATTAGGATGACATGATTGGTGAAAATTTGCTATATTAATAATATTAATATATATTAGGGGTAATAATCCCTTCAAAATAAATTAATAATAATACATTAGTCACTTAATCCTTTGACTCGTTGTGGGACACTGCAATTGGCTGCCGGGTTTCGCTCACAGAATAAGCAGTCAATTCACTTTACAGCGCTTTGAGATGTCTAGAAGACGTGATAAGGTGCTGTATCAAATGTGAAGATTATTACTATAATATTATAATTTTTTTTACTTTTGGAATCACTTCTTAAAAAAGCTGAAGTTGTGCTGGTAACATTTTGACTTGAAATATTGGAAACGGCAATCAGATTGATGTCCTAAACATGCATATTGGATGTTAAAATGAGAGTTACTGTTGATGCAGTAAGCACTTGACTGAATTGCCCTTTTTTTTCATTCCACAGCACATCTAGGATCGTAATTTGAATAGAAAATACTCCCTCTAGGTTTTCATTTCCCCCCTAAATATTGCATTTATATACTTATTGGATTGTAGTGGTGTTCGCTAAATGGATGGTAGGCTTATGTTGCTTTATCAAACGTTGCACAGAGTTTATCACATAAAGTAATTAAGTAATTAAATCAGAACCTTGCCTCCCAGATAAATGTAAATTTGGTTGCCGGGATTTCTATTCACGTGTCTGTAGACAGTGCAATTCTCCTGCTGACAGAGTGTGGGGCATGCAAAAGCTATTTGGGCGGGTGGGCGGGCAGGGGTGTAAATCTTATCTTAATCCGATTCTCTAGCTATGGAATTTGATGAGGAAACATCTGGGGGGAGAAAGTGAAAACTATATAATAAGAGACAATGCTCTCTCAAAGCTAAACGTTTTGATTTGGTTAAGCTTCAGAACTATCGAAACACACGTCTGGGAACCTCAGGATATCACCGGGCTGCCTACAGCTCCTTTGTCCAAAATAGTTCAATTTGCAAGATGGAAAAGCAAATTAGAAGGTAATTGAATACAATTTATACGATGTAGTGCAATAAAATCTTTTATTTTCGTTTTTTTGGTGCTACCATAAGAGAAGGAGAATATTGTTTGCACTTGTTTGAATTCATTTTGAGTTCAAATTCATTCACTGTGGAGTCCTGCAGCTCAGTGGTTAGAGCACTCGCCTTGCAAGTAAGAGACCAGGGTTCTATTCCTGGCAGGTCAGTGCAAAACCTTGGCCAAGTTTCCTTACTCCACACACACTCCTGATAATAATCCCTCAAAAAGAAAAAAAAAATTGGTCATTTCAATCCACGACTGTTTGTGGGGACACTGCTGTGCGCAATTGCCTGCTGTGTCCCCCCCCACATACAATTCACTTTACAGTATAATCTGTGAAGCGCATTGATACATCTAGAAGACGTGATAAGATGCTATATCAAAGGCATTATTATTAGTATTTTAGTCACACTCATCTCTCTCACTTACACAAAGAAGCCCTTAATTTAACGAGACTAATATAATGTAAAACTTTCCAGTTGAGCTCCCATCACAAAGACAACTTGCTATATCTATCTGCCTCTGTCTAAATTTCAAATAAAACTCCACTTAATATGAGAATGGGGAAAAAAAAACCAACACTGGATCTAATTACAATTTGTATTTAACATCAGGGTACACCTGCCGAGATCTGCATCTCTGGCATTAGCCAAAGCATCTCTGCCTGACCGATTTAAATTATTCTGAAGTGAAGCTGGAAAGGATCGAGTTAGAAGCTGCCGGTAATGCGGTTACAATAGGAAACGCTTTCCAATCTCCACCGAAACATTCCTCACCGGAAAACCCCCCACACAAGACTGTGTGTCTCAGGTGCTGTCTGCCTGATTAAAATGGCAGCCTTTCAAGTCACAGCTGACGAGGGAGCAACTGGAAAACTATCGGGCTCTGAAGGTTGAAAAGATGTGCAGGAAGCGACACTGATGTCCATCAAAAATAGTGTTTGCTCTGTGCCCAGTGCAGGGCTGTGTTTATTGGAGGTGCCAATCCTTTGGATAAAGATATTAAACTGGCTTGTTTTTGTGGTGGGAGGCAATTGCTAAAGGTCCCATGGTTCTACTCAAAAAGAGAAGGAGAAGTTTCTCCCTCTCTGAGTGTGTTCTCTCTTTCTCTCTCCCAGGGACCTGGTCAATCAACAATCCCCCCAGATAGAATTGGTCACACGTTTCATTGCTGTTTGTGGAACCTTGCGTGCAAATCGGCTGTTGGAATATGTTTGTGGACCTGGGATCATACTGCGATCAGCCAGGATTATGGCTGGACTTCTCAACAATTCATTTTTGTTACACGATTAGCTGCAGTTGCAATGACTGTTCTGTCGCAAAGTGCTCTACCCCTGGAAGGAGCGAGGAACTTGAACGCATCGTGACGGTCTAAAATTGATCAGAGTTCTAGGGTTCATGCCGAACAAACAGTGATAACAGTGTGAGTTTGCCAGCGTTTTGCTGTCCAATGACCCGTGTAAATCGGTACTGGCCCAACGCGGATTGAGCTGGTGTTTTACTCCTGACTCCTGGTTTGGTTGGGGAATCAGTGGGTTGCGCAGCAGCGCGAGAGAAGTGGAGCAGCTGCCAATGAAATTTCCATTTACTGTTCGTGTTATTTAATGCTATTTTTAGGAGGGGGAGAGGGGGTGGGAGGAGCTGGAACTGAATGGATGGAATGGTCTGCACTGCGGCTAACACAATAATAATAATAATAATAATCCTTGTATTTGATGCAGCGCCTTATCGCGTCTTGGAGACATCTTCAGAGGATACACTGTAAAGGGAATTGACCGTGTGATCCGTGGATGAAACATGGCAGCCAATCATTGTGCATGGCAGTGTCCTAATAGTTAAACAGAACTTTGAAACCAAATGATTTAGTGTTGTGGTTCTTGGTCCAAATAGACTGCCCTTTAGCTTTCCTCACGTTATTAAGCTTTAAGATGTGTTGGTGCAGGAAGGTGATGATTTATGCTTTGCTGGTGGCTAAACACTCACACCCGGCTTCAGCGTTCATTGCTGTGATGGGCGAGGATTAGCTTTTAATATTATTTTAAAATTCCAGTGATATGATTGTTCCCTTATAATAAAATTGTAAGACCTTGTGCTGAAAGTTCTGGGGCCCAGATGGGAATGCAATGGAAAGCACAGCCACTATTGATTGTCCAGCTTGTATCAGTACGGCAGCAAAGTCAATCCAACCGAACCCCAGTTTATACAGCACGTTTCACGGCAACTAAAGAGTGAAACAAGCAGCAGAAATACAGTCTTAAATAACCAGCATTTTATCCCATTCATAAACTAGCTGTTGTTTGGGTCCTGGTTAAAGTCATTCTTGTTTTTTTTTCTCCTGTAGTCTGATCCTTTAGCTGATGTTCATTAATCCTCATTAATGGTTCATCTATCATTATAGTGCTAGCTGGCTAGCTATTTTCCCCCGTGAACTCGCTCGCGGTTGTAAAGGTCTGATATTCTGAGTCTAGTCAAGTCTAGGAGGGGATCCATGTCTAATTCCTTCCTGATCTCTCCGCACTTTCCTCTGTGTTTGTTTACTCTATATAGTAATAATAATAATATTAAATGCATATCTCACTGGAGAATAGGGATTTAGAAACTTTGAGGTTCGTATCTACAGCCTTAGGATCGAAATGTTGTTCCCTGCTCTCCTGTTGCTATAAGCGCTCTGAGACGCCGTCCGGCGTGGAGGGCGCTTTATAAATCAAAGTTGTTGTTGTTGATGGGAGAGGGGGTGGCAGGGGCTGGAGGCGGGAACATGCAGTTTCTGTTTGAGATATATGGCCCAAAGCATCGATGGGAGACAAATCAATACCATCAATAGGTGACTGGATCAACTCGAAGGAATCACGCTCAAGTTAAAAAAAAATGGAGATTCTAAAAGTCATTAAAGGTTGTGATTTCATAATTTATCTGAAGGTCTTTAGCAGGTTAAGAGGCGATGTTAATAGACTGTTCGGAATCTTTCGTATGTAAATTCAAATTAGTTTTTTCATCAATCATGCTTCCACTGCTGGAGATAAAAAAAACACATCAATTGTTATTATGTCTCCAGATCTCTGTAATAGGATTTAGATCGTTTCTTTGATGACACATTGACACCATCCTGGTTTTCGTAAGACACTCATTACTAATTCATAAGATTTGCCTTGGAAGACCTGTAACAAGGAAGCCTTCAATTGATCATTCACCTCATGGCTGTTGGTGAGCCCTTGCAGGTTGCCATGTTTGCCTACAAATATAGTCACTACATTGTGTAATAATTAAGATATTTCAGCATCATCACTAGGAAAAACTACGTGGAGTCCTACAGATCGGTGGTTGGAGCACTCGCCTTGCGAGTGAGAGACCTGGGTTCGATTCCCGGCAGGTCTGGGCGAAACCTCAGGCAAGTTTCCTTACTCCACACCCCTGATAATAAACCCTTTGGAAAAAAAAATTGGTCAGCTTGTTTGAATCTTGAACGCATTGCAAATGTATTAATATATGTAATTGCTTCTGTCTAATATAAACAAGAGCACGAGTGCAATATCCTTATTTAACTGGCCAATTTATACACTCTGTGCTTTAATGAGATGTGCTACTCGGTACAAAGCCTACAATGTGTGAATTAATCCAAGTGCAATGGATCTTATCACCAAGAAAATATTGCAAACATGTCCTAAAGGTTTGAAATTATATATTTTTTAAAACTGTTGTTGAAAAATTGTGGAAGCAAATAAATGCCATATTGGAACTAAAATAATTGCATAATGGAGTGTCTCAGTGACAATATTTGCAGAACGATCGTGTGCCCCACAGTTGTGCAGTGCTCCATTCGGCCTGCAAATGTGATTCGGTCGTTCATATGGTGAATTTATTTTCAATCTAGGTGTGAATAGCATCGAAACACAAGCTCATGCATCTCCACACAATGGGCAGTCAACAGCGACCAGGAGAGAGGACAATCGAGCAACATCACAAGCTGTCGTGCTGACTTTGCACTTTGCTGACAGGGATTTCAAGGGAACTGTTCAGATTGATCTCCCTCCTCGGCCAAATACACCGTCATTTGCTTCATCAATATTTGCATCGTGGACTCAGTAATTCCTGAGTAATTAATAAAGACATTGGTAAGGAGCGTAAATAAAGCACCAAGGATGAAAACGGCACAAATTTTGACTGAATGGTGAGAACGCAGGTCATAAGATTCTAGTGTAAACTCCCTCCCAATCGGAAGCAGATTAAATTCCGTCATTACCCTTTTGTTCTGTTCACTGTTTCCCGTCCTCAGCTACACTAAACCTCCTGCGACCCATTGCTATTTCAACCACCACTCTGCACTGAAATGGCATTGTTCAAATGAGTTTCAAATTGCGATCAATATATTATGCAAAACTGCACACCCAAGATATGGTTACTGACATAACATTTTTGTTATAACAATTCTCAAGTGTCCCTTAATTGTACTGTCCGTCAGAATTCATATCATTGTGTTCTTTACAAACGTGCAAATTGTAAAATTCTGGAATATTCGGCCCTAGGTTAACTTCAGGGGATTGAAAAAAAGACATTACCAGTAAAATGCAACGCTAAGTGGATAAACCAACTCTCGTGTTTTTAAATTTACATAAAAGTTCACAATACACCTTCAAACCGGCTTGAATAAACAATAAGTTTTCCAAAGCAACGCTAAAGCGCTCTCACATCGACCGTCATAGAAATCTTGAAGCCTGCAGTGCACAATCTCAGAAGAATTTCCAGGTTATATTCCATTGGCTTCCAGCCTCCTTAACCCTGTGACAGTGAATCTTACAGAAATCAATGAAGGCAACATAAGTGGTTTCTCCTGAGCTGCGCTTCCCCATTACAAGCTCACACTTTCAAGACCTGTCAATGTAACCAATCCCTGTGCAAAACAAAGCAACCACAACAACCTGGATGTATATGATGTCCCTCATACAGGATAGCGTCTCTGAGCGCTTGAACCTGCAGTGAGAGCCCGTCATGACCACGTATCAGGTCAACCGGGATACCACAAAGCAACATGCCCACCGTGGGATTAAATCAAACACTTTCATTTATTTCCAGCAGCTTAGCATAATAATTAAACACTGAAAATGCTAAGCAAATATTTGAGTCTGCAATTTGGGTCGAATCAATTACACTCCGTAAAAAAAAACAAATTATGTGCCGGCGAGATGAAGATTTTAATTCAGTCTCTTCACAACTCTCTTGACTCACAGCAATTTGTATTTATTTTCTTTGGTACCAGGTAAGCGATGTTACACATGTTAATAATAATAATAATCCTTGCATTTGATACAGAGTTTTTTCATGTCTTCTAGACGTCTCAAAGCGCTTCACAGAATATACTGTAAACTGAACTGACCGTATATATGTGGGCGAAACGCAGCAGCCAATTGCGCACAGCAGCGTCCCCACAAACAGCCGTTGATTGAAATGACCAATTTATTATCATTTTTTCGGAGGGATTACTATCAATCGTGCGGAGTAAGGAAACTTGGCCAAGGTTATCGAGATACTCCCGAAGAGGTCATTTGCAATCTTCCAACTTGCTTCCAATTGCCTCCAAGATTTGTTTTGTTTCAGCGGGAAACCACATCCTACACTCCATTACTAAGCCACCTTTCACATCAAATGTTTCCTGCTTATTCAGTATTTTATTCTGCTTCCTTCAATTTGCAAATTTATCATAATTTCTAATTGACTGTCTGTCATACCTCTTAAATACTTTGGTGATTATTTCACATACATTTATAATTATACTAGAGAATCCTTTAATGCAACACTCAGTCATCTACTAAACAACTTTATTTGCTGAAATGTTTTATTTTCTATTTCCTCCTAAGCATTTGGTTGAGCATTCATTGACATTGACAATTTCCTTTGGATTGTTTTTCCCCAACATGAAATCCTACTAAATTGCCCACAATTCTTAAATGCATCTGTCACATTCTTTGGTTGCTGTTTGAAAATATTCCCGAATAACAGAAATTAACTTCTTCTTGGCATGACTTTGCTTCATGTCCTGTTTTTTCCTTGAACATGTTTTAGGGCCTCGTTATTTGAGAGGAATATTTTGCATTTTAATATCAATGTTACTTACACAATTTTGATATTTACATTCTTTATTTTTTTCTCGTGAGTTCCTGGTTGAATACGAGCAGTGTTTTACACTTTCCTTTTTGTTTTGCACAAAACGCAAAAACAATTTGATGCAAAGCTGGTTCTTTCATCCAGTTTCAAAGACAACCCAAAGCTCCAATCTCTTTTGTTTCTATTTAGAAAATGAAGATTGTCTCATGCCAGCTTCTTTGTTTATGTTAATTAAGATGTAACACTCAACAGCTACAAACGAGTAGCTGAACTAAGGGAATTCCCAAGCTTTGGCTCAGTCTTTGCCGCTTTTAAATCCCGTAGTCTCTGCCTTCAATGTTATTGCGAATAACGCAATAATACTCTATACAACTGTGATACACAGGCAGTTCACTGCGCATATTGCAACACTCAATATCACAAGCAAAACTTCCAGTAACCAATCTATGGTGTGATCACATATATCAATGCGGTATATGAACTTATGGTCACAGACTTATTCAGACAGATATTAAAAAGTCATTAATCATATTGATTTGATTCTGCGGGTATTGAATTAGGCTAATGTGATGACTTGCACCATCAGTAGTAGAGTGTTGCCAGATAAGGATCGGGAATGCACGGCCACGACTAAAGTTAATTGCAATTTCCTCCGATAATTGGCTTCCTTGATTTTTTTAAAAAGTGAGTTAGTGCAGCAGGTTTACCATTATGTTAAACCACTGATGGAATTTGTGAACAGGAATTGATACTTGTCTGACTACCCAGACTGAACGGTGGGTGATAAACTGATGAAATAGCTTATCAGCCCAGCTTTCTCTCTTCCTTGCATTTGATAGAGTGATAAGGCATTATATCAAATCAAGTGAATTGACCCTATATTTGTGGGTAAAACGCGGCAGCCAATTTCGCACAGCAGCGTCCCCCACAAACAGTCGTGGATTGAAATAACCAATTTATTATTTTTTTGTCGGACTATTATTAGCAAGGAAACTCACCCAAGGTCTCACACTGCCTGGAATTGAACCCAGGTCTCTCGCTTGCGAGTCGAGTGCTCTAACCACTGAGCTACAGGACTCCAACTTGTAAATGTCCCGCGGATGGCAGCCTTGCTGCGTTGGTAGCACTCAAGCCTCTGAGTTTGACATTGCTATTGGTCAAAGGCTGCATGTTAGACTTCTCTAAAAGCTGCAGTTGATTCAATAATAAACTGATAATCTTTACCACAACAGTATGTTTGACAGCTTACCAAAATATATTGAGGATAGCACAAGTTGTAAGTCCTCCGATGATGGCGCGGCGGAACCACAAAACCTTCAGCAAGAGAAGAAACAAAAACATAAAGTGTACAGTACATGAGGAACAGAACCCACAGCGATTTAACAAAGTCTTTAATATATCAAGGTCAGCAACTTATAGAGGAAAGCAATAACACTTATTATTGCTGAACTCAGTCTTAACTTTGAAGTTCTATATATTCTACAGTATTATCTAGTAAATATTTTGTACCAATAAACACTAGAATATTCTGAATAAGACACTTCTCTTTAGCAACCAATATGAGAATGAAGGGATTTATTTTTGTTGCTTCATGTTTCAAATGATTATCATTGAGCTGTTCCGGACAGGTTACTGATTACGTAATATTCTTTCTGCCGAACTAACACAAGAAAATGCTGCTTTTAATTATGTAATGACCCATGAAGACCAAATGATATCCAAGTAGGAAAAATATTGCAATAAATCAGTATAAAATACAAATACTATATTACCTGGTATCGATTTTGTGAAATCTCAGAAAATAACATTGGCATCACATTTACAACTCCTCCTGAAACAAAGAGAAATCAAAGGGCATTAATAGATACCAATTCTGTTTCATTTATTTATGGTCCCATGGTTTCATTGAGAATCCACATTGTTGGCTTCAAAAGCTCACTAATGGAATTTAATTTCTAAAAAATAAAATGAAAAATTTCTGGACGGAGTTGATAGGTTCTATATTGTTACAATCTCTGTGAACCTCAATAGGTGATGTTTTGCATTTTTTAATCTTTAAAACGATAAGGCTGACAAAATTGCTTGCAAGATAATTTTCCATCAGTTCAATTTGCACAGAGTATATTTCCCGGGAAAGCATTAAAGAAATTTGAAAAGCTAATCCACTAATACTCCCGCAATATTCTACTGGGACTTTGAAGGATCAAGTTCAATCATTTGTTTTGATCCCCCAATTTTTTTTTTTTTGTATCAGGCGGGTGACTGTGTGTGGCTCTCACCTCAAGGTCTGAGGGTTGTGGGTTCCAGTCCCATGTTAGAAGTTTTGGGTTCCTGATCTAAGCTGATGAACCAGTGCAGTGTTGGGAGAGAGCTACACTGTTGGTTGCCTTGTTGTTGACATCAGACGCTAAACTTAGTTTCTCAGAGTCTGTTGTGGAAAGTGATTGAACAGTATTCTCAACTGCAGTCGGTAGGAAAAGTTTGCCCATTTTGTTTCAATTCTACACACTCAGATGGTGCCATTAAGAAAGGTTAAGTTTATTTCCACACATGTGTTCTTCAAAGATATTTTCCAATTAAAGTGTTCCTAAGAATAGCCTATATTTTGTAATATCCATTCTTAATTGAAAAAAACTCATTGATCCATTCCTAAGATTGGAGCCTTCAATATCACTGCAGCCTTATAAACAATAGCCATAAAATGTGAAAATATTCAAATAACAAACCTCATGGAAACTGGTTTCTGAGTTACTATAGAAACCACTTACTGTGATTCTAAAGGTCACATCTTCATTTTCTGAGCCTGATCCGAAGGCAATATCTATCCAGATTGTTTACACAAGCACAAGTATAGTCTGGGTGTTTTAATGAGACATGTCTAGATGGGCAATCACTGGTTGAACAGGCTGAGTGAAGCTTTAATCTTAATTTCATTTTCATTATCTCAATTCTCACTGGAAGCATTTGATGGTTTTACAGGGAAAAAGGTGGGAGGGGGCGGGGGGGTTGTGGGTGCAGAGGGTATTTTCAAAATAAATTTCCGTCGGTGGAAGGTTTTTTTTTCTACAGAGAAAAAAGATATTTAATTTTCTACACATCCCACAGAGATGAGCTAATTTGAGACAATCTAAAAACAGACTGGGAATCGCTATCACGTTGGGTTGTCTGATCATAAAATGAGCTCGAATTAGATGTTTTTATTAAACCAATCTCCAGGTCGTTGATCTGGTCTGGGCAGCAAAGTCTTATCGCTTGTGTTCCTGGCTGCTAATCCCAGCATGTAGTTAAAGGTACTTATGCTAAAGGTTCGGTGCAGGTTGTTTTCAGGATTCTTGTTGAATTTATGTACGATTAAGATACCTGTGATCGAACCTGTGTAACGTGCACCGGAAAGGCGATGGCAATGTGCAAGTTTTCAGGAAGAATGACAAGATATGCCAATATTCATCACACGTGCTCCTTGTATGAGAGCATTGTGTAGATATAGATTTATCTAGGGTCCAAAATGCAATGTGTTTGGCTCCTCAGTGGGCACTTATGATCATTTATCATCGAGGAAGCTACTTTTTTTTCCCCAGATGTTGAAATCTTCTTGTCTGTGTTGCAGCTTGGTTTACAGTTTCTTTCTTCAGATTCCCCCTCGCTGTACTTTGTTTTATTTTGTGTGTGTTTTTAGTTTGTTTTGACTTTCCTGACTGATCTTCCAAAAATGATACGCCTGCGTCAGGATCTCAAACTAGCGTGGTAGGGCTTCCTGAATATTGAAATTGGGAGCAGGCGCCACAAAGCAATCATCGGTAATTTGCTATTCCTAAGATTTGTCCTTGATTTTTGCATGTCTTTTGTATGTGCCGTATTCCTAATATTTCTTCGCACGGTCATATTTTTTATACTGCGGTTTTGCAGTTCATGTCCTTCATTGGAAAATATATTGTACACGGGAACCTATAATGACTTTTTGAGAGCTGTGTGGATTCAAGATTTACTGGTCATAAAAATGTTAGAGCAATTCGATATTTAATTATCTGCTGCATTTTTCTTGCATCCTACATCTTGAGTTTTGACTATTTTGTTCTGCAGTAAAGGCATTTCTGCTTCAGTAAAACCCTACCTGTCAATCTGTATTTCCCAGGTGGTTGTCTTTATTCTGAAATACGCTTTGCAATAATATTAATCTGGCCTTTTTTTTTCTTATGGAAAGCGAGCAGGTGCTGCCGTGTGTTTGGATCCACATTATGTGGTGAACTTTCTGTTTTCCACAACTCTCATTTCTTTCAGGAGGTTTCTCTCTCTCTTTTTTTTAATATCCGCAGAATATTGAAGGAACAAAGAGATCGATTTATGAATAACACCCAGAGCGATTAAAATTGTCTTTCTTTTTAGGTATAACTGGGATAGAATATTCACAGGGCTGGCCTGAAATATTTCTTTCATGTTTGCCTTCAGGCAACAGTTAACACGGTGAAAGACAACAAAGTACAATGCAATTATTATTATTAATAATAATAATCCTTGTATTTGATATAGTGCTTTCCACGTCTTCTAGAAGTCTCAAAGCGCTTCACAGCTTTGGTCATAATATCTGCTAATGGAGAGCCAAAGAAACTTGAACGAATAACTGCATTGCAGGAGCTCGGATATTAATTAATTGTTGTTTAATGAGGAGTTCTCATTGAACAGACAAACAAAGACAAATTTTCTCTGTCTTCCGATGGAAACTCCCGTTGCCTAACAATCAGCTGTATATTTTTCCATTATAATTTTGTCTCCCTTCGCCCCCTCTGTTGAAGGCATTGGCTCCTTTTCTCCTTTCTCCTGGTGCCAAGGTCTCCACAGACACTAGCAGCCCTCGGGTATCCTGCCTGACTGGACAATAGTCCACCGAGACTCAGACAAACCTCACCACCACAGGGAACATCGGAGCTGAGAAACCTTTCAGGTTTCCGCAGACATTTGAAAAACAAACCCAGAACAAATACTGGTTTCCAAATTAAGCTGATCTTAAGGAAATTCCAAAAATTCTTAAAAAGCATAAGGTTTCTACACGTGCACATGCACAGCAGCGAACACTGGAATAATCAAGGAAAGGAAAGGGATGGGAAACAGAAAGAGTGGGAACGCTCAGTGATTTTGTCTTCCTTGATAATGTCCTTCCCAAAACCACGTCTCTCCCCCCCGCCCCCACCGCCTCCATCATTACTACTGGTGGTGGTGAGTCCCAGCTGTGTCAAGAACAACTTCAACAACAAATTGGTAAATACATAAGAAAACCAACATCACTGAAATGGGAACTATTTTAGAATACCCTACAGCCTTAATAATCCCACTTGTTTTCAACCCTGATTATCCACCACTTGGACTCTCCCACCTCTGGAGAAACTACTTATAATAATAATCCTTGCATTTTGATATAGCGCTTTTAACATCTTATCAAAGTCTCGAAATGCTTCACAGAATTTACTGTAAAGTGAATTGACTGTAGATTTGTGGACGAAACGCGGCAGCCAATTGCGCACATCAGCGTCCCCACAAACAGTCGTGAATTGAAAGGACCAATTTTATTAATGTGGGTTTTTTGGACGGATTATTATTAGGCGAGTAGAGCAAGGAAACTTGCCCAAGGTTTCGCCCTGACCTGCCTGGATTCGAACACAGGTCTCACGCTTGTAAGGCGAGTGCTCTAATCAGTGAGCCACAGGAGCGCCACTTGCGTTGACGTCAGGTCTGGGAGTGTCAACGAGCAGCTGTACAGGGTGACTGACTGACATGGCCATTGCTGATGTTCCAACATCTGGGGCCGTGCTGGATTCCGGCGCCTGAACATCAGAAAGAATCTGAGTTTGGGAGGAATTGCGAACCAACTGGTGCCCAGCGTGAAGCCCTACGTGGAATCCATTACAGGAGGGACAGGTGCAAATAATTGCAGACTTCAACTGGCATGTAACACACTGAAGCCTGTGATCCTTTGCGATGGATCTTGATTGGGTTTTTTGGAAGCAGGTGCAATTAATGAACATTAATATTATTGTTAATGTGTGGCCAGAGTCCACACATTAAGGGGAGGGAGCGCGAACAACCACTTATGAAATGTGTACGTCCCCGCAAACAACACAGCTGTTTGTTTCCCTCTCTATTAAACATCCCGTCTAATCAGCCTCTACAGCGTTCTGGGGCAGAGCGTTCCACCTCTACCCAACTCTGTGTGTGAACAAATCGTTCCTGATCTCAGATTTTAGCCACCTTTTGTTTTTCAGATTACTAGTATACAAATTCTTCGTATTTTGGCATTTTATTTGAATTGCGACCAAATAAATAACTCTCCACTACTTCGCTTTTCGAGTGGATGGTCTGTGCATTCAAGCAAAGCGAGAAACTGAAGTACTGAAACTGAATTTCCCCCCGGGAGCAGGTTTCCCAGATGCCATCCGACATGAAAAGCGTGGAATAAATGCAAGTTGTTGTTGTTTTCCTTCCAAAGGTTTTTTTTTGTTTGACTGAACAAGAAGCAACCTTTATGAGTGAAAAGGGCAGAAGCCATTAAACACATTTCTCTGCTCGCTGTCTGTCTGTCTACCTACTCGCACAGAGCCAGCGCAAAGCTTCGTTCTGGGAAATGCACTCGTGAAATTCCACAAGGAAGATACCGAAATGCAATTTAAAAGCTCTTTTATGGGTAAAATTAAATATCCATGACAAATGGTTAACTAAATAACATGTGAACTATTTGCTGCAACTTCACAAAGTATTTATGCTGTGAAATAATCACATAAATTGACTTTGTGATATTGCCTCATGCTCAACATGAATTGATCAATAACCTTTGCACCCCCGGTGCCCAGGAACAGAACATTCCTAAAAGTACTTCTGTCAACAGCTATAATTGATTGCTTTGATGCAAGCATGGAAATAAACTGTTGAGAAATCGAGAACAAATAGACTTGATTTGGCAATTGGGATTTGCGTGAAATTGGCTGCTGCGTTTCGCCCACAAAATACACAGTCAATTAAATAATCCTTGCATTTGCTATAGCATTTCACGTCTTCTAGATGTCTCAAAGCATTTTACAGAATATTCTGTACTGTAAAGTGAATTGACTGTATATTTGTGGCCGAAACGCGGCAGCCAATTGCACACAGCGGTGTCCCCGCAAACAGTCATGGATTGAAATAACCAATTGAATTGAATCCAGGTCTCTCGCTTGTAAGGCGAGTGCACTAATCACTGAGCTACAGGACTCAAACTTTACGGAACTTTGACACACCTCGAAGATGTGATGAGGCTCTATATGAAATTTCAAGATTTTATTATTATTATTTGTACTATTATAAAGATGTTATAAAGATCAATATTGCAAAGCATATTCTTATTGCAACATTGTTCATCCGCTCACAAAAAAAGTCATTTTAAAAAAGAGAATCGCAACAATGGTTGCCTTCTTTGCCCAGCCTACCTTTAACCAAAGATGACTTTATTTTTTAAGAAAAATAGCACAAGTGTGGAAATTGGACCAGATACTGATGGTTAGTAAAATTTAATTTGTTTGGGAGATACTATTTGGCAGATCTGTGATCAATAAATAATGATCCTTGCATGCTGATATAGTGCTTTTCATGTCTTCTAGACGCCACAAAGCGCTTTGAAGAATACAGTATACTGTAAAGTGAACTGACTGTATATTTTGTTGGCGAAACGCAGCAGCCAATTGCGTGCAGCAGATGTAGAACTGCCTCATAAATCTGTGGTGCTGTAAAGTTTTTTTGGTTTTGTTCAACTCTGGAACATTCAGCGAGTTGTCAGTGCAGTCTATCAGCCAGTACAGTACCCAGTACTTTCTGTATGCTGCTAGAAACATGATGCATAACAGGCTCTAATAGGCATTTGTTGGTCACCTTCTGTAAGTATTAGCTCCACTCTGCTCTTCACCTGTCTGAGAGCACTGGCTTGGGAATTTTCTCCAAGGCAACAAATGACTGTTGTCTACACTGTGATGGATTCAAAGGTAGTCATTAGATCTCATAAGTGTCAGCAGCTGTGACTGCCATTGGTCTCACCTGCATTTTCCCAAGTGAATATCTCTGTGCGAGTCTCCCTCATCCCCCACAGAATCATTATTTCTGTGATCACTGGGAGCTATTGTAGCTGGATGGCAAGAAATAAACATAGGGCCAAATTGCACTGTCCATTCAAACTACAGTAGAAACATTCACAATCAGTCATTAATCGTTAGGTTTTAGCTTGCGGCAAAGTCATCTTCAGGCAACCTTGACTTGCTTTTCGTCATTGCTTGTATGTTCTGATTGCCGTTGGAAGCAGTAAGATGAGGAAGCCTGGCCAACGAGTTTGTTTGCTGTTGAAGAATCTGATTTTGGCCATTGGAGAATAAATCACTATTGTGTTTCCTTCAATCAAATCAACTCACTATTGTTGAAACCACCATTATTACCAGCTTCTTGTTTTGCAGAATTTCAAGGAAGTTGTGCTCACGATTACACAAATTTTCTACGAACTCGGGTGACTCTGTGATGCTGTGAATTGCACAAAGTTGTGCAGGCACAGAATCCCAAAATGTAGTGCTCTTTTGTTTTTGAGTTAAATCAATACCGAATTGTGGAATACGAAGATATAAACCAAACCCTCTCTCATATTCCTATACCGCAGGGAGTCAAGCAGAACTAGAAACACAGCACAAGTGTTCATGGTGCAGTTTAGCTAACGTTGTTGTACAAAATGGACATTAATGATAGCGCACATCTTGATTTTAGCTTCAACTGCCAAAACATCTAATTACATAGCTTCCAGATGTGTTTCAGTACCGATCACCCTGAATGCAGTCTCGAGACACCCTAAAATTACTTTGGCAATTAGGATAGATTAAGTGTTTAATAAGCTTCAAATGAAAATCTGTGCATTACTAATGAGTTAACAGCACTAATTGAGATCCTGTGCTTTAAAGTTTATATTCCTGCTCGTCACCTCAAGGGTAAAATAAAATCTAAACATTGACTCCGCTCTTGATACATGTAGCGCACACAGTCCCAAGCCTTTTTTTAAAAACAGAAGCATACAATGAACTTAACCTTAGTTGTTGGAATATATTATTGCTTTGATTGACTGATGTGAAGAGGGCAATATCAAATCCATGCAGATGATAACTCCAACTGAAGGGATAAAAATGACTTGAAACCAACATAAGGGAGGATTCCGTGGATATACTGTCCAGTACTCAAAACCTGCTCCTGTATCAAATATGATAGAATATTCTTCCATTCAAAAGCCCGAAGACTAAAACAATTGTGACATTTTGCAAAATTCAGGATTTTTGCTCCCATGTTTACTCACCCTGGATCTCAAACAAAGTTAGAAACTACAGTTAGGGATTGAATCACTTACCCAGTGCGACAGTCCCCATCAGGAAGGGAGTGCCAATGCTGGAAAAATCATTCCTTATTTCTTGATGAACTTCTGAGCCCACCACAAAGGTGACAATTACCTACACGCGGGGAACAACATTGAAAACAAATGGATTAATCATAATAATAATAATTATAATAATACTTGCATTTGATACAGCACCTTATCATTTCATTGATACGGCTCAAAGTGCTTCACCAAACGCATTGTGAAGTGAACTGATTGTGAGTAAACTGCAGCAGCCAATTGCACACAGCAGTGTGTCCTTCAAACAGTCATGGGTTGAGTGATCAAAGTTTCCTTTTTTTGAAGGGATTAATTTTTACCCTCCGAAAACAATTGACTGACCATCAATCGGGGTTCCTACTTATTGCGAGCTAAACAGAGGCGTGTGGAGTAAAGAAACTTGTGTTTTGCCCTGCCCAGGTATCGAACCCAGGTCCTCTCGATTGCGAGGTGAACGCGTTAACCACAATGACTCGAATTTATACAATATAATACAATACAATCATTATTTTCTGTTTTCTGCACAAAGCGACTTGTGCAAGTAAGTATAAGACTCCTATAATCGATTGATTAAAAAATAAGAAACATTTAGTACATGTGTCAGTAGGTCTGACGTTCCATTGATGATATCAGTGAGTAACGGTGCCATCAAAAATGCAACACTGTCATCTTGCAGCAATTAAGAGTCTGGTTGTTCGAGTTGATATCAAGTTAGCCTAACAAATCTCACAATCTCTATAGATTTTTAAACATGAAATCAACACAGTGCGTTCTTCAAGGCAGTGATCTATCCAAGCATTGTGGAGGCTCATTGACAAGAAAAATAAAGCAAAGATGCATGAATTTGGAGAACATGTTTACAGTTGTCTTGGCTACATCTCCTAACAATGCCGCTCATTTGTTTTCCTCGGTTATCTAAACTCCCAATTTCAGCTGCGATTCATCGCGAAGCGTGCAGTATAACCACTCATAGTCTCGCAATATAAATTCATGGGATGGTTCAACAATTTCGAATGGACTTTTATTTTCAATGTCAGTCAAAAGTCAAACGGGCTATTTGTGCAAGAAAATAAGCAGCAAGTTGAAGTCAAAAGTTTGAGGCATTCTTTTTGGCCGTTATTCACAGCAATAAATCTATAAATCGGGCCTTCAGATCCACTTGTTTTTCTGCTTGGGAATAAAAAAGTACTTGCTGCCAAAGATGTAAACTAAACGCAGAATTAAGGTCTGACTCATAGAAAGATATGCACCATGTACTTTGTGCAGGTTTTTGAATGCTCAGAGGAATATTTGCAAGCGAACACAATCTCTATTTTTGTTTGTTATTAGCATTCCACACGGTTGTAAGATTTCAAGAACATTTATGCAAATGTACAAAATACAAATTCTATTTCTATAATGTTTTAATAATAATAATAAAATCTGTTTGATCCAATTTAATGGGAAGGACAATTGCAAATATATGATTCAATTATCGTCTTCAGGGTTGCACAAAGGTTTTCATTTTTGCAGAACAAAGCATCAGCTATAGTCACTGATTACATAAGGTATTACAGAAAGAGTTCAATCTCTTTGGTTTAGGCGACTTCAGTGGAACAAACTAAATCAATTAAATTGGATAAGTATCTAGCAATGCAGGTAGGCTTTGTAGCATATTGAGTTGGATCAGAATTAACGAGTATAAATATAATACAAGGATTATATTATTACAATATTAATTGAGGTCAAAATCATGCAAACAGCAGCCTTTGTGTTTTA
This sequence comes from Hydrolagus colliei, assembly GCA_035084275.1. Lineage (NCBI taxonomy): Eukaryota > Metazoa > Chordata > Chondrichthyes > Chimaeriformes > Chimaeridae > Hydrolagus > Hydrolagus colliei. The sequence goes on along the minus strand of CM068751.1, from coordinate 11,341,126 downwards.
AGCTAATAATAATAATCCTTGCATTTGATATAGCGCTTTTCACGGCTTTTCAACATCTCAAAGCACTTCACAGAATAAAGTAAATTAACTGTATATTTGTAAGCGAAACACGGCAGCCAATTGCACACAGCAGCGTTCCCACAAACAGTCATAGACTGTGTGACCAAATTATTATTGTTTTTTTTGAGGGATTACTTTAGGCGTGTGGAATGAAGGAAACTAGTCCAAGGTTTTGTCCTTGAAAACAATCTGAAACTTACCTAAACCAGTGAGGATTAGATACAGTTTAAGTGCAAATCAACAGGAGCATTAAGAAAATGGAGATTTGCTATTGTTCTGTATTAGAGGTAAGACATGTATCTTCCAAACAAACCTCGCCACTAAAAAAATGTACTGTATGTAGTAAATTAAAAATATTTTGTGCTTTGTTAACAAATGAACTGGGTGTATTCGACCACAAAACACGCAGTCAATTCACTGCGCACACACAATATATCCTGTGAAGCGCGTTGAGACGTCCCGAAGACGGGACCGGATGCTATATCAAATGTAAGGGTCATTATTATTATTATTATTATTATTCGTAACAGCAACGAAACACAAATGAGGAAAAAAAAGGCAATTGCTCCATTGCAAAGTTCTCTTTTTGTAGACTGAAGCGATTGCGTAATTCTAAAAAGGCGTCAGCTCTTCCATTGACAGACGTGACAGTTATGAAGGAACTAAGGTACGTTAGATGAGAAAGGATTTTTTGCAGAGAACGGAATTTTTGTTGAAGGGAGAGGGCAGACAGGGCTGCCTTCTGTAGCTTTTCAGTCAGCGTGAGATTTCAAACAGGTGAGGGTTTTACTTATCAATCAAATCTGTCTGTAGGAAGCTGTCACTTTTGCCACCGAGTGCATACGGTTCCCAAGGCAAACAGCCACCGAGATCTGTGACTGAAACTGAACCACAAGGCAAGATCAGAAGTCTTTTTTGACTCTTCGATTTCTTTCGTTGCCACGGATAAGAAAACTGTGCGCTGGTTTTGAAAGCTGTTTCTGAATATGTTAAGTTTTTCACTCTGCAATGCAGAGTGTTTCCTTTTTTATTTTATTTTAAAAAAAAACCATTGGATATTCCACGGCCAAACTTTTTGTTTGTCTTCGCCAAACAGGTGTGAACGTGATGTAGCCCATGTTATTGGTGAATAAGAATTTAAAACCCTAATAAGAGTTTGGAGATCTCAGGGTGGATGATGGAGCGATTGCAGGAATTCCCATCCCTCTCTGTATGTCAGACAATTTAAATTCCAGACAGTTGACTGCTCTATTTTGTACTACCCGGGACATGTCAGCCAATAATTCTAGGATCAATCAGGGTACGGTTGCTGCTGGAACTCCTATATGATTAATACACCTGGAAAGGCAATGACTGCAACATGACAGAGCGCTAACTTGTACCCAGACTACATCAGTACAGTACTTATCTCTCAACATTAATTGCCCCCACCCTAGACTGGATAGTTATTTGGGGAGGACAGGTTTGCAGGGCTATGGGGAGGGAGAGAGAGAGAGCGGGGGGAGTGGGATTGACTTGGACAGCTCTTTTCAAAGACCCAGCACAGACCCGAACAGCCCCCTTCTGCGCTGTCTAATTTTAAGATTCTATGAATCTCTCTACCTCGCCCCTACCCCCTCCCTCACCTCTTTGGAGCCTTGTTTCATGATTTTCCTCTTTGATCGTGCTTTCAGCCCAATGCAAGTTTATCTTTGCTGTGGGAGCCACAATGGCCAACAGTAGCATTAATGGGTCTGGAACCAACAAAGACGCAAATTGTTAACATTTGATGTCATCTGAGATGGCAAACTGATCCTTGTACTCATTGTTTTATTTTTCGTGTGTGGATGAACGGTATAATTCATCTTTCAGGCTCCTGCCCATTCATGTCCACTTACGCCGTAAGTAGTAACAACCAACTAATCCTCATTGTTTAGGTAAGTTTCAAATTGTTTTCATCTTAAAACACAAAGGCTGCTGTTTTCACCCTGTTGACCTCAATTGATCCAGACCCATCAACAATTTTTCTTTCAATAGTCTAACAATACAACCCTTCCATTATATATATATATATATACATCTATTTATTGTTATTATTATACATGCTAATTCTGATCTAACCCAATCTGCCACAATATTGGTCAATACAAGAGAACAATACTGGTTTGAAATCTATGAAGGCAATAGTTTGAATTAACTACTATATCACATGAATATGTAAGATATTATGTGTAAGGAATTAAACAGTCTCTCCGTTTTGAAGTACACATGGGAATGTTTATTTTTAACCAGTTCAAAAAATAGATAGAAAGGGAAGTAGTTGGAACTAGTCAGTAAAGTGATAGTGAAAGATTTGGCAAATTTAGGCAAGTCCCTGCTGTTATTTGAATGGCAAGTAATATCAATTAACCTTTTCCCTTTTTAAATCATCATCAATCTTCATGTAAATGAAGATATTCACAACTACTATCAATTCAACATATCTGTGTACTGGGATGTGTTTTCCTTTATATCAAATGTATTAGAATAACATTTGACACTAAGATGAGATGACGTGCGTACGCTTATCCAATTTCTTCGTAACTCCTCTTAATTATGACTGATGAAGCTTAAAAATCCAAAACAGAATTACTGCAGGAAAGTAGGTCTTTTAATTACGGAGAATCAATACGGGTTTAATTGGAATCTGTTCTGTTCAGCGGCATTCAAAGGCGAAAATATTTTTCATCATGTGAAAAGAGAGTCAATTAACTTTTACGACTTTTTAAACCTTTCTTGATTATGCAAACCACTAGTACACCATTATTGCAATGTTAAACTTCACACAAATTGAGCACAAAACTGCATTTTCTTATTCAATTAAGAGATTGTGCTGCCTAACATACAGTGCAGATGGGTGAAACAGAGTAAAGGTTCACAATAGCAGGAATTCATTTCACAAATAATCTCTCCAGCCAATTCAGAAATGGATTTAAATGACAATTACCTTGATGGGATTAAGGACAGCGAGGCAAGTTACTCTTACGGGTGAAACGTAATGAATACACTCTACCTTGACACCATTCTTTTTGAAAAATTCTTCCAAACTGAAAAGCCCTCGTCAATTTTCCAGATGATGTATACACTCTTAGCTGATGTTTCGGTTACGTGAAAGTGACAAGTGTTTTTTTTAAAAACTAAATGGAAACAAATCAAGAGTGTAGTCTAAATACTCCTGTTACTCATCCATATACATCCAAACAACCCTTTATTATGTGGGCACTTGAGTTAATTGGATAATCAAAACTCCACAAGAGCAGTGTAATAATGCTGCTTAAACAACCTCAAATTTAACTTCACTGAATGTGTTTTGGATATTCATGGTGTGTTTCGCCCACAACACACACACAGTCTCTACACTTTACTGTATACTCTGTGAAGAGCTTTGGGGCGTCACAAAGACGTGATAAGGCGCTACATCAAATAGCCAGGTTTATCAAAGAGAAGTGGCATATCTAGTTTGAGGCAGATATGCGTTTAAATACACCATATTATAAACATTACTGTGTCACATAGCACCATAATGTCAGCTGCGCTATATCAAAATACAAGGATTATTATTATGACCTATTCTGCTTTTGTACGTCTGCCTTCTGTGGTAGATTCTCCTTATACCATAATCCACTCTGGCTCCTGGATCCCTCTCTCATCTGCCCCTCCACATCCACACACCCAGCAAAGCCTCGAGCACCAATCCTACAGCGCGATGAAACTAATTCTTCACTCGCCTCCCACAATCAAACAAACACCTTCCATCGACTTCAATAACACCCAGGTCTGATTGCCGTGATTCGTTCACTGCTCCCATGCTCTTTATATTTTGTATACGTTCTGTGAAGCGCTTTGAGACCACCTTTTAACCATGTGATAAGGTGCTATAGTAAATGCAAGCATTATTGTTATCATCATGAATGTGGAATTTATAAGGGCATCTTTAATTCCCTTTATCAAGCCTATGCACACTGAATCACACCCTGTGAAAATTTAGATGTACAGTACACAGTTTCCATGAGTGTTCAAGTGTTGAATATCAGAAGTCGTGTAAAACCTTATTTAAAGGTGTAAAAGCTTCAAATTTTAACAGGGTTTGAATTTAATTGTACAATATCTTGCAAAAGTCCATGCGATGATTATGTTTCATCCGGTGTGAAACTAATGTCACTAATTCATACTCAGCTTATCTTTAGGAGGTACAGTAGTTAGTAATGGAGTGGCAGTCGAAACCGTCCTTTGTGAACACACAGCAGATTAAAAGAAAAACCTGACCTGATTGTAAAAGACGGCTATAGTAAAGGCATTGAGAAATATGACATACAATAATGATAATAATCCTGGCATTTGATACAGCGCTTTTTACGTCTTCTAGACGTCTCAAAGTGCTTCACAGAAAATACTGTAAAGTGAAATGACTGTATATTTGTGGGCTAAACGCGGCAGCGCAACAGTGTCCCCACAAACAGTCATAGACTGAAGTGATCAATTTTTTTTGAGGGATTATTATCAAGCATGTTGAGGAAGGAAACTTGCCCAAGGTTTTGCCCTGAATTGAAACCAGGTCTCTCGCATGCAAGGCAAGTGCTCTAAATATTGAGCTACAGGACAAACAAAAAAATTACATTTGTATAGCACCTTTCACGTCGGCTGGACGTCATACAAAATGAAGGGTTCGGAGCTTGCTATTGCCAGTTATAATATAACACATTTTCTTTTCATTTTGAAATTCCAACTGAGTTAGATGGAAGCTCTGGAAATCCATTGGTTCCTGAACCTTGGAACTGCAAGTAAGTTCTGTTCCAGCCACATTGGATTTCCCGCTCGTACCAAATGGTGTGAAACAAAGGCAGAAAGGGCAAACAGAAGCGAGACAGCAAGTAAGGCTTGCAAAGTGCAGCTATCATACACAATTCACAGCAAGGAAAACCGAGCACAGATTACCAACAAAGCACTGTGTGTTGTGACCTGAAAACTGATTGCCATTATTTTTACTGTTGATACTTCAAGAATAAGGATGAAACTGTTCATCAAAGCCCTGAGTGAGTCTCAAGTGACAGCACAGTAGGTTGGGAAGCTTAGCCTTTAATCCAGAAGATATCAGTTCAAGAGTTACAGCTGTTTTACCTCTTCCAGTAAAATATACTTCCAAGTTTCAAGAGGCACTTTTGGGTAAAACAGTGGACAGTGTGGAAATCTGACACTTTAAAATACAACAACATTGGCAATTGTTTTTCTGATGCTTGTTGTGACACGTTTACATTAGGAAAGGCCAGCTCAGTGTCTTTTGAACAGAGCCAGATAATTCCATATATATATATGTACAGTAAAAGCCCATTTATCCGGCACCTGAACAACCGTAACTTCCATATAACCTGCATCGCAAAAAAAAAGCTCCGCATTCGATTAACCGGAATTTATCCGGAAAAATGCTTTTTTTTTTTTTTTTCGTTTTCGGCCGAATATCCGGCAGGCACTTTAACCGGCATTGGCCAGGTCTCAAGGGTGCTGGTTAAACGGGATCTTACTGTACATCTATTATATATGTACCAATGTGGGAAATAGAATGAGTTACCTTGTAATACATGTAAAGGAGGGTGGGGAAGCGAGAAGGAGGAAGGGGAAGTGAACACTGATGAAGTCGACGAGGTAAATTTTTAGACGGGATTCGAAGACGAATTTAAAACGTGAGCCCACTGCAGTGAACACACATGTTTGGTTCAGTTTGGAAAACATACAGCAGTCAAGATGCGAAGACTGCCAATGCCAATACTAACTACCTCCTAAATATAATAATCCTTGCATTTGATATAGTGCTTTTCACATCTAGACGTTTTAAAGCACTTCACAGAATGTACTGTAAAGTGAGTGGGTGAAACATGGCAACTAATTGCGCACAACAGTGTCCCACAAACAGTCGTGGATTGAAATGACCAATTTTATTCATGTGTTTTTTTGGGGACGGATTATTATTAGGCATGTGGAGTAAGGAAACTTGCCCAATGGTTTCGCCCTGACCTGACTGGATTCGTCAGCGGTCTCATGCTTGTAAGGCGAGTGCTCTAACCACTGAGCTACAGGACTTCACAATGAACTGATAGCGAAAGCCCCTTAATTTTAAGAATGTTGGATTATGCCAAGTTATATTTGAGGAGTTATTTTTCGATCAGATGTCTGACACATGTTTCCACATGTGTCAGACATCACCATGCTTCAGAGCAACCAAACCAAGATGAGATTTACATGCATCGCGCCCACACACATAGCTAAATTTCAGATGTAAATGATCTATAACTCATCACATTTATCCTCAGCAAAAAATAAGCAGATAATACCCAGGGAGTAAGAAATATTGTTATTGTTGAAGTTGTCGTTGACTGAAATCCAATTGGCCTGTTAAACGAATAGCTAATAAGGAGAGATTACTATTCTTTTGTTTCTGAGATGAATTCAGCAGTGAGGCCTCCAGGGAAAATAAATTTAGACAATGAAAGCACGAGCTTAGTTAATTAAGTCACCTCAATTTTGTATTCTTATAAATGATTAATAAACGTGGAGTACCCATACAATTCCGCATATTCAACTAAATACTCGGTACTGCTAATTATGCTTTTCATTTTCCCTAATTGAAAAACATTTTCATTATAGTTTCAAGTAAATTTAATCTAATTCAATCAAGTTCATGAAAATAAATTGTGAAACAGTAGGTTCCAACAACAATAATAATAATCCTTGCATTTGTTATGGAGCCTCATCACATCTTTGAGACGTCACAGGATATAATGTAAAGTGAATTCATTGTATTTTGTGGGGGCGAAACGCGGCAGCCAATTGTGCACAGCAGTGTCCCACAAACAGTCATGGATTGAGTGACCAAATTATACTGTGTTAAAACATGTATTTATTGTGTTGAAGGGATTATTACCCACCTGAGACTTGACTAACAATTGTGTTCCTACTTACTACAGTAAGTAGTATACAGAGGTTTGCGGAGTAAGGAAACTTGCCCAATGCTTCACCCTGCTGTGAATCGAACCCAGATCCTCTCGCTTGCGAGGTGAGTGTTCTACCCATTAAGCTGCAGGAGTCCACCAAATATTGCAATACAGATTTCAAGGGGATAGGAAAAAGATTGTGAACTGGGATGAAAAGTATTTCCATTGTATTAGTAATAATCTAATAAAGGTGTCAGCTAAGGTGGCTGTTCAGTTGGGTGCAAATTTGCTGTTCAGGTCACCTGCAAATACACAGCAGCAAGAAGCAGTAAAATCCTGTGACGAGATGTCGTGCTCATGGGATCAGGGGCTTGTATCAAATGCAAAGATTCTTACTGTCTCAACAGGACCAGTGGGGCAGAATAGCCCCCTTGTGTTACTGTATTTCTATGCATTCCTCAGTCACTCCACTCTTGTGAAGGAAGTTCGATGTCTAATAATTTTTTATTGGGAAACACAAAGAGCCCAAATGGGATAAGATAGATGGGAGCACTTGAATACAAAGGAGAAAATACCAATGGTATTTTCCAGAACACTTATTGCAGCAATTAGAAACAATGGATCAGTGTTTAGTGGAGAGGTCCTGTGTTTACAATCAATAGTGCGAGCAGTTTATAAAGATGTCACAATGAGAAAGGTTTAACAAATCAACGCTGCCCCACTGATTTGTCTAAGGTATTGAGGAGGCATGGTCCACATGGTAACAAGATACACTCTGAATGATACTGTATCGAGGTCACGAGGAAAGTTTTCATCACAATTTCAAAAAGAAAACCCCAGCTGATTGATCCAATATAAAATGCGATTTCCAGTGGCGGAACCAGCGAGTGTGATGTCGAGGGTACATAACACATATACATTCCTTGTTTTTTTTTAAAAAACGAATCTTACCACCAGCCTGCAGCACCAGCAGAATAAATTGTGGCACATGAAATTATTCGTTGTCTCTTTAGATTATTAATAGAAAGAGGGAAAGGGCAGAATTTGTTTTACACACATACACACGCAGTCGTGGCTGTTAGAATGTGATGCCTTCATAAAATAATAATAATCCTTGCATTTGATCTACAGAGAGGATGCCTTACAGCACTTCTTAGGATATCCTGTAGAATACAGTGGGAGTGATATGCAGGTGATATGTGGGTGAATACTGCAATCCATTTGGAGACCCAAATGCCTCACAAACAGCCAATAACAACATGAATAACCAATTTGGTTTGGGGGATTGTTGGCCAGGACACGTGCTTCAGAGAATGCCATGGGATCGTTAATGTCTACCCGGACAGGCAGACGGGTTCTTGGTTTAATATAATAATAATCCTGGCATTTTATATCGTGCTTTTTTCACAGCTTCTAGACTGTGTCTCAAAGCGCTTCACAGTATACATCGTAAAGTGAATTGACTGTACATTTGTGGGCGAAACGTGGCAGCCGATTGCTCACAGCAGCCTCCCCACAAACAGTCATGGGTTGAAATGACCAATTTTATCATTGTGTCTTTTTTTGAGGGATTATTGTTAGGGATGTGGAGTAAGGAAACTCGCCCAAGATTTTGCCCTGACCTGCCTGGATTCGAACACAGGTCTCACGCTTGTAAGGCGAGTGCTCTAACCACTGAGCTAGGACTCCACAAATGTTTCATCCGAAGGACAGGATAGGACAGAGGGACCTGTCATTTATCAGATTAAGACAATCCATTCAAAACACTGTATGTGGATTACTACGGAGGCCGGTGGTAATGCTGGATTCACTCTGCAAACCACAACAATATTATCTAAACTACTTTCCCTGAAATTAGCTCCTGGTTCAATGTGTAATATATCAATTTTACACCCTTTCAAATGTGGGTCACGGTGACTGCTGAACTGAATGTGCTGCAGTGATGTAATTTGGATCAACGTCAGGATATCACAAAAGTCAAGGACAAGAAAGAGGCCTTTGAATTCTTCATCAGTGAAATCTACCACCATATCTGGCAGAATTCTCCAAAATTTATAGCTTATAGAATAATAATAAAGGCTTACATTATTACATGCATGTCTATTATGACAGTAGCTACTAATCAAATGTACAACATTTTATGTAACAGCTATTTGGATGCAGGCTGTGCTGTTTCATTAGCGGAATAAAATTCCTAATGGCTTTTATCAAAGATATTGTTACTATTAATTAAACAGGAATGGAATGGAATCTACTGCATTCCTGGGTCTTGAAACAAATTCACCTTGCAGCATGGTAAGGAATTACGGATTACCCACAGAAACAAGATTTTTAAACAATTAAAACCCATTAAAGATTAACAAGCAGCATTTCAGACCCTTAATGTGTGGCTGGGGCAGAGCATTGACGTACCTTGAGAGCAAGTCGTACTGTGCAAGGTGTCACCTAACAATTTGGTTCAGTTAGTTGGAACTCTCAAATTTCAGATCAGGAATTTGTAGGATCAAAGCTGCTTGTTGGGATTTCACTGCTCTGGCAGGGCTGTTGGTTCTGTTCTTTAGATGGGGTATTCTATCTGCCTCTTTACATGGATGGTAAAAATGACATCACTTGAAACTAGAAGTGAGTTGAGTTAACAAGGTTAATTAAACTGGTGAAGGCTTTTTGTGGTACTTTATCCTCTTTGCACAGAAAGACTCCTGTGTATTTGCCATCATCTGCATTTGCTGTGAGTACAATCAGGTTGAGTAGTTATTTCACTGTGATTTTTCTGTGCCATAAATGGCCCAAAAGGCAAAATGCCCACAGCAACAGACGAGAACATCTCAAGCCACAGGAGACAGATGTTGCTGCTCTGACAACCTCACAACGGTGCCAGACCTGCTCCGTTCGATCGTTGTCAATGATTGTTCGCTCTATTGGACTGAGCTGAATTTGCAGACCAGACTGACTGGCTTTCTAGTCAACCTCCTCCCCATTCATAGTGTGATACCAACAATCTTTTCCCAAATTGGCTCTAGCTTGTGGCTATTAATCAGAATTCACCTGTGGTGGCCAGAGTATCTGCAGCCTGTACCATGGTATCCTGTAGCTGAGCTCGCCCCCAACATCCTCTCAAACACTCCAGAATTAGTTAAGAGCAAGTCTCCCTCCAGGGAGAGAAAGAGAGAGAGACAGTGAGCATCCCAACAATTTATCTCTGGAATTGCCATGTGTAGGTGGGATGCATGGAGTTCTTCTCAGTTTGGTTTGGAGACTCTTGAGCAACGGTGACAGGTTTCCGCTTCTGTCAGTCACAGCCGCTCCCATCCCTCCCCCACCCCCCCACTCCCCTAAAAATGCCGCATTTCTGGAGTTACTGCCCTTTGAACAAGACTTTGATCTCCAGAACATGGATTAAGACTGAATCCAATTATGACTTGTACAATTCCAAGCATGCTTGTATCACAGTGCAATGCGCCTCATGTTAATTGCAAGTATTCTTCTCCGGAATAATTGGCTAAATTGATGTTTTTAGTCCATTGGTGCAAAAACAATATTGCTTGTTGAACGAACACCGCAAACAGTATTTATGCTGCTTAAATACAGCATCTCATTTACTACACAGAGGTAAATTATAAATAATGCTTCTGTAGTTGGGGAATCTCTTATTCCCAGCACTGTGAAACGTGTTTAAATGTTTAAGATTTACAGTGATAATGTTTTTGTAACCCATAGTTAGTGTATATATGACTTAGATCTTCACTTTTCACCTATTTTGTCTAACTAATGTACATTTAAGAAAAACATCGTCAACCAAACTAACAATAATAACAACCCTTGCATTTGAAATAGCACCTGATCAAATCTTCAAGACGTCCCAAAACGCTTCACAGGATATACTGCAAAAGGGAATCGCTTATGTATTTTGTGGGCAAAACGCAGCAGCCAACTGCGCACAGCAGCATCCCACAAACAGTTGTGGGTTGAGAGACCAAATTATTAGGCACAATAAACAGGTTGGCTCTCTAGTAATAATACTAATCCCTCCAAAAAAACAACAATAATAAAATTGGTCATTTCAATCCACGACTGTGTGTGGGATACTGCTGTGCGCAATTGGCTGCCGCGATTCGCCCACAAGTATATACAGTCAATTCACTTTACAGTATATTCCGTGAAGCGCTTTGGGATGTTGATAAGATGTGGAAAGCGCTATATCAAATGCAAGGATTATTATTATTATAGTAGCACCAATACAGTTTGTGTTTGTAATCTTCCTTCCTTAGAAAATACTCTGGTGCTGCATTTTATTCTTTGTCAAGAGTGTGGCAGTGGGGCACAGTGACGTTCCATCTGCCCAAATGTGACCATCCTCCGCCTGGGTAAGTTAATGTCATCAAGTGTTCCTCCGCTATATTATGTCTCAAGATCCCCCCACTCCCCCACCACCCCCATATCCCCAACATCAGTCTGCTTCATCATGTGTATATTTTCAATTTTCCACACTACCTCTCTTTATGGCTTTTCTGAATGAGATTGTGAACCGTGTCCCAATCTGTGGCTGGTTGCGTGTTGCATCCTTTTAACCAATGCGGTTGATTGGAGACCATCCGTAGCTCATTTCACAAGAGGACAGATATAGCAAAAAAACTACCTCTCAGCTCATTAGTTTGTGGCAAACACAAGCAGCACGGGTCACAGAGTAAAGTGAAGTGTGTTAATTCATGGAGCCGCCCCGACATTTGTTGAAGCATTTCGATGTAAGTGCGTGTACGTTTTCTGTCGTGTGAGATGAAAAGTATTTTCTTGTAAAGCTACAGAGTGATGGATGACTGCACACACAGTGCTGTAGCAGAGAGTGAAAGCGAAGGATAACCTAGTGTGCTGTATTACAGAATGACTGTAATAGAATAGAAATTCTTTATTTATTTCCTATACGGTACGTTCCATCAGAGAAGCATCACCCAGCAGTATCACTGAGGGACTCTGTGTGAAATTGGCTGCCGTCTTTCGCCCGCTAAATATACAATCGCAACACTTTGCAGTGTATTCAGTGAATCGCTTCAAGGCGTCTTGAAGACGTGATCGGTGCTATAGCACATGCTGCCAGACTCCTTCACGCAGCTGCAAGATATTTTTTCGAGGTTCGAGTGTACGTTGTCCCGGTCGTTGCAAATGGAAAAGTAGTGGGCGGAAGTGAGGGAAAGGGAACCGAAGAGGAAACACATCGACAAACTGGGTTTGAGAAGTTATTAAAAAAGATATGAAAATACAAAGTGATGACTTGCAGAGAAAAGAGAGATTAAGTAAAAGAGCAAGAAGGAAACTATGCCATTAGGAGGTGCTAATGGTCCATCACAGAGAGTGTTCAGTCACAGGCTTGTTACCGAAAATCTGCTGCACACTAGTTGAAACATGTGTAATTTTAAGTAATTCTGAGAGGGTGGATGTTTTTTTTACAGTAATCCTTGCCTAACATTTAGGATTATTTCATTTATTTTGTATTAATCATCGCTCGGAGTTGAATCTCTCACTCTCGCAAGAGATTCCCACCTCTATTGTTCAACCCTAATTCCCACTGGTGCTTTGGTTTTTTGAGCATCGATGGTTATTCTAAGCAAAGCTTCTGATGTTATTTACAAGAATATTTTGATGATCAGATCCCATCGTCTCATGTTGTAGATCGTTCTGAACAAATTGTATAGAAGTGCTTTGAGACGTCTGGAAGTCGTGAAAAACGCTATAACAAAAGCTAAGGATTATTATTATTACTATGAATCTATTCAAACAAGATAAATTGTTGGATTAACTCAGGCAGAGCCGGCCATGAAACTGAGGCTCAAAACAAAAGCAAAAAATCTGTGTCATGTTGTTGCTGGATTCATTTGGTGTTTCGATAGATGCTGCAATTTCTTAGTATAAAATCCTCTGGAATGTAGTGTAGTGTTTCTATTTGAAATGAACATCCTTCCACCGTGAAAGGCACTATGTAAATGTAATTCTGTACTGTAACTGGAAAAACTGGTGGTGGCGATTATCATAAATTTAATCGCTATAATAATAATAATCCTTATCCTGTCATTTGATATAACGCCTTATCACATCTTCGAGACATCTCAAAGCACAGAATATACCGTAAAGTGAATTGACTGAATATTTCTGGGAGAAATGCGGCAACCAATTAGCAGTATACTGAGTGACGAGTTATTATTGGGGTTTTTTTAGGGATTATTATGAGGCATGTGGTGTTGAAACTTGCCCAAGGTTTTTCCCTGCTTGGAATCAAACCCAGGTCCTTTGCTTGTGAGGCAAGAGCTCTAACCACTGAGCTACAGGACTCCACAAAGCTGGCAGTGTGCAACAACAACAATTTACATTTGAAACATGCCTTTCATCTCGGGAGGGTGTCCCAAAGCGCTGGGAAACAAGAAATTGTTCACTGATGTTCCCTTAAAACCAGCCCTTCTTTTTGTGGTTTTGATATTGAAACAACACCGGTAAGACTGTGGCATTTTTTCCTCTCTTGTAATTCACGGCGTGATTAATGCTATGACTTCTTTAAGAGAGGATTTCCGACGCCTGCATTTCTTCTTCAACCTGGACAGCAATTTCAGTGCTTACAAAGGTGAAGGAAGCAAATGAATTGAACATTTATCTGCCGTATGCACTCAGTGTCAGAGAGAAGCACTCTCGAGTGTGACAGAGGTTAGAAGCAGGATAAACCACTCTGTTCTCCCGTTCAACAATGTGCTTAACCTCCACATCAGAAAGCACTCGCTACTACATCAGTAATCCAGGTCCATTCCTCATGCCTTGTAGCCAAGCTCTCTGAATGAACCATTTAGTGGTGAATTTATGATTAGTTTTGTGCTTTAGATACACATTCATTTGGAAATTGAGTGAGAATTCAAACCCGTACCCAAATTCATTGCACTTACTACCCTTACAACTATTGCAGAGAAGACATTTTTCATTTTACCAGAATCAACCTGGGTCCAAAGGTTAAATGACTTTGCAGATCTGATTGGCCATCCAGTCTCCCTTTTACAGTGGAATGCAAAGTGAACAAAGGATCACTGACCATTGTGGTCAGTGGCATCTGTCCAGCGTCCCCCACAGAGCACAGTCACTCCACTTTACAGCATATCCAGTGATGTCCTCCTGATGTGAAAGGTGCTGTACCAAACCTGAGGATTATACTATTTTTCTAACTTTGTGGGGCATTGTATTTTCCCAGGTGAAGAGCCAAGGCATCAGCTGAAGAATGTGGAAAGAAGAAGAAAACAATAAAGACTTATTGCGCAAACCCATGTAGGTTTCATAACGTTATGGAGGCTGTCGTGAACTCAAATGATCAAGTACCTTGATGCTTTAGCCTGGTCAATGATTACTATGATGTGTTCTGTCACTCCCCTGCTGATCTTCTTGCTCATTTGATATACTTCGCCCACAAATATACACTTTACAGTATATTCTGTGAAGCGTTTCGAGACACCGACTAAAAGATGTGAAAAGCGCTATATCAAATGCAAGGATTATTATTATTATTATATACTTTTTATAATGGCATCAATAGAAGGTACACAGCAGCACAGATACACAGAAGGTACACAGATTTTCATGTAACCTGTCCAGCCAGGACAGGCTGTCCCTTTAGATGTTTGCCTTGCATATAAATCTGCACTTTGGTGATTCATCCGTGATTGCGCTGGGCTTCTTTGAAATATTTAACAGTGTCTTGAACTGTGCCCTTTTAATGAAGGCACCATCTTATGATCCTCCAACAAAGTTAATTTCCTAGCTTACTGGCTTCATCGCTAATTGTTTGCACCTATGCTTTTAGGTGATATTTCACTTTCCGACTCTTTGCTCATCAACTCAAATAGTTCTTTTGCAGATGGACTTTTGCACTCGCATCAATTACTTCTACCACTCATCTTCTCGCGTTCTACCCACTCTTTTGCTGATGTATCCATTCTCCGCAAAAACCTTTACCCTTCGCATTACTAAGTCACTAAATCTTGATCTCTCTTCCATCCCTTTCGATGGAATAAGTTGTGCCCTTCAGCTACTCGAAGGCACATATTCTTCACGTGTCTCATCAGTCACGCCAACACCCAGCGGCTTTTTGTGATTTTCTAGTAATTCAGCTATTGATGTTCACTCTCCATTTATTGACATCTCTTCAGATCTCCAAATGGAATGTCCGTGCCTCCTTCACTGGTAAAGTTGTCTCCAATCAAGCTTGGTTTCCTGAATCAAGCCAAGCACCCTTATTCCCCTCTTGAATTATTCATTCGCCACAAAAGGCAAAGACTCGAATAATGCTGTCACCTTTCCCAGCCGCTCTCATACTTCTGGGCAGAATGTAACAATAATGATTTGTTGAGTTTAAAGTGATCCCTCACTTCTGCTAATCATTTAATCAGACTTGCTACACAGTATTTGATGGTTTGAAGCATCACAAGGTCGATGTATGCAACCCTAAGTGATCGTCCTGCCATCAGTGTTCTCACCGTTTCCTTAAAATAATGGCCAAATGATAGATCATATTTGCAGACAAATATGACAGCCTTATGCACATAGCAAGGCCCCTACAAACACTTATGAAGTGAAAGAGCAATTTATCTGGAGGAATGAATGCCTGACAGGATACCAGGATACCTTATCTTTTGAGCGTTGCCATGAGAAGCTTTCAACATCAATTTGAATAGGCAGATGGGATATTAAGTTTAATATTGCACATGAAGAACGTAACCTCTGAGAGTGTAGAGCTCCCTTGTACTGCACTGATGTCCTACCCTGTATGGTACGGGGCCCATTCTGAGAACACAAAAGGGTTATGAAGTAATTGTACATCAATTATACTCATTATTGGCAGTTTGTATGCATTAAAATGCACCTGTTCGGTTGTTACTGACTAGGGGTTTTATCCTCAGAGCCTTTCATATTTCACAAGGCAAACAGATCCATTAATGCCCTGCACCTAACCCCGTGAAGTTAAAATAAAATAAGTGAGAGCGTGTGGCATTACCAACGAAAAATTGGACTGATGCAGAAACAACTGAAGTGCATTTAAGTTAACTTAAAATCACTGACCTTAAAAAATAACATGGGAAAGAACACTCTGGTCCAGCAACAGAACACACGCGCAGAGTGAAGATACCAGTGTTTCCATAGGAACTGTACAACTCAAATAACTGGTGACGATAAGTTTGCCGATTGTTAGACAATGCTACAAACACATCTATTTACTGATACAGTCATTTCATATTTCTGCTCCTCACTCCCAAGATTAATGATGACATTGCTCTACCAAAGCATTGGAACTTCAGATCCCATCTGAAGATGTTCTTCCTCAATTCTTCGTACGTTCACACACCGCCCCCTTTCCTCCCCAGCTCAGTGTCAAACTAATCCACTGATAAGCACTCTGAGACACCACTGCACATGAAAGGCGCTATAATCAACGCAGATCTGAAACATTGCCTGTCCTGCGCCTTGGGATTTCTTTGTGGCGCAAAAGGCGCGATATGAATGAAATTTGTAACTTAAGTGCAGCTCATTGATGTACAACTACAAGTAAAGTGGAGTCCTGCAGCTCAGTGGTTAGAGCACTCGCCTCGCAATCGAGAGACCTTGGTTTGATTCCCAACCATGGGTAAGTTTCCTTACTCCACACACTTGATAATAATCCATCAAAGGAAAACCAATAATAATTTGGTCATTTGAATCCACGTTTGTAGGACGCGGCTGATCACAATTGGCTGCCGTATTTCGCCCACAAAATATACAGTCAATACACTTTACAGTATATTCTGTGAAGCGCTTTGAGATGCCTAGAAGGCGTAAAAAGTGCCATATCAAACTCAAGGATTATTAAAGCATGCATTATGATAATGGTTGTTAAAATAGAAAACTATTGAAATGATAATTGTGTCTGTTGTATTTTTCCGTCTGATATTGGATTTCCTTCCTTCCAGCACTGGATGTCGCAGGGTTTGTGAATGGAAAGTAAATGAATCTCAAAGTTTGCTCCCTTCAAAGCATTGTTTGGTGATCTCAGTGAACAGAATGCTGTTCGGAGAAAAAAATACATTTTGAGTTACTGGAAATGACAATGCTGCAAGGCATCATTCACTGCATGTAGAAGAGAAGTATGTCACAGAATAATTCATATCATGTAGCTTAAGTCCAACAGGACACAGCTAACAAGTTGTGTGAAGCAGATGCATATCCATCATTTATATATGACATGTAACTCAAACGTGGTTAAAATACATACAGGAATTTTCGACACAGTATTTTTTTAAAAAAAACTGTCAACTCTCTAATTTCAGGTAAGTGAGGTAAAATAAATCTCGCTGTCAAACAAATGATCTTTCTGGAGTCTAAACAAATTAGACTCTAGAACTCTACTGCAACACTCGCCTCACAAGTGAGAGGACCTGGGTTCCATTCCCGGCAAGGAGAAATGTCAGGCAAGTTTTACTCCTCACGCCTCCGTTTACCTAGCAATAAATAGGACCCCAGCTGTTAGTTGATTGGCGGATTGCATTTTCAGATGTAATAATTCCTCCAAAAATAAATTAAAATAATTTGGTCGCTCAACGCGCGACTGTCTGTGATATACTGCTGTGCGCAACTGGCTGCTGCGTTTCATCCACAAAATATACAGTCAATTTACTTTAAAGTCTATTCTGCGAAGCGCTTTGAGACATCTCAAAGACAACATAAGGTGCAATATCAAATGCAAAGATTATAATGGAGAGAGGGAGGGAGGGAGGGCGCTGTATAAATGCAAGTTGCTGTTGTTGTTCTATCAACCAATTCCACATATCCAACATGCTGTCGGGGAAAATAAGTCCTTATTCTTTCTGGGCCGACTCGAGTCTGGCCAATACTGAACCTGCATCATCTAGTTCTGCATTCATAGTCCAAGTCACACAACCCAATTCTACATCTACATTATCTGTACCTCGCAGCGTGTTACAGGAATGTCCTGAGGCCAAATTAACGAGGCCTGCCTTCCTGCTTCAAAATCCACACTGAATGTTTCCATTGGTGTGTTGCTAATTGCTGCGGGAAATGCCATTTCACTCTCAACAGCATCACCATTTATGTGAAGGAGGAAACCCTATTTATACTTGCTCTTCTGCATACTGCCCCACTGGAATATATATACACACACACACATACATACAATGTCAGATTTCTGCGGATGGAACCATTGCATTCTCTCATGGGATCACGAGCGAAAGCAATCACAGTACAATTCAGCAAAAATACCCTAATATAATCACAGCGTTAAAAACCTCAACTGCCGTGAATGTAGCTGTGACCTTCTTATTCAGCCACCTGTGGAATGTTTACTTCCTTTAACTGGCAGTTACTCTGGATGCTTCTGAAACATGTCATGTTCCTTTAGTGTGTTTCTGAGTTTTGCTATCGGGCAAGGTCTAGTTTTGAAATACAGATGCACAGAATGTTTATTTTTGGACCTTTGCAAAAATACAGGGAATGGATCGACTGGGAATTAGATTTTCTCACGTAACAATACAATGACAACAACAACAAAATTACACTTGTAAAAAGCCTTTCACATCGGGAGGGTTATACCAACAGGCTCTCTCTCTTTCACACACTCAACAACGATTTCTGTGGAGCCAGAATGTGACTTAAGAAAATGGGGCAAATGTGAGAAGAGTTTATAAGTCATACATTGTGCGTTGTACCGTTGAGTCGAGAGGAATGCGTCGCTGAAATTAATTTTAGGCTAATATGCCACTGACTCACAACAAAGCAAGAATGAACCATCTGTCTCCATGGATATTCAAACCTGAAACGTGGGATGTGTCACACAAAGAGCACAGAACACAACATCAATGTGCATTGATTTCCTTACAAATAGTACTGAATTTTTTAAATGTAAAATATGGATACATTTTTATACATATATATTGATATAAATACTGTATATATATATATGTTTTATGTAAACATGGACAGAGTAGTAGTGACGTCACGGGAGAGAATCACAATACTGTACAGCATTCTTGAGAACAAATCCAATGCTTTGTGAAATTTACCATGAATCGGTTTGGATTAATAGAGTTTCCTTTTCCTCAAAGCTACAGACAGAATTCAAAAATCCATAAATTCACAATCTGTGCGATTCAACAGATTTTCTCTAAAAAGGAGAACATGTCACAGGCACATAAGGATTAGATGTAAGCACTGGTTTTGGTGCAAGTGAAGCCCGGCATAGACATCGTAGACAAAATGCTACCGAGGGGGACTTTAAAGATGAGAAAGCACAGTCAGTGTATATTAGCTTGCAAATATATTCTACTGTGACCGGGCTTTTCTTTTAATCTGTAATGAATGGCTTTGGGCCTGCCTTGCGTCACTGAACCTGTGCTAGGAACAATTGTTGTGCGTTTCTTTGAGGTTTTGTTTGGTTGCATACCAAAGGCTGTGCACTTTGTAAAGTCACACAAAACAACAAAGCACATTCCCCCACCCCCCACTTCACCATACATACAAGTTGCATTTAGATAATGCTATTCCTGGAAGATGGACAACAGCAAGTAGAAATCCCTGGTACATAGCAGAGCACATTCTAAAGACTTAGAACTAGAGTCCGATGATATGTCAATCACTGAAAAATTTCAACTGTTTTGGCTCAGTGTGCATTATAAAAGGAGTGGCAAAACAGAGCCTTAATTTTATCATTTAGATTCAACCGACTCAGCAGGTTATGTGAAACAAAAGCAGAAGTTGCTGGGGAAACTCAATAGGTCAGGCAGCATCCATGGAGAAAGGAAAAAGAGTCAATGTTTCGGGACTACAAGCCTTCATCAGAACTGGGGCTTGTTAGTTCTGACGAAGGGTTGTAGACCCAAAACGTTGACTCCGTTTCCTTTCTCCATGGATGCTGCCTGACCTGCTGAGTTTCCCCAGCAACTTCTGTTTTTGTTTCAGACTCCCAGCATCTGTGGTATTTTGTGTTTTGTGTCAACAGGTTATGTGTTTGAGATACATCTCTGGGATTCACAACATTATTATTATTATTAATACAGGAAGTCCCAGATTCAGAGAAAACATTTGCCGGAGATAAATCACTGATATTTATCCTATTAAAGATGAATTGAGTCAGTTCGTCTGTAAAAACCTGAGCAATAAACTGAGCAGTGGTAATTACAACAACAACAATAACAACAATAATAACAATAAGCCTTGCATTTGAGTAGCACTTTTTAGACGTCTCAAAGTGCTTCACGGAATATACTGTAAAGTGAGTTGACTCTATATTTGTGGCGAAACATGGCAACCAATTGCACACAGCGGTGTCCCACAAACAGTTGTGGATGGAAGTGACCAATTTTTTTTGAGGGGTTATGATTAGGTGTGTGGAGTAAGGAAACTTGCCTGAAGTTTCGCACTAAACTGCCTGGAACTGAACCTGGGTCACTCGCTTGCGAGGTGAGGGCTCTAACCACTGAGCTGCAGGACTGCACCCAATAACAGGAAATTACATTTATACAGAGTCTTTCACGTCGGGAGCTCGTCCCAAAGCACTGGAGCATTTGGGATTGGGACCCGAGCTGGGGGTTAGGATCAGGAGGGGTGGAGGACAGAGATGGTGGGGGTGTAGGAAGGTGAGCGAAGGCGCTACAGGTTGAAAAGGGGCAAGGCTGAAGGCGGAGGAAAGTTAGCTGTTTGACCCAGAGAACTGACGTGAAGTAATAAGAAAATTAAGACCTCAGAAAGTATTGCCTTTGAACAATCGAAAAACTGAACGACCTTGAGAACGGGTGAGGCAGAAACATTTAAATGATTGGGCTGCCAGAGGGAACAGAATGTAAGGAATCAGTGAGATTCTTCACTTCACGGATCAAAGAAAGCTTAAATTTAATGGATTTACCCTTTAGCACAATGATCAAAATTGAAAGGGTTTTGCCATTGTACAGTTGCCCAGCAATGGACCCAATCAACCATCTCCTTGACTGACTGATCTTTATTAACCCTTCAGTAGATTCAGGTGAGAGAATGCGTCCTGAGGTTGCCCCAAATTGAAAGATTTTGTTGACCGGTAAGGAGCTATGTGCTGTTTGTTTGGATGGGATGTGTCTGTTCACATTGACACAGCTGATGTGCCTGCCTCCCACTTTTCCCACCCCACGCGCCAAACAAGCTGACATAATAGCCTAATGCATCGGAACATCAGAGTGACGGGCAATCTAGTGTAGGAGAGCAAGTCTGATAAAATCGGACTGCTCTTCCTCCATCTCCAAACAACTGTGTTATCCTGGGCTGGCCTCAAAGGGCAGGAACATGGTTTTCTAAGCATCAGAGTCATGAGCGAGAAGTGAAATGACTTGAGCAGGACGGGAGGCACGAGAGCTAATAACAGTTGCAAGTGGAGTGTCAGGATCAAACACACCGGTGAAATTAGATGCATTAGTGGAGGTAATGTCAGGCAGAGCGCATCAAAGGGTTGAAGGGTGAGGGTCAAAGCTGTGTAGCAGGCAGGCGAAGAATCGTTATTTGATTCTGCTTCTTTCCTAATTAACAACATGCAAAGGCTACCACCTCAGGTTACACGTGGAGTCCTGGAGTCAGTGGTTACGAGGCACTCGTCTCGCAAGCAAGAGACCTGGGTTCGATTCCCAGCAGGTCAGGGGGGGCAGCACCTTGGCAAGTTTCCTTACTCCACATGCCTAAAAATAATCCTCCCCAAATATAATAATTTGGTCACTTCAATCCATGACTGTTTGTGGAACGCCCGCTGTGCGCAATTGGCTGCCGCGTTTCGCCTACAAATATACAGTTAAATCACTTTACAGTATATTCTGTGAAGAGCTTTGGGATGACTAGAAGATGTGAAAAGTGCTATATTGAAAGCAAGAATTATTATTTACTGCAGCGTGAATAACAGGATTGGATTTGTAACTCACTCTATGGTGAAATCCTAGCTGTATTCTAACACCAGTGAACATTGGTGCAGAATGGGAATGTTTTCTACTGACCAGTACATACAGTAACCTTGGCATCATCAGGATATTGTTTCACTGTGAATTTACCGACACGGGGGAAGGATTAAAATGTTCCCCTCTTTACAGTGCGGTCCCGTAAAAATGCTGTCAATGCAAAGGTATATCCACACAATGCCAAGGTTGGTAATCCACAAACTCGGAACCACACTCCTCCCAGTCGCTGTTTCCCAATGACATGCCGTTGATTAACACGGTGTGGGATTTGAGAAACATACCGATTTTTCTGTTTCAATTACTGTACTTGCACAAAGTACCTCGGAAACAAATCTGAAAAGCAGCCATTTCCTCTCCAAAAAGGTGGGAAATGCAATTACGGATCCCTAGGTTCCGAGTTTTATCGCCTGACTTCATTAATCAGAACTGAAAAGCATCCACTGTACCATCTGGTGAGTTCAAAGAAAACAGATAAATTAGGTCATTGTAAGGCCAAACCCACTGCTTAGCAGAATTAGTGTTATCTGATTTCCCTGTAGGGATTTTTACATACAGTAATATGAAGATTTTGCGATGAACAGTAAGAACATGAGACCTGTGATAATCAACTGGAAGCTAGTTGTTTCACGTAAAGGTGATGCTGCTGGGATATGGCTTTATAAATGAATAGCCTTTGAAGAACTATTTGTTCAATTAAACTCAACAGGATGGTGATCAAACTCACAGGAAGGTCATTTTCCCGCGCACCATCTTGGCAGTGTAATGCTTTCTCAATTAAATCCAGTTCCCAAACAATTTCATTGGACAATACTGGTGATGGGAATATTAGTGACAAGGAATTATTTGATGTCATATGAGAGCAGAATAGACATAAAATGTGACATACTGTGGTGTGAACATGGCACACATATTACTACATTACACAAATTCAAGTAATAAACTAATTCTGGCCATGTGTTAATCGATTGGCAGATCGCTTTCCGGGGGTAATAATCCGTTAAGTTATTTTTTTTCTCAATGTGGCCACTCGATCCACAACTGTTTGTTGGACACTGCTGTATGCAATTGGCGGCCATGTTTTGCTCACAAAATACAGTCAATTCAATTTACAGTATATGTGGTGAAGCATTTAAGAGACGTCTTGAGTACCTGAAACAGCCTTATCTTCTAGATGTCTCAAAAGGCTTCACAGCATAACCTGAATTGACTGTACATTTGTGGACAAAACGTGGCGCGCGCGCGTGCGTGTGTTTGTGTGGAGTAAGGAAACTTGCCCAAGGTTTCGCCCTGACCTGCCTGGATTTGAACACAGGTCTCACACTTGTAAAGTGAGCGCTTACAGGGCTCCACAAAATCATAAGGAATTGGGTTTCTATTTCTTTGAAACTTTGTCAGACTGATTGGATGTGAATTTCATGAGAAGCGTCAATCCCTTTAGTGAGAGTCACGTTTCAGGAGAGTTTCAGGTTCTAACCAGCCTCACACTTATACTTGCCTGTCCAGCAGGAGGGAAGCATCATTATTATTATTATTATTATTATTATTATTATGTGCTCACAGAAGTAACATTGTGCACGTGTGGTTTGACGAGATCACAAGATCAGTCTGGATGAAGACAAAGGCTCTTCGGTCCATTTGATCTCATCACCCTACCGTCCCAGCAACACTACATCAAGCTGATGTTTAAATGAGTTTCTGCACTATGTAACACCTCTTTGAAATGTGCCACAGACCTAAAAGAGGAGGTAATCCGTTGCTTTCATTTCGCCAGTGTAGGATCAATAAGAAAAATGATTGCCATCAATACAAGTGTCAGTGGAATGGGCTGTGTGTTGTCTCACTGAAGAGTGATGGGAACATAAGCATTATATTCCATTATTCAGATTGAACTTTTTACAGAGCATCATGCGTGAATTGATCTGGTCTCCATATTTCAAAGGAACTGTGAAACTAAGCACAATTCTGTGAACAGCTATGCGTAAGAAACTAAATTTCCTTGCAGAACTGATGACAAACCTGTCAGCTTTTTAACTGTGCCCAACAGATCATAAGGCTTTTGCATTTACTTAGAAGGTGGCACAAATCCAAGTGTAGGCATTCTGAAGCGATACTTTGGGAAAAGAAAGGTGAGAACACATTTGCATGAAAGTGTCTCCAAAGTAGGTTTAGACATAGATTACATTAAGGGTCGACGACATCCAACACTTACAATTTGATAACTTTGTTTCTTACTCCATAGACGCCAATAAAGTCATTTATGAAATAATAGATACCAATCAAGTCGTCTGTGAAATAATACTTTTATTCCCCTGATTAGACATTTTCTTTATAAATGGAACCCAGAGGACATATTAGCCACATGTCAACCAATAAACAAACTACAGTACTTGGGAATAATTTTGCCACTCAATCCACGACTGTTTGTGGGGACGCTGCTGCGCGCACGCTATTGGCTGCTGCGTTTCGCCCACAAAATCTATAGTCAATTTGCTTTACAGTATATTCTGTGAAGTGCTTTGAGACGTCTAGAAGATGTAATAAGGCGCTATATCAAATGCCACGATGATTGTTGTTGTCTTTTGGATGACAAAAGTCCTAGCTACTCATGTGGATGTTAAGAAACACTTTATACAAGGAATTTCCCGGGATCTGGGCGAACAATTTTGCAGAATTGGCTATTCACATCCTGACCGTTTGGTGCAAATATCAACTTTTTTTTGGCCTATTTTTTAAAAAAAAGTCACGACACTCGACAAGAAAATGCTAAGACGCCTTGAAATGAAAATGTGTCTTAAACATGCACCTCTTTTCTCTGTGTATAGCAAGTAGTTGAGAAAATGCAAGATTAATGTAAATGTTAAACAGTACAAATGCTTTTGCTGTTCACCCTCTAACACGGCAGCTTTGTTAATAAATCCTAACTTTGTTCTGCTGATGTGGTTATTAAAGACATGCCTAGAATGCTAAAGCTCTGTTGTGAACATGAATAATGAAGCATTTTCTTTCAGAGGATAAACTGACTGCTCACTAAATATTACTGGCATTCATATGAACTTGGTTTTTCAGGAAACAGAGTGCACTGGCACCCGATACCATGATCAGATGGAGTGAAATGCATGTTGGGCCAAGACATAATTTATTGTGCTGCTGAGTTTGAAGGTTTTGATGTCATCCTAGTCGTAGATGATCAGAAATCTGTCCACTTCTATAGCAGCGTCCCAACAAACAATCATGGATTGAAATGACCAATTTTATTATTGGATTTTTTTTGAGGGATTATTATTAGGCATCTGTATGGAGTAAGGAAACTTGCCCATGGTTTCACCCTGACCTGCCTGGATTCGAACACAGGTCTCACGCTACCTAGGGCGAGTGCTCTAACCACTGAGCTACAGCTACAGGACACCGTTTGCATGAAGGTCCTTCACTATTTGACAAAATGATTGAATCCAAGCTATTTTTGCCTCATTCAGACAGCCATTGAGCTCAGTCTACAGTGGCTGTAATTAAAAGACGCTACCGTGTACTTGCAGTAAAGCCTGATGAAATGCTCGGGTGTGCAGAGGTGAAGACAAGTACAGAGCCTTGAAATTAATACTGCTGTCAGAGCATAGGAACCTACGTGTCCCACCCACCCCAAAGTTCTCATAAATCGTTTCACTTTAGTAATGAGTGACAGTGCTGTCAGATGTCCTTGTGCTCTTGACTGTGTTCCCCTTTGAAATATGACCATTTTATTCCAATGACATTGTATTTTCTGTTTCCACTTCAAAGCGCTTATTTACCATTTCTCCAACAATCATGGCCGTCGCCCACACGCTTTCACTGTTTGGCCATTTAGAACTGTACTTGGCTCGAACGGTATATTAACGTGGGCTTGAAGTCACCAGACTGTCACACAGAGAAAGAAGTCTACTTTTCAAAGCTTTGAAAGGAAAATCAGAATAACTATTTTATGCTTCTTGTGCTCATTAATAAAGCCACACAATCTACCGTTTCCAGTTGCGGATAGATCAAATGCATTAGTCTTGTTGCTTTACATTTTGCGCGCGCGCACACACACACACACACAAATTCCATGTCCTTCAATATTTAAACACCATTACAATGCTACAATGACATGACTTTCACAGACATCTTATAATTGATCATCTGCACAGCAATCATGTGGTGGCTCTGATGGTACAATAGAACTCAAGGCTCTTTTCCAGAAGGTTTGTTAACCGGAGGAAATAACAAACTAACCAGAATGTACAACAACAACACAGAGTATTTCTCATACCTGCCGTAAACAATATACACTCGCATAATATTGGTTCCCTGTTCAACAAAGTGCACCACAATTATTTTCGATGATTAATTAGGTACAAGGCAGTTCAACATCCTACAAACCAATTCCTCCCATTATTTAATAAGTGCCTGTGTGAATGGAAACATTTCCTACCGCTACGGTATATTTTGTGTAACATCCCACACTGAGGTCAAACCAGACTTTGCTCACTCAGTGTCTCAGTCGTCCCGTTTGTGGTTGAGGAACAGAAACGTTGGCCAGATTATACAGGTGAAACTAACATTGAAAAATGTGCAGTTAGTTGTGAGGGCTGTTGTTAGTGCTGTCAGGAGCTAAGGCCATGAGTTTAGATTATTGAGGCACCAAAGCAACTTCACACAAATAATACATAAAATAGTAATCCTGGCATTTGATATAGCATTTTTCACATCTTCTAGATGTCTCAAAGCTCTTCACAGAATGTACTGTCAAGTGAATTGATTGTATATTTGTGGATGAAGCTCAGCAGCTAATTGTGGACAGCGGTATCCCACAAACAGTTGTGGATTGAAATGACAAATTTTATTATTGTGTTTTTTTTGAGAGATTATTATCTATTAGGCGTGTGCGTGGAGTAAGGAAACTTGCCCAAGGTGTCGCCCTGACCTGCCTGGATTCGATCACAAGTCTCGTGTTTGTAAGGCGAGTGCTCTAACCTCTGAGCTGCAGGACTCCACGTAGATCAAATGTGCGCTGGACACAGCAGGAGCCAGATTAACCAAGGTTGGAATAAAGAGATTTGAATGTAAATACTTGTTTGTTCTGATGTTTCAGGCCATCGTTATTATCCTTCTTGAAGAAGGAATGTTGTGAGCGCCTGAAGTGTCTGTGGACTAATCCTAGAAAACATCAAGCTCCAGAGACTTTGCTCATGTTCAGTCTCTGGATGTTTGACAGGGAACATATCCTGTGATGTTTTAGCTCGATGTGACATTTTTTTAAATTTAGTGACAGCGAGAAGGATCTTGAAATCCTTTCAAAATGGTTAGAGGAATCTAACAAATGAGTAGCTATCGCTCCAAGAGATGACATTGTTTTCACATTTCTGCAAACGGCTACATCTACAATAGTGTTACAGTGAGGCTCGGGCCAACTTTTTAAAATCTTCGGACTTCACCAAGAATATTTGAAACTTTTCTCCAGTAACATTGCCTGACGGGCGATTTGCGGTTGAAAGACACTGAGGTCAGTGAGTGACTAAAATGTCAGGCGCTTCATATTATTCATATTATTCAACGTAGATTAATCTATACCAGATTAGAGATTATTTTAGGCCAAACAGCTAAACTGCTAGTCACTGAAAGGGCTACAGTTTTCAATGTATTGTTAAACAAAATCTACCAATCCAGTTATGGTGTCTCGTGTCATTAAACCGAGATAGAATACTGTTCAATAGGCTAAAAAATAAAGTTAGTGCAATCAATACAAATACATAAGTAACTCATTATGATCAAATCCATAAAAGGAGAAGATAAGTTAATTTAGGAGATAAGAAGTTCACCAATAAATATATATATTTTTTGACATTTTTGAAGATATAAACGCACTCTGAATACTGTGGGTGAACTGAAATAGCACAATTAAAATAATTGAGAGACCCAATAAACTCAATGGTTTATGAATAATGGAGGGAGCTCTGAAAAAAATCACTCACCGACAATTAATTTAAGGCAAGCTTCAAATACAAAGTAATACATGCCATTGATTGGAGTCTAGATATCAGACTGGCTCAATTGGTAGCACTTTCAATCCTGAGTTTATCAAAAATAATCAAACGGTAGTTTTAGGGCTTGCATTCAAAGTGAACTAAACTTATCATTATTTTACTCCGAGCATCGTTTAATTTGGCACTTTAATCCAAGAGGATTAAAATGCCAAATTAAACGAGTAAAATAAAATAGTTACTCGCAATCAGTTCAAAGGTACTGGCGCTATCTTGATAAGGAGATAGAATTCTAAGCAATTTGATTTAAACAGTAGGGAATTCAAAGGCAGTCTAAGGCAATGTATCACTCGGCTAAATCAAAGAAACCATACAAAAGTGTGATAGGAAGTGTAAACTTCATCCAAAGTTTAAGACTACATTAAATGTTAGTGATCTTTATTGTTGCCACCATCTGGGATTACTTCTTTCAACGAGGCAAGCCGTCAAATCATAAATGGAAAGAACGAAAGTGTGATTCATTTGCAAGTACCATCTCTTACAGCCTCTTCCTGAAACTCACAATGATAAAGAACAACACACTTGGTCTTTCCACAAACCTACTATTGAAAAATATAACGTTAGGATATGTCAGAGAACACATCATCCTGGATGGAAAGAAACACGTGGACCACAAGCTAATCTTGATGTAAGATTCATCAAGATTCATCTGGGAAAATCATGTTTCAAAAGATCCCAGGGCACAACTGAACCGGAGAAGTGAGTTTCCCCCAGTAAACTAGCCATCGATTACAAATGCCTACAAAATACACATACACACAGTGTGAAGGGTTTCAGGACGTGAAAGGTGTTGTGTCAAGTGCTGACATTAGTGATGCGAGTACTGAGAACAATCAATTCAGCAAGACCCCAAAATATCATCGTACAATATCCTTAGCAGTTATTTGCCTTTCTGTAAACACCAGAAACAATTTCTGAGACAAAGGTGGAAGGGGTGGGTGGGGGGGGGGGGGGGGGGCGGGGGAACCACAACAACAACTTGCATTTATATAGTGCCATCCACGCCAAGCGGCATCTCAGAACTGCGGAGGGCACTAACTTGATGGTGTGTGCTTAGAATGGGAATTTGCAATATAAATGCACATCATTTTCAATCAGCATTCTCCCCCCCACCCCCCACACCTACTCCAACTACACATGCTATTACTTTTCTTGTTGAATTTTCCTATGTCTGGTCTGTGTACAAGACACTGAAGGTTTTGTTGCTGAAAACACATTTAGTTCAATCGTTTGGTGAATTCCGCTCAAGCCATGACCTCTTCTGTAGACGTTCACAATTAAAGCACTATCAATTTACTGTGACACATAATGCCAGTCAGAGTAAAACATTGCGTATTCCAAAAAAATTAATAATTACTGGGAATCATTGGTAAAGTGACTGTACAACAAACAGGTCTAGGCACTAAATACATCAACCACAAACAAACGT
This sequence comes from Hydrolagus colliei, assembly GCA_035084275.1. NCBI lineage: Eukaryota > Metazoa > Chordata > Chondrichthyes > Chimaeriformes > Chimaeridae > Hydrolagus > Hydrolagus colliei. The sequence continues at coordinate 11,311,665 of CM068751.1, read as the reverse complement.
CTTAAACACACTGATGTACACAGCAAGATGAGGTTTGATATGTATATACTGTGCATATATATACTTATATATATATTTCCCTTTGTAGATGGGAGTTGTACCTGATGTGCATGCACAGAAAGAGGTCAAATAATCGGTAGTTTATAATACTCACTGTGATGATCAAAAACGATGCTTTCACAAGCGTCAAAATGGAGGTGATTGGCTGGAGAACAACTTGAGCTGTGATAATCCCCAGCACCAGGACCCAGGTGAAGATGGGGATGACGTACAGATACCTGGGACACAAACACGCACGGTAACATTAGGCCAGTCGGTAACTTACGCAACTTCACAAATTCAGAACAACAACACAATTACACTTCTGTCGTGCCTTTCGCATCAGGAGGACGTCTCAAGGCGCTGAGAAGAATCACAGTTTTGAGTTTTGGACCAACTGACTCCTGTTCACATATCAGGATTATTTTGTCCATGTATTATTGACAGGTATGATTAATCGTGATCCATCTGTGTTGAGTGTTGACTTACAAAAAACCCTACCAATCTGCCTGCACTCTCCACCCAGTGGGCCTGCTCCACATTCCCCCTACTGCCCTGCCCAGCCCTGCCCAGCCCTGCCCAGCCCTGCCCAGCCCTGCCCAGCCCTGCCCACCCACCCCACCATTGCCAGGCAGGCCCATCAGCTTTTCTGGCTTCACCATTTTATCCCTGAGGTTCTTAGTAGTACATTTTCGGTCATATTCCATCATATTGAGATAATAAATTTCAGGTAATGATAATAATCCTTGGTCCTCATCACATCAAGACGTCTCGGTAGCGAGCCATCACTCGGCTTGCCAACCCGTCTAACATACTACTAATAATAATCCTTGCATTTGATACAGCGCTTTTCGCGTCTTCTAGATTCTCAAAGTGTTTCACAGAGTATACTGTAAAGTGAATTGACCGTATATTTGGGGGTGAAATATGGCAGTCAATTGCGCACAGCTGTGTCCCCCCCAAACAGTCGTGGATTGAAATGAACAATTTTATTATTGTGTTTTTTTTTGGAGGGTTTATTATTAGGCGTGTGGAGTAAGGAAACTTGCCCACGGTTTTGCCCTGATCTGCCTGCATTTGAACAAAGGTCTCATACTTGTAAGGCGAGTGCTTTAACCACTGAGCTGCAGGACTCCATCCCCAAACATTCCTTTTATCTCATTATTTAAATCACGCCTCATTGGTTTACTTTCCAGTTCCATTTTGAAACGCTTTGTACAGCAGCTCGTGGTTTCACCCCATGTACCGGTGGTTCGTTCTCTTGACTTTTATCACCTTTCTAAACAAATATATTTTTTCGCCTTCAGTTCCTGCTCACACCTATTGCCCTGATTTTGGCATTATCGCCTCTCCGCCCCGTTCTTGCATTTTCCGAGCGGCAGACAGAAAAATCGATCCAAATGTTTCACCAGACCCTGAGCCTAAGTTATTCAAAACACCTCAACAAAATAAAGTGCATTACGTTCCAGAACAATCAATTATTCCACGCAGCTCGATTGGCTGAAATGTTCTTTCCTATTCCAGTCAGTGGATTTCTCCTGTTGAAAAAGTCCACAGAAGCAGATTACACTATTTTATACAATTAATATTGGCCGTTACGCCGATTGGCAGATCACAGATGAGGAGCAGAGGTTAACACAGCTGGTCGGCCCATTGTAACAATTCTAGACTTTCCACTCCGCTCGAGGGAAAAGCAAACCCTGCGCGCACGTCTCGAGAAACAATCCATTTGGCACGCGAAATCGCACGAGATCTTTTAACTTTAAACTTCAGGAATGTAAACATAACTGTAGGGCACGAGAGGGCGAGGTTTGAAAATGAAGGCGCGCGTCAGTTAGCGATCACAAAAGCCAGCCCTTAAACTGGAACACTGCCACGACAAAGATTAATTCCCAACACGTTTTTAAATAGGAAAATTGCTTGTCTATACAAATAGTCTCTGGACTGGGGCAACACTGTAGCAGATCAATTGCTGAGCTGACACATGTAAATATTTAAAAACAAAGGCAATAATCAGAGTCTCATTTGCATTACATTAAGCAAGCATGTGATCCCTTACGATTGCTGCTGATTAGAGTTTTCATGAAACAGGCACTCTGAGAATTGGGAGTAAGAATTTATATAACCTTATAATCCGCCTGCCATGGAAAAATTCCTGTCTGGTGCAATTGGGTGGAAGCACTTTGACACTGTTATCTGATTGAACGCTGTTATTAACACTGAGTTCCCAACATTAATTTTCACACTTATTCAAGACCCGGTGTAACCAATTTGGGATCAACAATTTGAATAGAGTTCATTTCACACAAAAGCGATGAGGAGAACGGTGCAATGCAGATGCATTCAGATTGCAGAGGTTTTCAAATGGGGTGGGATGGATGGGTGGGAACATCAGCAGGGTCCCTAGTCTCTGTGACTTCTGCTGCACGAATAACAATAATATCCCTTGTAATTCAAAACGCGCGCTTTACGGATGTCATAAAGCACTTCACATGTTGTACTGTAAAGCGGAGTGAATGTGGGTTTTGTGGATGAGAGAGATGGCAAATTGAGCAAAGCAACGTCCTACAAACAGCCAGTGATGTGATGTGCGTTGATCTAAGCTCCTCTGTAAATGCGCATTTTTAAATGCTGTGAAGTTCCCAAAGTTACAACAACAAGAAAGCCGCAAGGCTTAGGAAGTTACTCGGAAGATACAAAATCAACATTCATCACGGGGAGTTGAACAGCATCTGAATAATCATTACAATCAATAAAACCTTCCATTGAAGACACATTATTTTCAGAGTTTGGTTTCCAGAATGAGTAAAGCTAAGGTAGGTATTTATTTCAGCTGCGCTAATTTAATTTTGGACACAGAAGATGTTGTGTATCAGAGCCAAAACACCCGCAGGTAGAAGCACACACACAGCGATTGAAATGAAATTATCAGTCACTATAACCGCTCACACACAAAATTCAGACAGCATCTATAGATTCTCCCTTACGACAGGACAGTTATAATAAGTCAATTACTCGGCTTCAAGGAAGGAGCAGGAACATATAATTGCAACACAGACAATCACATGGCTGGCATTTCTTTCATTTAAAGCTGTCAAAGGGCATCGTTTGAGGAAATGATGAAGGCAAAAGGACAAGGCCTACAGTAAACAGTTCAGTATCAAGTGTAAACTTCATTGGCATTTCAGAAGGTTATGTTCAAAGTGGAGCTGGCTACAGATTTGCTTGGTACAACATCTGCTGACTGAGAACAGATACAGTAATTTGTAAGTTTTCAAAAAGATTATACCTTTGCCCGCTCACCCCCTCCGTTCAGCAGACTCAGGCCTGCTCCGCTTCCACTGCCCTAACCACCCAACCATTGGTGGCTAGGCTTTCAGCCGCTCTGCTCCCACACTGTGGAACTCCATCCCGCAGCCCCTCCACCTTGCTTCCTCCCTTTCCTTCTTCAAGGCCGGTCTCAAGACCTTCCTCTTCGACCGCCCTTCGGCTGCCCCAGTAACCCTTCCCCCTCTCCCACTCCTTCCCCCTATCCTGACCCTCCCCTCCCCCCCCCCGCTCGGGTCCCGACCTGACTGTTCAGCGCTTTGGGACGTCCTCCCGACGTGAAAGGTGCTTTATAAGTGTAATTACACTTATAACCCATTTAGTGGCTCATTGGGTGAAACAATATACTGAGAAAAAATGAAGATTTTTAAGGTAGATATTTGCGATATTTCCAAGCATTCAGTATTGAGGATAGTACAGTATTACAACAATAACTTGCATTGGTTGCCCAAGTAAACTAAACCGGTGTTTGAACAAAGGTACAATAAAAAGCTTCATCCACATATAAGTCACCACAAGCTGGGATTTGTTTTTAAATAAAGGGTCGCTGTAATTAAATACGTTTACACGTCCAGTCATTGTCCCAGCTTTCTTCCCCTTAAATAAACATTGTATTCAGTGGTAAATGGTCAACATCAGAAAGATTGGTTGATGAAAATCACAATGCTGTTTAAAACACCTTCGTAGAATCATAGAATATTATAGCACAGAATGAGGCCATTCGTCCCATCTTTGGAAGAGCTGCCCCTTCAGTCTCACTCCCCCGCTCTTTCGTTAAATCCTTGCAAAGTTTCCCTCTTCAACTTTGTGTAGAATGGATTTTAAGATTACTGTGAAATCTGTCGTAATAAAGCACAGCCACTAATATAAAATCCACACCGTTACAGCAAGCGCTTTTAATGTTACAACTTCAAAAATATGAAGCAATCGAGATGCATACAAATATGTGGATACTGATAAACGCTACAGTCTAATGGGTAAAAAGCAAAAAGAGGATGGTGACAGATAAATTTATTTCTCCACAAATACCTTCAATTTGTTCTTGAGCTTCAAGCTTGCTTAAGAAGTCTATTGGTTTTCAATTCATCTGCATCAAATTAAGTTCAATATAGTTCTTCCAATAATCCAAACTGATTACAGAATCTGCCAATATAGTTAATTTACAGCAACCCATTGCAAAGTTTTTTTTTGATGAGCTTATTTCAGTTTTATATGGTTACACTTGCCTGGTTTTATCCATAAGAAGTTTTGCTCTAGAGCACCAAAATAATTGCTTAACAGGCAATACACTACAAAGATTCTCGGGGGGGTAAGATACATAATTTGAAATGCAATAAAAAATAGACTTCAATTAAATATTTATTCATGGTTCGGCTACAATTATAAATTCCTAATCCAAACCTCAAAAGTTTAAAATTCACAAAATGCTCAGGCTGAAAACTTAACATAAAACAAATTCAATGTCTATTTTTATATTCCCGACAATCTTCTCTCGCGTGTGTATATTTGTTCCTCAAATTCTACTCCACCGTAACTCAAATTGACGTTATTAATAGAAATAAAAGTAATAATAATGTCTCAAGGGAAAACAAAATCATGTTAGAAAAATTAACCCAGTTTTTTCACTTGTAAGTTTCTAGATTTTGTGTTGCATTTCACATTTTTGGCACTTTGCAGGTGTTCATTCTGTCTATTATTAGTAACGGCAGCCGTGCCACCAGCTCTTCAGTTGCACAACATTCACATGCTATTTAGCAATGAGGTTTGATATATCGCTCAATAGCTTGCAATTGTTCCTAAACCCCGTGTCAGTCTGACGCCACTCATTACTGGCCCCCATCAAAAAACTGTTCTAATCTCATTTTCTGCTGTTGCATCTACTCTGTAGAGAGATGTATTGCCTTTGTTCATCAATCATAGTGCTCCTGGTTTGAAAACTCCATCTTTACAGAAATTATATATCCTTGTCCCCCATCTCCTCTCTATCTCTCTCGCTCAGGAGTCAAACATGTGTTTCTGTAACCATATCTATTGAAGTGGCTTAATTGAGCAAGATTTAACATGAATCTGTTAGAAATACATCGCAAGTTGACCTTTTATTGTAACAAATACGATGAAGTCTTTTTATAATAATAATCGTTGCATTTGATACAGCACTTTTCACATCTTATCGACGCTCAAAGCGCTTCACAGAATACACCGTAAAGTGAATTGACTGTCTATTTGTGGGCGAAAAGTGGCAGTCACTTGCGCACAGTAGTGTCTCACAAACAGTCGTGGATTGAAATGACCAATTTTTTTATCATAATATTTTTTGGGGAGGGATTATTATTGGGCATGTGTGTGGAGTAAGGAAACTTGCCCAAGGTTTCGCCCTGATCTGCCTGGTTTCGAACACAGGTTTCACGCTCGTAAGGTGAGTGCTCTAACCACTGAGTGCGCATCTGTCATTTAAACAGAAGACTCCTTAAGATATATCCAATTATATATTTTTTAAAAGTTTCAACGTTTTAAAACAAAGTCCACCTGCATTTTTTTTAGTCTATGTTTCAAATGCTACGTCACAGGTTTTAAGGTGCATCTGTTCTAACTGCTCACGTATCACCTTGCAGCAGGGTCAAGTACTTCAAGATAGATCACACAGACGAATGGCTCTGCTTTTGCAGAGAGGATGGTGGGGACCAGTGATTTAATATGTCAGTGCTGTCTGACCCAAATAACTCAGTGTTTGAGTGGATGCAGAACAAAGTCGCACCTTTGAAAGGTCGTTTTCCATCACAAATGGTCATCGATACACTTCTGTCAGTCAGTCTAACTATCCAATTTTCTTTGCTTCCCTCCTCCAGTGACTCATTCTGCTTGGGAGGATAGACCGGGCGGCCAGACGTTCAGGCAACAACAACAACAACTTAAACTTATAAAGCGCCTTTCACGTCGGGAGGACGTCCCAAGGCGCTGCACAGGAGGCGTGTGACCTAAGGAGGCGTGTGACCTAAGGAGGCACTTAGGAAACGGGAGCATTAGAACCACGGACTAGAATTAACATGAGAGATCAGAAACACAGGGTGAAAGAGAGATATTGAACAACTGAGCATTTATATTGTACTGTTCACACAGAACGACGCCCTGAAGCCCTTGCAGGAGCGAGTAGCGCTGAAGGAGTGAGAAAGGAGTGAGAATCCGTGACAAGAAGCTTTTCGGAATGATAACTAGCGCACTTTATTATGGCTGGCGCTTTAAAATTATAATAATAAGCAGTTGCAGTCAGACCCCGTTGGACCTCGCTTCAGGAACCTGCGTTTTCAGCGGCTTGAGACGTCCTCCCGACATGACAGGCGCTCTACAAATGTAATTTAGTTTGTTGTTGTTGTTCGTACACAACACAGTCACTCGATTGACCATGTAGTTAAGCCAGTACCTGGTCAGAAATCCTGCTAGCCCTCCGATATACCGCAAAACAATAGCTCTTTGTCATTTAGAAGGATATAATGTTTCTGACGTACGTTATTGATGATGGGAAGTCAATCCCTAGTGGAAGAAACGTTTTTTTTTTTACGGCTCTTCAGGTAGGGGGATGCTGTACAATGGCACACAATATAAATGTGAGGCAAGATATAAACTGCGCTGTACCTTTGACAATAGCCTAGTTACTATGAATAGAAATCGTCACCACGAGAGTACATTCCGAGCAAACCACATACGAACTTAAAATGCCTAAATGCAGAAAGATTTGCATCCAACAGAATTCATTTCAAACCCCAAAAGTAGATATTTTCTGCAAAACCCCCCCATTAAAATTGACGTATTTGAACACCACTTTATGCTGTTTTTCTGGCCAGATTGCAGCCGCCGCCTGTAGCACAAATGTACGGATTACACAGAGAGACAGGCCATTTCATTGTTTTATAATAATATATAATATATAATCATATATAAATAATATATATATTTAATATAATATATAATAATATTTGAGTAAGACTACATCTGCAGCAACTTGGACACCAAGACGTGCGTTCATCAAGCCAGTGTGCTGTCGCTTGTTGAAATGTTTAATTACACTGATAATTCTAAACCCATCAGGATCTGTTTGGGATTGCATTTTTCCGTCCTCAGTTCAACAGCCTTAAAAATGGGGACTCGACCGCAACAGACGGGGATTTTTAGACAGATTTTCTAGTCTGGGTCTGCTTCTTATAAAGAAATGGAAGCATCTTATAACTTAATGGAATATGTGGAGCCCTGTAGCTCAACGGTTAGAGTATTCGCCTTACAAGCGAGAGACCTGTGTTCAACTCCAGGCAGGTCAGGGGTGAAAACTTGGGCAACTTTCCTTAATCCACACGCCTGATAATCATCCCTCAAAAAAACACAATAATAAATTAGTCATTTCAATCCACGACTGTTTGTGGAGACGCTGCTGTGCGCAATTGGCTGCTGCATTTTACCACAAATATACAATCAATTCACTTTACAGTATATTCTGTGAAACTCTTCGAGACATGTAGCAGATGTGAAAAGCATTATATCAAATGCAAGGATTATTATCATTATTATAGTAAGTGTAGGTATCTAGGGTAGAGGATACATCATCTTACTTGACATATCCATATATTATTTGATGCATAATTTAAATGGGGGTTCAAGCTCCTTATCATAGCTCCCTTGTGTTAAACGTAAAAAAGGAACTTAAAAAAGACAATCTTGCAGGACTATGGGATAAGAGCCCAGGAGGAATGGGACTAGTCAGCAGCTCTTTCAAAGAACAGGCACAGACACGATGGGCCGAATGGCCTCCTTCTGTGCTGTGAGACTGTACGATTCTATAATGTTCCTAACACTGAAAAGAAAAAGTATATTGAAGCTACCGACTACAGATTTCTGTACCTAAATCTATCTTCATAATTGATGGGACCCCAGGAGTATTGCAAACCCGGTGAAAAAAAAGTTCCATATTTAAAAAAAAATGTTTTGTGTTTGGTGGGTTAAGCAGTTTAGAAAGCTTTGATCCTCACCTTGCTCCAGAATTACTTGTTCAAAGACTTCATTTACCAATCAAACTATTTATGATTTTCCATGGTGGAACAGCTGACATGATTCATTCACTCTGTGAACTCCAAATCAATACCTTCTTCAAATGGAATGAAACAGGATCAGTGGGCAGGTAACCTCTGTGAAGTTCACTGGTCCACCCTCCTCTCCCCCTTTTACTAACGAGTTTCTTTGAACTTTTAAAAAGTAAATTAAAAAAAATCTAAGCCACACAAGAGCTGCAGTTACACGGTAGCCAATGTGTAACATTATCTGTGCCAGAATAACCATTTAAAGTAGTCCCCAAATCGATGTCAATTCAACAGTTATTCATCAAGCCTTGAATTGGGGGCAGCACGAGAGGTCAATGTGTACTCTCACCACAGATGCATTATAGTTAAAACATTACAGAAATATAAGTAATCGTCTCTGCCAACCGATCTCACTGAGTCAATCTCTTCCTGAAAACAAACAACCATTCTTTCTCCCAATTATCTATAAATTACGCTATCACCCACCATGGCCTCGTCTGCAAAAACTCAAATGACAGTAGCATTGAAACTCATGCATATCACATTATTTTCCTACGAAGTGGATCCATTCACATCCAGCTTCAGTGCAAGGAGCTTTCGTTAGAATAATAAGAATCCTTGCATTTGATATTATACCTTATTTTGGCGTCAAGATGTCTCAAGGCCGATTTATTTAAAGTTTAGTGAAAGTAATAAGTGACATAAAACTGGAAAGTCAACAAGAATATCATTGTACATTGCGGCTTTTTCTTTTACCATTTATTGTGTCCGCTGCATGAAAGTAAAAAAACTCAAACAATCCAAATGATGTTACGTGGAATAGGTTTGAAACATCGTTCCGTTTTGCACCATAACATCCACAGTCAATATCTTAATGCTTTAACCTCTTCCCTCCGGTATATTCTGTTACTGAACAAAGATTCCTTTCACAGCTTCACTGTGATATTATACTTCAAATGAACAGATATAAGACAATATTATCAGTCTGACTATATGCAGCGAATAAGCTTCAGCAGAAGCTTAAATCATTATTGATTTTGCCCATGTGGTGTGATAGACGATTTCAAAGGCAACCAAAATATTTACCAATGAGTAACACACACAAATTTGAACTTATTAATGTGCCATTCATTGTTCTGTGTCCAATCACTGTCAGTGTAGAATGATATGCAGAGTCAATCTGTGTATTTATATAGGTACAAATGAGATATCAATCTCTGCATCATAGGCCAATATTCATCCTGCACTGACTTTGAATTCTATCGCATCTTGGTATTGCTTTGTGACTTCAGTACACTACTTTAATGAGCATAATATCAAGAAGCATTTGTGGAATGATTCAGCAGCACTTATGTTCCCAAGTCCATTAACAATAACTCTCATCCACTTCACCGAGTAACACAGATATAACAAAACCCTCTCCCCCAGGTTTCTGACCTGAACAAATAGCCCAAACGAAACAAATACACATTCAAAACATCTAGTAATAATAATAGTCCTTGCTTTTGACATAGCGCCTTATCACCTCTTCAAGACATATCAAAGCGCTTCATGTAATATACTGTAAAGAGCAGTGACTGTGGGTATGTATATACACACACAGGATCCCACATCAGTCCAGGGATACTTCAGAAATACACATTGAAAAGCAATTCTCAACCTACGCGTGGAATTGATGTGATTTTGCGCTGAAGGTTTGCACTGCATAACAAATCCTCTGCCATCACACTGAACATTTACAAGTCCATCAGAACAGAGTTCCCTCTCTCACAAATTGCTTCTCATCAGATTTTAAAAGCACAAGTTTAAACACAAATCTATTTAATAGAGCTCAGATAGCTGTGAACATTATGTATATCTTTTTTTTTGATAAGTTCAAATCCCAAATTGTACCAGATACTTTTTTTTGAGTCCAGATGGACTTACGTCCTCCTACTTCTCCCTCCTCATCCACCCACCAACAAAACATATAAATAATGAGACAATAAAATACGCCGATCACCAAAATATTATTTTGTCTTGACAATCCTTTCAAAAGAAATATTACAGACCAGCTAAAAGGTATAAGGTTATTACTGACAGGGATTTACTCAAACCTTCGTTTTGAAGGATGTAGCTTTCAATCCAGAGCCCTTCAGTATCTTTGTAATAATAATAATGATAAGACTTGCATTTGATATAGCGCTTTTCATGTCTTCTAGACATCTCAAAGCACTTTACAGAATATACTGTAAAGTGAATTGACTGTATATTTGCAGGCAAAACGAGGCAGCCAATTCCACACAGCAGTGTCCCCACAAACAGTCGTGGACTGAAATGACCAATTTATTATCATTTGTGTTTTTGAGGGAATATTATCAGCTGGATGATAGAAGACACTGGTCCATCCTGTTCGCCTTCCACCATCCCTGACAGTCGCTTGACATGTTGTGCCCTGAACTATACAATATATCCGAAGATATTTATTTTCTAAACAGATATCTATCTAATTTGTTCTTGAAACAAACATCACTTTCTGATTGCACCTCCCTCCCTCCCTCCCTCCCTCCCTCCCTCGGGAATCTGTTTCGTCTATTTACTGCTCACTCCACAGTCTTATCCCCCCTCAACAACAGGCTGTGTCCTCTGGTGCTACTGCCACAACACTTGGCTTAAGATCAGGGTTCCCTTCTGGGAGTAAAATTAAGCTTTTTGGTGGCTGGTAGAATCTCAATTGGAAGCAATGACCAATGCAATAAGAGTGTGCCAGAAAGAAAGACAGAGAGAGAGAGAGATCAGTTTTTTCTAAAAAACACACACACACACATTTCTGGGTTTTACTGGTGCCTTAATTGATGAAAAAGGTCAAAATACTAAAAAAAAATGTCCCAATTACCAACGCTTGCCTTCGCTCTGCGGCTGAGGTGCAAAATAAAATAACGCAATGCAATGTTGAAATTGTCAGGATACCATCAAACTGAAGCAATTACTTCTGTGGTCATTCCCATCGAGAGAAATGAAGTGGGTCAGGCCTTTTGCCTACAGTACGTAGCGCTTTGATGATGGGAATCAAAAGAAAATTGGCTGCACAGCAAAAGTAAGATGCATCAAAAACAATTTCAAACAGCGAGTTTAAATAACCACACAGAGGTCTAAAGTCATTTTTCTATCTAGCAGCACATACCGAAAAGCCATCATTATAATACACTGAGAGTCATGGAATAGTTGATAATACCTACATAACATTAATACGTGGTAAGGAATTTCACTACAAGCGCACGGTCTTTGCAGAAAATATGAAACGATCAAAAGATTTTGCAGATTAATATTACTGCAAGTCAAGGAATCAATGTACGCTCGCTATAAAATTATTATTTTTTAATGTGTATTGAATTTAAAGATAATAAGACCCATTACCTGATAATTATCAGTCCTTACTGCTATTAAATCAATGGCTGTTCCAGTCAATAGTTTTGCCACATTGAGTGGCGATACCTTTATGTTGAGACCACACGTTATTATCTCTCTCTTCCGAGACAGAACCATGACCGTCCAGATCACTTCAAGATACCACAAGAAAAAGAGTCTATTACCTCTCCAAGTATTGTAATGAGTATCTATCATTAACTGCTGACAGACAGGGAGTCGTGTTATTTAATCACATGTCTGAAATTGTTTGTTAATTATTGAAAATAGTAATATTATTAAAACTAAATTATCAAAGCTAACTAGCTTCGAGTATATATATATCGGGCCTTTATGATGAAGACTGTAAAGACAGATGCTTTGAAATATAGTGGCCTACCATGAATGAAAGCGCCCCCATCAAATTTTACCCTAAATCCTGGGTGTAATTGTTCAATTCTTGAAAGAGTAATAACATTTCTATGTGTTGTTTTCAATGGATTTTCTTTTTTTCTGGTAATAAGTAAAATGAAAACTCATCTTCACCAGTTCACAAACATTTAGAATCCACTGAGTAACAACAATCACAACAACAACTTGTATATATATAGCGCCCTTCGCCTCGGGCAGCATCTCAGAGTATCACCCAATAGAAATCTGTTGGGAGTCCAATATTAAAGCTTGTCCCACCTTTTGCGTTTGTATCAAAAAAATTGCTTTGATTTGATTTGATGTGAAAGGAAGTGATTAATGATTGGAAGCAAAGGAGGGAGACAATAACAGTTGTCACTTTCAGCTGTGCAAAATCTCCCTTTAGCCGTTCGAGTAGGTCGATGCAGTCATGTGTCATAGGTCTGATTAACAAACCTTTGCCTGGTGATATACCCTAAAGATATGTTCTAATGAGCCACACTGTAACCAGCCACTCTGACACTCGTAAATTTTTAAGAGGTGAGATTCTGAACATGTTGGTTGTTGACACAACTCGAGTGATGGGAAATCCAAGGGCACTACTTTGAGAAAAATATCTCAAGGACATCTATCCTACAGTGGGTTTGTGCTCTAGGTTAATGATCAAGCAGCTAAGATGTAAGAAACAAACCCAATGGCAGCTACAGTGATACAGACAATGGCCATTTTAAAAATGTACCATAGTAACAGAATAGATGTTATCCAAATCACATTATTATGATATCTGTGGCAGAGGAATTAATGCATCAGATCTATTTCTGTTTCTGAGCCACTATCCAGGAATTGTTACACTGAATAATATTACTGCAGGAATAATAATCTGAAAGATTCATTTTCTTACTATACAGGAGTTAAATGCATCATTTTGTTTGCACCAGCTGCCCATATAGAATCTCAGATGCAAACTCAATAAGGGAAAGAAGTGAATTTGGTATAATGTTCCTCTTTATAATGCTGCTCCACATTGGCGGGGGGAAAAAAGAAAATCTATATAAAGATTTCAACCCTAACATCATATAATCCAAATGAAAAGGCTCGATTTAGCAGCTAACATTGTAAACGTTACAAATGTAACATTTGTGAAGTCTGCTCTGGAGCATTCTTGAAAAGGTTTATTTTATGTACACTGATATCGACTGTACAACTCAAAAACAGATCATTCAGCCTAACTCCTGCAGCTTAGTGGTTAGAGCACTTGGCTTACAAGTGAGAGACCTGGGTTTAATTCCCGTCAGTTTAGGGCGAAACCATGGTCAAGTTTCCTTACTCCACACGCCTGATAATAATCCCTCAAAAAAAATCATAATTTGGTCATTTCAACCCACGACTGTTTGTGGGGACGCTGCTGTGTGCGATTGGCTGCCACAGTTCGAATATCCGGTCAATTCACTTTACAGTACATTCTGTGATGCGCTTTGAGACGTCTAGAAGACGTGAAAAATCCTATATCAAAAGCAAGGATTATCATAATATTCATCCCAAGTCTTCACTCATGCCTTACTCCCTCCCAGACCCTTTTAGTCCCTTCTCCCTCCCGCATATATACTGGCTTCCTATTAAACTCTTCTGCTTCAACCACCTGTTGGCTCGTTATAAGCCAAGCTACACTTTCCATATAATGCCAGGTAACAAGTGAGACGGTTATGCAAAAGAATTGTAGCTCATTTAAAAACGAGCCAAGAATGCTCAGTAGCCAACTCCCATTATTCAAAGCGATTTCTCCTTACCTGACTTGCAAAAGTTCAGCAAAGGCTTCACTGCCAGCCAGGACATAGCTGATCCCGATTGAGATGCTGGAGAAAATTCAAACAAAAACAAAATAATTTTTTTCAATTTGCCCACAAAACACACAGTCAATCAATCCGCTTTACAATACTACCTGTGAAGCACTTTGAGTTTTGTCGATGATGTAATGAGGGGCTATATCAAACGCAAGGATGATTATTGTATTTTTATTGAAAACTGTTTTGCAGAGCAACATTTTTAATCAACACACAACACCGGATCATTGTGCTAATATAGGCTTCAAGTAATAAAAGATTTTAAGCTTGAAAGATTTGCAAACTCAGTATTTAAAGTCATCAGGACATTTTGCGTATTTCACTAAAAAGCAGCATTTTATCAACACCTTTTGTGTGTTGGTCACATCTCTATTGAGTCTCGGTAAAGAGGTTAAAACACGGTACTGCAGGTGATAACAGATTACGTTTGTTACAGACGAGCTGGGAGTTTTTATGATGCATTCGACAATCTTTCCTAATTCCCTTCATGTTCTCTCAGACAGTCTAGAGAGAGTTCTATTGATGCTGAACGATCATTGAGTTTTGACCATCATGACCAATTTAAAGTGTTACACACACTTCACACTTGCCTCATATCTGCCAGACACCCCTGATCATGTAATCAATGGCAACTAACTTGTATTGACCCACACAGCATCAATTGGCACTTTGTTTCTTCCCCCTCAAACCAAACATTTCAAAATATACTTTGCTAGTGGTGGACGAATAATCACTCAATAGATGGAAAACAATAGACTCACTTAGAATAGGTTCAACGAAAATCGTAGTGTCCGTCGATATTGAATTTTTCCGATACCGATATATCGGTGAGCTCATATTGATGTATACCGATATATCGATATCACCAGGTTTTTTTTACTCAGGTTCCAAACCGTTACGTATGAATGGCTTGGGAGGATTGTGTGCAAGTCTGATTGTGTTTGCTGGTGGGGGGAAGGGCAGAAGAGGGATGCGCGCGCATTCAGATATGCGTGCTGTACGCCCAGGAGGTTTGCAATGCAGGCGACAAGGTCTTCTATTGAATGCTGTCTATGTACACAGGCCTGAGTGGCCTGCTATGGAAACATTGCAACAGCTGGGAAACCCAATCTTCACACACTGAATTAACTGGGTGGAGTGGAAAAGGCTCCCGCCATCGGGTTACACAGCTCCGTTCAACCTGGATTGGTTTTTATGGTTAGTTTAAGGGAGCCTAATAGGCAACTTCGCCAACCGTAACTGTGGAGTTACATAGAATTATTGACATTATTTTCAATTGTACAACAGACCTCTGATTGTTGAAACAGTCAAACGCTTTATTGCAATCAGTGAATTCAAATATTAAAGCGGGTGTGGGGGATAGAGCCCTTTGGCGCTTTAAGAAAATTAAGCTCTTGTGTGCATTGTGTCGTCAAGTACATTTGAACCTTTGGTTGTATATTTTCTGTATGCTGTGACGTGGCATTTGTTGATGATATACCGATATTTTGTGGATATGCCGATTTTTTTCATACTGAATTTTTCGATATACCAATATATTCAAATTTCCAATATCGGGATATAAATATGAAAAATTATACCGATATATCGATATATCACCGGACACTACTACATAGTATCTATGTGCACCCCACTCATGAGGTCCGATTTTCTTGATGTAAAAACAATTAAAGTTTCAAAGTCCTTGTATCTAATCCCAATGTTGAATGTGTCTCAGGATTATCAGATATCAGATTACAACAATTTAATCTGACGAGCGCAAAAATGGCTGACAAAAATCTGACATACAAAGCAACACAATCAAATTGAATATTTTCAGTTTGATAAGAAGATTAAATCCACACAAAACAACTAATCAAGTAACTTTGAACCATGCACACATTCATGCAAACAGATCATGGGCTTTTTGCTTGTAGAAACATGGTAATGTGTAGAACAGGGTGAATACCTGTATTAGGAATTAGCCTTGTTTTTCATAGATTACAGTCAGTATAGAAACGGCGATGACCGCCACTCAGCATTGGTCCAGAAGTGGGGGATGACGTTCAAACAAAATGGAATGGCGCTAACATATTGGTAATTATGTTGGGACACTAACAACAAGATATCATCCTGCAGCTTGTTGCAAAATAAAACCTCTCCTGTCCCTTTAAACCATTCCAGTCATTCATGTTCTTTAAGAGACTCTTGTTCTACATGCACAAATGTATCCCTTGGGATAGCAAGTGACTAAATGCAGCAATCAACAGCAGTGCATGTTACCACCATATTCCCAATGCCTTTGTCGTTTACAAATTGACAGCTGCCTCTTGAACTTAATTTATCGTTGCCAATCTGATGACGATTCCCAGGAAATGTGTGAAATGCAAGGATTATTATTATTTTCCATCTGAAGTGGGGGGGGGGGAGGGGGAGAAACAGAATGCAAGAAAAATCTGGGAGGAAACCTTGGGCGGGGGAGAAAATAATGAATGGAAAATGCAGTATTGTGCTATCGCTGACAATAACCGTTTCCAAATATTTAAATTATTTCACCGCACCGGAGCTTTTTACATCCGTACCAAATTACTGTAAGTCACGGCAGATGTAAGGATTTTAACATTTCTGCTCTGGAAAGCAACGAGCGACAGTATTATCCCAGAGGAAGCTCAAAGAAATGACAAACACCCACACTAAAGACTGCAGCATCTGTCAGCTTCAGAAGAACCTACACATAATTAGCTGAATATTGATTGCATAGGTGAAGTGGATTATTGTTTAAGTCTGCATGAAGGGGGCTCTAATGATTCTGGGAAGGCAAGGTTTCATTTTAACTGATGAACCAACCCCCAACCAGCCAGAGATCTCATCAGAAGGTGATCTCGGTATCAATCAGAAGATATTTACACAAGACTCTCTTGAAGTCTCTCATCTTTGGGAGGGGAGGGTGGTGGATTCACAAGGGCCCAGCTCACTTCAATGCTAAGCTTTTTATTTGAAGAGAACACGCACACACACACACACTCAGATACACGGTTAGGATGCAATAAGTCTTGTGCGAGGTCTGAGTAAACTGGTGTACGATTCCATTTGCAGATAAGACTTCCGTGTTTTCATTAACCTTTTCTTTTTATGAGCAAATGAGCTGCAGCTTCTGCCAGCCGAGCTCAGCGTGAGACAGAGCAATGACATTTTCAATACCGGCAAAGAAGTGTCATAAAAAACTCCATCACTGGCCTTTGTCGTTTCTCAGCAGGAGAATATACCCAGCAAGCTCCATGCTCACCTTTACACAGAGAAGCACCAGTAATCAACACACTGTGATTTATTGGTTGAAGAACATCAAACGCATATATACCCACCACCCAACATCCCCACACACACCTTCCAGCCCAACACACCTCACTCCACCCACCCACCACACACACCATACTCCCCCACCCACACATACCCAAACACTCTCATGTACCCACACATGCACTCACGTACACACCCCACACACACACTCACACCCCACACACCCCACCCCACATACACACCCCCACACTCCACACACCCACCTACCCCACACACATACCTCCCAAGCACACTCCACCCACACCCACCACCCCCACATACACAACAACAATTAAATTATATTTGTACATACTACCCCCCCCCCCCCCCACCCACACACACACACAGCCCCCATATACACCCCACCACTGAAAATCTTTCTCCTTTGGATTTTAAAAGCAATAGATTCTGCAAAAAATATATTTGGGTAATATAACAAGTCTGGCCAGGTCTCAGATAAAAATACCTAAAGTAACTGACTTCAACATGAGTCCTTTTCCAACTCCAGGGTTTCATTTGAAAGCTTCACAATAAAGTTTTTTTTTTTTTTTTTTTTTTTAAATGGTACTTTGGTAGTTTCAGTAGATCAGTATTTAGTTGGCACAAACTTATGAAATGGGTAATGAAGTCTGATTGCATTGGTAGTGATGTGTTGAAAACAGTGGAAAATTGATCAAACAACCTGTTTTATATATTTTTTTCAATGACCACCTTCATTTAATAATTTGGCCACTCAATCCACGACTGTTTGTGGCAGTTAATTGCTATGCGCAATTGACTGCCACATTTCGTCCACAAAAAATACGGACAATTCAGTTTACAGTATATTCTGTGAAGCGCTTTGAGATGTCTCAATAATAATAATGCTTGCATTTGATATAGCGATTTTCATATCTTATCGACATCTCAAAGCGCTTCACAGAATATACTGTAAAGTGAATTGACTGTATATTTGTGGGCGAAACACGGCAGCCAATTGCACACAGAGTATACCACAAACAGTCGTGGATTGAAATTACCAATTTATTATAGGTTTTTATTATCAAAAATGTGATAAGACACTATATCAAATGCATTGATTAGCAAATGCAAGGATTATTACTAACCGATGTGCTGGGGCTAAATTCCCAAATCGCTTACAAGTTTGTAAAAGGTACAAATGGCACATAAACCATATAAAATCCCATTCAATCATCAATCTACACTGTGTATGTGTAATTCAATGCAGCTGGTAAGTGTCACATAATGGAAGCCTACTGCTTCCCTCAACCAACATAGTTTCTTCTTAAACTGATATTTTATAGACTGAATTTCCTCATTGAAATGCTGGTAATATCATTTAACACCTAAATCGGGTACATTTCATAATGCAACATTTATAAGGTTATAAAACCTTATCACTTATACTTATGTTTTCTGCAAATCCACATTTTCTGGTCATCATTTAAATTCACTCCAGGTAGATGTTTCCCACGAGCCTATTTATATTGCGTGTCCACACTGTGCAGATTCACACTGAGCCCCTACACACTAAAACATGTACCATCACATACGCAAGCACTCTAACTACATCTCAAAAGCAATCTCAAGCTCAAACTTTAATTAGCTCATCTTCAGGTTAGCAGAAAGCAATTTCTGGCCTCCTCGCTGCTGGGTATAAATTAGGAATCCTTAAAAAAAAACCTGTTCCATTACAAAAAAAAGGGCAAAACTGTATTACAAACTGCTAAGATCCTCCGCAGGAGGTTTAATTGCACTGTGATGTCTGCATCTTAAAACAGTAGCTTGTGTGTTGCTTTGCATTCTGCGGCAATACCTCTCAGAGGTGCACCAATTTGAGGTGATTTTCACCAGGCTCACACAAAACAAATCTCTGGAAATAAGCATAAACCCTAATTTCCCTGCGCAAATAAAGACTTTCATCGATCAAAAAGGATAAATGAGCAAAATGAGCACAGGTGCCACTCGAATATAGCACCGATCCTGAGAATTATTAGGTTGCAGAGAGAGAGAAAAAAAACATGCATCAATATGGTGCACGCAAGACTGAAAATATCACCACTAAACGTCTATGGACAAAACAAGATCTATTGGAAAAATATGTGGTGTTTTGATTTTAGTATTTTATCCTGCAATCACACGACTCAGTCTGCAGCAAATTTATGTGATATTCCATTGAATCAACGCAAAAAACATCAATATCCAACACCCAGTTCAGGCAAGTGATATCACCTCGGGAAGTCTCTCATGCAAAGTCTCTGCCTTGATTTCAGTTTGTTTCTAATCTGGCAGCAATAAAGTGTTGAACTTTCACAAAATATAGTTCAAAAGATCTCGGCTGTTTAAACTTTATCGAAGAACCTTTTTACTAGTTTAAGTAGTTTAAGTCTCTTGACATGTCTCAAATTATATATTTAAAGACAGAGTGTACATGCAGAATTCTCCCTTGCAGTGAAAGATGGGATAGGGAGCCGAAGACACAGTGCAAACTCTTGAGTTACATTATAATAATAATGTTTACATGTGATGCTGCGCAATTCACGTCTTCTAGACGTCTCAAAGAATATATGGTAAAGTGAACTGACTGGATATACGTTGGTGAACATTAAGAAAGGTTATGTTCCTTTGTAGTTAAATGTACAAAGGTAACATTGGTTTTGTTTTACATTTCTGAGCCAACTACCTCCCTATAAGTTTAAATTGTTTGGTGTGAGTTAAAGTACCTTATAATGTACTTTATTCTTGCTGAGTACATTATCAGCTAAAGTGTGGAATTAGCGCAAATTGTTTTAGCCCCTATACGATATTCACTGGATATTAATATAGATGGCGTTTCAAATGGCTCCCAAGTACAGAAACATTTCTCCCACTTAGTGTGCGATGCGCTTCATTAACTGAAATCTTTCTAGCGTTCTTCAGTGGAGTCTACAACAGTGTTACAAGCAGTTAGGCTGTAATCATTCCTTTTCAATAGGCAAGACGACAAACAAAATCCCTGAGTCAAAGTAATCGTCTTAAAAAAAAACGAGCCATTGGAGAGGTCCGAGTGGTTTCTCTTCAATGAATACATTGGACGGCTCGGCAAACTAGTAAGAATATTTATTAAACGACTAGGACATTTCTGACAAGCAAATATGTTCTTTTACAATCCTCGCTCAGCAATTGATGATTAACACAGAGTGGTTACACCATCCAGGGTGGATCTGAATCATCAATAAAAGCCGCATGTGAAGATCTGCTACTGTTATTAGGCAGCTTTTGGACAGCAGGCGAACAACACACACTCCGGTAAAATGAGTCTGTGTATGAAGAGGAACCTGGGAGTTCATTTGCTTTGGCACTGGACTTGACATTGGCACAAAATCTCAGTGAACATCAGTGTCACAACATCTTATTATACTCAAGTGTCTGAGGCACAGAGTAACTCCAAAACGACCTGCCCCAATAAAACAGATTGGAAAGCGCTCAAAATTGCATTCAGGGCTTTTGCAGTTTGATCAGCATACATACACGTTGTGAGAATCTTTTTTTTCTTCTAAACCCTCATTATATATATTTATATGTATATATATATACGATACATATATATCAATAATAATCCTTGCATTAGATATAGTGCTTTTCACATCTTGTCGACGTCTCAAAGCACTTCACAGAATACACTGCAAAGTGAATTGACTGTATTTGTGGGTGAAACGCAGCAGCCAATTGCCCCACAAACAGTCGTGGATTGAAATGACCAATTTTTATTTTAAAAAAATGTTTTAGGGATTATTATTAGGTGTGTGGAGTAAGGAAACTTGCCCAAGGTTTCGCCCTGACCCGCCTGGATTTGAAACACAGGTCTCACACTTGTAAGGCGAGTGCTCTAACCACTGAGCTACAGGAGCTCATTGGTGCTGGGTTGTACAGAATAAAAAGTAAATTCAAGAAAAAAACATGGCTTACAAATGCAGCATCAGATGGAGACTGAAAGCGTAACTCAGGTATTTGTTGAGAAAAAGGACACCCAGTATGTGTAGGTTTGGCACCTGTTCCTCCTCACAACGATCAGCTCCGTTTGCCTGGCGCAGTAAAACGTGCCCTGAAACAAAAGATTTGAATGGTTAAAAGTGAGGGAAAACAGAAAGGAAGGAAGAAATGAGTTAGTTATCTGTACATTCAGTTGTGCAAAAAAAAAAGTTATCAAAAAGGAATGGCAATTAATGGGTAGAATTAGAATAATCCGATCTTGGAAGAAGCTTCCACGCTTTAAACGATGCAAAATAGGCAACAGATTTTTTTTTGTGGACAATTGAACATCTAAATTTTCATTTGAATGAGATGCTTGATTTAATGCTGGAAAGTAATTACTTTTTTCATACAATGGAGCAGATACATTTTGAGATATCCTGTTTAACCTGCCGAGGAAATGAAAAATTTTCATAAAAAGAAGCGAATGTGCATATTCCTTTTGCCCACAAAATACTTCACAGTGTACTCTGTGAAGTGCTTTGAGACATCAAAGACGTGATAAGGCTCTACATCAAATGCAAATAAATGCAAGGATTATTATTATAATTATTATTATAATAATGCATGATTGGCCATAATAAGTAAAGATTTCCACAAGGAACTAAATCATGGCAAAGTGGATTTTTTCTTTATCAAACTTTGAGAAAACATAATAGGACTTATTGCTGGGTGGGCAGTCATTTTCATGTCAAGCAGTGAGCAAATCTCTCACAATGTGACATTTTAACCTAGGTACATGCACACATGGCTTAATGTTGCTGATTAACTAGAGATTCTAGTTAAAATAGGATGGATTGATACTAATCACACCTACACCCAATTTTCCACAAGTCACGCAGCATAGTGAAAGTTAATTTGAAGGTGACTTTAAAACCGCATAATTAAAATTGGCTCGTATTATTTTTTTTAAAAAGGCATTCCTGCAGAAACTAGTTGGGAGTAAAGAATACAACAAAATGTGCAAAACCATCTATAACTTATTAGCCTTTGCTCAAGATTGTAACGGTTGAAATCTCTGTTTTGGGGGAGAGGAGGAAGGGGAATGGGATTGATACACTCTCCTGGAATGAAAGAAAGTGTTGCAGAAACCACTTACTTTGCCTCTTTCTTATTGTTAAACGTGTTGGGTTGGCCAACTCAATTCATTATAATATCCGCGTTGACGTTGTGTATACGCTTATCCAGCTGCAAGGTTGTTGTGGTTGCATTGAGTTCCATTATTCATGAGCGCGGGTCGAACTGAACCAAGTTACAGTAACTCGAGATAATCCCTACATTCTCTCACTAAGGCTGTAACATTTCACATTGTGAGGGTTTTAAGAACACCAGCCATTAATTCACTTTATATGTACATCAAACAGTTGTCCTCAAAAATAGAAAATATAATAATGTTCCTATTGAACAATGAGGTTTCAAGATAGCGTGTTTATTTGAATGAATACAGTAGCCTATGACACATTAGTAATCGTTTTCAGTTTTCCTATATTTTGTGATATACACAATTCCCTCTTCTTAAAAGACATTAGTAACAGGGAAAGGGGGGATGAGACACACAGTAGTAAATTGCCATTATGTCTGAAAGAGATTGTGACTTCAAATTGCAGGATCCCTAGAGTACAAATGACTGTGGAACATGAAGGGCAACCAAAGTTTCCATTTATCAAGCACATTAGTGTGTGAGTATAACAAGTGAGGGATCTGGTAATCAAACCGAAAGGAGCAAAGATCTGTTTGAAGGTGAGAAAACAACCTGAGAACAACAAAATTAGGTTCACTCACAAAATATAGTCAATTAACT
This sequence comes from Hydrolagus colliei, assembly GCA_035084275.1. Taxonomy (NCBI): domain Eukaryota; kingdom Metazoa; phylum Chordata; class Chondrichthyes; order Chimaeriformes; family Chimaeridae; genus Hydrolagus; species Hydrolagus colliei. The sequence continues at coordinate 11,288,473 of CM068751.1, read as the reverse complement.
TTACAGTATACTCTGTGAAGCGCTTTGAGACGTCTAGAAGATGTGAACAGGTGCTATATCAAATGCAACGATTATTATTTTTATTTTTATTACAAGAGAAAATTGACGTTTTAAAACATGTGATTGTTTTTATCATTGTCAGACATTAGAAAACATGTTCAATTAATGAAGCTACTACAGTAATACTTTGGGGAAAGGATTTTTACTATGAACACAAATGACTGCTACAAAAAGAGATGATCAAATAATTAAGATGGAGAGAAAGCCAGAACTTCACACTCATCATTATAACTAACGTGTCAGGCAAATGTCATTACTGTAAATGTAATCCTTTGAGAATAAACACCTACTGAAAAATATTTACCACTTGAAATGAACCGCGTTAGGTATTAAGTAATGATGGAAAGCATATAACACTCGTAGGCTGACTTTACAGAGAAAAATAATTTCCAAGACAGTGTTTTTCAATTAGCATACAACATAGGCACAGCTCAAATTAATGACAAACAATTTTCATCAGGCAGCCTTTCAAATTTTTGTAAAAATTTGAATATCAACCCCCAAGCAAACGTATTTGGGAGATTACAACATTTCAATGATATGATAAATCTTAAATCCTTCCATTATACTTTGATGAGTGGGCGAAATCTAAACGAGGGGAAACAACAAAATTTAAATGACAAGTTACGAGTACTGCTTTGACCTGGAATAATTACTTAGCTTTCAAACTTGATTTGAAATCAAGTAGCGCAACTGATCAAGGAATGTTTAGCTGATTCAAAATACTGTAAAAAGCAAACCTCTTGCTATTTTGACTGATCCCTTTATATATGGTATTGCATCTTATGGGTAGCATTGGTGATAAATTTACTATAAAATCTGTGGTGCAATGCAAACTAATAAAAGTTTTCAATTGCCACCAGGATTGTAAAATTCCAGTTACACACTCCATGCAAACTTTACAGTGTCACAAAGCAACCAGTTGGTTAGTTACATCTATTGGACTAAGCATGGTGGGGGAACAGCACTATGCTACTCACTGATGAATCTTGATCCATCATTAATTCTTAAGAAACAAATTGGTTTTTATTATAAATTTTGATCTCGGCAAGAGATGAAATTTTTACCAATTGTGTTAAATTTGCAATGCTGTAATAAACCTGGGCTGGTAATATAATATGATAGTAATGGTGACATAAGAGTTTTCAAAATGCAAAATGAAGCTACTGTATACTGAAGTTAATTAGATCTTCCTCACAATGAGGTCACTTAAAAATAAATTACCCACCATCGACTTCTGATAATGTGACCCTGCCATAACTTGTTATTACCACAGAGGTCTATATCCCATCCAAATTGAGTTATGTATTTTCACATGTGTCTAACGGGCCACTCAGTCACCGAGCCCTTTCCCTTCAAGTGACAAGTTACCCCCACAATGATTCTGCCACGGAAGCAATAACCAGTGAGGAATGAGCTGAGAGTGAGAGTGACAGGAGAGGCATCATTTTGATACAATAATAAGAAAGGAAGTTTGTGGTAAATTATGCATTAATGGTCGTTGCTCCTGATGAGAATGATACAAGCAAACCCACGGACTACATACGTTATGGCAGCATGGTCTGCTTCGCAAAGTTAACAGCTAACATGAGATCTAATATTCATGGTGTCAATGTGTGCAGTGAGAAAGGGCAGGTAGAATAATTAGCTCCAGCAAAATTGCAAGCACACCATGTAGCTCAGTGTGAAAATCTGGGCACATGTTTTTTTCCTCCAGAAAAAACAAGTTAAAAGGAAAATGAAAACAATTAATTGTAATCACTGATGGACCATATGTTTCCAAGCTCACAGAATAAATATCCTGGAAGTAAACAGAACATTTAGTTTAAATGCGGTGTTGCTATGTACATGTCAGGGCTTTCAGGTTCCATTTTTTAATTAAACATTCTCAGGAAATGGAAACCAAAATGTGCACCAGCCTGGAAATAATCACATTGGCGCAAATTACAGTTATCTTAAAAGGAAAGGGAGTTTATTCTCAGTATTCTGGCCAACAGATACTCTTCATAAAATTGGTAATTCACTTCAAGGCTGTTTCCGAGCACTCTGAGACGTTGCCCGCCTCAAAGAATGCTTAATGTATAATTGTTGGGGAATATTGCTGTGTACAAATTGGCTGCCACATTAGAAACATGAAGTCACTGAACTTTACTGTAAATTCTGTGAAGCATCTTTAAACATCCTCCTGCCATGAGAAATGCTATATCAAATGCAAGGATTATTATTATAAATTATTCCAATTGATTCAATAAATTCTATAAAGAAAGGTTGAAAAGATTCGTACTATATGATAATAATCCTTACATTTGATATCGTGCCTTATCACGTTTTCTAGACGTCTCAAAGCGCTTCGCAGAATATACTGTATACTGTAATTGACCTGTATATCTGTGGGCGAAATGCGGCAGCCAATGTCACAGAGCAACGTCCCACAAACAGTTGTGGGCGGAAGTGACCAAGTTTAAAAATAAATAAAAATTGTACTGGCTTTAAGATATCTCAAAATTGTTTTTATTGATGTTTGGAAAAAGTTAGTGAGCATATACCTCTACAACATTTAAAATCAAATGCCCAAATGAATGTTCCACATGATTAATGTATGTTTTTTTTTCTCTAAACTCGATTCAAGCAACATAAATTGGGCTTTCTGATCCACGTCACTGGACTGCCTAGAACCAAGAGACGTACCTGCATTTAAACTCTGCATTAGTTACTTATATGCAAATTTAATCCAATCCTCAAGTTCAGATCAGTTGGAATTTGCTTGACATCAATCCAACACAATTATGACATCTACCAGTTTGGCTACCACTTAACTCCTTCGATCTAATTCCTATTTCAAAAGGCATTGAAAGAGGCTGAAATCAGATGGAGCAAGTTTTACACTAAAAATCATTAGTCTTTCTTGCTCACTAAATATGCTTGTTTGACCCCGAACTGTCCTTCCTCCCTCATATCCGTTCCATGACCGGTACAGCTTTCCACCACCTCCGCAATATTGCCAGACTCCGCCACTACCTCACCCCCCCATGCCGCCGAAACACTTATACTCGCCTTCGTCATATCTAGGCTCGAACTCTCTCCTCGTAGGCCTTCCCAGCTCCTCCCTTCACAGGCTGCAGAACATTCAGAATTCTGCAGCTCGTATTCTCTCGCGCACTAGGCTCCGCGACCACATCACTCCCACCCTCGCCCGTCTCCACTGGCTCCCCATCCCCCAGAGGATCGAATTTAAGATCCTTGTCCTCACCTTCAAGGCCATTCACGTCCTTGCCCCCGCCTATCTCTCTGACCTGCTGTCTCCCTATCAGCCCGCCCACCCCCTCCGTTCAGCAGACTCAGGTCTGCTCTACGTCCACCGCCCTAACCGCCCAACCATCGGCAGCCGGGCTTTCAGCCTCTCTGCTCCCACGCTGTGGAACTCCATCCTGCAGCCCCTCCGCCTTGCCTCCTCCCTTTCCTCCTTCAAGGCCGGTCTCAAGACCTTCCTCTTCAACCACATCTTCGGCTCCCCCACTAACTCTTCCCCTTCCTGCGACCCCGACCCTCCCCCACCGCTCGGGTCCCAACCTGACTGTTCAGAGCTTTGGGACGTCCTCCCCACATGAAAGGTGCTTTATAAATGCAATTTTGTTGTTGTTGTGAACGTCATCCTCCACATTCAAAGCAATGAAAAAGGGACCATGATTATTCTCACATTGCCTCATTGGCTAAGACCAGCTTTATAAATACAGTCACTACACTTTATACAGTATATTCTGCGAAGTACGCTGAGATGTCTCAAAGACGTGATGAAGCGCTATATCAAATACAAGGATTATTATTCTCATTATTAAACCCCCCAAAAGCAATGTTTTTTCCCCCGTTCTCTTTCTAGCAAAAGAACTGAATATAGTATATATAGTTATATTACATATATATATATTTGCAACACTTTTATTGCCAATAAAAATAATCCAATTGAACCATGATTTGAAAGAGAAATAAAACTCTCCTTATTCAAACCTCATTTCTTGCAGAAAATACACCTGAGCTTGTGAGAGAAAAACAACCTTGCTCAGGAGCCACCTTCTTCACTGAACACAAACTTGTTGGGAAAACTGGATTTTTTTTAAAAACAAAAATAAACACCACCAGTTAGTGAAAGGTTTTAAATAAGCAACATTTAAGCGTTGCGCATCGTAGTGAAACACCAATATAAAGTAAATGTGGCGTGATCACAGGCGTTCAAACACGCACAACTCAAAAATCAATCACCATTTGCCTAATTCACATTCCCACCACGGCACTATTCCTAGTGCATCCATTGACACATCGTAGCATTTTCCAACACAAGACCAATTATGGCTCACAATCTGTGCATCATTCTGTCGCAAACTGCCATAGTCAGGAAAGTAACTCTCACAGTGCAACTCAATCTCAAAAGTAAATACTTTTAAGTCAGTCAGGCGGCCTGGTCTGTGAGGAAGCAAATTGAGTACAGGTGTATCTGTACTACAGAGACAATAGCAAACACTGTGACTGGAGACTCAGTCTGGTGGATCGGGCTCTGGTACCAATGATGCCATGAAACACTGCATCATCATTATAATAATCCTTGCATTTGATAAAGCGCCGTATCACGTCTTTGAGACGTCTCTCAAAGCGCTTCACGGAATATACTGTAAAATAAATTGACTGTATATATTTGGGGGAAACGTGGCAGCCAATTGTGCAGAGCAACGTCCACACAAACAGTCCTGGATTGAAGTGACCAATTTCTTATTGTTTTTTGTGGGGGATTATTATCAGGAGTGGAGTAAGGAAATTTACCCAAGGTTTCGCCCTGTTAAGGAATCGAACCAGGTCTCTCACTTGCAAGGCCACTGCTTTAACCACTCAGCTACACAGGACTCTGCATAAGGTTTGTTTGAATTACCAAATGGATTTCTTTTAAATTAAAAAAAAGCTAATCCGAGTTGGAACAGGAGATGAGTTGATGAATGGCAGCCTACATTACAGCAGAGTTCAAAACAGCTTTACTCACAGATGGAAAGTGACAGAATAACACTATTTGAATTGAATAAACAATTGCAGCAAAAACTAGTGATGCTTGCCGATGTGGCTCACGTCAACAGTAGCGAAGGAAACTATGGAAACAGAAAGAAGGAGAAAATGTGGTTACAACTTGCTTTCTGCTTTGACACCATGGCAAATCCAGTCTATTTATCAAGAATAAATATACAAATCAGAGTTTAAGCCACCTCAACCCTGTATGCAATGGGAATCAGAACCACCATATAAAGATTTTATGATGAAGCAGAAATTGGCATTGCAATCACAATCTCAACACCTTAGGAAAGTCGGTGTGACAAACAAGTGGGGGGTGGTGGGGGTGGGGAAGGGAAAGGCAGTAACATTACAGTTTGGCATGTCATAATAAGGAGAGTAGATTGGAAGTGGCATTTATTGAAGTGGGAGTAATTTGATGCAGATCAACCTCCTGAACTCGGTCATGAACAATATATTTATAGATTGAGTTCCAAGTCACTGCACCACTCAGTCACTAACAAGCTACTGTGTGATGGGGCTGCACGTCATCAAAGGCCTCCTAAACGCTTCATGTTTTTTAAAAATATTAACACACACACACATTATTTAAATACTAGTGTAGCGTAATAGGAAGAGGCAGCTTCCATGGAAACACACTTGGCTCAATGCCTCAGGGCTTGTTCAGCATACGGGAGCGGTATATTACCTCACTTTTCTGAACTTCAGGATATATCAGTTAAGTACGTGTGTGAAGCAGTGTGTGTTTGTGTGTATATATAACTAGATACATTGGCTCAAAAATATATACTGTACGGTCAATTCACTTTACAGGATCTTCTGTGAGGCGCTTCGAAACGTTTAGAAGTTGTGAAAAGCGCTATATCAAATGCAAGGATTATTATAACATTAGGTCAGGTAACTGCATGTAAATAATGTTTTTGATGATGGCGACACACGGGAACATGACACTAGAATATGAAATGAAGGAAAATCCTGAAAATCCAAGTTTACAGTTATTGGTCAGGACCTCCTTATATTCAGCCTGAACACCAGCACTCGAACTAAACCTCTCAGTTCCTCTTGGTTTGTTCAGTGGTATTATATTATTATTATTACCTTAACTGCCAAACGTCTCAACTTTTTCCCCATCTGTACAATTTCCATTGCTGGCGAGTTTATTAGAAACCCTCACAGTGTGACGCACCCAGCAGTTGGGGAAATAAAAGCAGAAAATTCACAGAAAGGTGAACATAATAGCTGCTGAACTTGTCTGTATTGCTTTGTGATCTTTTGGGGACGAATGTAATCGGATTACACTGGCATCAATAGAACAATCACCAAACTTATAAACTGAAATCATCCTTGCATTTGATATAGCCGCTTCTCACATCATTGAGGCATCTCAGAGGCTCCACAGGATTGACTGTATTCAGGCCAAAATCATGACAGAATTTTTAATTTCGTACAAACAAATTAATTTATGAACTCAACTTTGGGGTTTATTGTGAATTCCTGCAGCTCAGAGCACTTATCATACAAGCGAGAGACCTGGGTTCAATTACAGCAGGGTGAAACCTTGGGCGAGTTTCCTTTCTCCATGCCTGATAATAATCCCTCAAAAATATATATTTTATTTCATTCCACGGCTGTTTGTGGGACACTACTGTGTGGAATTGGCTGCAACATTTCGTCCATCCATATACAGTCAATTACCAGTATATTCTGTGAAGCGCTTTGAGACATCTAGAAGACATGAAAAGCGCTATATCAAATGTATGGATTATTATCATTAATTTCCTAATGCAGGGTTATTTACACTCTATCAAAAATCCAGGTAAGAAATTATATCTTTAAAATCATGGGGTTTGAAATCCATCACATAACTTTCTCCCCCAGAATTAGCCACATCCACTTGCAACTGCAAAAATCAATTTGTTTTTGTGAATCTCGCCTGGTATAAAATATTGAATGTCATAACTTTTCTTCAACTACACATGAAGATTGAATCATCATAAATTATTAAAAGTAATGATTTCATTTCCACTGAATAAATTGCTGGAAACATTTCAACATAAAATTGAATAATCAATACATGTATATTAAATATGAACTAGGAGCAATATTATTACATTCACTTTCACTCACACATTACTTCAACTGTTACTAGAGTATTTATTGTATGAAACTGCCAGAAATAAGTCAATAATACTGCTTATTGTTGCTTTGTCACGGATCATTTGCATCTGTTAAAATTCTTCTCATATTGAGAACTTTGATAGATTCGACATAGGTGTCACCTAACCAGAACAGTGACAAAGGTACTGCCCACCATCTAGTAATAATAATATTGATGTCAATGTTCTTGAAGCTGTATTCTTCATGTCCATTCATATATTGATCTTTACTTCACTCAAAAATCAGAACATAAAAATAATGTTCTCAGCTTTGACAATCCTGAAACACTGAATATCACCAAAATCCAATTTTTTTTCAGATTGAAACTAGACCAAAGACTATTGCAGTGTTACAAACAGTAAATAACCTGCTATACTCTCTCAGAACACCAACAAACCCATTACAGTGATTAAAAAAACTATTTTAGAGTTGGTCATTAAATTGGTGCCGTTAAGAGCATTCAAATATTTTAATGCTATATAGTTTAGGAGGAAACAAACTAACAGAATTAAATTAATATTTACAACTTCACGTTTTGAAGCAAACAATCCAGTAAAATAAACCATTAAATGTACTCTTTATGCTCTTCAATTAATCTGCCTAATTGGTTTGATCTCCCCAAATGCCTGTAAATTCTGCTTGCTCAGTTGTGCTTTTTGTTGCTTTAGGAATTAACAAACATTAGAGGTTTGTACCAATTAATGGGTGTTCCGATTGCATGCGAGAGTGGAAAGAATGGATTGTTCAACAATCCTTCCATCCTGTTCCACCACCACCACTACTATTGGGGTAATGCACTTGTATTTAAAGTACAGTATTATGATATGATATTCTAATAATAGAATGAATTCAATAAAATTCTCATCGTTAATACAATTGAATCTGAAGGGTTTTCCCCAATATTCACACACTGTTCTGAAGGCATTCTCCTTCGCAGGATCTATCTTCCAACACGAAAGACAAGATCTCGCATTGTCCCCAAGCATTTACGATGGTGCTCTTTGCAAGGCTGTTTTTGTAGCAACGCTGACCTGTAAGTTAGGGTGCCATATTTAATTCAATTGTGAAGCCAAGCAAGCAAGTTGTAAACGACACCTCTTCACATCCTTCTTGAATGATGTTTTGTAATGGGAGTAAAACAAGTTACAGTTCAACTCCTTCAGTACCGTGTTGTTCATTCAGCACACAGTACTAAACACAGCATGCGCAGTAACACATGATTTGCAATACTGTATACCCGTATCTTATTTTAAACAAATAAGAGAGCTGCTAAACGTGTTAAGGGACTATAAAATGTTGTAAAATTATTATTGAGCATTATTAATAATAATAATTTGGCCACTCCATTTACGACTGTTTGTGGGACTTTGATGTGCGCAATTGACTGCCGCGTTTCACCCACAAAATCCACAGGTACTCAACTTGACAGTTTATTTTACAGTGAAGCGCCTTGAGACGTCTCGAAGAGGTAATCAGGCACGACAACAAATGAAAGCGTTATTATTATTTTAAAATTGGTAGTTCAGACAGGTTCACACGCAGACATAGGACGCAAGCGCCATAAAAGGAATTTTGTAACTGGACAACTCAACCGTAGCTACAATTGCAGTCAGGCATAGACTATCGGTTTATCTCGTCAACCCATCCAATTTCCCACACGAGTCCTTTGATGCATCTTGCTCTAAATTCTACACGCGTGAATCATTTTACTTGACAGGAACATACCTAGTTCCTGTTCAAAAACACTGTTACCTTTCTTATCATGCAACACTCCTGTTAGCTGGTGGCAGTTGACAAAAGATTAGTGTTTGAAAGATATCCACTCCAAACTTATAGTAGTGTATGTATGATGATATTTTTTCACAGCTCAAGATATCTGTTTTACTCCCTTCCAGGTTCTGACCCGTTTATCTGCATCAAGCGCAGAGCTGCAACAAGAATTGTCCAGATTTCCCAGCTCACAAAGTTACATTGTAGAAATCTAAACCTTCAAAGGAAAAATGGATGAATAAATAGAAAATAATACCCACGAACAGCGTTGAAATTAATCTCAAATTGAAGAAATCTGGAAGATTTTTACAATGATGGTGAGCGAGGAGGATGAATCTGAAACTGGAGTGAATACTCTTATGAAGCGCTTTGAGACGATGCAAAGACGTGAAAGGCACTACATCAAATGCACGTATTATTATTATTAAGATGAGAGTAACATGCTGTACATGTATGGTACAGTTCGATAATAATAATATAATCATCCTTGCATTTAATATAGCACTTTTCACCTCTTCTAGACGTCTGAAAGCGCTTCACGGAATGTACTGTAAAGTGAATTGACTGTATATTTGTGGGCGAAACGTGGCAGCCAATTGCATACAGCAGTGTCCCCACAAACAGTCATGGATTGAATGACCACATTTTGTTTGAGGGATTATTATTAGGCATGTGTGTGGAATAAGGAAACTTGTCCAAGGTTTCGCCCTGACCTGCCGAGAATCTAACCCATTGCGACAAAACACAAAATACTACAGATGCTGGGAGTCTGAAAAAAAAACAGGAGTTGCTGGGGAAACTCAGCAGGTCAGGCAGCATCCATGGAGAGAGGAAAAACAGTTAACGTTTTGAGTCTACAACCCTTCATCAGAACTAACAAGCCCCAGTTCTAACGAAGGGTTGTAGACCCAAAACATTGACCCTTTTTCCTTTCTCCATGGATGCTGCCTGACCTGCTGAGTTTCCCCAGCAACTTCTGTTTTTGTTTCTTTCTCTTGCGAAGTGAGTGCTCTAACCACTGAGCCCAAGGACTCCACAATACATTGATATGTTTCCAAGATCACCTCGTTAAGTATAGCAGGGCTCCTGAAACCTCACTGACCATATGGCCCCCAAATTCATACTGGACTTTTTACAACCAAGGATGAGTGCTGTAAAAATCTCACATTCCCACACACGGCACAATGTAAAGCCAACATAATACCAGTGACTGTACCTGCAGTATTTTCTCCACTGATCCTGACAACAAATGATTCTGACAGACTAGAAAATGTCTAAATTTTGCAGTAATTAAGCAAATTGTTGCATTGTTATCTACGAACATAAAATCTATTCATTTATCCAATCTGCAATGAATAATTTTAGTGTCATATTAATAGCATTAAAATCTGCAGAATCTTCTCGTGAATCATTTTAATCTACAGAAGTTAATCTGCGTGGTCCAACATGCACTTGTTAAAAAGAATGCCTTCGAAAAACACGCAAAAGATGATAGTACATCTGTCTCGAATTTGGATATATTCAAATACTTGAGACACACTTGCTATCTAAAAGTATTTAAGTTTCACATCAAATATTGCTAATTCATGTACTTTGGAACTCCTGTAGCTCAGTGGTTAGAGCACTCGCCTTACAAGCGTGAGACCTGTGTTCGAATCCAGGCAGATTGGGGCAAAACCTTGTTCATGTTTCCTTACTCCACACACACTCCAAATAATAATCCGTCCAAAAAAAAACCACAATAATAAAAATTGGTTATTTTCAATCCACGACTGTTTGTGTGACAGTGCTGTGCGCAATTGGCTGCTGCGTTTCGCCCACAAATATACAGTTAATTTACTTTACAGTGAATTGTGAAGCGCTTTGAGACATCGATAAGATGTGAAAAGCATTATCAAATGCAAGGATGATTATTATTATTACTTTACCACAGAAAACAACCACATGATTATGATTATGTATTATTCTAGAAAACAATGGTTTGGTTATTCCTTACTAATGCGGTTACATCGACAAACTTTATATGTGAAACACATGTGAGAATATGAACAACAGTCTACAATAAGTTACAAACTGGAAAAACCTGTTTTTCTACCTGCGATTTTCTTTTTTAAGAAAATGCTTAGTTATGAACTCTCATTACTTTAGCTAATTACTTTTGATGTATTGGGAAGTCTTCGTAAACAAGGAAGGGTTAGATGTTTTTAATTTGAGCAGCTTTCAAGGGCTCTGAATTCCCCCTTACAATTTATCTTCATTAGCCAACTATTCTCGTGTACCCTTGTCCAAAACTCTTAATGAATCAATTTGCTAAGCTCAGTCTGGACTGATTAGATAACATCTACTTTCCTGCTTCTAAATCAGTGCTTGTGTTTTTGCCCCTGCTGTTTAAGTTCCCTATGGTGAATGCAAACAGTAGCTTCGTTGGTTGTTTCCCCACGCTGGATGAAACCATCTGTTCTGGCTTTGTCTCACTACCAGCCCCAGACATCTGAAGCACCTTTTCATTAATTCTGCAAGAGCGATAGATACCATGTGATACACAGTGACTGTGCAAGTTATAATAATCCTTGCACTTGATACATGTAGAAAAAAAAAACAGGCACAATTTTTGGCAAATGCTTCGGCACGCGTTTTCAAACTCCATAGAATTGTACATGGAATTCCGCTCAAATCAGCATTTTCACTTTAAAAAACCCCGTTTTAAGAAAAGGGGTTTTCTTTTTAAGAAAAAAAACAAACTCGCCCGTCACTGAACAATCCATCAATTTCTTAATGATGTGAAGAAAAACAATTTTTCATCATTCTTTATCCCTCCAAGTTTGCGCAAAACATCTTAAAAGTTAACCAGGGTGAGAGCAAATCACCTTTTCAATGGAATTAAGAGTTTGAGATGGTTTATACAGCATATTATATATATATATATACACACACATACATATATATAGATATATATATATATATATATATATAAAAATATTACACAGAGGGTAGTGAGGGTGCCCAAAATCATGGTGGAAGAGGAGGGTCTTGAGGTGTGCCTTGAAGAAAAGGGAAGCAAGGAGGTGAAGGCAATGTGGGATGGAGTTCCAGAAAGTGGGGCAGAGAGCCTGAAGGCCCAACTGTCGGTGTTGGGGCGAGGCAGACGGGAAAGTGGATCAGGCCGGAGCCTGCTAAGCAGAGGGAGCGGACAGTTTGATAAGGGGTTAACAGGTCAGAAAGGTAGGATGGGACAAGGCCGTGGAGGGCACTGAAGGTGAGGAATTTTTGAACTCGATCCTCTAAGGGAGCCAGTGGAGACTGGCGAGGGCGAGGGTGATCGGGTCACCGAACCTGGTGTAGGAGTGGACAGAAGCTGCACAGTTCTGGATGACCTGCAGGTTGTGGAGGGAAGCGTTGGGAAGGCTGACAATATTACACGATTCCACCCATCGTCTGCCAACTATCGCTGCGTATTTGATGCGCAGTCTTGTGCATAAAAAGTAAATATGATTCAGTTCGCGGAAGGAAATCTCACGTGCTTGACACATGTAAAATAAACTGTTGCTCTATTTCACAACTCTCTGTAATGTATGCTTCAGGTGCAACAGAATAAATTCAGGAAAACAGTGTTTGAAATTCTATTTTTCAATTGGAGAAAAAATATCAAATCCAATTCAAGATCCTGTTATTATAGCTTTAATAAAACTTTAGATAGCGCTTTTTAAAAAAAAATTGTCTGCATTCATTTCTGTTCACACATATTTGGGTTATTTATTCAGACAGTAACTGGCCCCAAGCTTTGCAACACTTGCAGTATAAATTTCACACCGTTTAAATGACATACTGACGCAGTTACAATCCCACCAGCTAGAATCACGCTGTGTTAGATCTCCATAGAAACAGCGATCTGAAATGTTCAGAACAGGTGCCATGCTTTCACTGAAACTGAGCTTCGTAATAAATACATTCCCCTTAATTCTTAAGGAGCATAATTAGAAATAGTCACGTTACCAAACAGTCACTGTAACTTGACACCTGTAGGTCCCGTGAAGCGCTTTGAGATGCTGATAATGTAAAGGTCGATGTGGTGCTGCATCAAATGCAATGATCATTTTGTAAACCCTCACGAGTCCAGGTGGAAATGGGTGATTTTTTTCCCCAATCCCAGGTATTCGATAAACAAAATACTGTATTATTTAAAAACATAAAACATTTACCCGCATCTTCAGTTTCTTCGTCTTCATCCACGGGAGTCAGAACGTTGTCCTGATCACCAACGTCTTGCATTAGAATTCTTTCTGCCTTCAGAACATGTAAAACAAACATTTGTGACAGAATTGGACACCCACTTGACCAGTTTCTGAAAATTTCCGAGTCGCTTTCAATTTAGTTCATCTTCATTATTAGCTATGCCCTCAATTTAATAATAATCCATGCATTTTGATATAGCATTTTCACATCTTATCGATGTCTCAAAGCACTTCACAGAATATACTGTAACGTGAATTGACTGTATATTTGTAGGCAAAACACGGCGGCCAATTGCATTCAGCAGTGTCCCCATAAACAGCCGTGGATTGAAATTACCAATATTTCATTACAGGTGTTGTTTTTTTTGGGGGGGATGGATTATTATTAGGTGTGTGGAGTAAGGAAACTTGCCCAAGGTTTCGCCCTGATCTGCCTGGCTTAAAATATGTATTGATTGGGAATGATGATTGCACAGTTCCTATCTTGCCTTTATTGATGGCCCTGAGGGAAAAAAAACTAAAGGAAAATAAAAGACAAGATTTCTTACAAATTACAGTACAATGAGTAACATTGGCCCTTCATTAAGAGCCAGGCAACTGTCTACCAAGGTTTTCAACAAGTGCAATTTCTTTGATGGAGTGTTTAAGATTATGTTTCATTGGAGAAAATGATTGCTACATTAATTTCTTCAGGGACAGTTAGAGCATTCGTGACATGGTCTACTCAATTTTTTTTCTTTAAAAGAAAGGTTCTGTGTATTTAACAAAAACAGACAGCTAAATGCAACATAATTGCTGTATTAATTCTTTTCGTGAAGGTTGGAATTTTGATGACTTGCTATTGGGGAAGTTTTCAACTAATGTTATTTCCTGTGGTTTTAAGATGACAGCTAAATGCAACAAAATTGCTTCGCTGAATTACCCTTCAGAACGGTTAGAATTTTGATGAATTTCCCTTAGAGGGTTTACAACACCATTTTTTTTCAAACAGACAAACAAGGAAACGGAAAAAAAAATAGCCTTGTAAGTATGTTTATAGAGTGCTACATTGGTATGGGGGAGTTGAGGGTGGGGAAGGGGTTGAGGACGGGGAAGGAGAGGCCAATACATTATAGGTCAGTCTGACTGCACATTAAACACGATGTTTACATCTCAATTATACTCAATCTACTTCCTTTCAAAACCAAACCTAGCCCCTCCAAAAGATGCATTATTCTCTCTCTCTCTCTTTGCAGAGATGTCGGTGTTGCAAATTACAAAACAATATTTGAGGGATATATTCCCTTGGCGATTTCCTCTCTGGAATCACTGATGTTTTTGTATGTGGGCAAGGTTGAACAAATTTGGAAAAATTAAATTTCACAGTGATTGAGCAACAAGTTACACCTCGTTCACAGCATTAATCTTCCCGAGCAATAATATGGCACTTCCAGTGATTGTCTTCTATAAATCCATATGGAAACTTAAAACCTTTTTTCTGGACAAACCATGCGGAAAACTAGAATTAGTACAAATTTAACCCGACAACTGTTTAATCAATCACTTCAAAGAATTGTGATTTGCATTTTGTATATACTGTTCTTTCTTGAACAATAATACCAGCTAGTTTTCTCCCCTCCTCTTCCTAATAATACATACAATATTGGACAAAACACACAATCATTACACTTCACAGTATATCCTGTGAAGCGTCTTAAGACATCTGAAAGACAGGGTAATAAGGCTCTATATCAAATGCCAGGATTATTATTATTCTCAGATGGTTATAGCTAACCTTCCATTCATTGAATCATCATTTTGTCACTGGAGAAAATTTAAATGCTGCTGAAATTCACAGATTTTGGGATCACAGTAATTCCTCTAATAAAACTTTCAAACAAAATACTGATGAAATCCCATCAATGCTGCTTTTCCAAGAAAAGTTTTTTTTTAATAAAGGACCGCAGACATCATTGGCATGCTGTACATAGATGTACAATAAGCATTAGAAATGTTACGAACACAATATTGCAGCAAAAGGCATTCGCGAAATAACCTTGATTGTAAAATTTACAAGATTCTTACGAGTCCTCAAGTTATTGTGCTTTAATTGCAGTTTTGATCTGCGGGTAATGTCAGCCAGTAACTATTGCTATAGTAACAGCCTATATCTGTATCACTCTGAACTGTGAATGATGAGCATGCAGCAGTGCTCACCCCTGCACACTGCTGTCGTTGTCCAAATGCATTTGTACAGTAATTTACTAAAACAGCAGTCAATGGCGCTGCACTAACTTAATATAGTAGCTGAAAAATTAGTCACCATCAAGATTATACCCCCCAAAAAAGCAAGTCTATTATGGAAATGAACACTTCAAAGAATGAAATATGCAGCAATAGTTAGAAGCAATGCTATCAATTTAGAAGTCTGCTTCCTACGGATTCAAGGAACACTAGGTTCTGCCTTTAGTAAGCAGACGATAAAATCCCGCATAGAAATCAACAAGCTATAATAAAAATATTGACAGAACAAACACGATTTAAAAGAAAAATTAGGCTGAAATCTTAATCGGTACATAAAGGTTCCCATTTTTAATCTCCATAATTATGTTTAAAACCCATGCAACCAGGTAGCTGATATCTCAGGATTAGTAAATGTTTTCAATATTTTGAACTTTCAAATCTTCCAATATTATGGTGGAACGACTTACAGTAAAGGAAGAAAATTGTTGCCCCTTCTCAAATCAGTTGCTTGAGAACACAAGTGAAACTTACCTTCACAGAATCAGCTTGAGCCACACGACACCTTTGCAGTAAATCCACAAACAAGTAAACCAGAAGTGCCTGAAAAATACATTTACATAAAAATATACATCTCATTATCTAACGTAATTTCGCCCCCTCTAAATCAACAGAAGAATAAAGCAAAGCTATTTGGTTGCTGTACCGTTGAATTCTTACCGCTTCTGATTCAAATATTAGAATTTTAGGGATTAGATTCAGAACAATGAAAATTGTTCAGCTATCAAATAAAGTGTAGTCTTCATTTTCTAATGTTCTTATTGTAAGGTTGCTGGCAATTCTATTAAAAATTTTGCCCATGAAAATACACAGTCAAGTAACTTCACCGTATATTCTGTGAAGTGATTGAGACATCTTGAGAACATGATAAGGTGCTATATTAAAGGCAAGGATTATCATCATTATATTATAAAATCTACACAATCACTTTGCATTTAGAATGCACACAAACAAAGTGACCAAAACAACTATTGTGCACAGCCATGTCTCATAAACGTGACGTGAGTATTTCGACTAAAACGGTGTTCAGATCATTATAAGCCCAATGTCTGAATGCGTTGAGGCAATAAGACCATGGTTCCAACCTGAACCTATGTGGGGATGGGTGGGGAGAACAAAGGAGTGAATAGTGAATAAGCCATTATCTGCTCACGAGATTCACACTCAGTCAGAGGCTTTATGCTCCGATACCTGGAGTCTAGTTTGCCAGAGATCTCACTGTACCCACTCTGTCCCCATCCCATAGTCCCTCTGCCTTGCCCTCATCCTGGCCTCCTTCAAATCCTGCCTCAAGACCCTCCTCTTCGACAGTCCCATCGGTAACCCCATGTGCCCCCCCATTTCCCTCCACCCTCCCCGATCCTGACCCCAGCTCGGGTCTGAAATAATGACTGTCCAGCGTCTTGGGACATCCTCCTGATGTGAAAGGTGCTATGGAAATCTAATTTGATGTTGTTGTTGTCCTTATTGAACTGTCTGCAAGAGTTTCAAAAGCACTGGAAGTGAGTAAAGTTTCATTGTTGGTTATTATTATTATTACTGTGCAATACAGATGTAGGAACCTAGAGACGATTGAAAGAACGGCAGAGAAAGAACTGTCGACTGCAGCTCAGAGAGAGCATAAAGAACTACAACAGGTTACAATACGCAGATCCAAATAAATAAAATACAATAATTAGTGCTATCATTTTTTTTTAATCATGAAAAAAAATAGACTCCCTCAAAACAATAGACGCCAAAGCCAGTTATTAATTGTGTTCACATCCAGGTGCATCAATGTTTTGACAGTGTCATTATCTTGGCGAATATTTGAATCCCACATGAATTTGCTATAAATCTTGAGAATGTAGTACGACCTCAATTGAAAAAAAATCGCACTGTAATACAAAACAAAAGTGAATCTGGTAAGCGGTTAATTCACTGCTAACCCCATTGAATTTATACACCAATGGTATTGAGTGGTAATAAGTACAATTGGGATTCAATTCAGAAACTTGTACTGAGGTCAATATAATCGGTTATACCGAGAACAAAAGCATCAAAAGGAATTCGAATGGCACTAATCTACCTTCTGTGGTTATCATATGGATCAGTCTTCAACTCAGATCTACCAATGTTAAAGCTTTAAATTCTGTTGAGTTTTACCCAACTCAATTAAATCCCCCAAAATTGTAGAAGAGGATTATGAATTCAATACTGTATATCTCTTACAAAGTCCACAGTAAAATGTATAATTCAAGTACCTTCCAAGCCTAGTATGTACTGATAAAATGAAAGCCGTATTAATTCCAACCATGGACCAAATGTGCAACAGAAATCCAATTTATACTCTTCATACCAGGGACTGAACCAAGCTTACACAACTCTGGTAATGAGCATTTAAGATTTCTGTAAAATTACTAAAAGGTTTTCATGGCCAGCTCTTTAACTACATTAAAACAGGTTCCTCATGCAGTCAGAGAACGCTCGAGGGAATATTGGTGAGCAGACCCAGAAACAGTTTAATACCGAGCTGTGAATATTAATGGGCTGCGGAAACTAACAAGGGATCTTGTGATCATTTGTGTTTCCACAGGTACTCTGTTCAGCCCCGAGGCTGCAGAGTAAATGTAAGCACAGCACAACGGTGACACAGAGAGAGAGAGAGAGAGAGAGAGAGAGAGAGACAGAGAAAACAAGAATTCTGGAAACATGGTAATCAACAGGGTGTGAAATTGGAAAGCTTGCACTTTGCCCCGAATATAAAGGAAGGCAACACAATCTAAAATTAGCTGGAGTCAGACACTTTTAGTAAGTAACGTTTAAGAATATAGGAATGATATTAAAAAAAACACATTCATTATCCTCCAGCTCATGAGGTGAATAGTCCCAACGTGTGAGGAAGCCTATATTGCCCATTAATATTGAAGCACAAATAATCTGTGCCTCCTTGTCGTCATCTTCTTCATCATTGTCCGTATTCACGACAGTGTGAGATGGTCAATTATTAATAACTGCTCACGTTAGCTAAGGTCAGGTGGTGAGCAGTCAGTTAAGCAAAAAAAAACTTCCTCACATCTACCCATTGATTTATTTAAGATAAAATAAGTAGCACTCCTTCCAATGGGCTTTCATTTCATTGCCTTGAGCACCTCTTCATAACCAATTAATTTAGGGATAAATTATTTGCGTCAGTCTCTGTAACTGACCTGTTTATTCACTGGTGTGATCCATGCAATCATAAAGTACTTTAAGTAGGGTTGTTTCAGTGAGATAAGCATTTGCACCACTGCTCTATTAATGATGGTGATGTGAATAGTTTCAGCTGCTACCCAGAAATGGTCTCTTCAAAGTTCAACGTCAAAGCAATGGTTACATTTCCTTTCACTCATGTTGGTATCACAGTGAACCACAATCCGTCAAAAAAAATCTGCTCAAGATCTCTGAAAATTTATCACTGCTGCCTTATCACTATTACATAAAGTACGTTAATTTTAACCTTCATTTATTGCCCAATAAGTATTCGGTTCAAACAAACGTTTGCCAAGTCGACACGGAATCAAACCAGTTTGATCAAAAATTATTTCTGTGCGAACATACGTCCGTGTCACACTTACTTTGTTCTGTCCTACAGCAAGTTACCATCTTGACTTGAAAGCTTTCGATCCTGTGAAAGAAAAAGAAATCCTCGAAAATGTTCACAGGAACAATCTCCGGGATTTCATTGGAAATCGAAACCTTGGTACCAAACAGCAGATTTTTTCTTTCGTGCAATGATATGCAGTTTGAAATCGCGAAAATACAATGGATTTTCATGTCGCACCAATTATTTATGAGTGAGCAGCTCGTCTCTGGATTCCTACCTGCATGAAGAACCCAATCACGAATGAAACCAAAAATGGTTGCAATCCAGCTTGAGCCACTGTGACGGGCAACCCTGCAATGAGCAAATGCACAAAATTCTCAATTAAACAAACAAAATAAGCAGTTCACAAACCTTGACGCATCTCTCTCTTCTTTCGTGCACTTTGCATTTTGTTTCTGTCAGATAGTTTCCATCATGAACAGGTCCATCTTAACCTATCATTGTCACTCCAAATAAACACATTTGGATGAATTTGACCCTCGCATTAAGTCGATTGACAAATCACAATTGACAAATTTTACTTTAAGCGTTTTTTTGAAAGGCATTTTGTGCATCAAGTTACATCCTCCCCATTGACCTAATGTCACCCAATTTATTTTCCTGTGTGTGTGTGTGTGTGTGTGTGTGTGTGTGTGTGTGTGTGGTGGGGGGAAAGAGTTCATAATAATAAATCTTGTACACATACAAAATCCCAATCTAATAAAGCACACACTCCACAATATTAATCCATCTTTATAAAGCTCTATCCCCTTCCTTACATAGACAACAATCCTCTTCCCCTGACATGAGCATTACTGTTTCATGGACAATTTGCTGAATTTTATCTGCACTGTATTCTTATATTCTCCAGTACAATTTCAGGTCATTTGGAAGAGATTAACAAGACATTAATATTTTGGGGGGATGTTGTTCCACTTATCAACAATTTATCCTTTATTAAATGTATTAATTCAAAGCAGATGTTTATTTTGTAGTAAACCGCATCTTATTTTTAGTGAGGAAATTATCTTATTTACTCAAGCCAATTGTTAATTTGTACATTCAGCTCGCGATTCAATTATTCATCAAGCTCAACTGGCTGCTATCCACTTCATAATTTCACATAATCAATTATTAAACATCCATAGATTTTTCATATGAATATGGTTCAAAATGTATTCATTCCACTTCCCCACAAAGTAATTACTTAATAAGTAATCTATTAGTCTAGTTTAGGAATGTAGCTCGCTTGGGAGGGTGCCAATTTATTGAACTGAGCCAAGTTGCAGGACAGTGTTATCGCATGAGGGAACGTGTGAGATACGAGTATGTGTGAGAGATAATCTTGGAATACAGGCCATTAATAAAGTAGCGATTGCAGTCCAATCGCATCTATACACTACCATTTTCTCAAAGCAACTCGCTGCAAAGTTACACCAAATTATTTTTAAAGAGCTACCAAGGGCTGTTGGACACCAGCAGCAGTGGTTAGCTGAGTTCTATGACTCTCATCAGCATCAGGCCACTGAAGACATGGTGTCCAACGGTGGCGTAACGAGACCAGCCAAGGTGTACCCAGTGGTTTTAGGATCTAATTGGTCTAGAGGCCTCATTCACCCAGTCGATAATGACAATGCAGCAAGTTATCAGCGAGCCCAATCTTCTCTTCGCCCCAATAACTGCTAAAAAAAAAAACCCTAAAAAATAAAAACTTTCCACCAAAGTAAATGACAGTTTTAAAATCTTTCACAATCACGGCAAAAGCATCACAACATGGGGGTCTAACAATTTATCTGTAAAGAACATCAAAAAACATCCTTTGAAAATTGTCCCACGGTTACTGCCACATGTAATTCAATTCGGGTAATTATTGTCCAAATGGTAACCTCTTTTCGTGCACATTATCTGGCAAAACAAAATCTCAGTTTTTGTTCCAATAAGCAAGAAACTAATCATTGTGTTTGAGGAATCTGTGTGGATTGACAAACAAGCTCAGACAGACTGGATCACCAGTTACTATTGTTAATACAGTACTGTATTATCATTTCCAGTTATGGTGACCAGTTAGGCAGCTTTGCTTCAACTGAGCTGTTGTGAACAGTCAAAACATTCGCACTTTCCCAAACCCAATTCATTTGATTGACTTGTGTTCTCATCATTTCTGCACATTCGCAGAGTTTTGGAAAGGAACTTTTTTTAAGTTGATGATGTGCTTCACTAACAGTCAGACTTGCTCTTCAACCATATCGCTTTATAAAACAATCTATCCAAAGTCTACCTTGAAGGTATGTTGACTTACCCAGTATTCCAGTTCCCAATATACTGCCGATTGAAATAAAATCTGCAAAAATATGAAACAATCAAAATTTCAGTTATCATTTACAGTACTTCGATATGTAAATCGATGAAAGTAAAAGAAACAGAAGGAAAATTTGTGAAATTAGCATTCGCAATACTTAAGAGAGAGAAAAAAAACATTTTCAACAGGAACAGGTGAATGTAAATGAGGCTATAGAATACAGTCGCACCTTAAAGCTAACTTGATACTGCTGTGAAGTGCTTTGAGGCACAGTCTAGATGATGTGAAAGGCACTTGATCAAATGCAAGGATTATTATTATTGTATTATTATTCTATTCCCCACCACTTTATCAAATGAAACCAGTGATCTGCCTGAAACTCTTAGCCAGTTATTCTCTATTTCATAAAACACGCAGGTACCTTTTGTAGGTTTTCTACGTGCAGTATTTGGAACGCCTTCCTGATGTGAAAGGCACAATACAAATGTGATTAGTTACTGTTGTTGTTTTTCTCTCCAGAGTTTACGGATTCACCTCAATCTCTCTGAAGGAAATGGTCACAACAACATCCAGGTGGGTTAGCAAGATTCTCGCTGTTGTTGATATCATTTCGGAAGGATCCAATCAAAGTATTACAGCAAATATTTGTATCTGGTTAATGGCGAAGGTGATAGATCATCTCAATGCAGCTTGCAATCAGTTTTTAATGTTCAGGAGGAATGAGAAATATTTGAAAAATGCAGTATTTAGATCTTCGACAATCACAAGCACAATTGTTTTCCCACCGGTATCTGTAAATTGTACATAACACACTCCAACGTCATGTGGTTTAAGGTTCTCTGGCGGGGGAAAACAAGCCTATTCCAAAATTCAATTTGGGTAATTACTAATTATTGTCCAAATAGTAACTTCTCCTGTGCTCATCTTTCTGTGCAATCTAATTCGTTCACTGAAGAGGGAGCTCAGTGAGTGAGAAACCTAACTCACCAAGTGATATATCTATTTATTTATTTAGAGAAGTCCCTTCCAATAGCAATTAACCTGTTCAGCAGGAATGTATTCAGGGAATAGCTCAATTATGTTTGCAGTGATCAAATTTGTTCGGGGACCAATCAGGCGAGTGACTCAGATTGAATTGTGGGAATCTCAGTTAACACCTAATTTGTTGAGGAATTAATTTATTAAATGATTTAGCGAGTTGAATTAGTGGATCTGCATGGGCTCACACAGCAATTTATCCCACAAACCTAGTCGATTGGCATTTAATCTATTCAAAAAGCTGCAGATGAATTCTATGAAACAGGGATGATGGCTTGAAGCTAGAAGTAATAGACTGAGAAGAGTGATCAATCCAATTCCACCATTAATTAAAATCAGGTGATCATGTCAGTCAAGTAGTGATATCATCAAAAGAAGACAATAAGTCTTTAAACGGAAAATAATCTGGGGTAAAAGTTTACTTTTTATCTAAATGTTTCAACAAATGGGGAGTGTATTGGACACTCAAGTCAGGGCAGTGTGGTAGTCCTCCCGATGTGAAAGGCGCTCTATAAATGTAATTTTGTTGTTGCTGTTGTTGCGTGAACCTCTGCAGAGCTTAGAATCTCAACTTTCTCAAAAGTTACCGTTTTCTGTATTTCACTCGTTGAAAGAACAGAGCTTTGTCAATTTTGACTGTCCCTGAAAAGGCTGGATGACAAGGTAACTTACCATCAAAACGGCATTGTCTAAAAAACTCTTTATAAGACAAAAGCCTTTTTTGTTTTGAAAACCTTCATGAAAATAAAGGATCTAGAGCTTCTTGGAACAAATCGTTCTTTTTTTGGGGGTGGGGGGTCAAAATAGATTCAGGAAGGAGCCTGAACAAAACCATTGAGAGTCTGACTATGAAGAGAGTAATGGTTAATATATATATATATATATCTACTGCAAGAAACCCAAATGGACTAAATGCAGAAGTTATTAGACTCAGATGACTCCTACCAGCAACCCTTTATTCAAAAACACAACTTGATGGATTAAAATTGGAACAAAGCTACCAAGAAAAACTAAAGACTAAATGCTGATGTATCAAATACTGTCAACGAAATCTAGCCTCAAGCCATGGAGCTTTCGAGTCCATATTCACAACAGTCATCAATCTGCGCATTCTCCCTAAAACAATGACAGGAATTGTAAAGGCTTAGCTTATTTGGCATGGCAGTGGAAAAGAGGAAAGCAGACGATGTCAAGACACAAGGCAATCAACACATTTTTGACTGATATCATCAAGACAGCTGTATGAACATTAATGTGGCAACAAGAGATTGTCGGGTGCATTTTTGATGTGACACCAATGGCAGAAGGAGACAAACAGGCTCCAGAAATTGAAACACATCAAAGAAACAGGAATGCCATGGTTTATGAACAACAATGTAATAAACAGTACCAGATTTGTTAACTTTAGCATCCAAACAACAATTTGTTCGGTTTGTAAACAAAGCCAATCAATCAAAAGAAAGACAAATAAAATAGTGAGAGAGTGTGTTGAAGAAACTTGCAGCTTCGAACATCCCCCCTCCCCCCCCACCCCACCCTGCCGCTAACTGTCATTGTGCCTGAAGGTTTCCCAATGTTGATTATTTACACAATTTGCTTTTCGTGATTGCGCCAAAAAAATCTGTTAATTTGCCACAGTCTGGAAAAGGGAGGGAGAATGACAAAAAGAAATGAACGTTTTCAATAGGAAAAATAAGACAATTTATTCGCAGTTGTAGTACTGGCCACTAACATCAACAAGTTGCCTTTCTGAAGCACTTTCTCATGTCGGACGGACATCCCAAGGCATTGGACGGTGAGGGTTTGCACTGGAGTCAAGAGAGATAGAGGACAAGGCCCAAGACACAATGAAACACTTGAAAGAGTTGAGGGAGGGGGGGGGGGGGGGATGGGGCAGAGAGGTTGAAGGCCAGACTGTTGATGATGATGAAGCTGTAAACTAAATAAATGAGCACAAATAAATCTATCAACAAGTCAACAATTTTGTGTTCCACAAGCCTATCAAAGCAATTTTTTTTGTTTAGATTCTAAATTAAGCAAATTAATGACACTTCATTTTAACCTCGTTAAATTACCTTTCAAGCTTTAAAGGAATCAAAAGACGCAGATGTTTTAGAACAAAACAGCGTGAAGTGAATAATGACATTTACTAGATTTGTGGTGTTAATATTTGAACTTGTGTTTCTGAAGAAGAAGAAATTCTGTATGATCGACACATCTAATGTTCTGATCGTATTTAAAAGTCTTATTTACAAAGTTGAGTGAATTAATGAGCAAATTAAACAAATAGGTGAAGTAGACGTCAGTAAGCAAGTTAGGTGCATTTCAAAATTAAAGCAGTTAGCATTATTATCTTGTGTAAATGAGTTATCATTGAATGTCTTTTTCTGCATTTGCAATCTAAATAAAATAGAACCTCTGTTCTTGGGGTGAATTCTATGTCTCTACACATTATTACCTTTATTCATTCCGAAACCTCCCATTAATTCTGCCAGGACAGCCTCGGGCACAAAATCCACAGAGAAATTATATCGATTTAAAAATTATAAACATTAACCAGACTTGATTGTGTTATCTAAAATAAACCTTGGCATTGTTTCACCCACAAAATATACAATAATTGCACTTTACGGTAAGTATATTCTGTGAATAGACATTGATAAGATGTGAAAAGCGTTATATCAAATGTAAGGATTACTTTTATGATTATTATTATAATAATATATTATATTAATCAGGAACCTCGGCATCACGTTCAACCATAAACTCTCCTTCCTCCCCCACATCCGTGCCTTGACCGGCACCGCTTATTTCCACCTACGCAACATTGCCAGGCTCCACAACTATCTTACCCCCCGCGCTGCCGAAACACTCCTGCACGCGTACACCACCTCACGGCTGGACTACGGAAACTCTCTCCTTGTCGGCCTCCCCAGCTCCTCCATTCACAGGCTGCAGGCCATCCAAAACTCTGCAGCCTGTGTACTATCCCGCACCCGCCTCCGCGACCACATAACCCCCACCCTCGCCCGTCTCCACTGGCTCCCCATCCTCCAGAAGATCAAGTTCAAGATCCTCGTCCTCACCTTCAATGCCTTACACGGCCTTGCCCCGCCCTATTTAACAGATTTACTCTCCCCCTATAAGCCCACCCGGACCCTCCGCTCAGCGGGACTTGGCCTGCTCCAAGCCCCCCGCCCAAACCGCCCCACCATCGGAGGCCGGGCCTTCAGTTTCTCCGCTCCCACCCTGTGGAATTCCATCCCCCAATCCCTCCCTCTCGTTTCTTCCCTTTCCTCTTTCAAGGCCGGTTTGAAGACTTTCCTCTTCGACCGTGCCTTTTGTTCCCCCCCAAATGTTTCGACCTCCCCTACGTGTTTCACCCCTTCCCGAACACCCTGCTCCCAGCTCGGGTCACACGCCTCCTGTGCAGCGCCTTGGGACGTCCTCCCAACGTGAAAGGCGCTTTACAAGTTTAAGTTGTTGTTATTATAGATGTCTAGAAAACTTGATAAGGCGCTATATCAAATGCAAGGATTATCATTATTAGTATTATTACATACTCCATATTAAAAGGCAACTGTTTTCAGTTTTTCATTTGGTGGTAGGAAGCAGCAATTCGTATGACTGAATACAACTAACACGTAAATATGAGAGAGATTGAATGGCCGTTCAGCCTGTTTAACCTGCTGCATCATTTATGGCTGAATTCACTTGCCAGTCTGACCATTTTTCTGCTCTGAAGCTACTGTTACCACAGTACATACTATCCTAATGGATTAGATAGCGAATCAATTCACTTTTTAATTCAAACAGAGCCATCATCCCATTTCAAACCCACAAATTGATTGTGTGGCCACCATTACCTTGTAATCATGACCCTCGTTACATCTATTCTGATTTTGCACAATAACTCCCCCACCCACCCACCACGGCATTTTTGAACCTCTTCATCAAAAAACATGAACAATTTTTAACCTTAATCTTTTTTCCCCCAATAAAAACCGTCTGTTTCAGAACTTTTCACGGTTCAGTATCTGAAACCTGGAATTCACTTAATAAATGTTAATCACCTCATTGTATTGAACGTCTGACTCAGCAGATAAAAATATTGAATCCTGAAGCAAATTCAAAGTTTGGTTTATTTTTCTAAAAGATGCAATACTAATTCTTCATTCGCCAACAAATATACATTCGGCTTTCCTTACCATCTTTCCCTCTAATCCCACTTCCATGACTGTTTGTGGGACACTGCTGTGAGCAATTTGGCTGCCGTGTTTCGCCCACAAATATACAGTCAATTTTCCTAATCTTCTTCATCCTGCCCCTCCCCCACTGCTCTTGTCCCTAACTAACGGTACAGTGCCTTGGGATGTCCTCTCGATGTGAAAGGCACTATATAAATGTAAGTTTTGATTGATTGATTCATACAGTGTAGTAATGGCACAGAGAGAGCACACACCTTATTCACTTAGAAAGTCTTTTTTTCCCTATTTGAAACATGGTAATGTGTGCTTAGTCTCTTCATTATCAGTGCTGGACATCTAAAACAGCTGAAAATGAGTAAAATAAGCATAGAATGCAACTGTAAAAGTTCCTCCAATTGAAGTTAAATTTCTTTTTTTTCTCTCCATGCTTCAGATGAGATGTTAAACCGAGGTCCTGCCTGCCTGCTCTGGTGAACACCAAAGATCCAATGGCAGTACTCGTAAAGAGAAGCAAGTTTATACCTGTAGCCTGGCCAACAGTCCCCCACATAAAATTGGTGACTCAATCCACAGATGTTTGTCGTACTCTGCTGTGTGCAATTGGCTGCCGGGTTTTGACCACAAAATACACAGTGAATCCACTTTATATCCTTATCCTGTGAAGCATTTGAGATATCCTGACTATGTAAACTATATAACTTGCACTTATATAGCACTCCTCCACGATGGGTGGCTTCTCAGAGCATTTAAGGTGTTTAGTAAGGCGCTATATCAATAATAATCCTCACATTTATATAGCGCTTTCCACGTCTTATCGACGTCTCAAAGCACTTCACAGAATACAACAATGTCCCACGGTTGGGTGCAGAGCTGGGGGGTAGGGTGAAGACAAGAGGGAAGAAAGTAGGGAGAAGAGGTAGGGACCAGAGCAGGTGGGGGAAGTGGTTGTGGTTGGGGGAAGGAAAATAGGAAAATTGACTGTATATTTTGTGGAGAAACGCGGCAGCCAAATTGCGCACAACAGTGTCCCACAAACAGTCGTGGAAGTGGGGCCAAGGGAGAAAGGGGGAAAAGATGATACGGGGGGAGAGGGGGGCAAAGTGGATGTTATTATCCACTGAGAAACACATGCAACAAGCAAATAAACTGCAGTGGGAGACAGATCTAGATTTTAAAGCAATTTTTTTTGGTCAGCGGCCAAATCCATAGCATCTCCACAAAATACTGTTTGTATGTCATGTTTGCGAACAGATGTCACTGTGGAGGAACAAACGAGTGTCAGTGTATCATTGCTGGAACTTGTCCACCATCCACACATCAATATGGTTCTCATTAAAAATATTTTTTTTGGTCCTGATTCTTTATTTCACTAAGTGAATATACGATATACCCAGATGATGTTCATCTCCTCACAGTATTTCCCACCACTTGACCAATGCCAACATTCTAGAGCCTTGTGCTCCTCTCCCCACCTGAAGCTTCGATAGTGATTTGGCACCTTTCCCTCTACCCTCCTCCTCCTCCTCCTCCTCCCTCGGCTCCCTATCTCAACCTCGAGAAAATACATGGAGGTATTAAACATTAAAAGCCCCGAGTGTTTGAGAATGCGCCAAGACAGGAGAGCAAGAGGATGTGGTTTTGAAGAGGCAAAAGACAACTTCAGGCCAAGATGTTGTTCTTTTATGAGTGGCTGATTAACAACTAGAACAGGTGGCCAGGAAGTTGAGGTTGCGGACAGGATACGGAACTCAATGTGAAGGGTTGTGTTAGGAGGCTGGCAGGGAGGGTATACTGGAAGGAGGAATCAGATGGGCCAATGAATTTCTTCATCCAAGCCAATCTTGTGAATCCGTGAGATCTGTGAAGCTCTCTGAGGTGAAGGGCGCTGTGTAAATGTGAATTGTTGTTGAGACGCAATATGAAAAGCAAGTGCTGTGTTGTTATGGGGCGATGTATTGGTGACCAATACATCTCAGACAGTTCAGAAGTTTATTGAGAATAAAATCAGTGCTTCAACATTTCTGGGAAGCGTTTTGAGATGTCTGAAGATGTGTTAAGAGCACTATATCAAAAGCAAGGACTATTATTATTATTATTATTATCTTAAATGCAGTTTTGCAAAAACTAATAATCCTTGCGTTTGATACAGCAACTTTTACTTCAGGAAGACATGTGAAAGAACTTCATAGGATGTACAGTAAAATGTGTTGACTTTAGAAATTATACTTTTATAAATAAATAAGGCAGCCAATTTGCGCACAGCAAAGTCGTAACTAATTTTGTTTGTGGGTTTGTTGGCCAGGGAACTCACCTTACACAACAAATCATTTTCTCACTTTTTTGTTTACTGTTGGCAAATAATATTAATAATATGAATAATCCTTGCATTTGATACAGCGCCGTATCACGTCTCTGCGACGTCTCAAAGCAGTATATTCTCGCAGAATATCCTGTAAAGTGAACAAATGGATCATTCATGGGCGAAACACACTGCAACAAATTGCGCCCAGTCGCGTTCCGCAAACAGCCGTGGAATCAGCGGCCAAATATCAACGCTTTTCAAAATAACGTGCTCGACAATCACACTTTTTTTGAAAAAAAATTAAATCTCTGTAATAACAACAAAATATTGCAGAAGCCAGGAACTAACTCCCTCCCTCCCTCCCTCCCTCCCTCCCCCTCTTCCTTCCTTCTCTCTCTGGTCTCCTGGGGTTTAAGACCTCACCACCTACTCCACTTTATGGATTCATTTGCTTCATTGCAGGGAAATCAAACTACAGTTCCCACAACTGGGAACAGTGCCCAGGGCATCCAATTGGAAAATGCCACGTATTGTCTTGTGTCTGAAGCAGAAATGGGAGACATGTTTGATTTTTATTAGCTACCCTGTTTGAGGTTGAAATTAGATGCAGAGAAACTGAGCACCAGGGAGGGGAGGGGAGAGGGGGAGAGAGAGAGAGAGAGGGTGGTGGGAGGTGGGGAGGGTTAAGTAATACAGCGCACAACAAAGGAGCAATGCAATATGTAGGCACTTCAGCAACAATAGATTTATTAGTAGAGGATAGACTTACAGCACTGCAGCAATACCAGCCGCACCTTCCATGGCTTGTCTTGGTTTTTTCTGCTGTTTTTCAGGGACAGGGCACTGTAGCTATGTGTGTCCCCAGCCATCCTCATCATCACCTCCCTCCCTCTCTCTGTCTGTCTGTCTGTTGTCTCCCTGTACTCTCCCACACAGGCTACTGCTCAGATGCGGTTAATCAGCTATTTGCAAAGGCAGCGGCTCCCGGCTCAGTGCTTCCTCCTTCTCTCACCTCTTCAGGCTCTTCCTTCATTCCTTCCCCAGACTTCAGGTGCTTTCATGTAAAGTAATGCAATCAATCAATCAATCAATCAATTAAAGAGGATCACGTCCATTGCAAAGAAAATATAGACATTTTGCAACCATTCGGTTGAAGCAAATAATAATAATAATAATAAATAATACTAGAGTTAAATAAATAATCCTAATAAATAATAATTATTATGTGTTGCAGCTCCGTCTCAAAGCGTTCGACAGATATACACCGTAAAATGAATTGACTGTATATTTTTTGTGGGCGAAAATGGCAGTCAATTGCGCACAGCAGTGCCCCCCACAAACAGTCGTGGGTTTGAGGGACCAAATAATAATTTGTTTTGGAAGGGATTATTTATTACCCCCCGGAACAAGGGATCCGCCAATCGACACCAAATGACTTATTTTCCATTTTTCAAGTTGATTTCAATACATGCCTGTGTCAGCCTGGCCCGGTTGCTTGGACGCTCGCGTCTCTGAGTCAGAAAGTTGTGGGTTCAAGCCCCCCACCCCCTGATTTGGTCACGGTAATGTTCCACAAACAGCTGGAGGCCAATGGCTGGTGCTATCTGAGGGAATGTTAATCGCTCTGAGACTCTGCCCTCTACGTGGAGGGCGCCATAGGAATGCAAGTTGCGGTTGTTGTTGGTAACTCTCAACCTCTTGACTGGAAGGCGAGTGGACTATCAATGGAAATGCCACATCAAGCTCACAAAAGGTTTATAGATTCAGCAGAAGATGCAATGTCATCTGCACAGCCCTTATAGTGAGCCTGGATATCCGCCCTCCCTCCCTCCCATACATACATACATACACACACATACATACGCACACTCACTCACTCACTCACACACACACACACAACTAGAACAAAATTACTTGCATGACCAAAACAATGTCCTAGTACTTTTCATTACTGGACTTTCCACACGACTGGTTTGTTGTTTTGCATTCCTCAAATTTACAGCAAATCTGCGATGCTGACCTTTATTTCTGATCGCAAAAGAGCATCACCTACAAGCAAAATTGGTCATTGATTCTTTATTTGCACATAATGATGAACCTCAATGACAATTGTAGTTTCCAGTTGAAGGACGGCATTTTTTTTTAGGGAGGGAAATTAATTTGTTTGGTCCTTAAGTAACCAACCATTTTTCTCATACAGTAAAAGCCCGTTTATCCGCGACCCGATCAACCGTATAACCAGCACCGCAAAAAAAAGGTCCGCATTCGATTAACCGGAATTTATCTGGAAAAATGCATTATTAAAATTGTGTTATTTCATGCTGATAAACAGGTGACACCACTGCCTAACAACCGTGCCAAGCCACCACAATTGTCCCTCTTATTATAAGTAGCTCTAAAATGCTTTTACAATGAGATGTGATCATTGATGCTAATTAGACAATCCATCACATCTAACCTCGTCCACATGGTGCCAATACATTCACGCTTTTCTTTCAGATGTTTTTGAGACTCTGCATTTATTGCATTGTTATCACGTCTTCGAGATGTCTCAAAGCGTTTCACAGAATATACTGTACAATGTAGTGACTGCGTATTTGGGCAAAAAGCGGCAGCGAATTGCGCGCAGCGGAGTCCCACAAACATTTGTCGATTGAGTGACCAAATATAACTGTTTTACAAATTATTACTTTATTTGAGAGGGATTATTTATTACCTCCGGAAAGCGGTCCTCCAATCGACTAACAACTGGGTTTAAATAAAACAAGAAAGCAAGGCTGTACCATTCAGGAGTGGAAATGTTAACTGGCACTTGGTATTGTCTACCTATGTCTACCTACTGAGTCATTGTGGGGAAATGCCAGCCAGAATATCTCGCGTCACAGTAAGTCAGTCTCAAGGAAACTCTTTATTCAGTTTAGTCTCTCGCTCTTCATTACTTATAGGGAAGGTGCCAGGATTCCTCACATGTTGTGCACTGTGTTCCTGCTTCCACTAACAAACGTAGGAAACTGTCATTTTCAATGAGATCTTGGATCCATTCCTGCATTCCCAGGAGACTGAAACGTTTAGTTTTAAGGAGCCATCCTATAAATAACCCGGTTTGTGCGTCTTTTAAGAGCAAGCTAAGGACCCTCAGAATGTTAAGGGCACTTAAAGCAAGACTTTAATGAAGGTTTTGCATTAGGTAGCTAGCTGCCAAAGGTCCTGAATTTCACACACGGTCAGGTCAATATTGATATTATTACATTAAACTAAATCTGACATAATTCAATTCAAATGACATTTGGTACATTTGGAAGTCAGGTAAAAATGCAAATGTTGGAAATCTAATAATAAACCCGGAAAATGTTGTCTTGAAGAGAAAGAGAGAGTCAGTTCTGAGGAAGGACCTGACGTAACAAGTTGTGTTTTGTTATTTTATCAGATTTATCATATTTCACAATCTTTTTGCATATTTCATAAATGGAAGTATCAATTTTCTCTTTAATTGTTTGAGAAAATTAACGTTGGTCTTGCGCGTATTTCAGATTTTTTTCAGGAATGTGCTTCATTAAAACAGATCAAAATACACCAGTGAATTCTCTCAAAACTTCTGCTCCAGTTTTTAAGCGACATAAATGGACTTGCCAGATGCCAAGGGCTTTGCTGAAAATTCATGCAACCGTGCGTCTCGGAAGGTCAGAAAAGTCTTTGAAAAAAAATGATAGAGTGTATAAATCATTCACTGAGGTCTCAAAGAAAATACTTTTGTTTGAGGCAAAGCATTTTACCGATTTATGATTTCAGGCAAAGTCTGAATATTTAGTGAAAGACTTCTCTGACTGATCAATGTTAAAACACTCAAAGATGGTTTGCTATTGTCCTTCATTGCTGCCAAGGCACTTTAAGAGTAAATGAAAAGTCCCTTTGAGCCCATGAACATGACAGCGAAAATTCTGTTTCATTTGCATTTTCTTCTAGAAAAGTTTAGTATGGAGAGGCAGTAGCCCATTCACAAGGAGGATAGTTGAGCACTGCAATACAAATCAACTACTTTGACGGTTTCTAGGTCAGAGAGAAAGGGAGTAATCCCGTAAGTCAGAATTATATGTTTAACTTGTTTTGATTGATAGCCACAAACATTCAGTTTCAGTCTTGTTGGAATCTGACAGCAGTGAAAACAGTTATGATTTTATAACGGAATGAGTGAACGAATGAAAACTTTATCCAGAAGACCTAAGTGTGTGACAAGCACCTTGTAGGCACCTTGGCCAGTTGTGGCAGCCAAGATTTCCCATAGCCACTGAGAGTACATTGAAGTCTCTCTGTTCCATGAACCACTGCAGCAGAAATAGCTGCAGTGAAGGATTCATAGCCTCAGCAGTGACATTAAATCAGATTTTTATGACTGATAGAGAAAAAAAATCAAACCAAGGTCCAGAGGTAAAAGCTGCCAAAATTCAGCCATTTCTCAGCTTGATGAACATCCAATATGTCCTTTTGGTCAAGCAAGACTCACCGTATTGTCTGGTGAGACCATACATTCAGGTTTGAATCGTTTGATGTGTACGGGAGTGTCTTTGATTCTGTTCTTAGTCATCAAACATCCGACAATAATTTATTTGATTCAGAAAATATATATTTGTAATGTCACACACAAGGGCTCGTTTATGACAATTCAATACAACGTCAGCCCATTCCTCATTGCCAGTATAGCTTCACTAGCTTGATATCCTTATCTCATAAGACATAGATTTGTTAGTTTTAAAACCTACTTAGACTTGTAAAATCCTTGAGTGCACATTAATAATCTTTGTATTTGATATAGCGCCTCATCAAGTTGTCAATGTCTCAAAATGCTCAGCAAGATTTTATGGTAATCTGTAGTAACTGTATTTGTAGGCCTATGCAAATAGCAAAGTGCCTTTTAAAACAACATGACTCTTTAGAAGTTATTTTACGAGTAAGTGCGTTAATAGCCAAAGCATTCAAACCAGCTTCTGACAACTCAGCTGATTATGGTTCCTGGGTGGGTATTAGGTGATCAATAAGATATCATGAAAACAACATATTGAGGCACCTGTTGCCATGGATCCACTCAAATAAAGGATCTCTCTTTCTGCTGATCTGCTGGAAACCCTCTTTAGGCTCTCTGCCAGATCCAATGTTGAATGTGGATCAAGTGATATCGCTCTAGATTCTCCTGTACAGTTAACTCCATTGCATTCTCTAAAAGACTGAGTGATTGAGTGGAGAACAGGAGCTCAGATCATACATCTATGCTGGCTTTCATTAATCAATAATATTTGCCAGACTATTCTGAATTCTGTTACTTTTAATGTACTTGAGTGTGTTGCTGAAATTTACTGCTCTTTTTTGTCAAGCTGATCAATGTAAATTCATTCCCAGGGTTACATCTGAACCCTTCCTGAAAAATGTATTTCATGTTGAATATTTTCCAGTCCCTTGTATATATAATTGTACTTCCTTTTCAAAGAAATTTGTGAGTTACTCTGCTCAAACTCCTCCTATTGTCTTGAGAAAAGCGAGACGCACGCTGTCAAGGTCAAAGCTTTTAATACTTTTTCTACGAATATGGACTCTGCATGCTCTATTGACGCCCTGGTTATCTAGATTATAGGATCAGAGATGAATTCCGAATGGTTTCCATGAACTGTAATGAAGAACTAACCTCAAA
This sequence comes from Hydrolagus colliei, assembly GCA_035084275.1. Classification (NCBI taxonomy): domain Eukaryota; kingdom Metazoa; phylum Chordata; class Chondrichthyes; order Chimaeriformes; family Chimaeridae; genus Hydrolagus; species Hydrolagus colliei. The sequence goes on along the minus strand of CM068751.1, from coordinate 11,253,794 downwards.
AACTCACCCTGTCTTTATCTTCTGCTATTAATTTGCCAATGTGACCCTTTAGAGCTCCAGATTATGTAATCTTCCTGATATGAACAGATTTACACAATTTATTTCCTATACCCCTCAATGCTCATCCTCAATTTATATTCAGCCTTATCTACTTTACCCAAATCCTTCTATTGTTTAAAATTCCTCTGCTCATCCCTTGTGGCTTTTATTGCTTCTCTATTTGGAGCCTTTGCCTAGAGCCAGATATTATTCGTTTTTCAGTGATATGAATTTTAAGCGATTTTTTTTCTGGTAACCTTCACTTTTAAAAAAAACTCTTTAAAATATTAGCTTCCCAGCTAAAAGCTTCCCAGCTTTCTTCAGAACATATAACTTAATCAATATGGAAAATAAACTATCCGTGTATGTACCTGGTAGAGTATACAAGAGCACCTTGAGGTGACTTGTGTTCTCCATGAGTAAAATGCCACTACTTGATTCAACGTCGAGATCAGGAACAAACACAAACTGATGAGTTGCTGTTGTAGTTCACTGGACCATCGTGCCACCCTATTAACTGAATCTCCTTTTAGCTTCAACACATTTTGTAAAGTTCGTACCCTTTCTACAAACTCGCTTTTCATTTTAATGGCTTTTCCCATTAACTTTTTAAATTTCCATTACGTTCTCTTCACAGCATTTTAAAAAAAAATATTTTCAAGTCTGCTTTAACTACAAAATGCAAACCCATCCAGAATGTTTGTCCTGAAATAAGGAATGAAGGGAGACTTGTAGAGTTTATCTTTCTTGGAGCTAATGTAAAATGAACTGGATTCAAAACAGCAATTGAATTTCATTGAAAGAAACATTCATTGACCACGTGCAGACCAAATGAACACTTGACGCCACAACAAAGGGAAATAATTAACCCAATCTCCCTGTTGGGAGGGGGGAAAAATAGTTTATAATATAATTTTGGATGTTTCTATAATAATGTGGAGTGCAGAAGACTCAACAAAGGTTGTTTGTGAGGAGGTGGAGGGGACGGAGTGGTGAAAATGTGAGAAAGTTACATGACCAGAGATTGACTTTCCTTCTGAAATAGGGAGTGATAGCAATGGTGATTAGTGGTCACATCAATATTATGCCCAGAAAACACAGTCCATTCGCTTTACGGAATATTCTGTGAAGTGCTTTGAGACATTTTTGAATAGTGATAAGGTGCTATATCAAATGCAAGGATTATTATCATCATCGATGGAAACAAACAGAGAAACTGGAAGTAAATGGTGTATTAAGGAGAATCTAATGAGGCGCATGAGAGAAGCAGAGGAACTAAACGTCGATGTGGCATCTGCCCATTAAGCCAGAAAAAAATACCTGCTTACCTGGCGGGACCAGCTACATGTGGAGTTTGTTTTCATTAAACAGCATTTTCCCCACAGGAAGAATGCCAATTACAGTAAAGCCCGTTTAACCGGGACCCTCGGGTCCTGGCTAAAGATCTGGTTAAAGCCGGATATTCGGCAGAAAACCCAACATAAAAAAATATTTTAAAAGTTTTAATTCTTTTTTAAAAAGCATAGCGTATTAATAATAGACTAAACAATCAGTTATATAATATAATATGTGAATAATAATTATAATCATTTTACACACAGCGACCCGGCAGTTCAGAGAGATCTTTAAACTAGTGCAAAAGTTACACGTCTGAATGACACTATTCCCATTTGGGGCAGAAGAGAGGAAAGCAAACGTGTTATCGAGAAAGCAGAGAGTGAGCGGGTGCCGCTCAGTTCAGTTAACTTTCTTTCCAAAAAGCCTTGCAATGCCTGCGTGTGTGTGTGCAACAAACTGCACTCAGTAACGAGAAACACTGCACTCTGTAAAATGAGCATTGCAGGGATGAGTCTTTTTTATTAACCAATGAATTGATCTGTAAGCTTTGCTCAGGGTGTGTGTTTTGCTGTTTTGTGGCTGAATTAAATCTAAATTAATCAACTCATCCTGCTCTGCTTCTCAAAGAGTACACTCCGGAGAGTGTATTGCTTTACAGTACCAGCAGCATTCTGAGCTAGCGCCACCATCAGGCACCTAGTAGCAGCATTCCAAATTACTGACGCAATACAAAACACCAAAAAAATGCATTTTTCTAGATAAATTCCGGTTTATCGAATGTGGAACATTTTTTTGCGGTGCCGGTTATACGGAAGTTACGGTTGATCGATAAACGGGCTTCTACTGTATCACTTATCTTAATTTCACTAAATTAAAACTAAGACAAAACTAAGGTCCTTAAAACAAAATGAGGAATCACACCCCAAAAATTACCACCTTCTCATATGGTGTCCTGCAGCTCAGTGGTTAGAGCAGGAGACCTGGGTTCAATTCCAGGTCATGGTGAAACCTTGTGCAAGTTTCCTTACTCTGATAATAATTCCTCAAAAAAAGAACTTGGTCATATCAATCCACCACTGTTTGTGGTGGTGTGCTGCTGTGTGCAATTGGCTGCCACTTTTCACCCACAAATATACAGTCAATTCACTCTACAGTATATTCTGTGAAGCGTTCTGAGAGGTCTAGAAGACGTGAAAAATGCCATATCAAATGCAAGGATTATTATTGTTATTATAAATGAAGCTGCTTTTGCATATTCTCATTAAAAACAACCATTTCACAGCTTTTTTTAACTGTGTCTGACAGGATCTAGAAAACACAAACACTAAAATAGTTGAAGATTCCCTGCTCCATGGACCAATCTGCCCCCAATAGTAATAATAGTAACAATCATAATCCTAACATTCGATATAGCGCTTTTCACGATGAGCTGGGCTGTTTGGCTGGTCTGCCAGGAGTCATGCCCTGGACTTCTGTAGATCTGACTGGCTATGGAACTCAATTACTGAGACAGTCACAGAGGCTTATCTCAATGCTGATAACCCTTTGTTGAACATGTCCGCCACTTCAAAGTCAGCTGAGCTCCAAGGAGACCTCACTTACCTCCCTCTCAGATGGTTCCCTCATTGACCATCCGACCATCAGATAAGATCACAGTAACGTTTGCCCGTCAACATTTATAGTTCATTAATAAAGCGATAACTAAGGTATCACCAAATAAATTGGGGAGCAACAACAACAAAATGTGACAATGGGAAGGAACTATGTGACAAACAGAACTGCTTGCGAGTTAACGTTTCATGCAGTTTACAAATCAATAGTCCGAGTTCAGAGGCACCAATCAGAAATGTATGTAAGTGAAATTGCATTGTAGGATCAATCAAGTTATTTGCTACTAAATTGAAATTCAAGTTTCCTCCTCACGCTTTGTGTGGAATCGTCACATTTTCTGTTCACAGCATGCATTCAGTATTGCTAAATAATTGTTTCTAAACTACCCCCAAAACATTAAGAACAAAAATAGATTAAGAATGAAGGTCTTTTACCAGTGCAGATCCAACCAAAAGATGGTTTGCCTTTCATTACCAAAGCTGCTGTAAAGATGCTGTGGCATGCTCTTTCCTGAATTACCGTGCCCAATTAGTAGAATTCTAGAATTCTTACTACATGCACCTGGCAAGGTGAAGACTAAACCAATGGATTGACCACAGTTTAACGCGGTATAGACTTTATGAACCAGGTGTTTGCCATATTGGAAGAACATTAATCACTCAACCAATAAAATGACATTGTGTAATTCGGATGCAATGAATTATTCTGATGCAACATTTATTCAGATGATTAAAATAATAGTCATTCTGACATTTGGTATAGCTAGCGTCTTTCACATTGGGAGGACATCTCAAAGCGCTAAACAGGCTAAAATGATGAATAGCTTTGCTCTGTCCCCACCTTCAAAGGCATATCCTCTTTCAAATGAAGGTTAAGTAGAACATTTGAACTCTAATTAGAATAACAGTAATCCTTGCATTTGATAACCATAGTGGTTGAAGAATAAGTGTTGCTGGATTTAGATATGATTTTTAACCATTCTGTTCAGCACCTTGGCACATCCTCCTAGTGAAAGGCGCTGTGTAAATATCCTCGTATGTAAATGTTGTTGTATTGAACTAAACCTAAATAATTTGTTCCAATTTTATATTGGTTAGACTTTGTAATATTGTGGGCACTTTGAATCCCCTTCCTTCAAGTGATGTTGAAGTGTTAGAGAGGGTTTAGAAAGCTCTTCAAAGATATAATTTATGAGAGAATTACACAGATCATCAGTTAAAGGGAGCCAGGGGTGGGGGGAGTTAATGCCTTGGAAACACAACAAATACCTGCTTGATAGTGTGGATAATAATAATAATAATAATCCTTGCATTCGATATAACACCTTATCACACCTTCAAGATGTCTCAAAGCACTTCAATGCTGAGTTTGTGCATCAACTAAATGCTCCATGAAATATAATGTTAGCTGCCGCTTATTAAACCAATATTAATTTCCAGTATTTTTATGCATTTTTGATTTGGCATATGCTTTCATGAAACACTAATTTCATGAAACACTAAAACACTAATCAAACTCCTGTGAACCGCTCTATGTTCCCAAAAGGTGCGTCCAAAGGAGATGGAAATGATTGCAAAGCATTCTCTGTTCCTGTAAATCAGCCACCTCACGAGTCTTGTTTCTCAGGATGCAAAGGTGGAAAAAAAGGACCCAGACGTGTGTCAGATTACACGAGCCATTCGTGAAAAGATGTCTTTTACTTTCATTAAAAAAATAGAATCCATTACCGATGTGCATTTGTCTACATTTTGCCATATATAAACCACAATTTTCCTTCTGATTGTATTAATACATCGCAATTTAAAAATCATTAACAAAAAATTTCAAAGTATGCATTAATGCAGTGGTACAAGATTCAGTCAATCAGTTCAAGCCTCGTGTGTCGCCCAACCAATAGAACAATTACTACGGTGTGAGTGAAACCACTGTTTGGTCACATATCAGTACTCTTCCATCACGATTATTCAATCAATCTCCTCTGTGATTCCATTTACAGAGACATGTTAAAGGATTTGCCAAAACAATCTTATAACGACAACATTTATCATAAATAAAACGACTGACAGGTCTTTTTTCATATACTGTATAGTGGCAGTCTGTGACACCTTTGTCTGACAGACCATACTGAAATGAATGGGAGAAACAGTTTATCACCATCAACACCATCAACACACATCATACATTTCCTAGAGCAAATCCCAAAAATTACCCATTCGTTGGGCCACCAAATCTGCAGATCTTTCTGATTTCCAAAAGTATGGCCTCTTTCAATTAATGCTTTTTTATTTGTTGAAAGGGTTCAGTCAGACCTGCTTTTCTCAACCAAGGTCTGCGACTGAACCAAATAAAATGTCTAATTTATCGTGAGAAATAGAGTCCACAAAAACTGAAGCTAGGAATGAAAGATAAAGCTTCCGTTAATATCATTATAGTTCTCCATCATCTCAATAAAGTTATATTTGGCCCAGGTTTTTCGATAGGGCTGCTTCTCTCCATATTCTTTTAGCCAACTCTTTAAGCAGGTTGAATGGTCTCTGGACTTCTCCATGATTGTCAGCAAATCTATTCCATGACTGACTGATGTGAGGCATGCTCATTGATGGCCTGAGAAGGGAGATCCATTTTTTAATCCATCTCCCTCGTGAAAAAATCTGCTGTCACCTGCAACTCCACCCAGCGGTATGATCTCTAGTTGATGGTGGCACGTGAGGACATAAGGCACTTCCGGGATCTAAAACATGTCACTCCTGTGTGATTGAATAAGTGCAGTCGCCCTCTGCCCAACGTGGTCAACTCTGATTAATGCAATTCATGAGCTATCCTTTCGTAATTTGGGTTCAGGCTGCCCCCCCCTCAACCCCCCCCCCCCCCCCACCCCCCACCCACCCACTTAAGTTAGTTCTCCTGATGTGAAAGGCACTCCATCAAAGTAATTTAGTTGTTGTTGATAAGTGTCTGTAAACCATCATTTTCATGCTTTTTTTCCTACAATGTGGGTTCCACGATCCACCCCAAATGTGCAACGCTAAAGCAACTGTCAATTTTTGCCAACGTCTCAATGTATTTTTCTTTGCTTATTTATTGAAAAAACTAGAACTGCCTTTGTTTTTACATTTGTCAAGACCTGTAACAATGTGCTGTAATGTTCTATTTACTTGCAGTCCCACATTGAAACTTAACCTGAGTATGTACACAGAGCAGTTGCTCTATAACACAGTTAACTCCATTTTCAGTCACTTCAGGCTAGGTTTTTCTGCTGAAATATTGCATCTCTAGGATAAAGAATATGCAGCAAAGAACATTCATGATGGATTCCTTGAACATAGGCTAAAATGCTTCTTCTATTAGTTCCCACTGTTTGGAGTTTGCCATTTTCCTTTGACGGAAAAAGTACCCAAGTCTATGAACTATTACTTCACCCATATTGGATTTTTATGATACAATGATTGATTTGGCTGCAACTGATGCTATTACAATCTTTTTTTTATATAGATAGAGCTTAAACAAAATCATAGTGTAACATGTCAATTGCATTAACATGCTTTTAAAAAAAGCAGGAAAATCCCCTGTTCTTTACGACACACAATATCTTTTTTGTTACAAAAATACCACTTTATATAAACGTATCCACAGGTTGAAAGGCACACGTTATGCATTTCCAGATTTAATGAAACTCTCTATTTTAAATTTGATCAATTTAATGAATCGCCCGTTTTGAGGTAAAGTATGGTGAAAATAATTAAGTGCTTATGAAACATTCATTGGCATCAGATTTCAGTCCATTAGGAGGACTGAATGAATTATTTCCGTTAATAAGCATTTCTCTCTTGATAGTCTTGCCTAACTTAATAGCTAGCTGTCTTTAAAGGGTAGAAGTAGCTTCGCATTCCATAACCCCAGCTCCCGTTGATCTCTCACGACCACAGCATTCTCTCCAATATAACCAGGTCCAAGTGCTATGTCTGACTCAGTAGTTAATGTTAAGCACTACCCTGTTAATGAAGATCACCAATGTTTTTGTCTGGTGTGTATTTGCATCCCTGTGATCAGCAAGCACAGTAACATCCTTTGGTAAAGTCAGGACTCGTTTTTTTCAAGAACACATACACAAATAAATTTGTTTATAGAGGAAACTTTTCCTCTCCCCCCCACCCCACCCAACTCCACCCCCATTCCCACCCCCAACCCACCACTGCCCGTGTCTAAAAGTCTGTGTGTTTGTTTGTATTCTGAACGTTCTCAAACACTTCCAGGCCTGCCTTGACGTAAGCCTGAGCTGAGCAGATGCTGTTCAGCACCTGGGACAGCACAATGTTTAAGGTTTGGTTTGTCTGTTGGAGTCTGTGATGGTTGAAAACTTCTCCCACAACAGAGAACTGGTTTGATCTCTGGTCAAGACGATACAGTATATTTCTGGAAAATAAAACAACATGTGCTAGTTACCCCATAGACCGTACTCTGAAATAACTTGCCACATTACAACACAAGCAAATGCATGTATAATTTAACGTGAGGGCCAAAAAAAGTAAATTAAAAAGAATTAATTAAATAAAAAAATTATTCGCAGGCTTTATGAGCACAAAGAAACAAATGCTACCTTGTAACCTGTCAAAAAGGAATAAAGTTTGTTAAATGTGAATGAATGTAGGTAAAACAATAGGAAAGCGATGTGAACAAGCACACATGTTAAAGTCTGAGCTAAAATACAATTAAATTCAGGCCAAAAGTTAGTAGAAACTCTGAACCTGTATCCGCTTGCACATCTCAAAATGTCAAACTTCCTTTATTTTCTTCTCTGTGCTCTGAGGGATACAAAAGTGACCTGAGGTCTAAGGTTTCCGCTATGTTTAATACCCGCAAGCCTTGTAAATAAATGCAAATAAGCACACGGAGAGCAAGATTCATGCAGCCCATGAAAAAGACAGCTGAAGGGAAACAAATCCATTACTGATAGGACACTAATGAAATTACAACACATATCAGTCATCATAACAATTTTTTTTCCCCCCATGACACATCATGTTGACTGAGAAGGGCTGAGCGCTGAACTTGGAAACTGATTAATAACCTGCGGCTCCATTTCTGAAAGAGATAAAGCACTTGGCGCTATGTGACAAATCAGCCTTAATATACCGGTTGGAGGAACCATACAAAATGAATCCAAAAAGATAACCATCTTCCTGCTTTATAAATCATTTACAAGCAGATAAATGCATACATTATTGATGGAAATGCTGGCTTCATTGTCAAATATTCTCTTTGCTATCAGTTCTGATTTGTATTATTTACCACTGCCACAACTGTCAAGACTCAAAATGTTACAACAGCCCACTCATTGCCATACCTGGGACAACTGAGGTTTATTTCTCCGCTGCTCTTCCTTCACGGATCAGTTTCAGACTTTCATCAACAATCCCAGATCACACAGAAATGAACGTATTAATATCATTATGTTTCAATCAAGTGCACATGTATTGTATGTTATTATATCATGTACAAAAACAACACGTTGCATTGACTTAGCATCTTTCACACTGGGAGAGTTCATTAAGTGTTTGACATAGGCTGAGTGGGAGGGAAGGAGGAAGGGAGGGGGAGAGAGGTGGCCAAAAACACAGTCACAAAGGTAGGTTTTCAGATGGGATTTGATAAGCAGAGAAAGAGAGGGAGAGATGTTTTTGTAAAGACGTCCTTCCGATGTGAACTCTTTATTCAATCATTCAGAATGGGTTCTCAACCTTGCGATAGTGAAAAAAGGAAAGCGTGGAAAGTATAGAGGATCTGTCTGTCCACAGTAGCTTGTGCCACTGCAGTTACCTCCACTAGGGTTTCCTGCAAGATATGGTTAGTGTATCTGACATTGATGTTTTAATGTGGACAAAGGATTGTTGCTATTGGCAACTCTTACAAATCCTTAGGATGAACGATATTGATGCATTAACGTCATTACTAAATAATGGGTTGCACTGTGACAAAAGTTTATTTGTGTATAACAATAATATTAATAATCCTCGCATTTGATATAGCGCCTTCTAGACATCTCAAACCTCTTCATAGAATTTACTGTAAAATGGAGTGATTGTTTATTTTTGTGGACAAAAAGCGACAGCCAATTGCGCACAGCAGTGTCCCCACAAACAGACGTGGGTTGAGTGACCAAATTATTATTATTTTTATTGAAAGGATTATTGTGGACGCCCCAAATTATTTCTGGAAAAGAGAAAGATACATCCTCTTGTACCCAGATATAGTAACAGTGCTTACTCTACCTTTCAATCCCCCCCCCCACACGCACATAGGCGCACACACACACACACAGAAGAAATAATGTAAAACGATTCATCCTATCCAACCATGCAGACGCTCATCACTGAAAACGTAAGACTTTTATTCTCTCTATTTTGGACAGTGTCTCCTCAAGTTTATAACCAAGTATTAAGCAATGAAACCTCACCCCACTTTTCAGGTTAACTTAATAGGTTCAATCAATAGCTTTCAAAATCCCGAGATTGCTCTCAGAAAACACTGGATGACGAGACCTATTTTTATAAGATAATACTCTGGTTTAGAATGAACACTAACACTCTCAGGCGTTTGGGCTGCTTATCTAAACATAGAGTCAATCGGACAGCGTAAGAAAGTATGAGTGGATTGCAACATATTGAACATCATTCAATCGATTTAACATGCACAGTCAGGCTGTGGTGATTGTTTTAAGGAGAAGAACCTATGGACACAAATGGAAAAAGATATGTTGTGGCCCACTGGAATTTGCAATAAGCAGTGGTATAACCTTCAGTTGCTGACTGCAGCAAGGAGGTCAAACAATTTGTTTAAACCAGGAAGGTACTGTGAGCATAGCAGATCCGGTGTTCAAATAGCCTTTCTTTGCATCAATATATTTTGAGAACAGAAATGGGACTCTCACACAAAGCAGGTTTGGTGTTTGTCTGCATGCACCTGAGAAACAAAACAAAACAAGTCCTTACAATTTGGATCAAACAGTGGCCAATGGCCACCGTAAGGCTGCTCCTTAGGGTTGAACCCAGAACTCTGCATAGAGAGCTTTCAAAGTTCCACTCTCAGTCTCTTCGGCTAATCTGATAACTGGGATGACAGATCGTTTCTTGGCAGAACTCTTGAACGATAAGACTGTTTATATTCTTGAGGAACACAATCTAAAAACGTGTCCCATTTGTGTGTCAAATACAAACTCCTATTATTGACAGCAATATTAAGAGTATCACAGGTGAATAGAATTTTGCGTGTGCACGGAAACGTTCCTTTCTTCAATTCAACTAATTTCCGTATCAGAAGATGACTATATTTAGACCATAAATTATACAGAATAAACAGGAGTTAGTTAACAAACCTCAGAACAAGGAATCTAGTAAATACTGCAGTATAGTGGTATGACTGCCAGATCTACAGATATATCCAATAAGGGAGCTATAGAGAAACTATTTCCTCTGGTGGGAGCAATCTGGAACACGGAGGCATTGTCTTAAAATTAAAGCTAGGCCATTTAAGAGTCAAATCGGGAAGCATTTTTTTACCCAAAGTGTAGTAGAAATCTGGAACTCTCCCCCAAAAGGCTCTGGCTTATGGCTGGATCCATTCACATTTTTAAGTCTGAGGTGGATAGATGTTTGTTAAGTCGGCGTATAAAGGGATACGGGGTAAGGGCGGGTAATTGGAGTTGAGGTACAGATCCTATCTATACAGTTATTAAAATAATCATCATTTTGTGAACAGGTAAACCTTTACTAACCATACTGCAGTAGTATTCTTATCTATATGTGGTAAAAAAGTACTAAAACTACTACATAAATAAGAGTGAATCTTGATCTACCGGGTAGTTGAAGTCTCCCTTTATATAGTCTACAAATAACTGACAGCAATTGAAGGTTACAGTTCTGAAGTACAGGCTCTCAGACTACAGCAATGTCTGAACAGGTTAGAACAATGCAATTCAAAACTGCAGGCAATATTGCAGACTTCATAAAATGTTGTCAACCATCTTTGGTGGAAAGGTAGAACTGTCCAATATATGTTACATAGAATCATAGAATCATAGAATCATAGAATTTTACGGCACAAAAGGAGGCCATTCGGCCCATCTAGTCTGTGCCGGCTCTTTGAAAAGAGCGATTCAATCCCACTGCCCTGCCCGCTCCCCATAGCCTAATAGACCCGTTCTCCCTAAATAAAGATCTAATTCCCTTTTAAAAGTTGTTATCGAATCAGCCTCCACCACCTTTTCAGGCAATGCATTCCAGATTCGAACAACTCGCTGAGTGAAAAAATTTCTCCTCAGCTCCCCTCTACTGCGCCTTGAAACTATTTTAAATCTGTGACCACGAGTCACAGATTCACCCACGAGTGGATTACAGTAGGATTGGTTTCCAGAGACTGAATTGTAGCCCTGACTCCCCAAGCTTATTACACTCACTTCTTCCTCTGTTTAAAAGAAAATCACAGTTCCTATTCTTTTGTATAGGACAACAACAGCAACAACAAAATTACATTTGTACAGCTCATTAATCTTCTATCTGCATGATAATGGCTGTAACACACTCAATACCCATTCTACTTACTGGTGAAAAATGAACTGTTCACGTAAAGCACAAATGAGAATTATTGCAGGTAAAGTAAAGGTCTGGCAATAGTCTCAAAGTAATAATTCAATCCCTGGTTTCTTCCAACCTTGATGAACCACAGCTTTTCCACTGAAGTTTTGAGATGATCAAAAATGCTGTAAAGAATTACTGTGTTGTACGTCACTGCTAAACCAATCCTTATCCCAGAGACAAAGAGGGAGCTTCGCGCACACACACAGAGCTTAAATTCACTGTAACATTTTACCATGACTACTTTTTAATCCAATATTTATAATCCATCGTAAAAGCACAAAATGTGTAATCCAGAATATATTTTAGGACTGGAACCTTGTACGGAGGATGACTCGCTATGAAAAAGCACAGAACACATTTGGTTCAAAATTAAGTTGTTTATAAAATTGAATGCCACTCAAACATTATGTTAAAAAAAACTGTGAAATACTCTGCAGTGAAATATTTGTTAAAATATTATTGTTGCACTTTCATTTCAACAAAAATCCTGGGAAGGATTATTCCATTTTATTTATTCTCTTCTTTTCACCCACCCCCCACCCACCGCCCCCACCATAAAGAATTTCTCAATTCCAGTTCATATGATGCTACATCTCACACCTTTTACTAAATTTCCCCAAATTCATGGCATTTCAACCATTCAATCGATATAACTATGTACTCTGCAACCACCACCACGTCACTGTGAAAAACATTTGCACTTAAATAGAGTGTCCTTGGATCACAATGTGCAACTTGCCAGACATTGGGGCAATCAAGAAGCCATTCAAGTGGTAGAATGAAACATTATTGTAAGCTTCAAATGGCAACGGCTTCTCATGGCAGAAAGTGTAATAATAATAATAATAATAAACTTGGATTTGATATAGTGCCTATTGAATCTTTGAGACATCTCAAAACTCTTCACCAAGCATACTGTAAAGTGAATTGACTGCACATTTTGATGATCGATCTGTTACATTACTAATAATAAATAAATTCACTATAAATCAATTCTATTATACAAATAGTAATAAATTAAGAAATTAATTTGGCGGCAGCCGATTGCGCACAGCAGCCGTGGATTGAGTGACCACCTGTTTATGTTTTTTGGAAGGAATGGATTATCATCATCATCTCCCCTCTCCCCCCCCCCCCCAGCCGTCTCTCTCCCCTCTCCCCCCCCCCCCAGCCGTCTCTCTCCCCTCTCCCCCCCCCCAGCCGTCTATCTCCCCCTCCCCCCAGCCATCTCTCTCCCCCTCACCCCCCCCCACCCACAGCCGTCTCTCTCCCCCCACCCCTTGCATACCTGTATATTGTATTCGAGGACTATGAATACAAGATGGCAGCTTTGCACCTCGGTCTGTGCATTGTGCATAGAGATGAGCATTCTGGGTCTTGTAGTTGATTGTGCTCGCATCCCGATTTTTTACCTCGATATATCGTTTTTCGATATATCGGTATTTTTAAAATGTCTATATCGGCATATGATATGAAAATCATATCGGGTTTTAGCGATATACCGATATATCGCCGTTCCCTAGAGGATTATTATTATTATTATTATAAGGTGATTTAGCCTCTTTACAGGAGCTTCAAGTCACTCTCTGCAGTCCTGTTCTTGCCTTCCCCTATAGTGTTACTATCACCGGTGATAATTAGCACATCACCCGCCACACCGATACCCACAGTGATTGTGAATTATTCACAATGGCTAATTATGAAAGGAACTTGTGACAATAAGACGATCTCTCTTTGTCTCATTCTCATCCAAACCTCTTTAACGCAATGGCCACCCGCTGCCTCCATCATCTCCTGTGCTCACACTTCATGAATCTCCACGTTCAGAACCATAGCCATTCAGTGATTCAGCCTGATTCCGCAGGCTGTAGTTATAACTCTGTCTAGGTTTAGCAAAGGGCTAACTGTCTGATCATCTCACTCCAGGCATCTTAGCAATGAGCGGTCTGGTTGTGTGCCGTAGCCTGGATTAGAAGTCATGTCAGTCAGCAGGGCAGGCGCAGAAGGAGTCAAAGGGTAACGGCAGGTTTGCAAGCTCTCTTGCGAGGTGAACCGTGGAAACTTACAGGAGAAACACATATAAGCTGGAACGATTGAAGCTCATTAACATCAGCAAGTCTTGGTAACTAGTGGATGATTGGTGTGCGCTCATAGCCACTTTCCCAGGTTGCTCAGTCACTGTGTGAACAGTGAAGAAATGAAACGGATGCATCCTCGCGGATACATTGAGGAAGTCCTCATGTTCATAACCTCGGGGATGCCAGGGCTGGAGAACCAAAATTCTGCTTGCCCATCGACCTGCTTATGTCAGTTCTGTCCGTCCGTCTCATAGCTTCACGGAGCATCAGTGACCCGCTCGACACAGCAGCAAACTATAGCTGGGTGGATTCCACATATGTTTCCTGCAGATGCTGAGCAAAGAACTGCTGGCAAAATTCAATGCAGATGTCACTCACAACACCGGGGTTGCCTCACATTGGACTGAAAAAAGGGAGTTCATGAGAATTTCAATTTCAACTCAAATAGTTGGTTTAATCTGGATTTTTCTACTGGTACGTGCGAGTTTCCTCAAGCGAAGTTCCTTTTTTAACGGCTCACCTCTGAGTCAGAGAATCCGTGGGTTCAAGCCCCATATTTGGACTTTGAGCTCACAGTCTAGGCCTGACACTTCAGTTTCTGCAGTTTATGTCATCGAATTCGAACAAAATCAACTCAGATCCCTCAGCAAAACTGTGAACAGGTTTTTCTGGAAGACAGATGCTAAATTTACCCGAAGAAATCTGGGTGGCAGGAATTAGATTTTTAACTATTCAGCTCTCAACCCTGACAAACAGGAAGGCCTAAAGGGAGGGAATACTTTGATCCAAATCAAAACACTGAATTTAAATTATGGATGTTCCCCAAAATGATCTCAAGTTGTTTTGAAGTCTGAAGGTCATCGTCTGTGAATAGCACCTAAGCCACTCTGTTTATAAATGAAGAACTGTCTTATTTATAATGCTTTGGCTCAAATAGTTGGTTTAATCAAATCAATACTTCAGTGCAGCATCGTTGAAGAAAAGCGTTTCACAAAGTTTTCCTTTTCTCCCCCACACAAATGACTGGAATCTCTGTTACTGGGACGAAAATGTTTTGTTCCACTGAGTATCTTACTCGAGACACGGAGATTGATTCTGAAGCCTATTTCTTGTGACCTACAATCCATTCCGCTTTTTAAATATGATAATAAATTTATAAAATGCACGGAAAATCAATTTCTGGGAAAGTAGGGCTATTCATCAAAAGAAAAAAATTGATTTATTGAAAACGTTGCCTTTTTTTCCCCCCATAGAGTCTGAAGTTCCATTGAACAAAAGTTGTAATCAAAGCTATTTACAGTCTCATTCCACAGCCCACAATGGACTACAACAGCACACTGACTTATTAATAGGATTTGCACTTGTCTAAAAGCCTTAATAGTAAAGAGTGGCTGGCAATTTGTGAAGTGGCCCTCAATACAGAAGTGGAATAAAGTTTAAAAGTGCAGCATTGTAGCTATCGCTTGCTGCTATCTATCCATGCTTTCGTTTTGAATCAAGTTCTTTTGTGAGGAGCAGAGAGAAGCACAATGGTAATCAATAGGCAACATTATATATCTCAATAACTGAATACAAAGCAACTAACATGTTAAAACTGGATGATGTGTTGTAAAGAAGCAGTAGATTTTATGCTGCTGTGACCTTGCGTGCGTAAGGACATTTACCACTGAAGCCCGAAGTTTGCTATTAAACTTTCAGCAATTCTTTACCCCCACGAGAAATGAAATGAACAAGCCCTCAACCATGCTGTTTTTTTGCTTCAACTGCCTGACGTGAGAACTCTGTGAGTCAAATCTGGACAGGCACATAGATTTTACTGATGCGCCCACAAAATACACCGTCAATCCGTTTTACAGTATATTTTGTGAAGCGCTCGGAGACGTCTCAAAGACGTGATGAGGCGCTATGTCAAATGCAAGGATTAGTATTAGTGTTATTATTATTAGTAGTAGTAGGCGCTCCTGTGGCTCAGTGGTTAGAGCACTTGTCTTCCAAGCTGGGGAGACCAAGCTGGGGAGACCTGTATTTGAATCCAGGCAGGTTGGGGCAAAACCTTGGGCAAGTTTCCTTACTCCACACGCGTAATAATAATCCCTCCAAAAATACTACAATAATAAAATTGTAGTATTTAGTCGTCAATCCACGACTATTTGTGGGACACTGCTGTGTGCAATTGGCTGCCGTGATTCGCCCACAAATATACAGTCAATTCACTTTACAGTATATTCCGTGAAGCGCTTTGGGACGTCGATAAGATGTGAAAAGCGCTATATCAAATGCAAGGATTTTTCTTGGAGTAGTAGCGGTAATATTATGACTACTGTTCTGTAAAATCTCTGGGATTCTCAGAGAATCACCATCAGATCATGTCACCTTGCGCTGTTGTGTGAAAGGGTCGGGGGGACCATTCCTGTACCTGTAGTAGCCGGGAGGGGCCTGTTGGATGATGAAGTTTTTCTCCAGGTTCTGCAGCACATCGTTCAGCATCCGGAGACGGACAGGGTCACGTTCTTTGGGGTCGTTGGCCGGACGCATCTCATTGGATTGAAACAGCTGCGCACTTTCCCTCAGTGCATCCGCAAATGCCAGCATTTGATGTGAAGACACGCTCTCGCCTTCAACATGAAACAAAACGGTGGTCAAAATAGCCTCAGAGAGAGAGACTGGGGGAGAGAGAGAAGGAGAGAGAAGGAGAGAGAGAGAGAAACAGCACAATACCCAAGCGTTTGATAATATCACAATGCTGCTCCCTGTTAGCAGGTAGATCACCTACACTCATAAAAAAAACAATAAATTTCCATGAGAATATTTAACAGTGTGAATGGACAAACAACAACGGCAGCAACTTGCATTTATCGAGCGCCCTCCCTCCACGCCGGGCGGCTTCTCAGAGAGCTTCACAATGGCGGACCCTGAGGCCGAGCCAGGGGGAAAGGGGAAAGGGAAGGCGACCGACCGTAAGTGCGGTTGGTCCTAGAGAGAGGTCTTCAGACACGACCTGAAGGTGGAGAAGGAGTGGGTGAGGCAGAGGGATTGAGGGAGGGAATTCCAGAGCCTCGGGCATAGTGGCTGAAAGTACGGCCGTTGTTGGCGGAGTGGAGGATTCGGGGGACAAGGAGACTGGCAAGGAGGGCATCAGAGTAGTCCAGCCGAGAGATGGCGAAGGCATGTACCAGGGTTTCGGCAGCTGTTGGGTGAGGTATTAGTGAGGTATTATAAAACACATTCTGAAAGTTTTTTTTTAAAAAAAGGTAAATATGTAAATATTAACACAAGGTAAACATTGAGCGTGAGTTTATCCATGTCAACAAACTCCGATTGCAGATGCTAAGGGGGTAGGAAGCCACACAACACACTAGGAAACTGCAGTAATCATTCAGGGTTGACAAAGAGGTAGACAGAAGCAAAGCGAAACTGGCATATCGCAAACTGCCAGCGGGTAAATTGGCAGATATATCTGTGTCACGTTGCCCCAACAGCCACTGTGAGTTCACTCTCCCTGCACCTCGGTGCCTTGAGCAAGTGATTAATAAGTCAACCCGAGCAAATGATCTCAAATTAAATTAGCCGCTTTCCCGCTCGCTTGCTCGGCAAGAGAGAGTGCTGGGGAGCTGGCTGCAGATCATGGCAAGCTCATTGCTGCAGCACAACAAACCCATTGTAATCATTTACTCAGGAAGCGGGGCTGTTCTCAAGCTTTGTGCAATCACACCGCTCCGCAGCAGCTTATTGGCTCGACCTGTGTTGGTGGGGATTCGCTGCGAGGAATCAGGACAAACATGAGGTATCTGGGGACGATCGACGTAACAGTGTGTGTGTGTTTCCCCCCCCCCCCCCCCCCCACCACCCACCCCCACCACACACGCACACAAAAAAAAGCTCTTTAGCATGAATAATTAAGAAAATTGCATTGAGGCTGGTATGGGTAGAACATATTAGTGCATTGATGCATTCCCACTACTGGGATAGTTAGCGTTGTGCTGCTGCGGTTACTGTGGCTCCTCACACGGAAAGTCTCCAACCTCGGAGAGCATTAAGGCCTTTGCGAGGCCTTTGTAGAGGTTAAAAAGACAAGTCACCTCGATCAGACCACAGCTGGACTGTCAGATGTTAGGTAGAAATTGCCTGGATGGTTTACACTCGGGGAAGACTGAATGTTATGTGGCATGTGTTGAGAGAATCCAAGGCAAGCTGTGGTGGCTTACAACGGATATAAATATTGATTTAGAAAATTATTTTCTCAGCTGCATATTTACATGACATTGAATTAGCCTCTTAGACTATCAATGCTGTTTTTTTTTACCCAAACGGTGAATTGTACTGTATCCTCTTCCCCCTTCTACGTTAAAGGCATATTTACTTCCCTTCCACGAGGGTCAGAGAACATCTTCTGATACTTGGTTCGAGTGGCCATTAATCATGTGTCAGGGTGACGGTAACAGACTTTTCAGCATCACAGTCAACCCCAGCCCTAACCCTGTCCTCACCTGATGTCCACATGTGGGCACCTTCCAACGGCAGTGCAGTTTCCGAAGGGTGACCTAGCTGTGGGAGAGCCAGGGTGACTTTGCCGTCAGTAAGCCAGGCCCATCAAGGCCAAATGCCATGGTCCATCTGCCCGAGGTTGGAATGTGCAAAGTTAAGCTATTTGGTTTTGTGCTACACTGAACGGTACCTAAGTTACCCACCAGGCTATTGAGAGAGAGAGAGAGAGAGAGAGAGAGAGAGAGAGAGAGAGAGAGAGAGCGCAAAATACTTTGTGGTTTACAAAGCATAGAGTCAGGCTGTAACTTTCAAACCTTTGAGTTGCTCTTGTACCACCAGGGCTACATCGAGGACATTGAAAGGCAGCACAGGATCGCTGGCTATCCGCAGGATCATTTCTGCTGTCAACTGCGAACAAACAAATGAAAAGATGCGGGTATTGGCAAAAGAAATATTTTCCTCCTTATAAAGATATCAGGTGATTCATTTTGCATTTTGCTACGGACATCACTGGGCAAATGAGCAGGAATAAAAAAAAAAGGAATCGATATGGAGAAAGCATTAGATCATTGTTTTGAACAGAGTGAGTAATAATACTGCAGACACATATATCATCTCCCTATAATGTGCAGAGACATAAATGGCGAGCAGTGATATTTGATTAAATTGTGTTACATTTTGGATAGTGTTTCCCTGGAGAGAGGACCTGTCCAGCTACATGGAACCAATGAGTTCCGACTGGATCTGAGATCAGACATATGTCCAATGTGATGTCTAAAGAACTTCACAGAATATACTATATAGGGAAATTACTTTATTTTGTTGGTGAAACAATATAGCCAATTGTGCACACTCTTGGATTGAGTAACCAAATTAAAAAAAAATTGAACTCATTGCAAGACAGTTGTAAAATAGTGATGCAACACATTATATTTGATTATAAAAGAGGTCTCTTAAGACTAAGAAAATGCTAAATTTCAGGTCTTAATTATTAAGAATTTTAAAAGTTAATGGACCTTCTGAGGATTACTATACACTGCAACAACCAAAAACACAACTATAATTTACATTCATTCAGAGACAACAACAAATTTACATTTGTTTAGTGGATTTCATGTTGGGAAGACGTCCCAAGGCATAGTTCTGTACATGTTTTTAAAAAGTTGATGAGATGCAAATGAGATGACTCAAATAAAAATTCAGGAAACTCCGAACACAGAGCTGAGAAGCTTTATGATTTATTTGGCCGTGAAATTAAACAGAATGCTACCTTTGACTTTGCCCCCCCACCCCTGGAAATAACTTTTCCAGACGTCAAATGGGACCAGCTGTGATTTCACAGACACTTAGGTGCGTTTTATGAATGGAGAACTATCAGCGTGTCGCCCATCTCCACATCCTCTCTGTGCTGGAAACATAGCCTCAAGGTCAGAAAAGCAGAATTATTTGAGATGGTTTATAGGGGATTTAGGCAGGTCCTTGGGGAGTGAGAGGATGATATGGCACCTATAGGTATAGGATGAAATATAGGATTAAAAGGCCATCAATAATCTCACAAACTGGGGGAGCAGACTTGATGGGTTGTATGGCCTCAACATGTTCCTATTTTCCGAGTCATAGATGGTCTCGTGGGTAAAGAGACTGAGCAGGTCAGGTCCTGGAGCTCTCCTGGTCACAATTCCAAGCTGCGTAGAGTCAGCTGGTGTCAGTTGGTATGTGGACGACACTACTGGAAGGTGGACACTAAGACTCCCATCAAACACTGGCCATTGAGGTGCTGTAACTGGTGGCGAAAATGGGAGGCCAAACTCTTGTGAAGTGGATTATGGGAGTGTTTCCCACAGGCATCCTGAATGACACTAAAATCGCAGGCTGCTCAAAGCTGGGAAAAGTGCAAAGAGGGAACAAAACAGCATAAAGATGAGACTTTTTCACATTTGCAGTAGCAATTAAAAAGCCATTTTTTCCCTCTGAAATATTGGGAGAAGGATTGTCAAGCTGTTAGCAATAATAGCAATTAATTATGCTAATGGAACCTAATTTACATATGAGAATTAGGTCAGTTGGAAGACAAATGTGCTTCCAAAACTAAAAGCAGATCACTTTATATAATGCAAATGTAATTTTTATTCTGCCAAAAGTATAGATGAAATAGAAATTGAAATTAATAAAGGGATCATTTAGGATTGCAACCTCAGTAACAAAAATATTCCACAGTCCGAACATCAAGAGGTTGCAGACTTTATCAATACAAGACTTGAAATGTGTACGGCCCCCACTAGCCAAAAAGTGTTTAATTTTGCCCAAATCGCAGTGTCTGGAATTAAAAGCACCTTTCTCTGTCAGACACGACAACAACACCTGTTTAATTAGCTGTACCCAGGCAAAGTGCTAAATTTATGACTGTGTTTGTCAAACAATAATAAGAATAAGAATCCTCGCATTCGATATAGGGCCACCATACCATGTCTTCGAGATGCCTTCACAGGATATACTGTAAGAAATAATAAAGCCCATCGTCCCTCATTCTTGAAGTTGCTAGTATGGCAGAGCAATGTAGAGAGCAAATGACCATGAATCTTCAGCAAAGCCAGTTACAGCAAAGCCAACAATGACTTCATGCAGCTCCTTGCCCTTACATTAAATTAACTGCTTTGGGCCAAGTTATCACCAGCTGACAAGCCAGGGTAGGAGAGAGAGCACAAAGGGACATACAGGACATGATGACCAGCAAGCACACGCACGCACACACGTAATATATTCATGGACGAAACCATGAGATGCACCAGAATGTCAGGCGATTTTCAATCTTTCCCCCCAGTTTTGCTATCGCTATTCGATTGAGGAGTAGAGATGGTGAAAGTAAATTTCTAAAGGTTTAGTGAACATTCTAACGGTTCAATGTCTGTCCAAGCCTTGCCCGGGGAGTGTCAGGCGTTTTGTCACTACATCACTGTGGCTGATCGCGGCTTCGCTGATCCCTTTCTGTTACAGAGTCAAATCCTTGCCCATTCTCGGCTGAGACAACCCACGTTCCTCCTCCACAGAAGGGTTCTGTGCAATTCAATGGTATAAAACCTGGTTGGTTTTGTTTGCAGGTTGCCTGCAGAGTTGGGTTTGCTTGTAGTGTAAAAGCAGCTTTAAACACCATCAGCGAGGTCCTGTGTGGATCTTTTCCTGGCAAATGGTTGTTGTGTTGGAAGCCGGTAGGAGCCAGAAATTGACTGGTGGCTTATTCTCACAGTTGCTCAGTTCTGGGTGTGAAAGGTGGCAGTTATATAGGAGGTGGGACAAGTGGCCTCTCTTTCATTGGCATTAGCGATGCATAATTTATGTCGGGCTGACACGAGGAATTGTTGGCCAACCTTTAAAATGGTCTTAAAGCTTATTCATCCCTCGTCATGCAAAGTAAATCCTCCAAATTGATCCAATGCCTGTGAATCATCAGGCAAGTTTCAATTCTCTCTACCATACAGCCATGACAGCGTTACCACTGCAGAGAATTACTGCAGGGAATTAATCCAATTCTTGTATGTGACTGTGGGCCTGCCCTATCACTTTGTCAAAATATCTCAGCCAGTGTTCCACGAGATTTCACAGTGAAGTGTAGTAACTGTGTTTTTCTGAAATGAATGCCAGTTTGCACCTAGCAATTTCAGACGAAAGACCATGAGGCGAAATGATGACCAATTTCAGCTACAACAACAACTTGCATTTATATACAGCACCGTGCAGGCAGGGTAGCATCTTGGCCGATGCTTTGGACAATTGTTGGCCAGGATATGGTGAGAGACACCAGCCTGGTGCAGATAATTGAATTTCCGGTGTCTTCCTCTCTCAAATGAAGAGAAAGCAGCAACAAATCACCTCTTTTTGAAGGAATGGTTCATCGTGGACTCAAAACAGACACCACAAGACCTTGGTTTTAACGTACAATGCGATAGTCAGCACCTCTGACTGACAACACAGCGTTCTCCCAGCAATGTGCTGGATTGTCAGCCTAGACTGCAAGCTTCAATTCCCGAGTTGGTCATTTTCCACCTGTAGCGATGGAAATTTCTTGATGACTGCCTTGCCCTGGGGCTGGAAAGTGGGGTAACACGAAGGGTAAGCACAAAGCAGGTGTCTGACCAAAGTGTTTCAGGAGAGGTTTCATCGCAACAAAGGAAATTAGTATTCTACACTGCACACCTGACTCCCAATACCATTAGAGTACAATACTGCAGACCAATCCTGATTAAATAAAGGATTCCTGCAAAGTTTGAAGAAGATTTAAAGAAGCATTTAAAGAACATCTTGACCTAATCACAGCTGATATTTAAAGAAAAGGCAAAATGAGCGGATCAATAAGTAATTTAACTACTTTCATTACCTGCTAAGTAACAATCACTGCTGGATAATAGTGTTTTTTCAAAACCACTGACAAAAGCACTATTTTACTAGTCAAAGAAGTTTGAAACTATAATTCTTTATAGTTAGATTTAGTGTCAAACATTTTATGGATAAGTTGGCATTGGGTCCGTTTCCAAACTTTCATTGTTGTCTTACCAAATGCTGGTTTGATAGATATCTAGGTTAAATGATTATAATAATAATCTTTGCATCTGATATAGTGCCTTATGACATCCTTGAGACGCCTCAAAGCACTTCGCAGAATACCCTGCAAAGTGAATTGACTGGAATATTTTGTGGACGAAAATAATTGGCACTTATTTATGACATGTCGACTCGCAAGCTTGTCAGGATCGGGTTCACTGAAGCAAACATGATTTTGATCATATGGGTGACTAATATTGCACTTGGGGGCACAATTTTAATTGCAGATACAGAGGTGAAACTTGCATCATTTCATAACGCACTTTGAGACGATCATATTGTATCAAACACAAGATGAAACTGCAAACTTTTAAGGCCAAATTTCTTTGAAACTCCTGGACAGATTTTTGTTGCAGTTTCTTACTTTCTACATAAATAACCTGATCCCTTGTCGACTCTGTTGACCCTCACGTACTGTTGTTAGGCCTCTGGATTCTGCCCTTGTGTTTAGGGGGCCGTTACATTCTTTGACTGAAGTGTGATATAACTTTCGATGGAGCTACTGTTGACCTTCACGGGATACACGATATGACAAGGTTTCCCAGAACCGCTCGACTGCATGTGGTTCAGTTATCAAATGCCTTAGGTTCACCCAGGCCAAATGTACTTAGATTTTGCTAAATTTTACACACAGCTCCTCCATTTCCACAAACATTTCAACTCCAATCGGCGCTGTGCTCAATACACAGAGCTGCAGTACCAGAGGTTAGAGGCATATAGCTGAAGAAGATTCGGCTATCAATGGTAATGTGGGGAACATGAGCTGGCTGAGCTAGTTAGCTTGGTGATCAGAAGTCTCGGGTAGGAGAAAATCACAGGGGGAAGATGGTACCAGGGTGTGAAAGGACTTTTCTGTGAGGGTGAGGACCTTAGAATCGATCCACTGGGACCAAAGAATAAACAGCAGCATTATATATTTTAAGATCACATTAGTTTTCAGTGTTCACCCCTCACAAACCGACAAGAGTTGATCCAAAGAAATGTTAGTGTTGTTTATAAATAGAACGTCAATAAATGTGTAAGTAGCACATGGGAAACTGCATCTGCTTATTGCTCCCTGACCAGCAACTCTCTCTGGACTTCAAGATGAAAAACTGAATCCAAATAAAAGGCATGAAAATTATAAATAAAATCGTGAAGCAGGAAAAAAAACCTGAAACGGAAACCAGGAGTGGGGTGGGGAGTGATGGGGTGGTGCGGGGTGGGCGGGTGGGTGGGAAGTAGGTTGGCAAAGTTTTGAGAATGTCAATATGTCAGGAACAGGCAGTATGGTAGAATCCACATCAACAACAAAATTACATTTGTAGAACTTCTTTCATGTTGGGAAGGCGACCCAAGGTGCTGAACAGTCAGGGGTCAGTATCAGGGATCAGGAAATCAGTAGCTTCCTTGAGAATAAGAAGGGGAATAGCACATAGAGGAGTGGTATTGGCTGGACTGTATATTATTCTCATCAGAATGTACTTTTCAAGATGTTGGTAGCATTCCCAATGCTGTAAATTTGTTGCTAAGATGATGCTTCAGAAATAATTGTGAAAATAGTGGTAATAGCAGTCATTAATAAGGCAGAACAAATGGGAATTAATAAAACATCAGGACAGATCAGAACATCCAAGAGCAGAAGGGATGAGGCCGAAAATAGAGATGCTCTATTAGTCATTTTAATAATAAGAATCCTTGCATTTGATATAGCGCTTTTCATGTCTTCCAGACGTCTCAAAGCGCTTCACAGAATATACTTTTTACAGAATATATTTTCACACAATTTTAACAAATATGAAGATTCCACTTCATAACCAGTGGAATCACTTGTATGATTCCAGTCTTCAACCAATCTTAATGATTCAGTCATGGAAATTACAGACCAGTCAGACTGAAATCAATAATGAAGAAAATATTTACTGTAAAAAGATTTCAGCTGAGCGTTACATAGTAAAGTAAGAACAACATTATTAGCTCATGAAAGAGTTTAGACTTTAATACAACAAAATGACCGAGAATTTCAGGGATACAACAATTATCAATCTGGTAGATATTTGCATACCTTGAGTTTTAATTACAATCGGACATCGGAAAGAACTGGATCAAGGGGCTGTTACAAATTGGGTAGAGAATGGATATGATAATTAGAAGCAGGAAATTTAGAAAGGGCAGGTTTGAGATCAGCAACGAGATTACATCAGTCCTAGGAAATCAATGCTGGGAAGCTAGTTGTAAACAAACAATTACTCCATAAGTTAACTGTAGTGAAATATTAATGGTTTGGATTTTGCACAGTATGCACTCCTTGAATTTCACTTTGACAGGGACTAATATAAATGTTTGACATAATGGACGGACTTAGTTATATTGAGTTACTTTTTTTTAAATCATTTATTTTGCGCAGGATCCTTTCTTTCCTGTTGATCCTTTGCTTAATGTAATGTGATGTCTCTACAGAGTACAAAGCAGATAAATATATACAATTAATTCAGAATTTTAATGCTCCCTGTTCCAACCAGCTAGCCAGAACAACAGTCTGTCAGGAGAAATTGCATATTAAATACACCTTTGATAAATATACATCGCTAAACAAAATTAAAAGACTAATGGTTCATACTTGCTGTTGGATATTACCAGTTTCAATAAAATACATTTTGTGTTCCGACACTTCATCAACTTAATTATCTGGGCAGTGAAAACAATCTCATTAGTCACATAGACAGTCACAGCTTTGGATACTGATGGAAGCAATAGGGTGACTGTCTTCTCATCAGAGAAAATATACTGGACTCATCATGTGCATGGCCACTCCAAACACTCCACTCCCATTATTCAAAACACATTCACTGAACACCGCAGCCTCTCTCAGGTACAATGCTCATATTAAATACTACCAGCACTACTGTGACACTCCAGTCCTTCTCATAGGCTGAGATGAAAGCAGTTCAGGGAGATGATGAGGTCGGAATGTTCAATTGATTAGGATTCTTCATGTTACTGTACTCACTTTATCACTTTAAATTAGATCATCGATAAACAATATTTCCTCAATCTTTACCCATGATGTGGTTCAGTTCTAGTGTAGACAGTTTAGTTGCCTCACGGTTGTCAATCCGCACAGGTAATCTGAATGAGCATTGCCCGTATCTAACACTGAACACAAATATTTGCTGACAAATACATTCACTGTCATTGACAGTAAATCCTGGGAAGTGTTTTGAGATGTTTCCATGATGTGCCAGGACACCGTATCAAATGAAAAATGATATTATAAAGCACCTGGGTCTGCGCATTTAAACCAATATAGCCACTAGGGAGAGGGAGATTTAAACACGTGAGAATTCTATGCCAATTAATTGTACCTCGGCTGCCAACAAAGATCTAGGGACCGTTATACTGGATGGAACCGGTAGACAGTTGGAATTTGAGGACACCCATTGATCTGGGAGAATTGGCATGGCTTTGCAAAGCATGATGTATGACAGACTATTTGCAGAATTCTGTAGCTCAGCGGTTAGAGCACTCGCCTTGCAATTGAGAGATCTGGGTTTGATTCCTGGCATGTCAAGGCAAAATCATTAGCAAGTTTCTTTACTCCACTGATGCTTGATAATAATCCCTCAAAACAAACTATGATAATTTGGACACTCAATCCATGACTGTTTGTGGGGACACTGCTGTGTGCAATTGGCTGCCGCGTTTCTCCCACAAATACACACTCAATTAATTTTACAGTATATTTTGTGAAGCGCTTTGAGACTTCTTGAAGGCATGAAAAGCGCTATATCTGACGCAAGGATTATCCTTAACATTATTATTATTTGAGGATGTTTGAGGAGGTCACAGATTACAGAGTTTAAAGGAGTTGTAGCTGCCTTTGCCCTTGTTGTTTTTCAGAAGATGCTCAATAACATTGCCTCATAAGAACCACAGAAATTTACTGCACAGAAAAAAAAGCCTTTCAGGCCACCTTGACAAAAGTGACTTAAAACAAATAAATATTAACAGGCACTTGGCAACAGTAAATTAATAGCACAGGTAGGGAGAGATAGCTGAGAGATACAAGACAAAGAGCAAATGGATTTTTCTCATAAATGCATGTGTTTAGTCGAATGTCTCTATGGTCGGATTCCAATTGATTTCCATCTGTATTAATGGTTTGAAACTAGGCACAAGGGGAACAGGTTCCAAGTTTGCTTTTGATTTTGATACCAAATTATTTATGTCAAAAATTGTGAGGAAGAATGCAGAAAACTACACAAGGCCATAGGCAGCGAAAGCAAATACAGCAGTTTAACGTTTCAAAATATAAAAAGGTAATGGAAAGATCCCATTATAGTCACTCGACTTCAAAGGCACGAGAGACTTCACCCTATAGTTTTCTATTAAGATCCTCCTAGTGAGATGACTCTCAATAAATAATTAAGCCTATAATAGCCAAATTGTTCATAGGAAATAATTCCAAACACAAACAGGATAATCCAAGTGCCTCATTAAAGAATGACACTCATATAAAACAACCACAACCGCTCCAAAGTTTTAAAGTAATGGAATAAATAATAATAACTCTTGAATTTGATACAATGCCTTATCAAGTAATGGAGATGTCTCAAAGGCCCTCACAGAACATAAAGTGGATTGACTTCATTTTGTGGGCAAAACACAGCAGCCAATTGCACACAGCAGTGTTCCCCACAAACGATCGTTTCAGTAAACGGTTCCATGTCACCCAAGTGCAGTTTGCTTTGAAACTTTCAATTTATTTTATTGTTGTTCGTCCTGTTGAAAGATTCTTACAGGGTCCTTTGAAAAGATGCATCTGAGGCTGGGAGTACTTAAGCTTCTGGAACGGGGTTGCAGTTCACCTGTATTTAATTACACATCTCTCAATGTCGCTCTTTATAAATCATCCCTAACACAAACTGATGATCAGCTGTGAAATGTGATGGATGGCCAATTGCAGTGCATTTGGATGGACGGGCTGAGCATGATGGCTGGAGCAGTCTGTGATCCAGAGGTATATTACATTCCCAGCTGCAATGTATGTCAACAGGTTGTGTCAGTCTCAATATAAAAAGTTGCCAATTTATTTCTCAAAGCCATGTCCGGGGTAATCAAGGTTCAGGTGCTGAAGCTGCCAAACTTAAGACAAAAATCGCGTGGAATCAGACAATGTTACCTCGGGACCCTTCAGTTGCTCATTTATCAATTCTGATGAAGAACTCGCATGCTCAGCTTGGAATTGGGCTAATTTATCCTTGACCTACACAAAGGTAGAAATACTCTAATCGCCTTAACTGTATTAAACATTTGGCCGTGCCATAAATTGTCTGCACGCGATGTCCTTCAATCCGCAATTCTGAACTGAGTACGAGGTTGGCATTTAGATGATGGGGTCCAATTTAGGATAATCCTTGACAGGATGTAAATCCAGGCTATTCCTGTATTCATGCCCCTCACATCAAAGCGATTGATTGCTAAGTAGTTTCTGCCACATCGTTTTCGTGAGCCCCAATCTGTTTGAAACATTTCTCAGACAACTGATAACTAATATTAATAATAATATTTGCATTTGATATAGCGCTTTTCTAGACGTCTCAAAGCACTTCACAGAATATGCTGTAAAGTGGATTGACTGTAATATTTGTGGGCGAAACGGGCAGCCAATTGTGCACAGCAGTGTCCCCACAAACAGTCGTGGATTGAAATAACCAATTTTTTTTTTCGCAGGATTATTATCAGGCGTGTGGCGTAAGGAAACTTGCCCAGGGTTTCGCCCTGAAACTGCCTGGAATTAAAACTAGGTCTCTCACTTGCAAGTTCTCTAACAACTGAGCTACAGGACTCCACACAACTAACAAGATTCGGTTGGTGGCAAATTTCAATCTTGGAACAATTACAACAGTCAAACCCGCAAACCACTGCAGCTGCTAAAAATAACTCTATGAGTCACGTAATATTTCATCGACTTCAAACTGTGGATTAATTCTGCCTGATCGGTCTCAATTATTTAAACTTTTTCCCCCCACTCGGATGAATCCCAATTAGTTTATTAACTGTGCCTCTCCAGTGCTGTCGCCCCGTTTCATTTACTCCGGCGACGGAGTGCCTTGTTATGACATGTCACGCTGTCTCTCTCTTATGGACCACATCACACAGCAACCAGAACGTGAGAGGTAGCAACTTGTGATTCCACTGACACGTTTCACAAATCAATAGCCAAACACGTTGTAACAAATCGGCACTGGCCCAGCAATATTAAATGCAGACAGGCTCATGAATATTTCTGCGGGAGTGTGGGGAAGGGGGGGGAGGGGAAATCTTTTGCTGTTTAATAAAAAGCAAACGTGCTTGCAGCAAGAACATCCCTTTGGTTCCCGTCCACCAAGAAAGAGTAAAGTGACAATGCAGTTTGTCTGATGATCCGCGGGAGAATTGCAATCATTCCTTGATGAAAGATTAACAATTAATGGATGATACGCTCTGGTCAGAACCAGCAAATGAACAGGGTAGGGCACTTTTCATTCTATTCTTGATGGCGTTGAGATCATTACGGCTCATTCATTATTCACGATTTTTTAACAAGTAACAGAAGAAGAAAAAAAATTCACTAGGCAGCAGGGAGGATATTCAATGTACTGTGTTAATAATAGTTCGACAACTCCATAGTACCAAGAGGTGGGGGGCGGGGGGGAACGAATAGCTGTATAAAACTGTCTTGTGGGTTGAATATTCTATCTTTGACCTTGGTGCATAACCACCATCTCAAAGCCTTTGAGTAACAATAGAACTGTATTATTAATAATAATAATCTTTGCATTTGATATAGCACTTTTCGCATTATAGTGCTTTTCTAGACATCTTAAAGCGCTTCACAGAATGTACTGTAAAGTGAATTGAATGTATATTTGTGGATGAAATGCGGCAGCTAATTGTGCACAGTAGTGTCCCCACAAACAGCCGTGGATTGAAATGACCAATTTATCACTGTTTTTTTTTGAGGGATTATTATTAACTGTTAAAAGCAGTGAAGAGGTTTTGTGCAGCACTGAAATGATGGTCGTGCATTATTCTGTAGACTCACAGGTCACCTGGCCGCTTCATGGAAGTGTTAATTTGGGAATGTGGATAAAGCGAAGCTACAAATACATGCGAGATACTGAGACCCGCCTCGGACTCATTTCTTCCAAAAACACAGTAGCATAAGATACTGCCTCTGGAGAGACCATTGAACTCCATCTGCCTGGTCCCAAAGTCAAACAAATCGCTTGTCATTTACATAGAAACATGGATTTTTCACGGTACGACATTTATGGGTATGTTCTGCAAGATCAACTGCAAGCGTTATAATGGTGAAGCAGTTAAAGCATAACTCAAGCAGCTGCCTGTTAAAATGGTTCCAACAATACCATAATGCAGCCATAACTGTCAGCTACCTGGGCATTTTCAACCACATACACTTTACGTGCGGATAACAACATGCACACATGTCAATGGATCTTCCTACAGCACCCACGAGAGTCAGAGAGCGAGCGAACCGATGAGACACAGAGAGAGAGAAAGGGGATTTACATTTATCTGAGACCTTTCACATGAGGAGGACATCTCAAAACGCTTGACACAATCTTGTTGATTATCGATCTTTATTGGCTATTATTATCAATGGATTTCACCTGTGATAATAATGACTGGAAATCCAAGTTGGTGGAAGAGAGGAATTGAATTGTGTGTGTGTGTGTGTGTGTGTGTGGGGGAAGTAAGGAGGCTGAAATCACAGGTAAAAAAATTAATCTTAAAGTGGGAGAAGGCAAGGTGGAGGGATGGAGAGTGGGAGAGAATGTGCATAATTGATATAGAGAGAGAGACAGAGAGAAGGCTATCTCCTGATCAACCTTGAAAAGAACTCCAAGGTAAAGATAGACAGTAATGTATTTTAAATGTTACCAGTAAACTGCCTTAACATTTTATTGCAATATAATATATCAAGGCATTTTACTCCGTGCCATTCTGCGAACATTGGAAAGCCCGTAAATGGCAAGTTTTATGTCAGACTTAGCAAGGCTATTCTATGCAATCTTGCCCCCCAAAAAAGCATTGCTCAGACGTGATGTGCTACTGATACATCGATATGTCTGCTGCCTCTCAGTTGCGGACGTCCGCGGTGCAATCCTGCATTCTCCGAGCAATAATAGAATCGGTGGCACATGTTTAACAGTGCTACAGATCAACCCCAAATGTTTTTAATTGCCTACCTAACAAGGCTGTCAGAGATGCTCCAGCAAAACTGCGA
This sequence comes from Hydrolagus colliei, assembly GCA_035084275.1. Classification (NCBI taxonomy): domain Eukaryota; kingdom Metazoa; phylum Chordata; class Chondrichthyes; order Chimaeriformes; family Chimaeridae; genus Hydrolagus; species Hydrolagus colliei. The sequence goes on along the minus strand of CM068751.1, from coordinate 11,222,742 downwards.
CATGCATCTAATTATAATTTTACACGTCTCTTACAATACAAAATAATCGCTAAGAGTTTAAATTTGATGTAGGGTATGTTCATTAAAAAGTCAAAACTATTGAATTCAGCGGTGAGCTATTGTCAGCTAATAACAGGCAATAATAAAAAGCAGCTTGGATTAGATGCCACACAGTCGATTCCGTTTGCACTGAAATGTGGCACAAATTAATCTCACTTTCCAATACCTGTACTAGTTTCTGGAGTATCATTATTCTGTTAATTCAGGAACGAATATGTGTTACAATGAGCTCCATTCGCATCATCACACTATTAAACTGCAAGTTCACAGAGTCAACCATCTTAAATATCACTTGGAAGGTCAGCTCCTCATAGCCATGCCTCGCTTTCAAAGCCTTCCACGGCCCCGCTCCACCCTACCTCTGTGACCTGCTAACCCCATATCAACCTGTCCACTGCCTCCACTCAGCAGGCTCTGATCTGTTCCATGTCCCCCCGACTGGTCCGGCCCGCCCCACAATCGGCGGTCGGGCCTTCAGCCTCTCTGCCTCCCACCCTTTGGAACTCCCTTTGCCTCACTTCCTCCCTCTGCCTCCTTCAAGGCACATCTCAAGACCCTCGTCTTCAACCGCACCTTCAGCCTCTCTCCCACCCCTACCCCCATGTCCTCCAAACCTCCTGATCCCAACCCCCAGCTCAGGTGCAAAATCCCTGACGGTCTAGCGCCTTGGGACATCCTCCCAATGTGAAGGTCGCTGTGTAATTGTAATTTTGTTGTTGTTGTTGTAAATATAATTTGTTGTTGTCTCCTGGTCAGAACCGATGCTCTGCTGTGTTCTGTCCTCAGAGCCATCCCCTGGGTTGTTTCTCTGCGGTGGGTTGCGATCACTTCGCTCCCCTACACATTGGCCTCACTGCTGTGATTTCCAACACTCTGCACATCTGTCTTTGCACCGACCACATTAATACTGTTAAGAGGCTTGTTAAGGCCCTGAACAGGTGAGAAAAATCTCATTATTCGAGCCAGCCCAATCATAGGAGCAAACATCTTACACTCTCCCCAGAGGGCGAACACACACGGTGGAGATTAACATTGACCACAGAAACCTGCAGGGTAAACAGTTCTCCTTCCCCCTGGCCTCCACATTAGGCAAGAGTTTAGCTATTACAGTACACATTAAAGAGACACTGTTCCTGCTGGGGTTCAGCCAGAACAACAATAATCTTCCAGATAGATTTTTTGAAAAAATCGGCCATTGACTTCCTGACCATTTGTGGGACATAGGCCAGCGCAAGTTGGCTGCCATATTCACTAACAAAAAAACAGTCACTTCACTTTTCGGTAAATCCTGTGAAAGGGCTTCGAGATGTTTCGACGTGATAAAGTTCTACATAAAATTAAAAATGACAAAAAAATGACACACATTCTAAAGCTCCAGGACTAACTTTTGGGCCGGATGTGGTGAGATGGCTGATGGTAGGACAACCTTGTTGCGTGTTGACCACAGCTGCCCATGACCTTTTGTGAACTGCTGAGTACCCGAGACATGGGCAGAAACCAAATTGCCACCGAATAAAACAAATTGATTTCTTTCGTTTCATACAAAAAAAAGAAACTCCGCCGGAGATCTCTTCGTTCGAGAAACAACTGCCTGATACATGCCGCATCACGTCAGGGAGAGTGACAAACAGCAGCTGCAACTACTTCCTGCTGAAAGACATGGCAGAGAATTGCTTTTCTGATGTCTTCTCACTGTTCAGCTAATGGTACAATAACAGCTCAAGGGCAGAACACAACACTGTGTGGGAGGGGGAGCAAGCAGTTGTTATTCACTTCAGTCCTAAGTGTAATCAGCTTGTCTGTTGGATCACAGTGTAGACTGACCCTGGACTCACTCAGTTTCCGCACAAGGCGAGGAGGGCAGGGGAGAGGAATGAGGGGGTCTTCTTCAGATAGGAATCAGAAGTAGGTACTCAAGACTACACACAGGAGGTTGCAGTGAGTTCTGTGATGGGTGACAGGTGCTCTCAAGAGAACAGTAATTGGCCGCAGAGTAGAAGATTTTGAGCCGTGCAGTCAGCAACTTGGGGTAAAGAAAGTGTCGATAATCGCCCTGTGGTGAAAACTGAGAACTTTAACCATTATTGCCATACCATTATTTACTGTTTTCTTCAGTGCGATCTCGATTTGTGGAGTATTAACACTAGCAGGGTGTGAATGCGATGGTCTCTGAAATAGACTTTGTAGTAAATTTTACGAATATTTTGGGACGTGCTCCCAAAGTAAGATAACTTATCTTCTATCTTCGTACTAATAAACTGTCAATATCTGTCTGCGCTTCAAGAAGGATCTCAATAACCGATTGACAAAGAGTCACGATTCGTACCTCACTGGAATGGTTGTGCACCTGGGAGTGACATAGACATATTTGTTTTTGCCTTATTGTATCTCCTATTGTTCATAAGTTATTTTCCAGTTTTATGTTTTTTTGCTGCAGTTACACCCAGTGGCCACCGAATCAGAGTGACGCTGTGGCTTTGTATGTCACAGAGTATACACACAGCCAGGTGGTGGGAACAAAACAAAGCGCAAAGATGAAGTTAAGTCATGGCAACAAAAACAAAATTAGATTTATAAAGCGCCCAGTCCTCCCACTGAGTCCTCCCAAAAGGAATCCTCCCATGGGAGTCCTCCCAGCTGGGTGTAGAAGAAGATGAAATATCTGTCTGTGTGTCAATCTACATCCCATATTGGATCCTTTGGTTGCAAGTGTAGCTTCACTGAGTACAGCTTGTTTTAAATAAAACGATTATTATGACAGTAAAGTCCTGATAACTCTTTAGTCCAAGAGAAACGGGCTCAGAGCCAAAGTATATCTAAAGCAGCGAGTTAGGCATATATATATGTTATATATAATAAATACATCAATAAATGCGGCTGTGATATTGACAGCATGATGACTTAAGTGGTTGTGGCAGGTTAAACTAGGGTCAAGTTATCAGTTGTTTTGGTAAAACAAATGATCTTAAGAAATGTGATTTTTATCCTGTTTCTAAAATGTTCAGACGTTGCTGTAGAATGTATTATTAAAACATTATTGAATGCCTTCATCAGCACATTGAGAGTTGTAGCCGCTCAATACACATTTCTTATTAAGAAATCTGTTAAGAAACAAATACCCTACTCGTCTGCACTTTCATTTGGCTCCAAAAATCCATTAACTTCAATTGCTGTAAATTTTCACTCTTCCCTTTGCCCTTGGCACAAGGTAAACTCCCTCTCACACCACCTTCCTGGAAAATATCTCTAGTCCAGGGAAGCTTTGCAACTCAAACATGACACAGGAGATGAGGCAGAAGAACAGATACTGATGCAGTAATGAACTTGTCACCGGCAGATCAAACAATTGCGACCAGTGACACTCTCAAGTCATTGCTGCTTCTTCCTGTTATTGGAATTCAAACCATGTGAAGATCAGAGTCAATTGTTTAAGAATGCAGTTTTGTGACCATCTGCTATTTGTAGCATCATCTGGAGAGAACAGTTGGATAATGCTCAGAAGTGGAGGGTTGCCAAGGTGAAGGAGCATCCATTGCAAAGGGACATACCCCCGAAAAGTGGGATTAAAAAGCACTGAGAGGATCAATGGGGTGCAGAATCCATCGCTTGAACTGTCTTTGAGGAAGATATTAAGAACATAACGATTTGTCAGACACCAAATGGGGGAATATAATTTGGTATACAACCACGCTACACAAACCTTTTGAAGAGATAGAATTGTGACTCAAAATAAATAATAAAATACAATGGAAATTCATTTTATCCTTCTCGCTTTTGTGTCTCCTATTCTGAGAACCCCGGGGGATTCATTTTAGAAATTCACGACTCCGATTGTTGCAAAAACAAACATTTTTAATATCTGGAGAAGGTTCACATTCATAAAAAGCTAATTGATTCTTGCAAGTGTTTATATAGTCGTTTATCAACACATGGTAACAAATGTTTTTGTGGTTTTACATTTTCAGCTTTTACTCCCCAAAAACAACACTAAGTTTCCAATATAGTTTTACTAAAAATAACAATAATCCTTCTATATTATCACGACTTTGAGACATCTTATAGCACTTCACAGAATATACTGTAATGTGAATTGACTGTGTTTTGCGGGCACAATGTGGTAGCTAATAATGTGCAAATAATGTGCACAGCAGTGTCCCATCAACACTTAACCCTAAGTGACCAAATAATCATTATTTTATTTTTGAAGAGGTTATTACCCTTGGAAAAGTGATCCGCCAATTGACTAACAACCAGGTGCCTACTTACTACTAGGCAAACAGACGTGTGTGGAGTAATGGAATTTGTCTCAGGTTTTGCCCTGTAGAAGGCATTGCTTTACTACAGGCATTAGGAATAAGAATGTGCAGGGGGTCACTTAGTGCAGCCAACATGATTACTGCACAATCCATCCAGAGACGCCGAATCCTCCTTAGAAGTGGTAGACGAACTGCTTTCACGACCCATTTGGCTTACAACTGTCTACAGTCATTGGCTAGTGCTGCAGCCACTCGATCATAACATGACCCACTAGGTAAGGGAAACGTTTAACCTTTACCTGTGTGGAGATTATTTGAGGAACAGTCGACCACTTACAGGAGCAAACGCAGTTGGCGATTTGCAATGAGCAGTGTTAACGCCTTGTTCCACAGAGCCTCATATATTGGCAGCCAATTGACCCATTGGCTTAGTACCACAACCCTTGACAAACGTAAAGCGCATCGGACCACATCAAGGTTCAGCCACAGCCCCTCAAGCACTCTGTGATTTATGAGTTACACTTGATGACTTACACTGCCAATTGAAAGAATGGATGAGGTAGGGAGTACCTGCAATGAAGTCTCTCCTGCTTTAAGCACAGATTTTTCCACACGCATCTATACACAGGTGCTCCCGTGTTCCCATGATTACCGCTAGGTTACCCTGGGCTTTTCAGCATCAGAAAACATGGTTCAAATCAGGTTGGAGGTAACGTGAAGTGAATGCCACTGGAGTCACGTGAGCTCAGGGAAACTTCAGGAGGTTTCACTGCAGTGTAAAAGCCAGGAACCGAGACGCATTTTGAATCACACTGAAAAACGATTGCTTAGAAATGATTATTCTTTGCAGACTGCATACAGACTCTTAAGCCAGCGCATGCACAACCCTGCAGCTCCCACTCTGCACATGCAGTCGAGACACATTATATCAATTTGAACATTTTGACTTAGAACTGAGGCTTATTAAGGCGACATTAAAATGCACTGAGAGAGCTCAGTGTGGCAAACAAGCTCAGATGATATTTTAAGCACCAAAGGATTTAGCAAAAAGAAATCGAGTTCAGTTTCCAGACTCAAATTACGAATTAGTTACCAGAGAAACTGGAGATTGTGATTCATATCATGTAATGAATTAATACCAAAGAAAAACAATGGATAAAAACACTCATATGAAACTCACTTTCTGATTTACAAATGGGTGCAGAACCTAATCAATTTGCATTTATTGAGCTTTTCCAATTCTCGCACAATTTCCTTTAAGATTGTGACCCGACATATAAAAAATATCTGCAGAGTAACGGAACGTTACCAAACTGTAATGCAGTTCAGGGGTTCTGATCACATCATAAATTGCATAAACCAAGCAAAAGCTAAGCTTGGGAGTCTCGTAAAACCTGGGAATGCGTTCACAACCTGTAACATCAGTCATTTCCATTGTTAGCTTTCAATATTATAGAAGAATTTTCTTATTCAAAGAAACTGTATCTTAGTGGGCAGAGTCCTGTAGCTTAGTGGTTAAAGCACTCGCCTCGCAAGCGAGAGGACCAGGGTTCAAATTCCTGGGAAGGGTGAAACACTGGGCAAGTTTCCTTACCCCACACGCCCCTGTTTACGTAGCAGTCAGTAGGAACCTAAGATTAGTTGTTTGGCGAATCGCTTTTCCAGGGGTAATAATCCCTTTGTAAAAAAACCAATACGAATTACTTGGTCACCTAATCCACAACTGATTGTGGGACACTGCTGCGCGTAATTCGCCCCCAAAACATACAGTCACCTCACTTTATAGTATAATAATCTGTGAAGGCTTTGAAATGTTTTGAAGACATGGTAAAGTGTTTTTCCAAATGGAGGGATTGTGATAGTTATAGTTTCAAAGGCTGTGGATTTTGCTCTTACTGCTAAAGATTACTGCAGCTGCTGGGAGACAGAAGCAATTACGAGGAGAGTCCTGAGACGCAAAACACAGCCCATGATTGGAAGAGAAGTGCTGGTAACGCAGGAACAGGCTTGCTGATATGATATCATTGCATATTACATCACCACTATATATATTAATACGTTTCCCAGCGCACATTCAGCTAACTCTTGTTCAATTTTAAAATGTAATAAACCATTAGATAACAGACAGATAGAGCCGACTAAAGTAAACCAGATGCAAATTTGTTGAATTAGCCCTTTCCGGATTATAAACTCTCCAATGGATTACATTTCAGATCAAACATAATACTTCTGCCGTTCAGGCTGAAATTGTAATTATATTTAAAAATGATTATTTCCAGGTCAGGCGGGAAATCTATCGCCTCCGACTGAGAGTTCCGCATAGGCATGGAAATTCCCCATCCATACGGTATGGAGAACTGACTCTCTCCTCAGAGGGACATTCTCTGCTCTAAACTATCCATTGGGAAACTGCTGGAGTTTAACCAGCTCAAAGCTACATAGCTTGCCACGGTGAACACTATCTGGCAAGCTTCCATACTTTGTTCAGCGAAGACCACCTTCCCCATTAGGGCTTTGATTTAATTTACAGGATTAACAGGGTTCAATTGGGTATAATCCTTTATTCCTAAAGCAGTGAAAGCCAATCCATAGCCCCCTCGGTACTCAAGGCACGACCATTAAAGAAGACAAATTCAATAAAGAAAAATCTATTTGGTCTATCAACTGTAAAGGTTGTCGACCACTGCCATTGAGATTGATCTGCCCATTGGTGTCCTGGTGACAAGCCAGGCTGGATGGTCTGTGAACCATCGTGCCTTGGGAGTCACATGAATAACAACAACAAAGTACATTGGTGTAGCGCATTTCACGCGGGAGAAATGTCCCCAGGCGCTGAACCCTCCAGGAACCAGGCCTCTGAGACTCACCGAGGGCAGTTCCATTCCAGACGCAGGGAAACGTCCGTGTGCAGGCGGCCATGGAAACTTGGACTTCTGTTTGGTGTGGAGATTCATAAGCGCACGGTGATGCGTTTGCGTGCGTTTCAGGCCCTCGGCTGACCAAATAAACCATACGTGCAATTGAACTCACTTGGAGGATCAGACACCAAGTGACAAATTGTGTTGCATTATGCAGGACAGCCAGCCAAAGGCACGACAGCCACACAATCTACCGAGAGGAGCAGTTGGCTGAGAATAACTCTACAGTCATCGACATTGATGAAGAGATTGAAGGCACCATGGAACACATCTGTGACATTGACATCTACACATGAGATACCATTTACATTGGGTGGGGTACCAGCTGGCCTTTGAGTGAACGCAAGTCTATTTTGAATTCTTGTGAATAGTTGTGTTGATTCTGCATTGTGTTCTATATCTATATACAGTACTGTATATATATATAATTTTAAAAATAAGACTTTCTGTAAAATGTTTCCCCCCACCCCACCCCCAAGTTCGAAACTTAAAATCAATAATTAATCCCATCAAGACTGAAACAACCTTGACCCATTAAATTAAAGACTTTTCTTTCTTCCCCTTGTCCTTTCCCGGCTCCCAAGTGGATGACAAATGAAAGCTCTCAGAGCTTTTGTTCATGATGTGACTACGAGCAGTCATCTGTTGCATGTTGCAGGTAAAATATCTACTTTGCATGTTATGTGACTATAACAGCTCAGTAAGACTATACTATACAGTAACGAGAAAGAAGGACATGTTTTCACACCTCACATTCTGCTGCCTTTCAACTTTTAACCGTGAGGGACCCTTATTACTGTACATAGATCCAGTTGCTCATTGATCACGCAAACAAGCACATCGCTAATACAATATCCAACCTCCTGGCCACCTTATTACTTTCTATGTCACTTCCTGCACCAGTGCAGTGCGCTAGATTTAGGATTGTATGTCTGTGACACAGAAATAAGTCAACAATGCTCCAGATAAATGACCTCGCTCACATCTTGCCTCTTTGCACGGCATTGCTATGCACAAATTAGCTTCCATGTTGGCCTACAAGCGCATAGTCACATAACCGTACAGTAAATCCAGTGACTTCCAGATGTTTGGATGTTGTGATAGGGTGCAATATTAAATGTGAGGATTATTATTGTTTCTGCAGCTTTGCAGTGAAACCAAATGTTGCATTAATTACATCATGCTGCAGTACTGGAGACTGTGGTTAAAGCCATCACAGCTCATCAATCAAGCTTCACAGCTTGGCCTGATTGAATACTCATTAACAAAACATCACTCTGTGCCACAGCCCCACAATCCTAAACCATGCAGAACACAGTGGCTTTGCTCACACAGCAATGGTTCCTTCTGACCTTTAATATAGGTTCTATTATGGGCTTTAAGCTACAGCAGTTATCCCCTGAGAGAGGTAGTGAACTGTGTTGGGGATCCTATAAGGCCTAAACACCACCATGTTTAAACCGTCATAAAAAAGAATTGAAAAGAATGACCTTTTTCCTCTCTTCTCGCACAGTCCATCATTCACAGACACTGTCGATATCCCAGGGAGATTTTGGACAATAAACTAGCTGAACTCGCTTCCTCATTTGGGCGAGTTTTACTTCGGATATTGCTTATTCTTCAACTTAAAAATGGTTTATGGTTTAAAGGGGGGAAATAAATATTTCCTGGATTGTTTCCTCCAGACTTCCCATGCATTGCAAATCAGTGATTTGGGTTGTCAGCTGTTAAGTGATTTATTCTCACCCGGACTATTTATCACCTCCAACAAAAAAAAATGGAAAAATGAAGACACCGCTGAACCCCACGAACAAATATTGCACAAAACCGAATGGGTGGGTTTATATTAGCAGGCATCACCCAGAATGGATGCTTGAGACAGAGACAGAGAGGCAGAGTGAGAGTCTGAGAAAGAGACAAATCAATGCACACTCAATGCACTCTTCGGTAAATATTATGAAACATTTTGTAATTTGATAAGGTGCTTATATCAAATGTAAGGACACATGCGGAATCCATCACCATGCTTAAGAGTATCTAAAAACAGAGTTTCATGTATGTATGCCACTTACACATTAAACTTTCCCAGTGTCTGGATTGGAATGCACTCTTTCTCTTTTGGAAGGCAAATAATAAAAATACTACTACAGTACTAATAATAATACTTGCATTTGGTATAGCGCTTCACAGAATAGACTGTTAAGTGAATTGACCATATATTTGTGGGAGAAACGCGGCAGCCAATTGCGCACAGTAGTGTCCCCACAAACAAGTCATGGATTGAAGTACCCAGGTAACTGGCTGGAGGGTATTAGATGCAGGCTGGCAAGAGCCAAGGCACAGGGAGCCTTAGAGTTGGACTCCTGCTGGAGTTTAACCAGCTATAACTGCTTAGCTGCTTGTGAAAACATTGTATGGCCAATACAACCATTGGGACTTTGACTGGCAGGGTTAACAGGAAACAAGTGAGGAGAATTCCTGCCCTAGTCTGCCCGTCCCAATTTGATCCCAGTGAACTCGTAACAACAACAACAACAACAACAACAAAATTATATATAGAGAGTGCGCTTCACATTGAGAGGACATCGCAAGGCCCTGAAAGGATTATTGTGCCTGAGCTTTCTCCATTGCAGTCTCCTGATCCACTTACACACATGCAAATGGATTCGGCTCCGATGACACAGAGCAGAGACCGACCGTGAGTTGCGCTGGAGCAATAACTTTTCTTTTCCAATTGGGGTTAAAGGAAAGAGAGGAATGGACAGGTTGTGATCTGATCCCAACAGCTTTGTAGTCGTAGAGAAAACCGGTGGCACCTGGTAGAATGCCACTGCCCCAGAGAACTATAAAACACAGTCACTACACTACATAAATCCTGCCAAGCGTTTTGTGACGTTTGTCCGATGTGAAAGGTGCGAGTTTGTTAAGAATAACTGAAATAAACCTGGAGTTTCTCCAACCTAGACAACGCTGAGGTTGCTCTACCCTCTCCGGGATGCAGTAAAAATGCACTGCCTTGAGGTTCACACAATTGTCAGGGGAGAAGAGGGGAACAAAAATGGAAGCGAGTCGTTTCTGCCAATAGATGCTCATAATGAGGAAAGCAGGTGATACATCTATTTGAACTAGTCACCTGTCTGAAAATATGTGCTGCCTGTGTGACAAATGAGCTGTCAATGTGGAGCCCGAAGCCAAGCGATCAGTGTCGCGGCTAGGCTAGCAAATGGTTGTTAGGTGTTAATAAACTGATATGTCAGATCCTCACTACATTTGCTGGGGCTCCGGCGCGGACAGATCTCGGCACCGAATTCAAGGTCAGTTCGGATCAGAGAAGCTCTGGAGCAAGTGGCAGCGATGGCGCAACATGAGCAGAGAGCAGCAGGGAACTCGCTGGGTAAGGAAAGTCATACAACCCACACCTTTATTCCGCTGCTATATTTTTCATGAATAAAAAAATTCACAACAAAATGGCTTAGCCCTAAAATGCCAATTTGTGACTGCGATTGAGCTTCAGTGTGAAGATGTCGGGAGGCACTTGGTTAACAGTTGAGTTAGTCCTGAACATTAATATAATAATAATCCTTGCATTTGATACAGCGCCTTATGACATCTTCGAGACGTCTCAAGGCGCTTCACGGAATATACTGCAAATTGGATTGACTGTATATTTTGTGGGCGAAACGCAGCACCCTACTGCACACAGCTGTGTCCCCACAAACAGTCATGGATTGAGTGACCAAATAATTATTATTAATATAGTTTACAGAGTACTTGATCCTGTAAAAGCATGGGCTGAGGCTCCTTTTGACCACTTTGTGTAACCTTTAAAGTGCGGAGGATCGGTTTGGACGCCTATTGTCTTGCCATCTATAATACTCGGATGGTTGGCAAACCGTTTTGTATTCAATCTTCCACTTACAGTGGACTCGACTTTGGCTGAAAAAATCCTAAGCGTTACAAATAGCTGTAGTTTCTCTCCATCAAAGCAATTGTAATTATATCGGATTGCTTGCTTGAATGAAATAGTTTTCTTTGTGGGAATCCGGCCAGCTGAAGATAGGTCTGTGACAACAGTCCACAGGAAAGCAAATCACTCTCCCTTCAACCCACTAACTAGTTGTTCTGTGAACAAAATTGATATGTTGGGCAAACCGAATAAGGGGAAATCATGAGTGATTTTGTGCCTGTTCATTGATTTATAATTCGATCCACCCCTTCATATTTGCTTGAACAAACACAATACTAAACAATATGGGAGAGCAAGCCTAACAGAGGGACTAGATCAGATCAAACAGCTCGTATTGAGAAATACACAGACTTAATGGGCCAAATGGCTTGTTTGTCTATTGTAACACTGCATAAAACAATGTCACCACATCACCTATTATTTCTTCTCTTCAGAACCCAAGGAAATTTAAGGCCGAATTTGAGGACTCTTTTCACGCGAGTTCTCCAGCTTGTTTTCCAAACGTTCAAAACTGGAAACTTTTCTCTTGCCCCCCCCACCCCCTCTCCACTCACCACCTCCCAACTTGAGTCAGAGCGAGCAATTGTGCAGCTCAAATCAATCTGGAACGTAACAAAGTGCTGTGAATGAGATGCAGACTTTGATCAACAAGTCAGTCATCCAGGCCACGCTCGCCACAGATTCACAGCCAACTCAATCGCAGCAGGTGCATACACAGCCTCCGATAATGATCAGCACTTGAACATACACCTCTGCAGAAGTGAGTCTGGACCTCATTAAACCTGGTGAAAATACCATTGTCTTTTCTCTCTCTCTCCCTGTGTCTCTCTCTCTCTCTCTACACTATTTGAAGAGACATGTTGCATCCATTTCGGTGAGGGTTGCTATCTCTGGCAAGTGAAATCCCTAACGTTAGTACCAAAGGGTCAAGTTCTACAATGGTAATGGCAGAACTAAACCTTTAGAACCTGCTCCAACAGAGATCGTTACCTCCAAATAGTAGAAAACATGAGACAGGGACCCCCACCCACACACTCCCACCCCAACAGCATGATCAACATTCTCCCTGGCCTTCGTGTCGTCTGTCTGACTGTCATCTCTGACTAATTGTGTGATGGTTGCTATTCATTGCGAGCTGAATTGTTACCTCGTGCCCAGCAGGCACTGGCTTGTCACTGAGAGGCCATTTCACAAAGGCTCCTTGTTACAGGCCTCAAAACCAGAGCAAACTTTCATCCTATCACTGGGGCCCTTGAGATGAATGGTGGGCAAGCCTATCAGACTGCTCAGTTTCCCACTTAATAGCTTTTCAAAATGTTAGTTCTATTCCAGGGTTTGCCTCAGTCTCGCTAATTGGGCAGCGACATTAAATAATATAATACTAACAATAATCGTCCTTGAATTTGATATAGCGCTTTTCACGTCTTCTAGACGTCTCAAAGTGATTCACAGAATATACTGTAAAGCGAAGTGACCGTATATTTGTGGGCGAAAATGTATCTCGGGGATTGAGACTCATCCATGAACATCTTAATGTCTAATCTACTTCTCATTGTTTGGGGGGGAAACGTCAGCTGGGTCTCTGACCTATGTGGAACCCCCACACCACCCCCCCACCACCCCACCCCACCCCATCCTTAACAACAACAACAACTTGTATTTACACAGCGCCCCTCTCCCAGGACAGCGTCCCAGATCACTTGACAGTGGCAGAGCATGACTCCGAGCTCGGGGGGAGTGAGGCGCGGGGGGAGGCAGGGTTGGAAATTGAGGTTTTATGAGGTGACCTGGAGATGGGGAAAGAAGGGGCCAGGCAGAGGCAGAGGAAAGCTGCTGGTGAAACTGGGCAAACGAGACATTTGCAGAAGGCTAGAGCCAGTCAAGCGGAGGCAGCGGGTTGTGAGTGGAATGGGAATTTTTTTGTGTCTGAAATAATCAGGAGTTGTTAATCTGGAATACATCAAGCAGAGTGGAAACGCGACATTTAAAATAACATTTTTACTAAGCGACGCATTTAAATTCAGAGCAGCTACATTCCTTTTCATTAAGCGCTGCTCTACATTATAAGAAAGTCACATTATGAGTACCTTTCCAACACTAGAATGGTGGTGTGTTCATGGATTCAGCTTATTTGCAATACCTGACAAGTAAATTACATAATTACCTTTGACGACTCACGTTGCAAGTCGTCCTTACTTTATTAAATACCATAATAATACTAGGAATTAGGACACGGTCAATGAGTTCCCACCCAGGTCATTTTATTCCTGGATGGCTCACTGAGCTAAAACACTGTTCCTTCATCCTTTTGATCTTGGTTCAAATATAGCCAGAGAGATGGTAGGAAAGTACAGAGATTCCACTTCACAAATTCATCAGAAAGACAAACAATGTCCAGCTCGTTTTGCAGAGTGTGCTGCTGATTGTACATGTAACCAGATCTCTCAGTTGGAGATTATGCAATTAACAGAAACAGCAATGTAAACAATCAAGAGAAATTACAGGCACCACTTTACATCCAGTGCAGTGGTTTAGTGGTTTAGTTGACCGTGTAAATCAAAGCTTCCACAAGCAGTCACCTAAACAGAGGCTGTGCAGAATTTGTGGAAGATTCAGAATCTTAGAAAGACAATAAATAATCCTTGCATTTTTACTTAGCGCTTAATAACAACAACAATAACTTGGATTTATATAGTGCCCTCACCCCACACCGGACAGTGCCTCAGAGCACTTCCCAATAAAGGAACCCGGGACCGAGCTGGGGGAGGAGGAAAAAGGCGACCAAAAGTGTGGTCGAAAAGAAAGGTCTTTAGCCGTGACCTGAAAGTAGGAAGAGAGGGAGCGAGGTGAAGGGAGTGAGGAAGGAAGTTCCAGAGCCTCGGGGCGTAGTGGCTGACTGTGGAATGGAGGATTCGGGGGACAAGGAGGAGGCCAGACCCAGTAGAGTGAAGGCAATGGCATATCACTTTGTCGAGACGTATCAAAGCGCTTCCACGGATATATTGTAAAGTGGAGTAACTGTGTAGGTGGTGAAACGCTGCAGCCAATTGCGCACAGCAGTCGTTGAGTGACCAGAGACGTGTGGAGTAAGGAAAGTAATGTAATGCTCAAATAGCTTATCTTTTACAATGTTTTTTTTGCTCCAATCAGTGTTACGATCTTAACAAATCTGTGCTGTTTGAAGCTTGTATTTTATTAGTCAGCCTTTCAGCAGCTTGTTTCATTATTCTGTTTATGCAATAATTTTTTATCTCATTTGATGTGTAGGTTGTCTGTACTTCACTGAACCTCTGAACGGTTTAAACAGTTGGTGATAGAAACAAAGCGGGTTAAACAAGAGTCCATCGATGAGAGAGCCTCACATGTAAGCTCTGCTTTGAGCACATCTCATTAGTTACTGAGTATCATGACACTGTGAGCAGCCAGGACGCACCATTAAAATTCATTCCATCGCAGCTGTGATTCACCACAGCATCCAAGAAATAGAAAAATCCTTTCTCAGTTCACAAAAATCACCATTAAACTGTGAGCATGTTGAGAGAGCACTAATGTGCTTTTTCTCTCTCACGGCCTCAGTTGAATCTCTTGATCTTACCTTAGCGACGGTCTCGTGAAGACGGAAGGAGGGATCTAAGGACCCAACCGCTGACGCATCCCGAGCCCAAAGTGCTTCAGATACAAACCCAGGCCCCTGTGAACATAAGGAAACACAAGCGAGGAGTCAGACAATTTGCTTCTCTGATCAATTGGTTTCTGTTGTGACTTGGCGCTCTACAAATGTAATTTTGTTGTTGTTGTTAATCTAATTTTGCATTTGTGTATCATTCACAATAAAAATAATAGAATTAGATTGTGCCTCATCACATCGTCAGCATGTCTCAAAGTGCTTCTCTGGGCTTTATTGTGAAGTGACTGTATATCAATGATGAGAGTGTGATCCCCCTCCACCCACCCACTCACTGCAATAAAAATATGGTTAAGATCACCCAACCGTAAAGATTCAAAAGGCAAATTACTGCACATGCTGGAAATCTGAAATGACAACAGAAATAGCTGTGAACACTCAGCAGGTCAGGCAGCATCTATGGAGAGAGGAAACCCTTGCATTTGATATAGCGCTTTTCACTTCAGACGCCTCACAGCGCTTCATAGAATATACTGTAAAGTGAATTGAGTGTAGATTTGTGGGCAAAACACGGCAGCCAATTGCGCACAGCAGTGTCCCCACAGTCGTGGACTGTGTGACTACATTTTTTTTGAGGGATTATTATCAGGTGTGTGTTTGTGTTTGGAGTATGGAAACTTGCCTAACGTTTTGCCCTGACCTGCCTGGAATTGAACCCAGGTCTCTCGCTTGTAAGGCGAGTGCTCTAACCACTGAGCTGCAGGACTCCAGATGAGATCACATGAGTGGGCAGGTTGCTAGATTTCCCATGAGATTGGACTCATTTAATAGAGGATTTGTTTTTCGAACCCATTGCAACATTTCAGGTCACTTTTATCGCCTGCTACAGACTATTGCACTATTTTCACTCGCTCTCTCATTTCCTCCTCTAGGGGAGGTCATGTATGAGTTGTGATTTCATCGTTGAAGGGCTATGTGTATTAGTGAGATCCTGATGATTATCCATCACAGTGTGGTGAGGAACACGAGCTGATGAGAAGTAGAGTGATCTGAAGGTCTCTCGTGAGGGCATTCTACTAGTTTTTCAAACCACAGTGAGCTATAGGAAGGGAAAATCAAGCATACTCACAGGGCGCTTTTCTAAGTAAAACATATCATTCCTGGCCAGGGAGAAATATTGGGCAAGTTTCCTTACACCACTCTCCTCTGTGTACCTAGCAGTAAGTAAGAACCTGGTTGTTAATCGACTGGCGGATTGCTTTTCCGAGGGTAATAATCCCTTCAAGAAAATAATTAAACAAACAAATAAATAAAAATCGTGTCACTTAATCCACGACTGTTTGTGGGGACGCTGTGGTGCGCAATTGGCTGCCGTGTTCAGCCCACGTAATACAACAACAAAATTACGTTGATAGAGTGCCTTTCTTGTCTGGAGGTCAGACAATACACAGTCAATTCACTTTGCAGTATATTCTGTGAAGTGCTTTGCGAAGGCATGATAAGGCGCTGAATCTAATGCAAGGATTATTATTATTATTTATTCACATGTAGAGGATGTTCTAAGGTATTGAATATCCCGGCTTGGGACCTGAGCTGTGGGTGGGACTGGGAGGGGGTGGAGTGGTGGGGGAGCCAGACTAAGCATGGTCAATGAAGCAGGTCTATTAATATAAAAGCAACATAAGGAAGCTTTAGCCATACGACAAGCAGACTGCAGTACCAGTTACATAAA
This sequence comes from Hydrolagus colliei, assembly GCA_035084275.1. Classification (NCBI taxonomy): domain Eukaryota; kingdom Metazoa; phylum Chordata; class Chondrichthyes; order Chimaeriformes; family Chimaeridae; genus Hydrolagus; species Hydrolagus colliei. Next base: position 11,206,184 of record CM068751.1, on the reverse strand, counting down.
TCCTAAATATACTCTGAATAATTTCACATCTGTAAGCTCTAATAGCATCCATATTCAAGTTATTAGTCCATCTTATGCCCCTGTTAATGATCGATGGCTGTATATTTATTTTTCATTTGTGGGGAATAACTAAGTAATCTCCCATTTATTGAAGCAGAGATAAGAATTAACTACAAATGAAATGCACTAATGGAATTTACTTGCAAGATTAGTTGCAAGGATCTCTGAGCATGTAAAATACCATAAAAAACAGCTGCGGGGAAGTCATAATTTTGCTACATGATAAATGATAGCGACTTATTAACCACTCGAAGTTCAGAATTTTATTTTAATGAGATACACTGCCATTTCTAAAAAGTTCTTTCGCAGAATAGAAACAGAAATTCCAAAAATAATCAATAGTAAATAAATGATGGATCACAACAACAGACGATTCCCCTTTGCATGAGCTGCATGTTTGCACAGATGTAACCTTGGTTCACCTTATTCTCACAAAGCCCTCAAAATCGGTTTCACCAAAATCCTATAGCTCAATGGTTGGAGCATTGACCTGGATTAGGATTAGATTCTCGGCCAGGGAAAAACCTAAGGCAACTTTTCTTGCTCCACAAGCCTCTGTTTACCAGCAGTCAATAGGAACCTCATTTTTAATCAATTGGCAGATAGTTTTTTCGGGGTTAAAAATCTGTTTAAAAAATAATAATAATTTGGTCACTCAATCCATGACTGTTTGTTTGTAGGATACTGCTGTGTACTAGGGTCCGGCGATATATCGATATATCGCTAAAACCCAATATAATTTTCATATTGATACGCCGATATAGGCATTTCAAAAATATCGATATATCGAAAAATCTATATATTGAGGTAAAAAATCGGAATGCCGCACACTGAACTACAAGACCCAGAATGCTCATCTCTATACACAATGCACAGACCAAGGTGCAAAGCCGCCATATTGTATTCATAGTCTGGGGGGGCGTGTGTGGTGGGAGAAAGACAGCTGGTGGGGGTGGGAGGGAGAGAGATGGCTGGGGGTGCGGTTGTGGGGAGGGAGAGAGTCGGCTGGTGGGGGGGGAGAGAGACGGCTGGGGTGTGTGTGTGGGGCGGAAAGAGACAGCTGGGGGGGGGGGTGTGGAGGGGGAGAGAGATGGCTAGGGGGGTTTTGGGGGGGGAGAGAGACGGCTGGTGGGGGATAGGGGGGGAGAGAGACGGCTGGGGGGAGGTGGGGGGTAGAGACAGATGGCGGGGGGGGGGGGGGGTGCGGGTGGATGGAGAGAGAGACGGCTGGGGGGTGTGGGGAGGGAGGGATAAAGACGGCGGGGGGGTGGGGGAGAGACGGGGTGGAGGTGATAATATACAGATAGATAGAGATGGGGGGGATGTGAGAGAGACACAGAGACACAGACAGAAAAGCACAGAGATGGAGCGTGTGAGAGACACAGAGAGAGAAGGATATTTACCTCCTGAGGAGATAGGCCCGGAATGCGCGCGCACCCGGAACGCGCGCCCACCCGGAATGTGCGCGCATGCGCAGTACGAAAACCCCGAAAATATTGATATTTCGGTATATCTCGATATGAGCCGATCGATATATCTAAATCGGAAACTTTCCATATCGACGGACCCTACTGTGTACAGATTTGACCCTCAGTAAAGACATACACCAATTGTGTGAGAGCTGAAATGAATGATCCCAAGAGTACTTATTGGACTATATTGTGGAGTCCTGTAGCTCAGTGGTTAAAACATTCGCCTTATAAGAGTGAGACCTGTGTACGAATCCAGGCAGATCAGGGTGAAATCTTGGGCAAGTTTCCTTACTTCACACGCCTAATAATAATCCGTCAAAAAAAAACACAATTATAAAAATTGGTAATTTTCAATCCACGACTGTTTGTGGGGACGCTGCTGTGTGCAATTGGTTTCTGCATTTCGCCCACAAATATACAGTCAATTCACTTTACAGTATATTCTGTAAAGCGCTTTGAGACGTCGATAAGATATGAAAAGCGCTATATCAAATGCAAGGATTATTATTATCATTATTTTTGCATTGCCCACACCAGCACATATTTTTAAATCAATTATTTACTTAATGTGCAATCGAAGGCATTGCAGGCAATGGTGCACGCAGGGCAGTCGGGCCAGTCCACACTGCAAACAAAACCATATCGCCTTTAAATAGAGAGCTTGTGTTCATCACAGCAGATATGCAAATCCACCTGCATAATTGCCTGATCACTTGGGAGCTATTCACTCCACAACACTTGTTGTTGTTCCAATGCACCAGCCCCATTCCCTTCCCTCTCACTTCAGTTCTGCTGGTAAATCACCGTTTGATGTATAAATAAATCCTGTGCAAGCTATTTGCTTACTTTCACTTTTTTTGACCTGTACATGCCCACGAATTCCATCCGGGACTGCGACTATGTTGAGCAGCTCTGCAAATCTTTCCTTTGCTTCAATCTACTTATCATTAGGGACTTGGCATGAACATACAGACTTTCTTTGTATGTAATTCATCAGCCAAGCAGTGCACTGCTGGCTGCCCGTGCCTTACACCTTTTGTTTCTGGAGGAACAGAACTGATGGATGGAAACTGCTAAAATTCAGGTGGCAATTTGTGTTGTGTATCAAGTTGACATACAGTCATTTTCAAGCATGGACCATGAGGTCAAAGCTGCTTTTATTCTCATCTGTGAAGTAACTCGCCTGAACTAAGAAAAAGCTTTATATATTCCTTCATGGCTGATTGTGGGACACTGTCATGTGCAGCTTAGCTGCAGCATTTTGCCCACAAAATATACAGACACTCCACTCTACAGAATACCCGCTTTGAGACATCTCGACGACATGATAAGGCACAATATTAAATGCAAGGATTATTATTATTTATTAGAGTACCAACCCTACCCACCATGGAATTTTTAAAAAATAAGTTAAGTTCAAATATATATGTAAGATTTTTTTTAAATAAGGAAATTTACTAAAAAAAAGAATTACACGTAAACTACGAACATTTAGTTCATGGTACTCTTTAGGGCGAAAAACACATTTCCATCACTTTTCAGTTTTGATGCAGAGATTTGACTGCAGTTCTTCAAGGCTTAATCATGATTCCACGATAACACACACGCTTACAGGCAATGGAACAATGATCAGAATTATTGATATCGAAAGCTACCCACATGATTCTCGGTGGCTTACCACTGAGCTTATCAATGGCTTGGCTTAACAGCAAGATCAGTATTTCATTTACAGCGTCTACAGTCACATAACGGCTATTAATCCCATCGTGATGAGGAGGCTATAACAAAAGTCTTTGTGGCATCCTTAAGATCATTCATCTATTTTTTTTAATTTTATTTTTTTTACACACACACACAGCACCAGTTAATGCTCGCAAAATGTGAGCATTAACTGGCCAGCATCACGTAGAAAGGGATTATGAAGTGGAATAATGGGAACTTGAACACAAGCAAATCATCAGCATCTAAAGTTTAGGACAAGGTAATAAAATAATAAATAATAACAAAATAATTAGATGTTGAGGAGTACATGGCAAATTCAGATAACTACCCTCAAAATACACAGTCAAATGACTTGACAATATATCACGAGACGTGCTTTGAAACGTCTCGAAAGAGTGATAAAGCGCTAAATCAAATGCAAGGATCATTATTACTTATTATAATCATTTGGAAAATAACAGACAAATGAGCACAGCAAAAACAGAAAATTCAAAGCCATTCCTAAAAGTATTGTCTGTAGAATTAATAAGAGAATTGCTGACTTTTAACCTTTTAAGCTTAATCTTTACTCTGATGGTTTTTTTCACAACTGTTTTATCAACAAAAATACTTTCAAATTTGTCACACAACAGCTATCCTTCCATTATAACAACGGCACGGAGCAGTGCGGTATGGAAACATGCTCTCAAACATGTGGTTTCAGACTGTGAAAGCTCTCCAACAAAAAGTGGATGTGAAAGGCATCCCGCCCACCACCTCAGGCGGGACATTGCTGTTCAGTGAGTAATTTTCAGCAGTCACTTGGTGGGGGTAAATAGCTGTTCCAAGTTGTAGCACAGCGTGGAGCCCACTAATGAGATCAAATCAATGTAGAAATCAGATGACATACACTTCTCAAACAGTGGGTTAATTCCGAAAACACATTGATTCAGCGCCAGAATTTCAATTGAAAAACAAATTACTTTGGATCTTTCAATGTGGACCCACTTTCTTCCCTTCTCTCAGTCCCAAGGCGCTAATTAATTGATCTCTCTATCAGTCACCCAAACAGGTTGACCGCTTATAATTGCAATCGGGTGCATCCCTCTGCGAACTCAAACTCCTGTGTAATCTCATTGCCAATTTTCCAATTTGCTCCTTGCTGCCCACACTTTATATAAAGGATAGTATAATCAAGTCTAACAGAGATGCGAATAGATTGGATTTCAACAGTAATAGGTTAACCATACCACACTACATTGTTTATCATTTCTTAAATGAAATGCCAACAAATAATAATAATAAAGCTACATTGCTTTTCACGTCTTCCAGACGTCTCAAAGCGCTTCACAGAATATATGGTAAAGTGAATTGACTGTATATTTTGTGGGCGAAACACGGCAGTCAATTGCGCACAGCAGCGTCCCCAAAAACAGTCGTGGATTAAGTGACCCAACTTTTATTTGATTATTTATTTATTTTCTTGAAGCGATTATTATCCCCGGAAAAGTGATCGCCAATCGATTAACAACTTAGTGCAAAGTAAATAGAGGCTTGTGGAGTAAGCAAACATGCCCACATTTCGATCTGTACGGGAATCGAACCCAGGTCCTCTCAAGTGCTCTAACTACCAAGCTACAGGACTCCAAATGCTCTACAGGACATGAGAACACTTAACCTTGGCTGTAATGATGATTAAACAATTTACATCAACCCAAGTACCACAGGCTATGTTGATGACAACTGTTAGCTACAAGGCTACAAATCAGATTTTAAAGACATCAAAGTGCATTTGCATGTATTAATTGAAGCATCAGATAAAACATTAACCCGAATGCAATTCTTGTTGATTCAGCAGGGGTAAGAGTTCAAATTTAATACAATAGGTGGAAGCACACTGTGAATTATTTATGACTGCCACATTTCAATGTGAAATTAAACTGTATTCACCATAATCCATAAAAATATACTCATTTGTTACCAATGGTCTGTCAGGCCTTCCGCATCATATAGAAAATATGTCAGTGTAACATAATTGTCAAGATTAATGACACCCAACATACTGTCAGAACCACAGGGCACCAATTCTCTGCTGAAATACGAGAGCGGGAGCTAATTAACAGAGGGGACAGTCGCCTCGTTCCTTCATCATCCGCCTGTCTCTTATTTCAAAACAGAATCTACTTCGCCACGTTTTTACAGTCATTAGTAAACAGTTCAAATTGCTTCTTTCAAAGGCAGACAAACTGTGGCAATTGCCACTGCACAGCTAATTGCCTGATTCCCCTCTGGTGAAGTCTTAACACTGTCATCGCTGCAATGCCTGTAACACCAGCCTCACCCATTTACAAGCTTTTCGCTCTTTTGGGGGAGTTTTGGAACGCTGCTGAGATCATTAGTGCAGCTAAACTGCAGTAAATGCCTTAATGTGGCAAACAAGCAGAGATGATCAGCTGTTTCAAAATGTTACCAGCATATCTGCTGCCTCTGTATAAACGGTCTTGACCTAGTAAAGCATTACGCTCCTATGGCAGTTGTCAGTACCACTGCTTTAACCAGCTTGTGATCTTCAGAGAACTGTTGAGACAGGGATTGCGGTTGCCTGCTATAAAAATAGCACAAATTACTGCCTCCCTCCAACTCAGCTGAAATAATCACTGCAGACACAGCCCTATCTCTCAGCTATTTTAATGCCTGGAAATATAGAAGCAGTAAATCAAAACACAGCCAGATAGCCAAAAACCATCAAACATATGAAATAAAAATGCAAAAAAAAAAAACAGCAGCCGGCACGATAATAAAGCGAGAACTGAACATAAATAAATAATCCGGGCGTAAATAAGCAAAATAATCAAAATGTTAAATAAAATATAGAATAAATATTAGAACGATAAATCAAAAAGGCTTGTGGATGTGTCCTGGCGCAGAGCAAGAAAACTCAGAGACTGCCTGCAATTTCCCACACAGTTAACTTCTGATCTCAGGCACTGGGTGGACACACGGACAGACAGATGGACAGACGGACACACAAGACAGACAGACAGGCAGACAGACTAGACTAGACTAGAGAGATGGAGCATCACTATTGAGCCCACACTAGAGTTAGGCATCGAGAAGCTGCTTTCTTACAGACTGCAGCAGCGTCTCTCACCCCTCATGTCTCGGGCTGGTTTCATGAGCTGACGAGGGGAAGGCAAAGAGGCAAAAGATCAAACTATGTACAAATTGGAAAACATAGAATCATAACATTTTACAGTACAGGAATAGGCCATTCATTCACTCATTCACTCATTCATCCCATCGTGCCTGTGCTGGCTCTTTGAAAGAGCTACCAACTAATCCCACTCCTTCGCTCTTACCCATATTTTTGCTTTTTAAGAATCTATCCAATTCCCTTTTGAAGCCTACAATCGAATCTGCTTCCACCCCCTTGTGAGTGAAATGCACTACACCATAAGGTGCTACATCAAATGCAAGCAATTATTATTGTATAAAAAGGGGCACTGTTACTTTTGCAAAAAGTGCATATGAAGTAATATTCTGACTTTGAGCTCTCAAACAGTGTAGGGCAAGTCAGACTGTGACAGCTTTCCTGGTTTGATGTCATTCGAAGAAAGAAGATGGTAGATTCTTGCTGACAACTGCGTTCATTTTTTAAAAAAAAATCTGCACACATCGCTTATTAATCTCTAGTTGGTAGGTATGATCGTGATGGTGAAAGGGGTCATTTAATTTTCCAATGGGTATTCACAAAAGGGGGTCCACAGCCCCCACCACCACACCCCAATCCCGGTACTTATTCAAGTCGCTAAAAAAAACACAGTTGCAGAGACTGTTTCTGTTCTCGAGGGACATTAATGTTCAATCAGAAGGCGTTAATCGCTGGCAAAGCACCCACTGGCCTTAAAATAATTCTGTCTCCTAAAGCAACCAACAGCCCCCACACCTCAATGCTGCTTTGAATGTTTGCTACAGCGCTGGCAGAGGCTGATGCGTTCTCTCGCTTAGACACACAATCCACGTGACCTCTACAGAATGTAAATGCAGAGAACATTAAAGGCAAATTTCAGTCATTTTCTCAAACTATTTTGCCTGACTGATTGCCATGGAGCAAGTTAACAGTGAAATGTATATGGGTATTAATGGGAAAGTGAAATCCAATATACTCAGCTGGATGAAGATGTGAACCGGTTGCTGTGTGTGTGTGTTGGGGGAGGGTGGGGAGGAATGGATGGTTCGGTGGAAACATTATTGTGTGTGGGTGTGTATCGAGAGGTCTTCATTTACACTGTTCAGCCTTGTCATTATCGATTAAATCACAGGATAATTGCTTGCAGAAATGATTAGCGTTAACATTGAACAGCTTGTTGAGATGGAAACAACTGCTTATACTTTGGTGATGGTTTATTTCGCTCAAGAAGGAAAATCCGATTGTTTTCAATTTCCTTTCCTTCCCTTTTACGCTGTTGTTAATGGACAAGCCGGGGGTGGGTCGGGGGGTGGGGGGGGGAATGATAGTCAGGGCTTCCGTTTCCATGTCTCAGGTCTGCAAAAATTGAAGACTCCCTTTGCTTTCTCAGTAGGGGTTTGTCTTTTTGAGTCAGAGAATCAGTCCTTCGCTTGAAAAGACACATCAGGTCTTCCATTCACAGCCGGAGCTCGGCCAACGGATGAAGCGAAGGATGTTCCGTGAAATCCTGGAATTCCTCCAGTCATCACACGCCAGGCCGCTCCACACAGGTGGCCGGGCAGTCAGCCACCACAGCCTGAGATAGGAACTGACCTGGTCTAGCTGAGGCCCTGCTGTGCACCGGCTATTTGACATGAGAAGGCAGTTTCCCTCTCTCTCTCTCTCTCTTTCTCTCTCCCAATATCCACAGCCAACAATCTTCGCCTCCCAAATAAAACCGGCCCTTCCTTCGTCTCGTGGCTGTTTGTGAGACGTTGTGATCCTTGTGAAGTGCTTTGAGACGTCCTCCTTGATTGACGTGAGAGGGGCTAACATCGAACGCAAAAGGGTGATCGATTACTCAGCCGGTATGAATGTTTTCATGGGTTAGTACCTACAGGCCAGACAGTGGAGCTGAACACACAGGAAATGAATAGATTCCCCCCAAGGAAATGATGGGCTGCCCTTGAATTATAAATGATCAGAGTGTGGCTTCAGCTACAAAGTCAGACCTGCGGCACTCGTTCTTCAGAGGAGGGAAAACAATTTACTGAATCTTCGTAGCTCTTGTGCTGTTGTTCCACAAGAGGGAGAGTAAAAAATCTAATTGTATATGTGGGGAAATTCTTTGTAATCAGAATAACTGTCCCGAGGCTCTCCTTCTCCTCAGGTTCAGAGAGGAGAGTTAATATACAACGCGATCCCATTCTCATGCTGAAGGATTCAGTGGCCGCAGCACTGATTTAATAAAGTGGGTGAGACTTGGGGTTTGGTCCATCAATCAACGACTCAAAGATATAGCATATGGAATCCTGTAGCTCAGTGGTTTGAGCACTTGCCTTACAAGCGAGAGACCTGGGTTCGATTCCTGGCAACAACAACGACACAACAACAACTTTGATTTATATAGCTCCCTCTACGCCGGACGGCGTCTCAGGGTGTAAACTTTGGACAAGTTTCCTTACTCCACACACACACGTCTGATAATAATCCCTCCAAAAAACAACAATAATAAAATTGGACATTTTAATCCTTGGCTGTTTGTGGGGACGCTGCTGTGCGCATTTTGCTGCCGTATTTTGCCCACAAATATACAGTCAATTCACTTTACAGTACATTCTGTGAAGCTCCTTGATGTGTCTAGAAGACGTGAAAAGCGCTATATCAAATGAAAGGATTGTTATTATTTATATAGTAACAACTGCACACTGGTACTTGCACACAAGTACAGCAGCACACTGGTATTGTTTTTTCTCTCTCCCTTGTTATCGGTTGCCAATACGTGTAACATTAAACTTCTTCCACTGCAAATAAGAAGCCCTTTATTACCAGGCGGAAAGAAGTGTTGACAGAAAAATTATTCCCGCGGCGCGTCCCTGCATCTGTTCCGAGTTTCTTTTCCAACAACGAGGAAGATTAATCGACACAGGGACAGTGGCAGAGGTTTGCCTGATTCCATTTGGGAACAGGAAGAAACAAACGCCACGAGGTTAAGTCGGGTTGAGTGTAGAATCTATGGTGGGGTGTGTGGAAAAGATGCTTTTTCCACACACCTCACACACTTTTCCACATGTGTGGAAAAGATGCATTCTTCTATTAGAAGAATGGCCGTTTCTTGCTCACGGCTCAGTTAACAGCACCTGTTGCCTCCCAGTCAGAGGTACTTTCTTGTTGGATGAGCCTGTTCTGGCGGATGTTAAACACTGCAGTGGAATTTGTGGAGCAGAGCACTATATTGTACTTATGGTTGGTCTCGTATGATAAGAGAAAGAGGAGCCTGAGACAGTGTTCTTTTCCATTGTCACAGGAAATGGAAAAGAACGTGACACCCTGCCACATCAATGCCTTCCATGCTCAGAGGTTTTAGGCGAAAATAAATGATAATGGCCAATAATAATAACATAAAGAGCCAACTCCATTAATTAACAAACTTGGAGTACTAATCTAATATGGTGGGTGATACTTGGAAGGGATTTTGTCCATCCAGGCGAGATGAAACTGATAGATGAGTCTCCACTCAATCAGTGCAACAGAGTACTGTAAAACTCCACAATTCGCGTACTTAAGGGTGCGGAGAATATCAAGGGTCTTAGAATGATATGCAGTCACTGCACTGCGCTTTAAAGAAAATCCTGTGAAGCACTTTGAGACGTCCTCCCGAGCTGAAAGATGCTATATTAAACTACGATGATTCATTTAAAAAAAAATAACAAATGGAGCGGTAGTTACAAAGCGGTCAGCAGTGTTAAAAAGTTTGTTAAAGTGCATTTATTATAATGAAATAACACAGTAAACCTGGCCCCACAAGATTGGGGATTGCCGCATGGGTCAGACCAAAACAAAAAAGAGTTGGCCGCAAAGAATGACTATTTCTGATCATTTGTTCAAAGAAAAACATGAAAGCAGGTGGGATGAAACTCCCTCTGTTTAAAGAGTTAAATATATCAAAAACTATATATCAAATATATTTTTTGCTTGTAGATTATCCTTAAAAATGTTTAAGGATAATCTGCAAGCAAAAAAAAAATTGTGAAATATTCAGAATACGGTTGGAGACATTGCCAAGTGAGTTAATAAACTGGATGGATGAGCTTCAATGGCACAATCATCTGCGGGAGATGGTGCTGTTGATGTGCCTCAATGTAAGTGGAACTGACGCGACATTAGCAGCGTAGCATTAAGAACTACATTAATTTAACAGTGGAGCAAAATCAATGAGAGAGATTGGTCCATACGTTCAACTCTCGTGAATCCAGTTTGCAAATTGAAAGTGGATTGAGTGCCAGAGCGATTGAGGTCAAGGCACAGAAGAAGGTTGGTGGCGATGGCAGCGATGCTGGTGGTGAGGAAGAAATCATTCTGAACATTTGTTCTAAATTTTGGCTTTTTAAACTCCACACTCCTCTGTTTACCTGGCAGTCGGTAGGAACCCGGTTGTTAGTTGATTGACGGATCACTTTCCGGGGATAATTTTCCTTTCCAAAAAAGTAATAATAATTTGGTCCTTCAATCCACAACCATTTGCAGGGACACTGCTGTGCACAATTGGCTGCCCCCATTCACCAACAAATATACAGTCAATTCACTTTACAGAATATTCTGTGAAGTGCTTTGAGACGTCTAGAAGACGCAAAAACCGCTGCATCAAAATGCAAGGATTACTATTATTATTATTATAAGTTTTGTTTCAAAAGAGCTTCCAATGGACAACACCTGCCAAAGCTTTGTCCCATGTGAACCCTCACATCCACCGCAGATCAAACTCATAATTTATGCTCATGCCATCTGCTAGGTTTGCACGTTTTATATATATATATATGTACAAAAATGTTTATTATCTCTCTAAAGATTGATCTGCTGTGGTATATTTTGCAAAATTGTTGAACGATGCACACAGGGCCCCAGTGGAATCCTCACAGTAGAAGTCAAACCACAAAAGAATAATTACCACTGGCGTTTTTGTCTCCAGATATGCAAATTGAACAGTTGGTACTCCGAGGTGATTTATGAAGAAATCACTGTTTCCTTCCACCTGCTCCGAGTGGACCTGGGCTGCCGAGCACTGCTCCTGCCGCGTGCAGTTCAAAGAAAACCTCTGCAGAACGAGAAGAGAGAAGAGATGTTAGAAATAAAACATTGTGTTTGGGTTTCGAGCACAGCCTAAACACAAGCGGACATTTAACTCAACTCGCCAATCCCCGCGTCTGAATAATGGCGCCTCCCGCATGAATAATTCACAGCTAATGAACTCTCATGAAATCTGGATTGATCTGTCAAGGACACCGACCGTGTTCTTCGCGTGAGAGGTTGACCCCCGCATGTGTTCTACCCGTGTCCCGTAACGATCCCGAGATGATGAAACCAACTGCGGTTCACGCCTGATGGATCGTGGTGGCTGAAGCTTTACCATGGCAACAGAAGAAGTAAGAACTATCCATCACTTTGGGAAGCAAAGAAAAAAAAAAATGCCGTGTTTTATTTTATAGGTGGACAAACAAAAATGGCTGCTTCAAAGCAGCCGTGGGTTAATTTGTCCTCGGTTCCACTTCGACTTTGCAAGACATTTCTTTTTAATAAGAAGAAAAATAACATTTTTGAATCCTGGTGAGCTGCCTGTTCATGGCAGTGGACAGGGACTAGGACCTTTGTTTCAGATTTCATTCACTCAATTGCAAAGTAGAGAACTTCGGAGAAAGTACGGAGGGTTTGGGAAGCATGCCATCGCATTCATAACAATAATACAAATGACAGAGACTTGCACAGAAAGAGCTTCACAGAATATACTGTAAAATATATTGATTAGTACAATGATCCTTGAATTTGATACAGCGCCTTATCACTATCGATCAACCGCCCTCACACCTCTCTCCCTGCCCCTCCCCCATATTCGGGTCCCGACCTCTGCCTGTTCAGCGCCTTGGGACGTCCTCCCGACGTGAAAAGTGCTCGATAAATGTAATTTTGTTGTTGTGTTGCTATTATCACGCTGTTGAGACTCGTGGAGTATACAGCACCATTAAGATCAAATTGATCTTTCTCTGACGTTTAAAACTCATTGATCATCAGTGCAGTAGGTGCTGGAGAGAAGGTTTAACCTCTGTGCGTCCCACAAAACAACCAAAGCTCGAGCTGCCATTAACATGGAATCACCAGTTGACGAGCTGCTCTGTGGAGCCCTGGAATCAGTTACTCAAGTGATGCAAACATGCTCTCAGTATGTTAGGCAGGAAGGTTCCTGCTGTGGAGAGTGTGTGGGAGATCTGGCTCTGTTTACATAGCCAAGCAGGAACCACTTAAGTCTTAAACATCCACCTGCTGAGTTTTGCTTGATGGCCCAACAAGTGGGACAATCCAGGGGTGGAAAAGGTATGAAAGCAAAACTGCGGCAGTGTGTATACACTAGACTGACTAAGTGCGTATGTGTTCACATGAAGCTCCTACTTCTCTCCCCACGCCCGCTGAGGTCACTGAAACTGGGTTCGAAAGGATTAGTTTAGGCACAGATCAGCCATGATCCAATTAAATGGCAGAAAAGGTTTGAAGGGCTGAATGGCCTTCTCCTGATCCTATGTTTCTATTGTATACGCTGTCTGTTTCAACTCAAGCTCCAGACTGTTGGGCTCGGCAAACAACAACAAATTACACTTGTGTAGCGTCTTTCACGTCAGGAGGACATCTCAATCAACCCGTAGGCATCAGGTTTCCTTTTAGAGGTGCTGATGCTTTTTGTTCAAACCACTGGTTCCAGCAGCGAGTTCCACACTATCACCCATCTCAATAAGTGGAAACAACCTATTAACATCCACCTGGTCAAAACCTTTCATGCTGTTCAATACCTCAAACAGGTGCTCTCAACAACAATAACTTGCAGTTATATAGCACCCATCACACAGGGTAGAGTCCCAGAATGTTTAATCATCCCATTTCTGTAGAGAAATAGGCTCCACCCATCCATCCTGTGCAGCCTATCTTTATCGTTCCACCACTCCATTTCCAACCCCCGTGGTCTCTCGCTCTCTTGGCACTTGAACCCTCACCTGGCGTTCTCAATTAAAAATTAAAACTGCAGTCCACACCGTCTCCAATGCCCTAGAAATAGTACAATTTCACATGGCTGCCAGCAGGAGTTGAATGACTCAAGAGTATGAAATGGTATTTATGATTCCCATTCCAGAGTCGTATTTGGACGTGTGAGCAGTGTATGTGCAGAGTGTGGTAAAGCGAACGCCACGGTAACTCTTCAAATTTTGCACAAGATGCATTGTAACTAAAGAGCCAGTCTCGTATCCACTCTTTGGCGTTAAAAGGCTTAACTTGGGTTTGAATGGACCAGCCGTGGAGTTTCAAGATGTCAAGGTTCTTTAGAGGATAGCAAAGCCGATTTGCGTCGTCTGCATTTACATCACAGTGCGACTGATCGATTTACTGGCTGTGTCCAAATCCAATTCCTGAAATGATTCCAGTAGATGACCCTCAGAATCCTGCAAACTCTAATCCGGGCTGTGTTTCTCAGACCCAAATCCAATGCCGTCTCCTTATTGAATCAACGTGACAAACTAACTAACATACACAGACTAAAGGGCTCCTGTTCAATGTTTGGAGCTTCTTCATGGTATGTTATGTTGTGGTGGTTCACGTTGCCAATTTCATTGCCGCCTTCCTCTGTCCAGGCCACCGACAGTTGGTGAATGTGGCTCCATGGTTACCGGCCACTCAATCAAGTATCTCAACCAAGTGGCCATCAGCTCCCAGGCTGTGAGTATCTACAGTTTATTCCACTATAAAACGGGGGCGAAACACTCTGAGTATGCCCGCTTCTGTTTGCACAGAAGTCAAATGTTCTGAACTTCGTTGGTCCTGGCCTAATTGGCAGCAAACTCACCCCCGAGACTGGTGACAGCTCAACTTTGGGACAACATGCAAGAAGGAATCAGCTAGGTCTTTGATGAAAGACAGTAGAAGAGCGAGGCCCAGTGTAGGCTCGACGGCCCAATTAACATCTTTGTTGCTTTCATTTCTATGATTGTTTTTAAACGATAATACTGTTCCAAAAAGAACTCAGGTACCCCAGGCTAGATATTTGCTTAAAGAAAAACAACAATGCCTTTAAGAGCAATCTAGAAGCTGTAACTTCACTCTTAATTCGGAAGCCAGGCTTCCGTAATTCTTTTAAAGTGCAGTTCTCAGAAAGAATTTGTGAAAACTGGCTTCCAATTAAGGCATCGCCAAATACCATCAGGAAGATTAACTATATATCTTAGATAAATGAACACCAGTGAATTCTGTCGGGATTACATTCCGAAACCATGATTACAAACAGCCACAGACATTCATGCTGCATAATGTTTCCCAATTACATTTTAAGTACTTACAGTTTGGGAAAACTGCAGTTTGCTAACGCTAACTACATTATTCCACAGCTGTGACACAGCCAGGTTAGAAAGTACATCACAATTGAATGAGCCTCATTCACTAAAATAGAACAGCTCACTCTTTGTACTTCACTCCTAGTCATCTCATCATTGGATAAACCTTTACCAACTGCCATATTGACACAGAGCGGCCCTGTTACTATACAGGTTGGCACAAGTCCATGTACAACATAGATGTACTCCAGCTCAGTTGACTAGCCAGCTTCCTGTGCTTGACAAAAATGGCTGGCTTCCGTGTCGCTAGATCATCCCTGATGTCACTTCCTGCATGTCGAGTGGAGAAATATCGCTGATCTCACTTTGCACAGGAGGTGACATTATGATAACCTGCAAGGTGGTCTCCCTCCCCTCCCTGCTCCCCCCCACCCCCACACTTTATTTTGTCGCGGAAAGGGGGTAGGGGGTGGAGGGGATCTAAGCTGATGGTCCACTGCGTTATAATGGGTTCCTCTGTATTGGTAGCAATGTCGCTCGTTTAATTGTCGAGATCATCAGAACAGGACCATCTAGGAAGTCCTTGCCTTTGACAATAACAGCTGTATTTCCAATTCATAAGCAGGGTGACCAAGGAGTCAGGTTCCCATTACAAATGTTTTAGTAAATCTTCAAGAAGTGATGATATATGTTGTTTAGATAATAGAGTGGACACTGCAACTCTTTTGTGTCAGTCACCCCTGTACTTCAGCAGATAGCAAAGGAGTCGAACAATGACTTGAACCCTGTCACATGTATTAGGACTCACTGAATTAGTGAGTAATTTGTGCTGAGGCCCAGTGTTTTTGGAGTCGGGTCCTGGACTCAGCGAGCTGAGGTGTTACTGTGAGTGAATAAAGCTGTTGTGAATGATACGGCTGCCTCTCTTGAATACACAGCCATCCGTCAGAAGCTGCTCGCGATATTCTATTGACCTTGGCATCGCCTGTGCAGCCGTCACTGATAGGAGTTGTCAGTGAAACAGGTGATTTAGGAAAACGCTGAGGGCAATGTGCTGAAAATTCAAACAGGGAGATTAGGATGCCTGCGAAGAGTTACTGCCGGGTTTGCAAATGTTTAAAATCCTTCACAATTGCTGGTTTAAAATATCGATTACTTTCTCCCTCCCCCACCCCTCCATCGCACACCCCTCCTCTGTAATTGGAGCCGGTGTGACGGTCACGTGTAGGGCCTCGAAAAGTCATCCCTGGTTTACCTAACGCATCCCGAATGGCTCTGGGTACAGTAAACGTCCAGCCTTTCTGTGTGGACAGCCTCAAAATTAATCGGAATTTGCCTACCAGCGCGTGGAACCATGAGGAAGAAAACGGTGGCTCAAAACTGACGTGCACTTTTGCTGTGAACGCAACGAATTGTGGTTCAATTGAAAGCTCGACTGCTGCGTCTTTCAGAGCAAATGCAACTTCAGATGAACTGATCAGTTGGTGCAGCCAGTCTGCCAGAGTACAAACAAGTGAAAGCAGAAGAGCAGAACCTCACACTACATCTATACATATATATATATATATATATTAATATCTATACATTGATCATTAGGCAATGAAGCCATATACGCTACTCAGTGAAATATTGCAGACAGAGAGAGCTGTGATGACTGTTGAAATGGTTTTCTGACTATTAGAATTGGCATAACAGTGTATAGTTAGTTATCTGGCTGTGTCTGTAGCTTTGAAAATCAGGTTGTGAATGCAGCTTTAGATGCAGTGATAGCACACTGCAGTATTCCTAGCCAGACTTGTCATTGCTGCTCAAGCAGAAATAAAGCTGTGACTGTCATTTTATAGACGTAGATGTTTTCGCTACATAACTGTATTCTCATATGTACAGTCCCTTGGATTCAAGACCTGGGAATACAGGAGGCTAAATTAATCCCAGGCTGAATTTGCAGTACAGTGCTTCATGATTTGTATTTGGCTAACTACCAAGATACCTAACGGAACCCCACCCCTCCAGGTCTTCCCTATCCCTCCCACTACCCCTCCCCACCACCTTGCCTCCACCACCTCCACCTTCAACTCCCCAACCCTCACACGCTCCCAAAATTTAATTAATTCCAGAATGTTTTTGAAGCGCTCAC
Source organism: Hydrolagus colliei (assembly GCA_035084275.1). Classification (NCBI taxonomy): domain Eukaryota; kingdom Metazoa; phylum Chordata; class Chondrichthyes; order Chimaeriformes; family Chimaeridae; genus Hydrolagus; species Hydrolagus colliei. Next base: position 11,189,279 of record CM068751.1, on the reverse strand, counting down.
ACCAAAATTACGGATTTTGTTTTTTCAGCAGATTTCAATGTAAGGGGAGTTGGTTGTATATAGTAATTATGCAAACTATCACATTTGTAAAAGAAAATATTTAGATTTATGTAAATGCTCTCTATTGGCATGTAATAAACACAGCCACACATTGTTCTTCCATCCCATTACATTCCCAATTCACATCCTCCCTGGTGAGCACACCACTCAGTAGTCCTTCAATCAGTGGAAACACAGGAACAGGAGGGGGCTATTCAGCTCCTCGACCCTGTTCCGCCATTCTGTAAGATCATGGCTGACCTGTACCTCGACTCCAATTACCTGCCCTTATCCTGTATCTCTTGATACTCTAACCTAACCAGTATCTATCCCAGTTACAAAAGTTGCTGGGGAAACTTAGCAGGTCAAGCAGCATCCATGGAGAAAGGAAAAAGAGTCAACGTTTCGAGTCTACAACCCTTCATCAGAACCGTCCGAAACGTTGACTCTTTTTTCCTTTCTCCATGGATGCTGCTTGACCTGCTGAGTTTCCCCAGCAACTTTTGTTTTTGTTTCAGATTCCCAGCATCTGTAGTATTTTGTGTTTGATCCATCCCAGTTGTTAATCGATTGGCGATCGCTTTCCGGGGTAATAATCCCTTCCAAAAAAATAATAATTTGGTCACTCAATCGACAACTGTTTGTGGAATGCTGCTATGCACAATTGGCTGCCGCATTTAGCCCGCAAAATACAGTAAAATTCACTTTACACTTTACAGTATATTATGTGAAGCGCTTTGAGACGGCTCGAAGACGCTATATCAAATGTAAGGAGTATTATTATTATAATAATTATTATTTATCCAAACTCTTTTTATAAACTCTCCCGGTCTTCTCTCCCAGCTGTGTGCTCGAACATACCTCAGATCTGATTTCAAGTTAACCCACCAGATGTCTGTAGTCGCAGAAAGACGAGTGAGTACGTTTAACAGAGTCCTGGTATGGACAGGCTTTCTCAGTTATTGACTTGGGCTTCCCAGTGCTGGAGATCACATACCATTTGTCAACCTGCTATCCAATACTGTCTATAACCATCTGCAACAAGATGGTGATTAATCCATGTTGTGGAGGACAAATTTGAATTTATAAGCCACCAGAGAGTCCAGCACTCGCAACGAAGAGCTATAGACCAGCTCCTCTGGATTACCAGGGAATCTCTAGGAAGTACTGGTGATAGATCGGACACATTTGTAATGTCCTAGGACGTGGGAAGGCACCACTGTATGTAGCTATCATCTTCCCAGCACCATCGATACTTCGCTGGTGCAATCACTATAATAATTTTTGCATTTGATACAGCGCCTGTCAGATCAGGAGGTCATCTCAAAGTGTTTCACAGGATTTACCTGTAAAGTGAGGCAACGGTGAGTTCTGTAAGTGAACATGGCAGCTAATTGAAACGACCAATTGTTATTATTGTGGTTTTTTGGGGACGGATTATTAATTAGGCGCGTGGAGTAAGGAAACTTGCCCAAGGTTTTGCCCTGATCTGGCTGGATTTGAACACAGGTCTCACACTTGTAAGGCGAGTGCCTTACTGAGCTACAGGAGCTCCATCATCTTTAACGCCCATCTCCGTTTAATGTCTCATCCAAAAAGCAGCACCTGCAATAACAGATCCTATTCTGCTCCTTCAGCATGGGATTGGGGCTTCGGGCTAGATTGCGAGTTCAATATCGCTCACACAGACTTGATGCTAGAGTCAGAGCTGATGGTTCTTCCAACTGAACCAGTCTGACATCATCATTGCATTATACACAGTGCATATTCTACCCTGCCCGGGACTGAACTCGATATGGAACAAACAATTTGTGAAGGGTGGATAAATGATCACTGCAGCACATTCCAGTCATAATCTGCAATAATGAAAACATTTCAATTCTATTAATGCTGACCGTTTGTTCACTAACCATCAGAGTAATTGCGAGTAATACTGTCTGTAATTGCTTTCCTTAATCCCTGCACCATTGTCTAATTCTGCACTAAATCTTTTAATTGGAAGGAACATGAAATTGAGGCACGGAGAGCAATGGATTGAGCATGTGACATCTGTTGGTATAATTAGGGCCAAGTAAATGAAATGGAATCCAACCACTGCCCCTAAAATCTTACCCAGATCATTTTCTTACAGTGACAGTTAATTTAATTTGATGCAGGAGTACCTGTGGTTTAATTAATTACAAAAGACTTCATCATCTATTAAGTAAAACTGCTACATCAAGAGTTTTAAACTTAATCTCGTTCAGGAGTCAACAACAGCCACGAAGAAAATTAGATTTGCATCTAGAGCCTTTCACGTCAGGAGGACGTCCCACGGCGCTCGACAGGCGGAATATACTGTGAAGTGAATAAACTATATTTAGCGGTTTTTGTCATAATAATAATCCTTGCATGTGATACAGCACTTTTCACGTCTTCTAGATGTCTCAAAGCACTTCACAGAATATACTGTAAAGTGAATTGACTGTGTATTCATGGGCAAAACACGGCAGCCGATTGTGCACAGCTGCGTCCCCACAAACAGTCGTGGATTGAAATGACCAATTTTATTTTATTTTTTGGGGATGGATTATTATTAGGTGTGTGGAGTAAGTAGACTTGACCAAGGTTTCGCCCTGACCTGCCTGGATTCTCATGCTTGTAAGGCGAGTGCTCTAACCACTGTCCTGCGCTACAGGATTCAAGATCTTCGAGTGGCTTATTTATCAGCATCTATCTTGAGCTCAGGCAGGTGTCAGCCCAGCTCAACCTGTAGCACGCCTGCCTCATGAGTCAGAGAGTTGTGGGTACAAGCCGCATGTCAGGATTTTGAAACTCACAAAGTCGAGACTGATGTTCACTCCAGTTCAACAACAACAACAACTTTGATTTATATAGCGCCCTCTACACCGGATGGCATCTCAGAGCACTTCACAATAACGGATCCGAACCAGGGGGCGGGGGAAAAAGGTGACCGAAGGCACCGTCGAACATAAAGATCTTTAGCCAAGGCCTGAAATTAGGAAGAGAAGGAGCAAGGCAATGGGAGTGAGGAAGGGAGTTCCAGAGCTTCGGGTGTAGTGGCTGAAGGCACGGCCGCCGATGGTGGAGCGGAGGATTCGGGGACAACGAGGAGGCCAGAACTGGAGGTGCGAAGGCAACGGGTGCTGTTTTGAGAAGAGAGGTCAGAGAGGTAGGGGGGGTGCAGAGGAGTGGAGAGATTTGAAGTTCAGTGTTGGTGGAGCGCTGGATTCTGGGCGGTGCCGTCATTCGGAAGAGACATTTAAACGAGGGCCTGAGTTGTGCCTGTTCGGATGGTCGTCAAAAAGACCCCAGGGATTCGGAACGCGAAGCGGGGCTTTCTCCCGGTGTACAGAGAAACTCGGCCCTGGCTGTTCTATTGGAACGCTGCCTGTGTGCAAATCAGCTGCTGCTGTGTTTCATCCAGGGAAACACCAGCAATGTGTGAACGATAATCATCCTTGCATTTGATACAGCGCTTTTCCCACCTTCTAGACGTCTCAAAGCGCTTCACAGAATACACTGCGTTGCTCTGAGTTAAAGCAGATTCCTCTCCAAAGCAGCCTGTGTGGGCCGTATCATTGTAATGTGCTCAGGAAGGCAGCTTTGCCGCAGCTTCTCCGCTCGCACGTCAATAAATCTGACAAGTTTAGTGCTCAGACTGGGGTAATGAGAGGGGAGGTTATACTTTGAGCGAGCGGAATGTAAAGTTTTTAAAACAAAAGATGTTTTGACATGAAGTTGAAGCGAGAAATCTAATCAGCTGGAGGTAAATCTGTCAAACAGCCCCAGATGTGTTAACACAGCAGTTAAATTTTGCTGAACTATCAAGAGAAGAAGCCACTCTACACTAGTTACTGAATATCTGGGAGAATATTATTCATTATGCGTTTGTTAGATCTTCATTCTTTTCTTTTTCAAGTAAGTAACTGGATGCTCATCACAGCCTTTGGGAGTGTGTGTGTGTGTGTGTGTGTGCACACGGAGGTGGGTGACATGAGCTAGTATGACACAGGTATATTTTTATACTGGGGATATAACAAGCACAGACTCTACTGTATCTCTTTCATTTTATATATTGAACATATATCATGTATATTAAACACTGAACATCTCTTTCCTGTAAGATTATAAACGGAGCTGTGAGGCGGCAACATAATGTCTTCGTGGAGGCATTTTAACACATGACTGAACAACAACTTGCATTTGTAATTTATGTCCCTCAAAAAAAATTGGTCACTTCAATCCACGACTGTTTGTGGGAAAGCTGCTGTGCGCAATTGGCTGCCATGTTTCTCTCATAAATAAACAGTCAATTCATTTTACAAATAACCTGTGAAGCGCTTTGAGATGCCTCCAAGATGTGAAAAGCGCAACATCAAATGGAACAATTATTATGATATTATTATTATTGTTATATAGCGCCCTTCACGCAGGGAGGCAGATCAGAGCGTTTAACACAGCCGAGCCTGGGGGGGTAAGGCGGAGGCAGAAAGTTGGCATTAGTAAACCATTGGTATTGTTCCACTGTTGTGCACTTTGATTATTAATCAACTTACATTGTCTGCAACTCAGGATGCTGTGTGTTCACGCCACATACTATTGGACTGGTCAAACAAGAAGAGTTAAACATCGGTCCCTTCATTTATCTTGCAACGCTGAGAATTGCACACAGACGGGACAGACTGGTTTAAGTAATGAATCAACCTGAAGGACTCTGAAGGTCCCAACAATAATTAACCTTAGAATCCTTCTCGTCTCCTGTGAGTGGCAAGCTAACATTGGCGCAGAAATTAATTTCTTGACCCGAATGTAGCTGCGGCCAGTTTTACCGACATCATAAATAGATGTGAAGTGTTGAATTACAAAGTGATGTATTTAATGTGGTATCTTCCCCCTCCCCCACCCCATCCTCCCCTTATCCAGTTGGTATTTTATTTTTTATACTCATCCACATGAGATCCATCATTAGCGGAAATAGAAAAAACTGCTCATCTCTTGCTTTCAACATCAGTATCAAACAACACCCCAGTAAACATAAGGTAAGACAAGTTAAGGTAAGAAGACAAGTTTCTAGGCAGGGCTAAACTCTCTATTGCACTGCGTGGCTCAAATAGACTATTTCTTTCACCAGACATCAGTCCTTTTGGCCTCTCATGAGTCAACCTGACCCAATCAGTGTTGAATTGCAGCCAATTTCAGGCTGTGAATACATGGTTCACGGGGTTAGTGCTGCCCAAACCTATTAGACTTCCTTATTGTCGGTGTTCTCACAGGTAATCACTTTCATCCTGTCAGACAAGCAAGCAACCATACACCTGGACCCACGAGGTGAAAGGTTAGTGTGGGAACTCGCCATGCCAGCCGTCACGGTAACTTGTCGGCTTTGTTTAACGAGAGTCTAAAGAGAATCTTCCCCTTTCCCCCCTCAAGGATGAAAGAAGATTATAAAGAGAGTCATAGTTAGCAGCAGAATGCCTTTGTGGATGTCGTTAACACCCTCGGCCCCACAGAATAAACTTTCAGATCCTTTCCCAAAATGACTATCGGATGCCGTGGGCTGCATCTCGCTAAAAACACATCAATGTCAATGCAAACATCGAAATTTTCTCCATAAGTTAATTGACATACCCATTCTCTTCCCACAGCCCCGCACTCATATTTCCAAGGGCGAGTTTTCAATAGTCAAATTGAATACATCATTACTATTGTTTCTCTGGAGCGCTGACAAGTGGAGGATTTTCTCTCAACAATGCCAGACTGGCCCAGTTGGTAGTCCTCCCAACAACAACAACAACACGCATTGATATAATAATCCTTGCACTTAATATAGTGCGTTTCACGTCTTCCAGGGGTCTCAAAGCACTTCACAGAATATACCGTAAAGTGAATTGACTGTATATTTGTGGGCGAAACGCGGCAGCCAATTGCGCAGAGCAGCGTCCCCACAAACAGCCGTGGGTTGAAATGACCAATTCTTGTCTTTTTTTTTAAGGGATTATTATTAGGCGTGTGTGTGGAGTAAGGAAACTTGCCCAAGGTTTCGCCCTGACCTGCCTAGATTCGAACATGGGTCTCACGTTTGCAAGGCAAGTGCTCTAACCACTGAGCTACAGGACTCGATATAGCACCTGTCACGCTGTGTGGCATCCTGGAACACGTGAAGTATGTGGAGTCAGAAGGTCGTTGGTTCAAGCTTCATGATGGGACTTTAATCTTACAGTCTATCTGAGACTCCAATACAGTGCAGTGGGGGGAGCTGCATTGTCAGAAGTGCCATCCTTTGGATGAGACGTTATCCTGATTAGGATTTCATGATACTTTTGAAAGAAAAGAGGAGGGAGTTTCTTTCAAAAAGAAAAGAAAAGGGAAGGGAAGGGACTACCGCAGTGTCCTGACCAACAATCCTGTAAATAAAAAATTGATCATTCATGTCATGACTGTTTATGGGGCATTGCTGTTTGCAAATTGGCTGCCAGATTCGCTCTATAAAATACACAATCATTGTCCTTTACAGTAAATCCTGCGAAGTGCTTTGAGATATTTCAGCAAGGTGCCAATGCGCCACATCAAATGCAAAGATTATAATAATCAACATCTCCTTACTTGAGCACTGCAAAGCGGTGCAGCGCATCAACAGTTGTCACATTTAACAGGAAACTAACTCTCCGTCCCCAAATCGACTTACTATTGAAATAAAAATCCAATCGCATTTTAATGATCATTTGTTACGGAGAACAATTTAACACAAGCTCAAAAGAAGGAAGCTGAACAGACATTCCAGATTTAATTACTTTACACAGAGTGTGGTGGCAGCTTGTGTCAGCAAATTCAGCAGGTAATTAGAAAGTTATGCTGGCAAAGAATTCATTGAATCAAGGGTTAGGAGAGTTTCAGAATCACGACGTCTCTCGACGTTAAAGGCGCTCTATAAATGTAATTTTGTTGCTGTATTTTATCGTCTCACAGAGCAAGCTGCCCGCCTTCCCCCCCATACCCCTTTAAACCTTCATCTTCCTTATACGGGTCGACTTCAGTTTGGAAACAACAACAACTTGCACTAAGACAGCGTCCCTCATGCAGGGTAGGGTCCCAGAGCACTTGATAGTGGTGGAGCTCGACATCGAGCCGGGTGAGGGAGGGAGAGGTGACCACACGCAACGGTCGAATAGGAAAGTCTTGAGGCTGCGACCTGAAGATGAGGAAGGAGGGGGAGAGGCAGAGAAAGGGATAGAGGAAGAGCGTTCCAGAGTTTCGGAATATAGTGGCTGGAAGAGCAGTTACTGATGGTGTCACCTTATGTGACAGAGCAGTCCACATGCGAGAGAACCTTGAACTTAAGCTCTCAATTTAGTTTCCTTGTGAGGATCTTGTACCGACTCAGATGAAAATAACTTCTCTCTCTTTACCCCGTCAAAATTTTGCAGTTATGGGGCAGTCGACAATATTTTAATTTAAAAAAATGTAGCCCTGTAGTTACATTTGCAATAAGTAATAAAAATATAAATCAATAATGAAGCCACAATTGTACTTAATCTAGATAGCATACTAAACAAGGTTTAAATTTAGCCAGCAGTGATTAGCAGTGAACTAACTAGACCCTGGAGTGATGAGATAATGCTCTCTGCTAAGTCATCAATATACTTTGATGATGTGATTTTTAAATCTGCAAACGCTGATGTTATTAAAAAAAGAGACAACAGATATTTGGGCAGAGGAGGTGTTTTGGGGCACAGGGAAAGGGCAGGGCATTAGTTCAATAACTGGAGGAACAGGCTTAAGAGGTTGAATGGCCTTCCATGTCTCCAGTGTATGTAGTCCAGTGCCAGTTTCCTTTTTCTCTATGCAAAAGACCTAGGGACAGGAGGAGCCCATTCAGCCCCCCGAGCCTGTTCCGCCATTCTATTGGATCATGGCTGATCTGTACCTCAACCCCAATTACCCTCCCTTTCCCCATATCCCTTGATACCCTGACCTGACAAACATCTAACCACCTCAGTCTGGAAAATGTGAATGGATCCAGCCATAATCCACAGCCTTTTGGGGAAGAGAGAGAGTTCCATATCCCCACTACCGTTGGGGTGAAAAATAATATTACTTACTGTACAATAATTGTTGGAAAAGATGACTGAGCGGTCTGGATGTTATACAACAGGGTGATACGCAAATAGCAGACACTTACATTCCAAGAAAAATGCACGTGTGTACGTACAGCACCGCCACGAGGTGAAAATGGAACATAATAATAATCTTTGCAGTTGATATATCACATCGTCGAGACATCTCAAAACACTTCACAGGATACACTGTAAAGTGAATTGACTGCACATTTTGTGGGTGAAACGCGGCAGCCAATTGCGCACTGTGTTTTCAGTATCGAATTCAACACCAATTGTTTTGCTGGAACGGTCAGTGCTAAAAGCAGAGTATAAATAGATTTTGGAGTTGATTCTCAGAGCAATGTAAAGCTACCAGTCTGATCCACAAATTATGGAGCCACGCGATTGTCTTATTCCAACAAGCAGCCAATCTGGGCCTCATCAGCCAATTGCTTAGAGCAACCAATGGATCAGCACAAAATTCAGGAGTCACTAAATCTGTACTTTTATAAAAAATTCAATAATGTAACTATAAAATTCAGTGTGGCTTGACATCATAATAAATTATTCTGCTTGCATTAAGTTTCCAAAGTCTACCAAAAAACCTGGGATTGACTCACCTGTGAGGGGCACACAAGACGCTTACAAAAATACAGAGCGGGAGAGGAAGATGTGATTTGAAATGCGCCACACCTGCGTCAGGCATTTGTGAAACAAGTCGCTACTCAGACAATGACAAACCATGCTTACCTTCCAACCCGAACACCAACCCAAACATGTCAAGCTTGTCAGGTCTACCACATACACAGTCACTGCGCTTTGCAGTGAACCCTGCGAAGCACTTTCCTCCCTACACGAAAGGCGCTTTTGCAAGTGGATTACTATTATTTACCGTCAAACTGATCACCAATGAAGGACTAATTTCCATCTGAAAATCAATTGCTAACTGATGTATCCAAGCAACATAAAGTCCATAGGCTTCGATATACAAAAGAAATGAATGCCTTTAACAACAACAACAAATTACATTTGCATAGCGCCTTTCACATCGGGAGGATGTCCCAAGGCGCTATTACAAATGTAATTTGTTGTTCTACTCGACTGTATTTCAGCAGAATTTGTCAACAAGTGAAGCAGGCAAGAAATAACAAGGCTATGAGAAACGATGGAAAATTTAGCAAACGTAAAAAGGAACAATTGTTAAGACAGCAACTTCGAGACAAGAGAAAGTGGAGAACGAGCAGGTGATCGAGAACGGAATAGAAAAGAGAGAGAGAGAGCAAATGGAATTGGCCGAGGGTTAAAAATCTCAGAAGGTAGATTGTCAAGTGCATAAGTCACAAAATGCTAAAGCCGACGTTTTTTTTGTACGACGTGTAGAGGCGCTTTGTTTGCCAGTTTAAAGGAACGTACCGTGTTTATAATGTCCGCTGCCAGTTGCCGAAGGGAAGGTGAGACCACGGTGCGCAGACTTCCGTTTCCCAGAACAGGCCTGAACAGGTTAATATAGGCCACCGCATTTGCCTGAAGCACCTGCTCCATCTCCTGAAAAACAGCAACCCAGCGACTTACAAAGATAAACAAGCATTTACATTTCATTGCCCCACATCCCTCCCTCTACCCTCAACCTACAGAACTGCCCTTGGAATTATCATTCAGAACCGAGACCCAAAGGGAATTGTACGCAGAGATTCAGATAGCAACCATGATACCCAGTATAAGATATAATCCATCGGCTCAAGAGGAAATATACTTCTCAATCTCTGTGACTATCTGATCAATTGAGTTTTTTTAAATCAATAAAGTGGCGAATGTAGTGTTTCAGATCCGAGCATCACACAGTTGTGAGAAGTTAATAATAATCCTTACAAGAATAATCCTTGCAATTTGATATAGCGCCTTATCGCATCTTTGAGACGTCTCAAAGCGCTTCACAGAATATACTGTGAAGTGAATGAACTGTAAATTAAATCAAGCAGCCAATTGTGCACAGCAGTGTCCCACAAACAGTTGTGGTCGAGTGACCCCATTATTATTATTATTATGTTTAGAATGAAGGATGTGGCAAATGTTTTAATGCTTCAAACTAGAAACTGGTTCTTTGCGAGAAACTTGGGAAAATGGCTTCCTAACTAAAACAGAGTCTAATTTTTTTTCCCTGCAATTCTGCACAACCTTAAATTATAAGGGAGAATGGTATTTCACACTCAAACCAAGTGGAATTTCAGCCTTTAATAGCTCCCTCTGGCAGTTGATTAGCTTCTGTATACGTGGTGTGAGATGCAAGACTCTGATATGCAGTGGGGAAACTGAATATAAACACAAAGCACATTCTTTTCAAACAATCAAACTTCAGTTTTACATTCGAAAGATTTAATATTGTGTTATCCATTTAAGAAAATGTTTCTAAAAATGAATTAAGGTACAAAGGCCATCAATAATTGAATTAGCCATTAGGGGAAGCAAGCAAATCAGGGATTATTTAAATCAGCCTCAAACCGCTTGCCCAATCCCTTCAAGATGAATGAATAAATATCAGTCTGATTAAAAATGTGTGAGATGTGTTGCTCAGCCGGTTAGACTAATAATATTCTTGACAAGTTGGCACATTGCAATGTGCTGCCTTGAGTCATTATGTAGTTTAGTGGTTAGAGCACTCGCCCTACAAGCGAGAGACCTGGATTTGATTCCAGGCAGGGCAAAACCTTGAGCAAGTTTCCTTACTCCACACACTTGAAAGTAATCCCTCAAAAAAAGGGTTATTTCAATCCACGACTGTTTGTGGGACGCTGCTGTGCGCAATTAGCTACCGCGTCTTGCCCACAAACGTACAGACAATTCACTTTAAGTATATTCTGTGATGCACTTTGAGATGTCTAGAAGACGTGAAAAGCGCTATATCAAATGCAAGGATTATTATTATTACAGTATTATGATACGGTACTTTGAAATTTGCTCTGTCCTGATTGCTGGCAATCCTCATAGAATTTGGACCCATTCAGTCTTCCATATTGGCTGGGGCTTCACTGTGTGCAAATTGACTGCCACATTGGCCTACAAAATACATCACCAAACTTCCCAGCGTATCTTGTAAAGTTCACCTGACATGAAAGGTGCTGTGTACCAAATTGATCGCATTTTAAAAAGATTTCCTTGAGAGCCCCTCCCCACTCACCCCACCAAAAAAAATACAGAAAGAAGAAAACAACAACAAGTTGTGTTTGTTCCAGCGCCTCCTGTCTGTGGCGTAGTGTTTTGAGAGAGAGCATGACCCGAATGATGAAGAACTGCAAAGCCTCCTGTAATATTCTATTTTATTTTAATTTTAATTTTTCCCGGCAGAAATGCTGCTACAGCCCTGCCTGAAAGAATTAGGCCCACTCTGGTCTTGACAAGGCGACAGATTGTCAGATTGAGTTGAGGGCTGGAAGCTATGGTTCTGTTGCTCTGGCAGCCTGGCTATTAAAGCTTGAGGAGCCACAGCAATCGTGGCCCGATGAGCCATCTCTGTGGTCCTGACAGGGTTGGGAAAGGTGAGTGACGCCAGGTTAGATGCTGAAAATCGGGAGCAGTCGAAAGGTGTGTATGAACAGCCATGGAACTGACAGCTTGGCAGACAAGGGTGATATTTCTGAGGTGAACAAGGCTCGGGTTTATTGCTAGTAAGAAGTGCAGGGAGGTATATGAACACAAATTAACCTCTAGGTCCTCAGCTGCCTTTCCATCGCCTGCTCACTAGCTTTAGGTGGGAAGCTTTCAAGATGGGCTGGAACTCTGGGTTCTCAAACCTACCACAGGAAAGGCAGAGACCCTTGGGTGCCCCGAAGCTCAGTGATTAGAGTGCTCGCAAGCGGGAGGGGGTACCTGGGTTCCAGGCTCTCCTGGGAGAGGCCTTGTTCAGGTTTTCTGGTGAAATGGTTTCAATACTGTGCTCTGTTTGACTGCACACTGCAATGGTTAGCCAGCTCTCCACTAAATGTAGGGAGAGCTCACCAGATCCTCTCAGCTCACGAGTGACCACAGATCACAGGCTGACGATTGCCGATATGTTGGAGGGGTGCTGGCTTGGGGGAGATCGAGGTAATGCTGTGACTGACAAAACCTCCCAAATTAAAGGTCGACAGAAAGGATGATTTGCAGAGGATAAATGACATAAGAGATGTGTATAACATGAAATCTAAAAGGGCATCTAGCAGTCACAGGGATAAGCGGCAGCCAGGCAGAACCCATATTTGTCAGTACACCACTGCTCTGACAGGATACGGGATTAATTATTCTTTTCAAATACTTGGAAGTATCATTAAATCCTTACTCAGGGAAACAGACGAAGCAACCAGAGTTTCCTCACTTGATTCTTTTTGACATTTCCACTATCTGTGTAGGCCTGTAACTCAGTGGTTAGAGCACTCGAGCACTTGCCTTGCAAGTGAGAGAACCTGGGTTTGATTCCTGGGCAGGGCAAAATGTTGGGCTAAATTTCCTTACTCCACACGGCTCTGTTTAGTAACTAGGAAGCCGGATGTTAGTCGATTGCCTGATCGCTTTTGCAGTGGTAATAATAATAACACTTTACAGTATATTCTGTGAAGCGCTTTGAGACATCGATAAGATGTGAAAAGCACTATATCAAATGCAAGGATTATTATTATTTATTATTATAACTGTTTGTGGGACACTGTTGTGTGCAATTCGCTGCTGTATTTTGCCCACAAAATATACAGTCACTACACTTCCCAATATATTCTGTGAAGCAATTTGAAATGTCTCGCAAACATTCTAAGGCCCTATAGCAAATGCAAGGATTATTATTATCTCATGCGGACATTCATGTCTCGAAACAAACCAAGTATTTTTTATGGATGGAAATAGGAAGATTGACAAACCTTCAGCAGGGAGACAAAAAATGAAGACAGATCTTTTTGCTTAAAAGTAAACAAAAAAGCTATAAAAATCTGTCTGCCAGATGAGACACACATACATCTTCCGAGCCTATTGATTACAAAATGTGTCCTCATCAAAACTGCTGGGTTCAGTGGATGAAACCTTCAACATGATGTATATGGTGAAGGACAGGACTGATTTATTGCTGTAGGACAGTGGAGAAGTGTAATAATAAAAATAATAATAATCTTTACATTGGCTGTAGCGCCTTAGCATGTCTTTGAGACATCACAAAGCTGTTCACAGAAATATACTGTGAAGTGAATTGACTGCATATTTTATAGGCGAAACGCAGCAGCCAATTGCGCACAGCAGCATCCCACAAATGATCATGGATTAAGTGACCACATTATTCGATTATTATTTTGAAGGGATTACTATCCAGTCAACTAACATCCAGATTCGTACTTACTGCTAGGTAAACAGAAGAGTGTGCACTACTCGGGAATCAAACCCAGGTCCTCTTGCTTGCGAGGTGAGAGCTCTAACCATTGAGGTATAGGAAGGTGAAGGGGATTCAATCAGACAGGTTCATGCCTGTTGAGTTCCAAATCTCGGCGGTGCCATTGTGGGAAGAAGCTGACCTGAGGCTCAGTGCTGCCCCCAGTGAGGGAAGATAACACTGCAGATGGCTTGTCACTTGGGCAATTCCTGTTGAATTTAAGTCGCAGAATTTTAAAACAACCTTTAGCGTCTGGGACCAACGACCAGAGGAAATAAGATTGGGGAATTTCAGCGGCGAATTGGGAAGAAGTTATCCACCTGGGTGGAAAAGTGCATATAGAGAGGGAAGTAGAGGAGAAAAGTATTTTAACAGAAAGGCAGTTTTTACACTTGCGCAAACGGAAGAAAAAGACACTTCACTACTGTTCCATAATGAGGCACAGAGGAGGGTACATCAACATGCAAAGCTGGTAAAGAAACATATGCTTGTCAGGATCAGGATTCTAATGCGTTGAGGCAAAGCAACAAAGCCCTTAGATTTCTTCTCCTGTGTGGATTATGTATCACAATATTGGGGTTAGTTTCCCAGCTTGACTCCAGGGAATCATACATCAAGTTTACTATTAAAGTGCAATGTTATCTTCTCAGACAGTGTGATTGCAAGCAGCATCATATACCATTCTGAGATAGGATTCTAAATCTGACAAATGTTTGCTCACACCTAACGCTACTCACAGGGAGATCACTTCCTTGTGACAAAGTCCTGACTTTCTTACATCTGCCCTACTCTGGGATAGGGAAGTACACATTGTTGTGTGTCTGACATGTGTGGAAACCCATCACCACGCTTCAGGACATCAAAACTAGATTGAGACAACTACACGTGGAAGTTCACTACATGCGGAAATTTCCCTGGGCTGATTAACCCATTCTGAAGAGGGCTTCGTGTAGGTTGGCGAGAGTCAAATCTTGGGCAACCAAGAGTGTGTGTTGGGGTAACTGCAGGTGTACAACCAGATAGGACCACCCGACTTACTGGCAATTTGGTCTTCAACAGTGACTGTATGCAACAGGGATAAATTCATCAAGTGTGAGGGAAAAGGGGCAAATGTCAACTTCCAATTGGTTCAAAATTAACTTCTCTTTTTTACAGCACAATTTCTTGCTGTGGGTGATGGACAAAATTGAGGTTTCAGCACGGAGAAAATCTAGTAACTTTAGTAAAGTGAGGGTCAAGAATTGCACCAACTGGCCAGCTGGCTGACTGTTGGTCAGTCATGGGGCAGATAAAATCTGGAGCAGGATCACTGCCCTGCACGGCATCACCGTAAAGTGGAATCACATTAATCTTTCAGCGAGCGCGAATTTATTTTACAAGAGCTGAACATTCCCGAGAACAGCTTGGTGTTTTTCAACAGGAAGACTTGGGTAGGGATTTAACATGTGGTGAGAGTGTGTGCCTCCTTCCTTCTGTCGCTCGTTAAAGCACTGGTGGAAAAACAAAGCGGATGAAACCGGGGCACCCTGTGGCTTTCCTTTCCTCAGGCCACTTGACTTTCATAATCTTTCAGTGAACAATCAGGGTAAACATTTAACGATCCCATAAAGGGGGCAGTTAACCAGGTTAATCGAGTCTTTCGGAAACAACATATTATGTCCAATGCTGAGGGGAACATAAATGCAACTAATAGTATATTGCCCACTGCAGTCCTGATTGTTATTACCATCCACTCTTAATGATTTCACTCAAGCCTAGCGTTGGCATTGAAGAAATAGTCACCCAAGGCCCATTTATTTCCTTTCTCCGTACAAGGGATTGCAAGATTGAAAGATCTCTGGTTTCAAAAATTCTTGTCCACAGAAGCTTTATGATAATAATAATCCTTGCATTTGATATACCACCTTATCATAACTTTGTGATGTCTCAACATTAACGGGGGCATCCTCGGACAAGGAACTCTGGAAATCGCCTGGTTAGAGAGGCTAGATCCAACCTAGACAGAAATTGTTTGAATGAACATGAGCCAATGTTACACCATTTAATGACCTGTTCCTGGGCAGTGGAGGGAAAATGCTGGTTCGTTTCCAGGCAGGGCGAAACCTTGGGCAAGTTTCCTTACTCCACATGCCTGATAATAAACCTTCAAGAAAAAACACCCAATAATAAATTGGTCATGTCAATCCACAACTGTTTGTGGGACAATTGGCTGCTGCGTTTCGCCCACAAATATACAGTCAATTCACTTTGTAGTACATTCTGTGAAGTGCTTTGAGATGTCTAGAAGCTGTGAAAAGCGCTATATCAAATGCAAGGATTATTATTATAAACAGAGCCTTATCAAAAATGTGCTTTGCATTTTTGGCTTGTTGTACTGCGATGAATCTTTTGTTGGAGTTGTGACAGATCCAATACGGCTAGCACATTATTGCTGCATGGAGGCCGATCTCGACTGCACTTCCAATTCCAACATGCAGTGTGCTGGTGTGCTAACATAGTGTATAAATGAGATAGTGAGATAGTATGTGAGGGATTTCTCATTTGGAAATGAATAAGAATTGCCATCATCATTCAACTTATCACTACCTTTCATTTGTACCAACATAAACCTACACTTAGAGAAAAACAAATTCTCCATTTTATGATCTGTAAATTTATTACATATAAATATATGGTATAATATGATATTGAAAGGTGTGAAGTTTTATCAAACTAAATGATTGTTTCATGTCACAGATTACAGTATAGTACAGCTCAGTGTATATAAGTGTGTGAGGATTATCACCAAAGTAAAATTAATTCTGATTCAGTAAAGCCAGATGAATAGTGAATAGCTCTCATAATCTGTCAGTGCCAAAGGGGAAACAGTGAAAAGAGTATTCAGCTAAAACCTTTAGCTAGAACCGGGTGTCTGACGTAGAGCCAAGGCTTGGGGGAATACCAGAGTGTGGCTGAGGTTGACTGCTGGAGTCAAACCAACCGAAACTGCAAAGCTTGCCATTGACATTGCTGTCCGCAAAGCTTTCCCACTGCTTATCCGATCGTGAAACTCATTATGAAGACAGTTCCAGACTTCCCTATTTTGGAAGATTCTCCCAAAACACCCTCACAATGATTAGAAGTGTATGGCAGGTTCGTGTGGCTGGGTTGTGCGTGAATTGATGTAAAACCAAAGTAAGGGAACAATTTATTTTAGAGAAAACACTCCCGTGACTGGTACAAATTGACAATTTAACCTTTTCTGATCCATGTGAGCTAATCCTGCAACAGTAATTTACAATTATATTTGTATATAAAATTATATATTCCAGGCTGTGGGCAAGTGCGCACTGGAACACACCAAGTAAACCAACAATTTCAACTGACAGTTGAACGCGACATATAACAAGAGAGGTTTGGATGTAGAAGATTCTTTGGTCCCATTTGATCTAACCTTTCCAGATTATCCACCCGGAAATTCTCCCATCGCATCACAGTGTCACAAAGTCCTAGCCTCAACAAGGTTTGCTTCCTGGTAGTTCTGTTCCAATTGTTAATTAACTCCCTATCCTAATTTCCTGAGCTCTGTCCCTATTATTATCCTTTGCAGCCCTATGCCTTTGTCCCCTCTGTCCATCTCAGAGAATCTGAAAGTACTGTTATAACAGATGTATAAGGCAAGCAAAGTTCTGATGGCATTATTCACAAATGAGCACAGCTCCAGACCTCTGCAGACACCATCTTACATCAATATAATGTAAAGTCAATTCACTTTACTATATATTCTGCGAAGCGCTTTGAGATGTCTCAAAGATGAGATAAGGCACTATACCAAATGCAAGGATTATTATTTATCGATCTAAATCCAATCTCTGCCTTTTGACTTTTACCTAATTATTATTCTTTTTAGCTGTGACTATATCCTCAATAAAGCAACACACAATATATCTTATTGCAATGTGCAACGCTGGAAAGCTGAACTATCCAGATTTGTCTCTGAGACCCTTCTGTGATGTTACTGCTCCAAATGAACACTGATCCAAGAGGGTGCAAATTTATATGTTTGGGGAACACAGAATTGTAAGAGAAAAATAACCTGGGAGAAAAAATTGTCCCGAGAAAAATAACCTGGATCATACAATCTAATCATAGTGGGTGGGAGGTAGTTACACGGCTGTAATCTCATAAAGAGGATCGGAGGATGTCATCATAAAGCACAACAGAAAAGCTCGGAGGGATTTAATGAAAGCTGAGTTGTTTCCTCATTAGATTCAAGAGGTGAAATCATGCCTGGGTCTGTTGTTATTGGAATAAACACTGGACATTTGGGAGGATAATGATAACGTTTGCCGGTTAGCTTCTGTGGTTCAGTGTCCAGAGGAAGCCTTGTGCAATAGGACAACACACATCTCCAGGGGCCTGGCCTTTGACTGGTGCTTCTCCTTGTTCTTAACAACATCTTTAATGTGAACAGATAAACATGTTTCTCCTGGTCGGTAATGGTGTTAAAAGTACCAGACATGTTGTGCCCTCCACACAATACACCGGTTGCTAAAGGGCCTCCATGTCACGGCCACTGATATATAGAGAAATAACCATCTCATTTATGGGAGATTATATTTTTAGTGTACGCTGCTTATGCGATATTAAAGAACTATAAATAACTGAGGCATTATATTTGCCGGGTTGAAGAGTCACTGTGAGTGTTGAGTGCATCGCTGATAGCCATTATTTGAACCTTGTTATTGAATTATATATCGTCACCAGCAGCACCAATGTCAATTTAAAGTTTACGCTTAATCTTTCAGCATATGTGGCAGACGCTACCGTGCGCAATTGGCTGCCGCGTTTCGTCCAGAGAATACACGGTCTGTTCACTTTCCAGCATATCCTGTGATGCGCTTTGAGACGTCTCGAAGACGTGATGAGGCGCTGTGTCGAATGCGAGGATTGTTATTCTCATTACTTTGCAAAGGTCATTTGCAAACCTTGGGACCTGCTCGCCAATTAAAATGCAGCCCACGGCACTTCACAGTAGATCCCGGTGACGCACTTTGAGACATACAACGATAACAATAACAAAATTACATTTGTATAGCGCCTTTCACATCAGGAGGACGTCCCAAGGCGCTGGACAGTTACTGCTTCAGACCCGAGCTGAGGACAGGGGGTGGGGATGGGAGGGGGAAGGAGTTGCCGATGGGTCCATTGAAGAGGAGAGTCTTGAGGTGAGACTTGAAGGAGGCCAGGGAGGGGGCGAGGCAGAGGGACTTCAGGATGGAGTTCCAGAGGTTGGGGGCAGAGTGATTGAAGGCTCGCCCGCCAATGGTTGGGCGGATGGGTCGGGTGACGTGGAGAAGCCCAGAGCCTGTTGAATGGAGGGGGCAGGGAGGTTGGTAAGGGGATAGGAGGTCACGAATGTAGGGTGGGGGCGAGGTTGTGGAGGGCTTTAAATGTGAGGACCAGGATCCTGAATTGGATCCTTTGGATGATGGGGAGCCAATGGAGTCAGGCAAGCATGGCTAACTACATGATAACAGCAACCAAATTACATTTGTACAGCAGGACGACACATCGGGATGACGCCCCAGGGAGCTGAACATACTGTGCGAAAGGCACCACCGCAGGAGGGGGTGGAGGGGAGATTGTTATCACGCGATTACGACGTGCGATTGGAAAGCTTACCTCAGCCCACTCCTGTGAGCCAATGCTGCCGAACGCCGTCCCACCCCAGGAACAGAACATGATGCTCCGGTTCGGGTGCCACCCGCTCTGTCGAACCCGAGACATCACGGCCTGGATTATCCCCGTCAGGATGGAAGCGCTACTGGGCCAGAGTGCTTCACCGTTGCCATGGTGACTGCCAACAATAACATACTTATCTGCAAACAACCACATTTTGCACCGTTCACTCAACTGAACCGAACTGAGCCGAACCGAGAGGCTCTGAATTTCCACCTTAGCGCGTTAGAAACCCCAAAACATTCCCGCAACCTGAACCACAAAGCCTCAACTACACTTAACAAAGGCATCGCAACTGCTCAGCTTATTTACTGGTGGCAAAAGAACCAAATCCTGTTTTTTTTTAACAAAAAAAATCATGGAGTGGTTTGGTGCATGTGGCAGTAATGTGACAACGAGAGGAACTTGCTAGTGTGTAAGGTCCCCAGGTTGAAAATGGTTCACAGCGTTTTACTGTAATTGCTGCTGCCGAGCACGGTGATCTTCTGTGGTGGGCAATCAGGAGAACTTTCAGGAAATTATAGTGCATGTAAACGGATATGAGATTAAAATAAAAAGTTTGATTCTCAAGCTCCATCTTCAAACATTCTCTGCTGGCTTCTCGTTCAGCTGGGATCCAGCTTTGCAAAGCACTTTTTGTGGTTCTTGAAACTGTGAATCTGAGTGCAATTTTTATTGGAAATCAAATCCAACCACCCAACCAACCACCCAACCAATCGATGGCTCGCCTAAGATGCACTTTGCTAAAACTTCACCAGCACTGAAACTCCTTTGAGTTAACTGACATCTGGAGTTTACTGCACAAGCTGATTGCAACAGCTTGAATTCACATAGTGCCCTTCACATAGGACAGTGTCTTGAAAAGCTTAACAGTGGCAGAGTCTCATGTCAGACCAGGGGGTGTGGATGTTGGTGCTCACTTTTATCAGTATAGAGCCTTTGTTCGTGTCTATGTACTTCAACTGTGATGACAAAATAAACTGTGGCCCACAACAGTTCCTGCGGTGGAGCGAGAATAATTGGTCTGAAGTTTTAAATGGTAACCCTTGAGAATAATGCATTACTGTATATCTACACATGTATTGAGTGTATGTGTAAAGTGGAAAAAAAGCAATGAACATACAGGGGATTGATTGATTCCATTGATACAAAATGACAAGCAATGAATAATTTTACCTTAATGAAATATTAAATGATGCACAATAAGAACAGAAGAACTGGGCCTGTTATATCACAAGATGGATTTCAAATGATTTAATAAAAATAATAACAATAATAATCCTTGCATTTGATATAGCGCCTTATGATGTCTGCGAAATGTCTCAGTGCACTTCACAGAATATACTATGGAAGGGAATTGACTGTATATTTTGTGGGTGAAAACATATTTAAAAATAAACTTGGTCTTTTCAAGTATGTTCACTTGTAGCATGATAATAATAATAATCCTTATATTTGATATAGCGCCATATCACATCTTCAAGACGTCTCAAAGCGCTTCACTGAAGATACTGTAAAGTGTAGTGGCTGTTTTTCTTCCTTCTTTTTTGACCATGCTTTTAAGTGCTCTGAGATGCTACCCTGCGTGGAGGGCACTATATAAGTGCAAGTTGCTGTTGTTGTTTATTTTGTGGGCGAAACTCGTGATTACATTAATGATGCCACCACGTGGTCAGAGCCCATTGAGCTAATTCTTTGTTGCATAAATGATGCATTGAAGTAATAAGACAACTAATCACAAAGCGCCTATGGCAGATGAAAGTTAAGACTACACATATATTGAGTGTGTGTGTAAAGTCATCATAAAGAAAATAAACCGATAGAAAAAATTCAGAGTTTGTTAAATGGGCAGATGAATTGAACATCGAAATCCTCGTGAAACATGAAAGCAATTGATTGTTTGTAGACAGCCTGTGTGTCCTGTAGCTTCACGCAGAAAACAATGAAAGCAACATGTGGGAATGGGAACTAATGAGAGCTGCCTGCAATACATCCTCAAGCCAAGTTTGTGAGTTAGTCACAAAGTCAACAGATGGCTGTCTGCGGGAGTTCGCATCTGCCTGGACAAATCAGTCACTACACTTGACAGTAATTATCTGTGAAGTGCTTTGAGGTCTATTGCGCCATTCTATAAGGTCTGTACCTCAACTCCAATTACCCGCGCAATAGGATGGTTGAGGCCAGACAATGGAGTCATTTAGTCACAGCAACAACAACAACAGCGTCCTTCACACAGGGTTGGGTATTGTGGTGCAAACAACAACATTGGATGGACCCAAACCCAATCTTAATAATAATCTTTGTATTTGATATAGCGTTTTTCACATTTTCTAGATGTCTCAAAGCTCTTCACAGAATATACTGTAAAGTGAATTGACTATATTTGTGGGTGAAACGCGGCAGCCAATTGTGCACAGCAGTGTCCCACAAACAGTCATTGGAGTGAAATGACCCATTTATTATTTTGTGATGTTGTGAGATATTTTGACATAATGGTTCTATAGATCTTTGTGTTCTTAATAGCTGCTCAGAATGTTTTGAGTTTTCAGCATCAAAAGCATTTTTTTTCAACATGTGTTTGAGATAACACACCAGTCAGTCCACTTCTCAGGTGAAACACCTCCAGACATTTCAAAGTGATAAACGCTCCATATCAAAAGCAAAGATTATCACTGCTGCTCTATACCTATTTAAAGACAATCCAATTATAAAAATTACTTTCAATTAGACATATCTTTTTTCCTGCAATGATTTAGAAGTTTAAACATAATTTATCTACAATTCCCCCAAGGTACTATTATTCGATTTTAAAATTCCATGTAATTTTAGCTTATTGAATTTAAAATGTTTTTTTTAGCTGGAAGCTTTTATTTAAAAATATACTTTTACCCTCGCACCCCCAAGAAAAATACTTTACTTAAAAGCGATGCAAAGGCAATACGCAATATTTATATCACGTCTTCTTCGTGACCCTAGAATTTGTATATCTGAATAGGAAATAGATATTCTCTTTTATGAATCCTTATTTTGCTACGTTTCTTCATATAGAAAGTAGTCATTTAGCTACCGTTCAGTCTATCAAATCAAACACATTTGTAGGATGCAAATATGAACCAGAATAATACAGGAATATAAATTCATGTGATAATGTGTTTCAAAGTGTTGGCTGAATTGAGTCATCTACTTTAAGACATTTTGTTTCCAGCATAAACTTTACGATATGAACAAAGAATCCCCTAGGTTGAGTGAAACGAGCACAATGGTGCACTCACAGAACGCAACCCTTGCACTGCACTCCACCAAAAAATAGCATCCCTTTGATCCGCCGCACAATGGATCTTACCGTCAGATCAGGCTTCTCTATTGAGATCGACACCATATTGTATTATATTTCTGTACCTGCTATAGGGATAATTTCTAAAGATGTTCGTCAGATCAAAGTAGAGTATCTCGTTATTTTATGAACCTATTTTATTTCATAGTTTTCGCCAGTGTCTAGGATTTTCAGGAAGGCCACTAATAGCCCTCCCTATTTATATATATATATGTATATATATACACACACACACATGTTGTTGTTGGTCCCCTCCTCACTCCCATTCCCAGGCTCTTGCCAAACAACAGAGTCAGACTTTGGGTTAAGTCCAACAAACATGTCAGGGCAAAACTTTGGCCAAGTTTCCTTACTCCACACACATGCCTGATAATAATTCCTCAAGAAAATAAATCAATAATAAATCGGTCACTTCAATCCACGACTGTTTGTGGGGACACTGCTTTGCGCAATTGGCTGCTGTTTCGCCCACAAATATACAGTCAACTCACCTTACAGTATATTACAGTATATTCTGTGAAGCTAGAAGGCGTGAAAAAGTGCTGTATCAAATGCAAGGATTATTATTATACTAAATAGTCGGATGAAAGAAACAGCTCCTCATGTCATCACGAGAAAGGTCCACTAAAGAGGAGGATATTGTGTTTCTATCGGGATTACACCGGAATTGTGTCCATCTGGAATTAACTGCAATCGGACTGCAGTGCCATTGTGTGGGTAAAACAAAGGCTCGTTGTAAATCTACACCAGACAGGCAGTGCCGTGCAGTCTATAATGACCTGGATTTGCTGAGGTTTCTATGCAAACCATCCATCCAAATAATCAATCATGGGATTGTAATGAATGAGGGTGACGGGATCGTGCATCAACGCACAACCATTGAGTCCGCTCCTTGGGAAATTGTGAGTATTCTCTTGCAGGTATGAAAGTAGCACACCGTGTCTTACAAGTGTTAAGCAACAGCTCGTTTGTGTGGATTGGGAGTGGATCGGCAGCAAGCTGAGAAAGTTGGATCGGGAAATTGGGCAAAGAAGGAAATAACTGAGGTTAAAAGTCAATGATTGTCAACGGTGAGCTGCCTGCCTGACATTGAACCTAAGGTGAGCCACGCATTTCTGCTGCTGAACACCATCAAGACTGAAACAATCTTGTTTTACAGAGCTTTTCTGCGACTAAAACACGAGGGGGGAATTTCTCCTCAACCAGTGAAATGATGGTGACAATGAACTGAAAACAACACATCCTGCTGCATTTTACAGACTGTTTGGTCTCACTCAACAACACCAACTTGCATTTACACAATGTCCTTCACGAGGGGTAGAGTCCCAGAGAGATTGACTGTGCCAGAATCTGAGCCACAGTCAGTGGGGAGAGGTGACCGAAAGCACCATCAAAAAGGAAGATCTTTAGGAGGGATTTGATGGTTGGGAGGGAGGGGGCAAAGTGAAGGGCTTGAGGGAGACAGCTCTAGATTTGGATGGTAGTGGCTGAAGGTGGAGCGGATGGGATGAGGGACGAACCAGAGGCCGGAACCGGCTGAGCGGAGGCAGCAGGTGGTGGAATCTGGGGTGGTGGTAAGTTGGGTGGGCGGGTGGGGGGGGGGGCGGAGGGGAAAGCAGAATGGAGATATGCCAGGGTATGAAGGGACTCTCACTCAGGCTATAGAAAGAACACAATACAGTTAAACGATTCAGGATAAAACAGGAACTCAGAATCAAAGTTTTCCTCTTTTCCCCAAATGTTTGTGTGGGAGGGACATTTATTGTGCTGTTATTTGTGTTGCTGGTGATTACCTGGGTTGACGGACCCCTTCAAACGCCCAATTACATTCTGAATGGTCCTGTAGTCAGCGACTGTGCCCACCTCTAGCCTGATCGTTTTCCTGCCTGCAGTCACAGTGAAACACAAGAGGGCTCAGTAATAGTAACAGGTCTCAAGCAAACTTGATGTACAGTATATGCTAATCAAGGACTTCTCTGAAAAAAAATTATTTCGAGAACCTTCAATGGTAATCATAATAATAAGCCCTACATTACACGCGGCACCTTTCATGTTGGAAGAACATCGCAAAGCATTCCATCGCAAAGGTTTACTGTGGAGTCAAGTTATTATGTAGGCAAAAGCCACAGATAGTTCGCACTTAGGAAATGACCCACAGACCTGGCCATGACCTGACTAACAATCAATCCACCAATTTTATCCATTGGATTGATGGCCAGGACATTGGGGGAGAACCTCTTTTTTGAGCAGGGTAAAGGCATGGGTTCCTTAATGTTCACCTGAACAGACAGTCGGGACTTTATGTGAGGAACTGCCTCTCTGAGAATGCAGTACACCCCCCAATCCCAGAACAGCACAGATGTTTCATCTTGAGACGATACGAGTTCAAATTACTGACATGGGCCTCGAGGGCCCATGGGACACTCAACTCAGTGCCTCTCGACGTGAAAGGCGCTTTACAAATATAATTTTGTCATTGCTGTTGATGTTGAACCCACAAGCATTTGGCTCGGAGACAAGTGTTAGCAAGCGAGGCAGGTTGATGTATATCTTATCCATGTTGCTACTAGTTTCAAATGATCGGCAAAATAAAAAGTGCTGAAGGATATGATTTATTGGCAGCAGGTCACTCAAGATCAGAAAACACAAAACTCTGGATTACCGGTCAACAACATGAGCATAAATAATCCTTGCATTTTGATAGAGCGCCTTATCATGTCTCTGAAAACGTCTCAAAGCGCTTCACAGACTGTAATGTAAAGTGAATTGACTAGTTTGTGGGCACAACGCGGCAGCCAATTACGCACCGCCAAACAGTTGTGGATTGAGTGAGCCAATTATTATTATTTTTTTTTGAAATTTTTGATTTTTGCTTCGGTTTTTTGGCGGGATTACAACCCGCGGATGAGCGATTCCCCCAATCGACTAACACCTGGGTTCCCAACTTACTGCTCGACTTACTCGTCTTATTGACGCGTTGGTTAAAATGTAGCCCTTGTAAAATGATGCTTTTATAAATAAATCACAACAGATTTGATGGATAAAGCGCCCGGCTCTTTAACATTTGCAGACAGCACTCATCAGCCCATTCAATCGGAATCTCATTTCCACTCTTTAAGTTGCTGTCAATCAGTCACACTGCACAGCTCACTTCCCGGCCTGGCCTCTGATTGACAACTCGCTTCTCCTTTAGAGCACAGGTGCAAATGAAACAGTGAAAGTGGAACCAGTTGAATCCATGGGGCAAGTGTTTCTTCGAAGGGAAATAGACGATGCGTTTTTTTTAAAAGGAAAATCTGAAAGAAGGAAGAATTTTTTTAAAAAGCTGTAGGCAAAACAATAACTGCCGTTTGCTCGCAACATAAATAATAAATAAAAACGCAACTACATTTGAGCTGGTGATACTTTGAGTTATGGTATAACTTCATTCTGTATTAAATGTCAGACTCAAGTTTGACAATTGTCAAACTTAGATTTGGTAGCAGTGAACTGCAACATTAGTGAGATGAGGATCAGATGAGATGTGGAGCTCCTGTAGCTCAGTGGTTAGAGTACTCGCCTTACAAGAGCGAGACCTGTGTTCAAATCCAGGCAGATCAGGGCGAAACCTTGGGTAAGTTTCCTTACTCCACATGCCTGATAATAATCTGTTCAAAAAACACACAGTAATAAAACAAAATTGGTAATTTCAACCCACGACTGTTCATGAGGACACTGCTGTACGCAATTGGCTGCTGCGTTTCACACACAAATATTTAGTCAATTCACTTTACAGTATATTCTGTGAAGCACTTTGAGACTTCGATAAGACATGGAAAGCGCTACATCAAATGCAAGGATTATTATTACCACTTGGTTAGGTGTGATCTGTACATCTCTTTACGTCGTTCCTGGAGAAATGAGAACTTGGGACATGAATTCCTGATTCCAAGTCTCCAGCTAGTTTTGCTCTATTCAAAGTGTACACCACACTCTCTCTCCCCCTCCCACTTTATGATTGCAATTGTCTGCCTCTCAGTTTTCCCTGCACTGAGACCTTGATCCTATTTTCTCAATTGCCCCCTTCTCCTGTTCTCCTCTATGTCGAATGTGGCGTGTGCCTGCTAACCAACTCCCAATAACCAACCCTCTCTCGTAACTGAGGCTGAACTGCTGAACGCAGCAGCAACGCTGGGAGATACTCTCTTCAAACACTGCCATCATTATCATTTCAAGGATTCATGCTTCAATCCATGTAATGAAAAGTACGTTGCCAATTTAAGAGACTAGGGAATTAATTAAGAATGGAGGGGAAAGGAGAATGAACTGCTTACTGAATCATATTGTCGCTTTGGGGCCTGAGCGAAAGGAACATGCAATGTTTTTCAAATGGGACTGTGTCTGTAATGGTCATTACACGAAGGAAATTCAGCAAAATATCAGATATTCATGATTTTAGTAAGAGCGTATTACATTTTTAAATCTGACTCGCACTCTGCTCTTCACTCGTGGTCTGAGTGCATATTTCCATTCATCACAGATCTAGAGGTTGCTCTCGTGCATATCAAACACAAGAAGGATTCAGCTCCCCTCTGCACAGCGTTCCAGGCATGTCAGGCTGCCCTGAGCAAGCCACATACAGCAGCCTCCCAGAATAATAATACTGCAGTACTGCACTAATAATAACCCTTGCATTTGATATCGCGCCTTATCATGTCTTCGAGGCATTTCAAAGCCCGTCACAGAATATACTGTAAAGTGGATTGACTGTATATTTTGTGCGCACAACAGTGACCCACAAATGGTCAATAGATTGAGTGACCAAATTATTATTATTTTTTTTCAAAGCATTATTAACCCTTGAAAAGCAATCTGTTACTTTGGCTAACAATCATGTTCCTACTTGCTGTTAGATAAACAGAGGCCTATGTGTGGAGTAAGGAAACTTGCCCAAGGTTTGGCCCGGCCCGGGAATCGAACCCGGGTAACACTTGCTTGCGAGGCGAGTGCTCTAACCACCGAGCTACAGCACTCTCTCGGCATCCCAACTATTCTAGATCTTGATGTGATCATTGTCAAGTGAGCTCATGTTCATCGCTTATGCTGCAGCGAGTTCGTTTCTTGCCACCACTGGGAGTCACAAGCTGAGGCTTGCTTCCACTGTGGCTGTTAGCAAAGTCGACGTCATCAACAAAGTGAATTCTTATTTAAATAAGTGCAGCTTTTCACTGAATAAATCAGAAGCAAAGCTACTTTCCCCAGTAAATAGAGACTCTACCAGCAGTAGAGTTCGTCTTAAAAAAGAAACAATATTACAACGTTTGCAACTGATATAGCGTTCTATCACACCCACGAGACGTCTAGAACCGTCTCGCTCTATAGACCGTAAGGTGGGCGAACTCAGCAGCCTGTGGTGCACACAGCAATGTCCAACCAACAGCCATGGTGTGAGTGACGCATTTTATTTGGGAGATTGTTGGCCAGGACACCAGGAGAGAGAGAGAGAAACTCCCTTCTCTTTTCAGGTCAGGTCAGTGCAATGGTATCTTTCACATCCTCACCCGAACAAGCAGACATACGCTCGGTTTGATGTCTCACCTGAAAGACAGCACCTCCGACAATGCACTGGAGTGTCAGCTTGGGTTATGCAGGGGATTTTTAACCCACAGCCTTCTGACTCGAAGGCGAGAGTGGCTACTAATGCGTTCGCTTGCAGAAATTATGATGTAAGCAATGGGCATTGGTAACTTAACAAGATAAGACAAGACAATGAAAGTAAAATTATGCTTGCAACTATTTATTTGTCATCATTGATGAATGAAGTGAAATTCACTGGCTAGACTTATTTTTTAGCTGCCTTTCTCCTGCCTCAATCGAACTTATAATATTCCAACAAATGCCATTAAACAATTTAATGATTAACATCTTTATACCAATTACCGCCAAAGCACTTTTTTTGTGTTAGGTTACGCCTGAAATAGAAACAAAACAAAACTCTGACATCCATATCCTCACCCTCATTGACATCCGCACTTCCATCATCCAATCCTCGCCAGGCTCCACTGGTTCCTGGTCTCCCAATAAATTGCATTCACTATCCTCACCCTTGCTTACAAATTCATTCATGTCCTAACACCTCCCTACCTCTCTGACCGCTCGCATTCACCTCCTCTGCTCGCCTCCTTTGCTCAACTAACACCTGCTTCTGCTATGCTACCCTCACCATTAGTTGGAATCCTGTAGTTCAGTGGTTAGAGCGCTCGTCTCACAAATGAGAAGACCTGGGTTCGATTCCAAGGCAGAGCAAAACATTGGACAAGTTTCCTTATGCTACACACCTCTGTTCACCTGGCAGTAAGTACACACCCGGTTGTTAGGCAATTGGCGGATTGCTTTTCTGGGGGTAATAATCTCTTCAAATAAAATTTAATACATTAAAAAAAATAATAATAATTTGGTCACTCAATCCTTGAATGTTTGTGGGACACTGCTGTGCGCAATTGACTGCCATGTTTTGCCCATAAAATACACAGTCAATATACTTTACAGTATATTCTGTGAAGTGCTTTGAAACTTCTTCGAAGACATGATAAAGCGCTACATAAAATGCAAGGATTATTCTTCTTCTTAAAAAAAACTTCCTCTTCGACGGCAAGTATAGTCACCTCCCCCTTTTTCCTCACTCAATTTTCATAGCTACCACTGTCCAGCACTCAGTGCCATTATCCTACGTGAATTGTGTGACATAACTACACGTTGTTATTGAAACAATCGTTTCTCTGCACTTGATCTGAAATCAGATTTTGCTGCATTTTATGTGAAACCAACTTTCAAACGTAAGAATATTTTGGTTTAGAAGCTGTTGGGCGGCCCATTGGGACACACTCCCAACTCTTCAATAATTGAACACAATGAACTTTCAGTCTAGCACTGAGCAAAGGAATGCACAGAGCTCAGCTCTTCGTGAACTCTGCTTTGAATTAGCGTGACTCCGAGCGAGCAGTCAGATCCTGCAAATACCTGCCCTCAAATCACTTCCACATTGTAAAGTAGGCAGCGAATAACTTGCAGTTATGATGACGAGGCAAACAGTATCAACGCATTTCGGATGTTTACCGTTGAGTTTACATTGCAGTTTTCACAGTAAACAGTGACATGTACGGTCCTTGGGTTCAGCAGCACATCTTTTTTCAAGCAAATCATACTGGAGCTCCATTGTCATCAACAACAATAACAAATGACATTTACACGGTGGCTTTTACATTGGGGGGGTGTCCCAAGGTGCTGGACAGTCAGGGGATTGAGATCAGGAGAGGTGGAGGGCAGGGAAGGGAGGGAGGGGAGAAATGTGACCAAAGGAGCGGTCGAAAAGAGGAGTTTCTTAAGACTTTGACCAGACTAACTTATGTTGTGGCTTCGCAATATCAGCAAAAAAAAAAGGAGCAATGAAGAGCATTTTCACATTTGCTGTTTTATTGGGTGTTATATTTAACAGCCCGTGACTACGCCAATGAGATGAGACAAGATTAATCAGCAGCTTCTTGCTCAACATCATTATTGCTGGAAGAGATATCAGAGAAATATAGAAATTGAAAGCATAGAGGAAGACCATTTGGTATATTGTGCCCGTATGCTAGCTCTTTTGAAGAGCTAGCTGTCAGTTAATGGGACTGACAGCTAGCTGTCAGTCCCATTAACTGCCAGGTCCCTATACCCCTGTAAATAATTATTTTTAGACGTCTTCTCATTCCCTTTTGGAAACTAATATGGACCCTGACTCAAGCATGGCACATCCTAATAACTCCCTTGTAAAAAAACAAATCTCTCCTAAACTCCCCGTTTGCTCATTGCCTTAAATTGATATTCTACAGTCACAGCCTCAATGACCAGTGGAATTCATACCTTCCCACTGACCATCAAACCTCCTCATAATCTTAAAGACCTTTCATATCACTTCTCTTTTAATAGTATGAACATGGCATGAGACGTTCTTATTTTAAAACCACGTGGAACAAACTTTCAAGCCCATTCAATGATGTGGTTGGTGGCAGCCTGCTGTATAATTAACTTGTCTATAATGATTCAGGTTCTTTTGGATTTGCCAAGTAACATTTTGTCCAAGTCATTGGGATTTTTGGGGCTGGCTTCTCTCTCGGTTCCAGTGGTGAGCTATGTTTCCAATCACTGCATAATCCAATCCAAGACTCAAGCTTGATTTAAAGATCATAGAATCATACAGCACAAAAGGAAGCCATTCGGCCCATCTAGTTTGTGCCGGCTCTTTGAACAGAGCAACTCAATCCCACAAAGTCTTATAGAGGTTAATCAGCACTTCCTGGCTTTTGTATTCTATACCCCTATTTACAAAGCCTAGTATCCCATGTGCCTTCTTAATGGCTTTGTCTACCTGTCCTGCCACTTTCAAAGAGTCACTAACACAAAATCTCCAGGTCTCTCTGTTCCTTCACACCCTTTAAAATTCTACTATCTAGCCTATATTGCCTCCTGTCATTTCTTCTCCCAAAGTGTATCACCCCACACTTCTCTGTATTAAACTTCATCTGCCATGTGTCTGCCCACTTTACCATTTTATCTATATCCTCTTGCAGATGGCTACTATCCTCCTCACTGTTTACTATTCTCCCTAACTTAGTATCATTATATTTTCTATCAAATCAAATTCTACTGAAAAACCCTGTTCAACATCCAAAGTGCTGGTCCACACATGTAGCTTCCCCACTTTATCATACTGTTCTGCTTGTCAAACATAGTTTTTAATCTAATTGGCTCAATGACAAGCTCTGTGGGCTTCTATAAAAGCCTCACGTGTGAAACCTTATCAAATTCTTTCTGAAAATCGAAGTAAAGCTCCAATTACTGGACAACCTTGAACTCAACGCTGTCGTTACCTGCTTTCCAGCAGATATGTGGGAACGTGGGACCATTTTGAGTGAAAACTGTGGTAGCTTTCAACCGCATTCTACAAGGTTACGAAGTCAGACTCTTTAGCTTATAGAGAGTCTAGAAGTAAAGCCCTGTTCTGCGTGCTCCTTTGAAGCCTTCAGTCAAAGTTTATTCGTATCTAGTAAGCTTACCTGAAAACTTTAGGGTTGAATATGTACGGCAATCATCATTCATCATTGAGAGAAGCAATAAGCCTTAATGATGAGAAAATGCTTGGGAAAAAAAAAGCCCTCACTGACCTTCAGAAGTTTGAAGGATTAAAAGATACGTCTCAGCTCTACGTTCAAGAATACAAATAGTCTGACGATCACACTATACAGTATTTGGTATTCTATCTGCAGTTGGCGAGATGGAATTTCACTATAGGGAAATGCAATGCTTCACCATCAAACAAGATTCCCATTTATCATCTTTGACAACAGGGAGACAAGTTCTAGGTAAAACTAAAGAGTGCTGTGCAGTGTAACAGTTAAGTACTTCAGCAGTAAAATTAAACTGGTCGACCATGTCAAGCCCTCTGTAATGAGGAATAACCATTCCTCTCCTGTAGCACCATTACCTCCCAGATGATCAAAAATGGGGATAAATAAGATTTAGCAATAATACTGAAAATGATCACTTAACGCACAGGATTAGAGGAGTGTTTGGGCAGCAGATCTGCCGTAGAAGAAATTTCTGCACCTACATTTCGAATTTAAAAATTATATAACGGCGTGTCAAACAGAATAGATTTGTTGTCTGTGTCAATTTATCCAAAGTCTACCAAGCATGGCAGTGGTGCACAATTAGGTTTCAGTGCAGATCATTAGACTCAGAGTATGTAGAAGGGAGCCTGTCAAAATTCTTTAATCATTCTGAGTAGCAGGAACAATATTGTAGCACATCCACCGGCGAATTAAACCTAATTCAGTACTTTGTCCAACAATGAAAATACATACTCGGGAAACATTTACCATTATTTTCCGTTGCTTGAGGCCACATGTGGAATAAACCGATTATAAAACAATAAATACAACATTCAATCCAGCGAGCAATTTACATGTGTTGGTCTCGAGTCGAACCACTGAAAGATCACTGAAGGAAGTCTACATTGGGACTCACGCCTGGTTCTAGCACAGCTTCCAATTACCGCGGAGATAGTTGGTGACTTCAACTCAGTTTATGCTAATCTTAGTGGAATTGTTTTACTGATAGATAATACACCGACTCAGGCTTCATTAACTTTAATTTGATCAGCGTTTGAAAACTCAGTGACAATTAACTGAACGTACAAAACGCTGTCAAACCTGATTGAGCGTCCCCCTTCACAATACTTTCTAACAAACCAGAGTGTCAACCAACCAAGGCCTCAGTGGGGTTGTGAGCGAAAAGTGAAATGCTCTTTGCGGTGCGAGACTGAGCGAGGCACTGAGATCTAGGCCCCTCAAAGGAACGGGAAATACAAGCCGTCCAGCAGATAACTTACAGTCATTCAGATCGTGAATTTATTATACAAATGCAAGAAAATGACATTGTACACGTTGCCCGAATGGCTTGCTCTGTTCAGATTCATTGAGAGGGAGCAGAGCAGTTTCACATGCACGTGATACCAGAGATGAGGGCAGTCACTAGGAGTCTGTTCTCACTCACTCAGGTGAAGGCAAAGAGAGAGTTTCTAATAGAGATTTCTGAAACAAATCTCAACAATTATAGCTGTGTTTGGAATTTTATGAGGTGCAAACCACCATGGTATGATGGAGCTAAACGAAAGTAGGAAACCTATGCGATTTGATAACCACTATACAACAGGAGCAAAGAGAATGCTCTACCGAACTTAACGGTTCACCTCTCTCCCAATAATATACAGTTAATTCACTCTACAGTATATTCTGAGAAGCGCTTTGAGACGTCTCGAAGACGCAATAAGGCGCCATATCAAATGCAGATTATTCTAAAGGTTATTATAATAAGATACAACGTTATTCACCTCGCAAGGCTAAAGTGATGCAGCAGAGTTTGTGCGGTGTTCGTAACAACAAACAAAGATTGATAAAAAACCAAAAGCGAAAAAGAAACTTGCGTAAAAGTGTCTCAAAAGAGTCTGCTCACCTGAGCTTGAATTCGCCAGCGGAGAACAGCCAGTTCCACTTGCCATCTCATTCGATGAAAGAAACTCTTTAGCCAGGACGGCAGAAATTGGTTGCACCAGCAGAGACGTGAGGTTTGGCCTGTACTCTCTGAAGCTTCCGTCTTTAAGAAAACAAAAACACATAATAATTCACCTCTTGTGTCATGTTCAGCTACGTTTAATTAAATGTCAAACCACGGCAAACAGATACTGTAATCTGCTTTGTATGAAACCGAAGGCATACATCTTTATAAAATACTTATCATGGTCATATACTTATCAATAAATACTTATCACTGTGGTTGCATTGAAAAATGAAACAAACTAAACCGAGACCATCACTGTGAAGGCCAATAGCAACGGGCTTCACTGGTTTTCTATTTCAACTTTCTAATCAATTTGATTGATTTAAATTAGGGAGAGTGTGTGGCCAGTCATGGAGGAAAGCTGCAAAATAATTTGTTCACGTTTACAAATTAGCAGCCGTTGTCTTATTCTCCACCTATGAGGTTGAAAAATGTGAATTAGTGTAGAAAACCCTTCCAGTGCCCAATGTCTTTTTAAAGAAAAAAAATCCATCCAATTTCCATACTTTTCTAACTCAATATTCTTTCTTGCTTTTCTCTTTAATATTCATTGATTCTGTTTCCCATTGATTTACTTCCTTACTTTCCCTTTCTCTCTCTCTCTCTCCTATTCTTGCTATCATAATAATAATAATAATCATCATCATCATCACCATTGGATTTGAGATAGTGGTTTGATCAAGTCAACATGAAGTCTCAAACAGCTAAATGGCATTTATTGTGCTGCGGTAACTGTGTCTTCTGTCGGCAAAACTTTCAAACCGAGTGGTGTCACTCTATTCAGGTACCAGCCTTTGACTACCTATTTCTTTGGCGCACTCTATAGGCTGAGAGAGACTGTGCAGCTTTTCAGCCGATGGATGCAGAATATTCGAATCTCAAGACTTCATTGCAATCAGCAGGGATTGTAGTTGCATAGTTTCTTCATGGGCCACTCGGATTTGCCCTGCAAAAAGCAAATACACAACTGCCCTTCGCTTGGCGAGGAAAGAAGAGCTGACTTTGTGTCCAATTAAATATATTCAGGGCGAGAATGAAGAGAAATGTAAATGCGAAAACGTATTAAATGCTCTGCACAATTCAGGCACAGCGCCTGAATTGTCCCCTTCAGAAACACGCTTCATCTGGGGAGATAGATACCTTTATGATTCCAGACACAAATAGTTTCCCTCCCATTTCAGCTTTGTAGGTTCACCTCTTGAATATTCCCCTGATTTTCTCCCCCTCCTCCCCCCAATTAGAGCCAGTTACAGCGATTCTGATCGTGTGATTAATGACTTTGTTAGTGGAGACAGAAGCGCAGTCTCCGCTGGTTAAACCTGTGTCACTGGGCAACAGAACTTTTTTTTAATCTGTGTGACCAATCACTCTGCCTAAACTGCTATGGCAGAGACTAGAACACATCAGAGGTTTAATCTGAAACATCAGAAGAGTTTGTGCAATTGTGTAACCCTTGGAGAACTAATTAGGTGAGGTGTATCCACTTACAAAAAAAAATGCACATCTTCTCTGAAATCTTCATAAAGAGGATATCACGTTGTACTCACAATGAGAAATACCATTAGATGCATATTAGAAACAAGAAAGCTTAATTGCTAATGTTGACCTTTGCATAAATTCACACGTTCAAATGTTATGCTTTTCGTGTGGTGCAGCCGCCTTCATTACAAATTATTAGACAAAAAAAAGGTTACAGCTTCACGATTGTTTCCAAGCCAAATTGCTGACACAATGCTATTTGCAGAAATCAGAACAAATCTGTTATTTTATCTGTGCTGACAGTTCCAACAGGTAAACTAGCAGGTGGGTAAGCAAGCACTTGAAATGTTTGATAGATAAACCTTCATTGCAACGGAAGGTGGAAAGAATTAGCAGACAAACCCAAATAAAATACAAAGATGGCCAACCAGACAGACAAAGTAGAGACAAGGTCAATAGAGAGAAATATAGAAGAAATGGTTGATTCCTCTCTCTGACCTTACCCAAAACAGATTTATCAGCTCAATCTCTGTTGCTCATT
Organism: Hydrolagus colliei; assembly: GCA_035084275.1. Classification (NCBI taxonomy): domain Eukaryota; kingdom Metazoa; phylum Chordata; class Chondrichthyes; order Chimaeriformes; family Chimaeridae; genus Hydrolagus; species Hydrolagus colliei. Next base: position 11,153,547 of record CM068751.1, on the reverse strand, counting down.
CACAGGTTTAACACATCGCTTGCTGTTCAGCTATCTCAAGAGCCACACATTAAAGACGATCACACAAAAAAAAATTGTGGCATAGAAAGGAGACAATAAAATACTCAACTAGAAAAGGTCACCCAGCCCGTAAGGCTGGTTCCTTGCCCAGAAGTCCCACCTCGCCCACCAGGGACTCTATCCAATTTACTTAATCTCCGAAGGCAAAGCTCTGCAAAATATCTTGCACATCTCCCCAGGTAATGATTTATACTGTAGAACATCATCCACCCACATCCATTGCTGTTACTCAGGCTTGGCTGACTGCTTTGCATGTGATGCTTCCTTGGGCACATCAGCAGCAAAGGCACCATTGTGTTCCACGAAGCGTTTGATTATTACTGTCCACACTAATTTCTGTAACCTTCAATCCCATCCTAATCAGACACTTAACCAGTTTGTTCTTCAAAAGGAGTTGAGGCTGAAGTAATGATTTTGGGGGGGCCGGTTTTCCGACTCTAAAAATGCCCGCTCCCCTCTTCCCGTCTCAGTTTACTTTTCTCCATCTGCAGATACGCCTTCCGGTATCACCATAAGAATCAAAACCCAAAGGATCTGCTTGAGTAATTATCATCTCTTGGCCTGCAACAGACATGGATCAAATCCCTCTTCAGACTTGGGTTTGATTTCCTGCAGGTCAGGGCAAAACCTTGGGCGGGTTTCCTTACTCCATACGCCTAATAATAATCCCTCCAGAAAAAAACACAATAATAAAAATTATATATAATGCTATATCAAAATGCAAGGATTATTATTATTAACTTTCTCCCAAAGAAATTACGTTCAGTTTTATACGAAATTTCACTATTTGCGAGCCCCGGTAACTATTCTCTGAACACTCTCAAGATTATCAATATTCTTTTGAATAGAAGACTAAACTATGAAGCTATTTCCAAATGTGATTCCAGCAGTGACCTATATACAAAGTTAGAATATCTTTAGAATAGAACCAAATGCTCTTCAAGTGAATCCTCGTACAGTATATGAGATGTCCCTGTTGATAATTGTTTCAAATTGTTAATGGTTAAATTAAAGGTCACGAGCCCAAATCTCAATATCTCACTCTCTCACTGCCAGAGGATAATAATAATAACAATAATAATACCACAAATAATACTAATCCTTGCATTTGATATAGTGCCTTATCACTTCTTTGAGATGTCTCAAAGCGCCTCACAGAATATACTGTAAAGTTGAGTCCTATAGCTCAGTGGTTAGAGCACTCGATTTACAGGACCTGGGTTCAATTCCAGCCAGGGTGAAACCTTGGGCAAGTTTCCTTACTCCACACACCTAATAATAATCCCATCAAAAAAAAAAGGGTCATTTAAATCCACGACTGTTTGCAGGATACTGCTGTGTGAAATTGGACTGAAGGAACCAAATTATAGTTTTTTTTCCCCCAAGGGATTATTAATCTTGGAAACACAATCCACCAATTGACTAAACAAAAGGTTCCAAGTTACTGCTAGGTAAATAGAGGCTTTAATGTGGAGTAAGGAACTCGTCCAACATTTCACATTGTCGGGAATGGAACTCAAGGTCATCTCACTTGTTAGGCAAGTGCTCTAACCACTGAGCAACCGGAATCCTTGTGTCAATTTTGGTCTTACGCTACCTAACGGGCAAAAGATTGCACAAAGCTCCTAACTTGGGTGAACAAACAAACAAATGAGCCCCTATCATGACTAAAATGGATTTGAGCTGCGCAATTTGTGAAATCTCCCCCAAAAATGATCAAGGAAAGATAGGTCTAAAACTGGAACTTTCCCAGGCAACATCCTAAAACACGACTCAATCTAAATTAATCTACTGCGCTGTTTATTTCTCCCACGCATCTCGCCATTGAAAAATTATTGGAACTCTAACCCAGTTAGTTGAATTATATGAGGATCAGTAGCAATCCTCTTTTCTGCTCCTCTTGCTAGGATTTATTGCTTAATGTGAGATACCAGCCAGAAATGCCAGTGGGTTAATCTGCCTTTTCTATGACTGCACCTACTTTATGTCTGAGAAACAGGATTACGAAAAGATATCTCGTGGAATGTTGCATTCTGAGTGAAGGGCATTTTATTTGAACACTAAAACACTGTATGATTTATTTATCGCTACCTTTCTCTGTGAAATACAGAAGAAATCTCCGACTTTAAGGTAAGGGAGTCATAAAAGAAATGAACAACTCAAGCACAGAGTAAGTTCCCTGAGAATCTAGACAAATAATCCAATTTGATCCACTTTTCAGAAGATATATTCCACAGTGCTCTGGGACGCTATCTTACACAACCTATATAAATGCAAGTAGTTGTGGTTCTTAATACATGTGGTCACATACAATCCACCAGATTGCAGTGAGCATGTGGAACTATCTCCCAGGAAGAAGTTACAGGCTGTTACCATGTTATACTAAACTTTCATGTTCATCGTAAAGACAGTTGTATGTACATTATTGTAAATATGTAGTATTGATTGACATTGCTGCAATTTTTGCCCCAAATATACAGTCAATTGGCCTTATAGGTATATTCAGTGAAGTACTTTGAGACGTCTAGAAGACCTGATAAAGTTCTCTATCAAATCCAAGGATGATTATTATTATTATTTGTTATCATTATTACAGAGACACATCTAACTCATATATCTATGTAGTCCGGAGACGTTAATGCTGTGTAAGGGAGTTGGAATCTGACTGAAATTCAGCCAGGCATACTGTGCAGTCTTACTGCTAAACAGCATTTGACAAAGGACTCGCAGCTAAAGTGAAGGATCAAGGGAGAAGTTACACGTCAGATCGCAAATTGACTTGACAATGGAAACTAGAAGGTGATTATAAATAGAAATTGTTCAAGATGGGCAACCGTGACTTTCCAAGTCCCCAAGGGATTATTCCTGTGTCTCGCAATATAATGACCTTGATGAGTGAATTCTAAGGAATGCGTATACATGGGCTGATAACAGTGAATTGTGTGGGAGGATAAGAGATGTTCTCCAGTTGGATATCATTTAAATGGGATTCACAGACACCTGGCAGCTGGGTTGGCTGAATCGCCCATTTGCCCATTGTTGACATTTAGCATTGGGACTGAGAAGTTAATGCACACAGATGCTACGGAATATTACTTAATTATAGTGAGGTGATTAACCCATGAGGAGATTAACTGAACGATCTGTTGATTGAATTGATCAACTTTTTTTTAGATGATGTCTTATTTTGGTTGAAGATTTTGATACTGGTGGGAGAAAAGGGGGAAACACCTTGAAAAGCCTAAACTGTTTGAAAGCGTCCCAATAGTAATAATAAAAGTAATAATTAAAATGCGGGGGAATTTTAAGATGCCAATATTAACTTGGGAGGTGATGGAACCACTCATTCTGTCAGAAGTTTGCTCAGGGAAGATTTTCCCAAACAAGATCCCGTGGTAGAAGATTTCTACAGAAAGCAATTGAACAAGATCTGCAAGTTGTTCTTGATTGAAATCCTCTGCACTGCAGGGAATCAGTGACACACACATTGTCTGTTGCTGGGAGACCCTTCTATGAAGATCATTCAGGGTTTTAACACTGCTCGCTCTGTATCGCAAAACAAATCAATATTTAATAACTTACACAATCGGAGAACACAGATCCGGTGATTTCAGAACAATGAAGATGTACCTGTGATTCTGCTGCTCAGTAAATATCACGCGAACAGAGAAGATAAAGAGCAGAGCTTGGAGCTGGAAAGCTGGAGGCACTAATGTGCCTTTTTTGAGTCCTTTATGGAGTCAATGAACAATGTTCTGAGATCAATTGGTTATATCAGCCAGGGGAAGGATAAAAACCTAATCAGTGAACCTCAGTAAAAAGCCAGATCCGCAATGGGTGGCAGGTTGTTATGTTGAACAGCTATCTAATATGATGTGATCAAATGGCTGAAGGGCCTTCTTCATCTGAACCAATCTCCTGATTCTGTGAAGAGTCAGTGTTGCACATGTCGTGGTGAATTTGAATGACACACATTCACTGTATCATAATAATAATCCTTGCATTTGATATAGCACTTTTCACGTCTTCCAGACATCTCAAAGCGCTTCACAGAATATACTGTGAAGTGAATTGACTGTATATTTTGTGAGCGAAACGCAGCAAACCAATTGCACACAGCAGCATCCCCACAAACAGCAGTGGATTGAAATTACCAATTTTTATTAATGTAGTTTTTTTTGGAGGGATTATTATTACGCGTGTGTGTGGGGTAAGGAAAATTGCCCAAGGTTTCGCCCTGTATGTTTCAACTATATGTTGAAACTGGAAAGAAATCTGGAAATACTACTCTCATCACTAGATGTTCTCGTTATTACTTTGAGAGAGTGAGGCAAAACAAGAACAAGATAGTGTCCCGGAGGCGAGCCAGCAAATCACACAGCAAGTCTCGACCCTAGGTTCTAAAAGACTTTACACTAGCCTGCGTGAATAATATTTAAACATTTTCATGGCTTATTATTATTATAATTTAGCAATCGGCAAAAGAATAAGGAAAAGTTCTCTCCCCCCTGCAGACCAAACAGATCAGCTGTTGCTATTTATGCCTTTAATCTGTTTTTTTTCAGAATTTCCCATTTGTTTTTGCTTTGCTGTAATACTGCTTCCCCACTGAATATGCTGTCCACTACATTTAGCTGCAACATTCTACAAATCGTATACAACGCACGCAGTTGGGACCAAACAGCCCCTGTGCAATTATATGGAGTATGCAATTACCCAAAGTTCATTAGTGGCACCACGCTCTCCTCTCATAATATTCTGCAAGATCAAATGGCATTTTACAACATGGATTTATCATACAAATTTATGATTTGCTGTAAGGATCAGCTTTTTATATTTCTCTAGAAATATTTTTTTTCCCCAGCAACATGACCTTTTTTACAGCACAGACGAATATTCAACCCATCGTGTGTGGGGCTGGCTCTTTGGAAGAACAATATATTTAGTTCCATTTACCAGCCTTTTCTCCTTCCTTTTTAGATAGCTTGACAAGATGGCAAGCACTCGAGGCAGGGCATTCCAGATTGTGTTGTTCCTCTGGTGAGAAAAATCCTCCTTTTCAGCCACTTTATCCTTTGGTAATTATCTTAAATTGATGCCCTCCAGTCATTGACTCACCGACCAGGGGAAATAATCACGATCTATTCTATCAAAAAGTTTTTATAAAGACCTCTAACAGCCTTCAACCTTTTATGTCCAACTGAAAATAGGCGCAAGCCTCTGATATCATCCTAGTAAATCTTCTCTGCAAACTCTCCATGACATAAATTACAAAATTACATTTGTAGAGCGCCTTTTATGTTGGGAGGATGTGCAAAGGTGACATCCATCCTTCCCTCCCTCTGCTCTTCTTGTGAATTGACCAAAATTGGACGCAATACTGTGGGTTTAACTGCATTTTATGTCACATGTTAATGGCGCAGTGAGAAATGCAGTGGGTTTAAAATAAGAGAAAATGCTCAAAATTTAATATCATAATAAAACTGCTCTGAAATATCTACCGCGTCGATATTTTGAGAGAATTTGACACAGATTTACTTGAGGGTATGATCCTTGACAGGTTTCTGCAAATGTGCACTTCCTTTTGAACATCGGGAGTCAGGGATTGACAACTCCACTTCAATGGCACGGCCCGATCAATCTTCCATCTTGTAGCTTTGGATAAGGCGGTTTTTACAGCCAATGAAAATGAGATTCCTTCAGAAAAATAAGCTGCCAACATTGACAGCGGGTACTTGGAGAAAGAAGACAGGTAGGTGACATGTAAAGAACGTTTGACAAAAGGTTAGAATCAGAGGAAAATAGTCAAATAAAGATGGACACACCATGGAGGGAAGAAAACAAAATAAAGGGAAAATCCAGAGCCAAGTTAATGGGAGGTTGTTCAGACATTTGACAGGGACTGGATTTTGAGTATTAACTTTGTAAATTTTGAATTTTTGGGGTCAATAATGTTTTTTTTAAAAAATTCTGATATTCTAGTAACTTTATTACTGCAATATTAGTATTCTTTAATCAAGCGGCGTGAGCTGAAAGGGCACAGAAATCAGTGGACCCAAGAGACAGAAGTTTCCTCAGACTTGCTAGTTGGAAGTGTATCTCAAGGGTTATCTGACAGCTGTAGATTACGTTGAGTTTTAGCTTAATGGTTAATGATCTCCGCTGAACTAATAATAATAATCCTTGCCTTTGATATAGCGCCTTACCACGTCTTCGAGATGCTTCAAAGCGCTTCACAGGATATACTGTTAAAACCATAGCTACACCAAGGAGAATTCTTGTCCATCTTCTGAACAAATAATAGTGTTTCAATAAGATGCCAATGGAAACCCGAGCTGGATATTGAGCGTCCAAGTCAGATACTGAGATGGGAAGAAGATTATTGTGGGGGAAGCAAGAAATTGTCATTGATTAATTAATTAATCTGAACGAAAGGGTATTTGCCCGTAAATTGTTTCAACAGTGTGCAGTAATGTTATCCACAAATCGATGTTATCTCCTGGCTTTTAGATGGCTGGCTATTGCTGTACTGCCATTAAACTCCAGTGTGTACGGATCCCTTCCATTAACACATTGTGATTGTGTACAGCTGAATCTCTTAACGATTTGGTGGGTGATGTTCCCATCAAGTGCAGTGTCCAGTTCAATACGATTTACTCAAATTAAACACATGCATTTCACTCTGGACAGAATCATTTAATGATGCCCAATGGCTTGGGTCACACAGAAACAACAACGTGGTTTTATGTGAAACCACAAACGTGGAGGTAAAGTGCATCCACTATGAGGGCTGTTCTAAATGGCTGGAATGTGACGGTTTATCTTTCAAATACATTTCTTTGGCTGAGTGAACACTAAAAGAAAAGTTGGGCTTGAAATTCTTAAGCTGGGAGAAACCTGAACATGTTTTTTTTTAAAATCGATTGGTGTCAATCATAAATCACTTCACATTTTGCCTCCTAATTTCGGTGTGAAAAATGAATGGTAAACAAGCTCAGAGACCAAATAGGAAGAGTCACGTTTCAATGGTGTGCCCGGGTCAGTTCAGTAACTTGTTCTTCCGCCTTTTCACATCATCTTGTCTCAAACAGATGCTGTTAATTTATATTAAATTGGTTTGAAGTTTAGCCTTGAATCGAATCCGATTTCTTCATTAGTTCATGGTGCAATATAACTGCAGCCAAAGCCATCATGCCCCCTGCCCCTATCTGAACATGAACAGCCAAGCAAAGAGTGAGCTCCATGTCTGCTCTTCCCATGGGCAAAAACAACACAAGTTTTTTACGAGCAGGAACATTTCTGAATAATTCGACAGTGAAGACATGCCACTTGGACATGTTTTGGGGAAATTGAGGAAATAAGTTGATTGTTTGGATGCAATTCAATGTAGAAACATAGAAACAGTAGATGGCCATCCAGCCCCTCTAGCCTGTTCCGCCATTCTATAAGATTCAGGCTGATCTGTACCTCAACTTCAATTACTCTGGTATTGCCCCATATCCCTTAAAACCCTGACTAACTTCATGTGTGTTAATCAACAGCTCTCTCTATATATAATATATATATATATATAGATATTATAGTGCTTTACAATACTATATTCAGATAAATGACATGTTATGCAATAAGAATATCTGCTGTTCACACTTATTCACTCACAAATTCAGCTGATACCTGAGCCACATTAGATACAGTTAACCCTCGCTGAACGCAGGGATTACATTTCTGGAAAACTGCACACTCAGTAAAATTGCATTCGGCAAGCTAAACAAGTAATGTTAAGCTCGCTGAATGCAATTCGGAAAAGGGGGAGTTAGGGGAATCCAGCCGCAGGCTACCCACCTCAAGCCGCATCCACACCCGACCAATGCAAGGTGCGTACTGAGGCGGGCTACAGCTGGCTCACTCTCCTCGCTTTTGTCGCTCTCCTCGTTATGCCTGCTCTCCCCGCTCTCCCCGCTCTCCCTGCTCTCCCTGCTCTAGTCGTTCTCCCCGCTCTCCCTGCTCTCGTCGCTCTCCCCGCTCTCATAACAGTCCGAGGCTGCGGAATCAAACTCCATCGGAGTGGTTGCTTGGGGAGAGGCAGAAGTGGACGGCCGAGAAGATGCAGCAGCAGGTAAGTTTTCAGTGGATGACTGCTGAGACAAACTGGCAGGTTGAAAGAAGGAAGTGATTTCCCGTTGTTTTGCTTTCCACCGAAAGTCTTTCATGAGCTCCCTGTCAGGTCCCAAGAGGCCATCCAGTCTGTTTTAAATTTCAGACTCCTTTCCATTATGGGGCCCATCTCCAAGCTTAACTTCCCAAGAATGCATCTTGCGGGCCCGGCGTCCTTGCAATCAGCCAGCGCGAAAACGCGAGTTTTATGCGCGTTACGCAAAAAAGTGACGCATTTTTTTCTTCCCGTATAGTTGAATTCACAATCGAGAAAGTCGCGTTCGCCGAGGGTTAACTGTACCAACTACTCAGTGTATTGTGCTTCTTTTGACCAAAGGAAACGTGGCAGATGGGTTTCAGAGTTGTGTAGGATGCTGTGAACATAACAGAGTTTAACGATGCAATTATACTGTACTTGCAAACTTTCCACTGGCACCGCTCACTGAGTTGATTCACACTGCCCTGCTCCCAACACTTAGATTCAGGCACGCAGCTGTGCTCTTGTCTGTGTCCAGCTGAATCTGTTTATTTTGCACTGAATAGCCGGAAAATAAAGAGTCTAAAATTGGGTCTGCATTGCGCAATCCTGAAGTGACTCACACTGGAGCTTGTCTGCAAGGACACTTTTCAACAAGATGTTTTTTTTTGACCAGCCTTTGTCCGGCACCACTGGGTAAAAGTACAGGCTGTGCAGGTCCAATGGATCGCCCCCAAAATGTGACGGATGTTATTCAGAGCAGAGTGTGTGAACTGATTCTTCAACAAGTGAACTGAATAACAGTGAGCAAAGTTCTCCGCCTTTCTGCACATGCACAGAACTGTGCAGATCTTGTCGCTTGTCCGTACATGGATAGACTTAGAGTGGGCTCCGGCCTGCTCCATGATTCCCGCCCTACCATCGGTGGCCAGGCTTTCAGCCTCTCTGCCCTTACACTTTGGAACTCCATCCCACAGTCCCTTCGCCTCGCTCCCTCGCTTGCCTCCTTCAAGGCCCGACTCAAGACCCTCCTCTTCGACTGTGCCTTCAGCTACCCAGCACCCTCCCCACCCCCGCCTCACCTCTCTGCCCACCCTCATCGCAACACTGTCACCCACCCACCTTAATCCTAACCCTAATTTGTTTTTGAGGGTTTATATTTCGGCACATCCTGTAACTTCATAAACACACGGCAACCGGCAGCAAAGCACCAACTGACGTTACGGAGGTAAAATGTTAATGTGACCGCTTACGTTTCTGTCCAAAACGATACAAAGTTTCTTCTTTTACGTGTGTGTGTGGGCAGCGTACCGCAGACACACTTTATCTTCATGAGGTGACAAACAATGGCTGTTTAAGGTGGTGCTTTGCAACAATGCCAGTTCACCATCGTTCCTGGATTGAGTCTTACTTTGTGGCTACCAATAGGTGGAACTTAAAGGTCACGGACGATATTAAAAAGAGAGAGAGATTTATCACATCACAGCAAACTACACAGCAGTAATCAATTTTTACATGCCACATCCAAACTCCATTACAAAATGAAGATAACTGCACAGCACAAAATCATTTATCAATAAAACACTTTGCAAGGCATCTTGTATATCAGATATAATTTGTTTTCATTATCGAAGTCTGATATGCCTACCCCTCTCTGCCGAAGTCACTTCAACGCACTGATATCTACGATACCAGAGATTCCCTTAAGTATTTGAGGCATTCACCTGGCAACAGATCTACAAGATTGGGGGGAATCATGCAAACAATACATTATGTATACAGAGTAAAATTAGATTCTGTTTAATAAATTAGCTGAACTTACAAAGTTCAGCTTTAAGTCACCCAAACACTATTATTCACCCGATAGTGACAATCGTTCGTTGCTGGCACAGAAAACATATATCCACAGACCTTTCCCCGTTCAACTCGGACGGACATTTCAACACGACAACTGGTTTCATCGCTTTTCATCAGATCCATGGGGGTTCAATTCTCTTTACAGTCTATTCTGTGAAGCGCTTTGAGACGTCTCAAAGATGTGATAAAGCGCCAGCTCAAATGCAGGGTTTATTACTATTATTATTATCATTATATATAATTGCTGGATTCGTGATACCATTGTTAACCGGGAGTGAAGTACCCCCAAGAAAGGTTTATTAATGTTACTGCGAGATTCGTATTCTATTCATCAGTGATACCAATAAAGAAGCGCACAATGTGAAAGATCAGGCGTATTTAATATGTGCAGAAAAGGCTTGAAAACCACAGTGCAATGATAATTCATTTTAATGAACATGCTCAAGAACTCTTTTGAGTTTTAATTTGGAGGGAAATGTTTATCAAAGTTCAGGAAGCGAGCAAAGAGAAGAAAGGACTATTTTTAGAGCAGGAAGCGAGATGTGCGTGTGTGTGTGAGGGGAAGGGGCACATTATCATTCAGGAAACATGCCTCACTTCAAACTGGAGTCTGTCTGGTTGATCGTAAAGTGTTCGTGGATGATACGCACGCTTCCTCACACCTCTATACAATATATGGTTCCGGCTCAGAGAAGTAGCGTAGGAGCCTCAAACTGTTTATGATGACTCACACTCTACACGTGATGAAACTCACGCAGCAAGTCATGTGCAAAGGTTTGGGGATTTGGGATCTGAAAGCAGGTGCAGAGGGAAATGTGGCACATTTCAAAACTTACATCTTTATCCCAAAAGCACAGTCAAAGAGGTACGTTTCAATACCTGGCTGATGGTCACAGGAGTCCTGTAGCTCAATGGTTAGAGCACTCGCCTTATAAGCGTGAGATCTGTGTTCGAATCCAGGCAGGTCAGGGCGAAACCTTGGGCAAGTTTTCTTACTCCACACACACATGCCTAATAATAATCCCTCCCAAAAAACCACAATGCTAAAATTGGTCATTGCAATCCACGACTGTGTGGGACACACTCTGTGCGCATTTGGCTGCTGCGTTTCGCCCACAAATATACAGTCGATTCACTTTACAGCATATTGCGTGAAGTGCTTTGAGATGTTTAGAAGACGTGAAAAGCGCTATATCAAATTCAAGGATCATTATTATTATGAGGAAAAGGGTAAGAGAGTTTTCATTGTCTACACTTGAGCAGTTCATGTTTCTGTGGGATTTAAGGGACTTGAAATCGGGCAATGGCTTGAACAGTGAGTGTGGTTACAGAATATCACTGGGAAATAATATTCTCACTAAAATGTAATAGTCTTGGCAAATTGGCAAATTGATTTACTCGAAAACTAAGATAAGAGGACAAGGCCATGAGGAGCTTCAAATGATGAGAAGATTGTCTGTTTGTTGTGTCGAATGAAATTCGAAAACCACCTTTCAGGAAAGATTAGCACCATCAGTATTCCTATAGGATCAAATAGAAAGCCCTTTCTCAGATGAGTTTTATTTCAATGAAAGAGCCTAAAATTGATCAAACTGTCAGACCACGAGTGTACATGCCAACACAACTCACATCAAGCTTCAAGATATACGCAGACATGTTCCCCCTCCCTAACTACCGTGCAAGTTTTATTGAAACATCAGCAAAAAATAAACTCATCGGTTGAATAGCATCAAATGCGACAAATAATTGCTTAGGCAGCCATGGAATATCACTCGGCTCTTTGTTCTTCTGCTTATTTCTCCAGGCAAAGAAAAGTGTTTCGTGCCGACATTTATTTTACTAAAACAATGAGCTGTGTATGTATAACAGCGCGAACCAACATTGCAATTTCATCAACATTAAATATGGTGTACACAGTAACACATTGGTTGGAAAGGTGAAATTCACAGGACCACGGAACAGATTATATCAAGAGAATGGGCTGAGTGAATCACAGAACTGGGTTTCAATGGAATTGGCGCTCAAAGCATTGCCTCGGTGTTACTCTGTCCATCAGGGAAAGCTCCGTACAGAAACAGATCAATGTTTCGATGGCTTGCTGGAATGTTATTTTGGTAGGTTGGGGGAATTTGAAAGCAAACTGAAAATCAGTGGGAAGGGAATACTCAACACAACAGAGTAGAAATTGACGGAGCTGGAGGGCAGGTGTGTGTCAGACATCATCAAACTGGGACAGACAGAAAAACAAATGTGTAACCCGAACCCCTACGCACACACAGCGAACAGCTCCATTTCACCCGACTCAAGTTTTTGACGCGTTTGCTAAGGCAGGAAACACTTCGGCTGTATAGGGACGCGACTTGAAACCAGCCCCAGATTATTTCGCAGACCTGGTGTGAGTACCAAACAGACGCAGAGCAATCCAACTCGCTTCCGATACCAGGAATTGAGGAATCGGCATTTGGGTCAGACCATCAGCAGGTGGCGCTGTGGAGTGATCGATCGGCTCATCACTTGTCACCATCATCCCCTGTTGCTATCAGTGGAATCGTCAAGGGAGCTCGTGGGCTTGTTTGCCCTCAGGTTGGTGGAGACAAAGTGGGACATTGTATGTGTGCACACACAGTGACTGCCACTGAACACAAAGTCACTCCACTTTGCAGTTGTGTCCACCCAATTGTGACAGGCGCCGCACCGAATGTTCGGGGTCATTATTATTATTATTATAATTATAATATAACAATCGCCTTCCCATCCATCCTCACACAGCTCCAGTGGACACTGTTCAGACTGGGAATTGATGTCAATCTTATGTACCTGCCCACGGTTTGTCCACGGTCCAGGAAACAGGAAGGGGAAGCGAGAAGGGTCACTTTCCAATAATAATTTATTTGAAGTCGATTGGCGGACTGCACCTGCTTTCCAGATCACCAGTCTGGTTTCTGTAATTGATGGTGTTCGACTTAATTAAACGTTGAGCTTGCAAGTGGACTAAATTAAAAGCAAATCTCCAGCCTATCTGTTTACCGTCCGAAATAACAAGATTTCAAGCTGACAGTGAGAAGTGGTTGTAAATACAGAACTGGGACTTCATCAAATTTATTATAATAATACTAATAATCCTTCTTTTTGTTATAGCGCAGTATCAAGTCTTCGAGACGTCTCAAAGCCCTTCAAAGAATATACTGTAAAGTGAATTGACTGCATGTTTTGTGGGCGAAACACGGCAGCCAATTGTGCACAGCAGCGTCTCACAAACAGTCGTGGATTGAATGACCAAATTATTATTATTTTTCTCATTACAACAACAAAACAATTAAATCTGTATAGTACCTTTCATTACCCGTGGAAAATCCATCCGCAAATCGACTACCAACCGAGTTCCTACTGCTAGGTAAACAGAGGCGTGTAGAGTAAGAACATTTGCTCAGTGTTTGGCCCTGTCCAGGAATCATTTGTGAGGCAAGCGCTCTAACCACTGTAGCTGCAGGACTCATAAATTCTTGTTTAGGAGACAGACCTTAAGGCCCCAGACAGTATCAGCAAAAGTAATGTAAACTTTACAAAGTATAAATGTCAGGCATATAACATCTAAAGACAAAAATAGTGGAAGAGAAAGTGGGAGGGGTGGGGGTGTGTGTGAAATATCTGCTTTGTCTTCTTGTTATAAAAGTGTACCTTTCGTCAGATTTCTGCAATTAAATTGGATAGAGATGAACTGCTAAGCAAGATGGGACATAACGTCAGAATCAGCCTCTTTATAAGTCCCTATACAACTCGGAACACTCCCCCAAGCAATCAGGGTTAAATACTTTCTAGTCACAAATTTCACCAACAAGGGCTGACAGAGAAGGGCCAGGGAATGGACTAAAAATAACCCGCTCAGTAAAATGGAAACCGCAGATGCAATTGCTCAAATATCTCCAGGTGAGATATCACTGGTACTAACACAAGCCAACAGTGAATTAGTTGTCAAGGTATCCAACAAGCCATAATGAGCAGCTTGAAGAGGGGGAGAGGAATAGAACCTTAGGTTGTAGCATTTATTCTTAAACCAAGCGGTTTTTCCTATTTTGTATGTACTGTACAGGACAACCTTGAAACTTGTCTTGGGTAATTAGAACTAACCAAAGCCTTGGCTTCAGCGCATACAGCCAGCCATCCGCACATGCTCAGAACCAGCCAAAATGGGAGTTTTGTTTTATTGTTAACCGACCAACGAAAATGTGTAGCGTCTCTCGAGGCTGGTGAAGATTTTTCGGTCCACTCTGGTAACATTTTATTGGAAGGGAAGAAAGAGAATGAGGAGGTAGAAGGAGACATTAAAGAGCGTCATGAATGTAAAGGCTGGGTAAGATCACATAAAACAGAATCAGAACAGCCTCACCTTGTACAACCAGAAGTTGGAGATACACTATCCAATTGCATCATTCCTCAAAGTCACATGCAGTCGCTATACTTTACAGTATATTCTATGAAGCACTATTTGGGGGAAGGACAGCTATGAGGATGTGATAAGACGCTATGTCAAATGCAAGCATTATTGTACATAATATTATTATTCACCCTGTTCTCCAGGTGATAAAGTCCAGCTACTAACCGGTCAATGTGGAGTCTTGTAGCTCAGTGGTTAGAGCACTCGCTTTACAAGTGAGAGACCTGGGTTCAATTCCCAGCAGGGCCAAACCTTGAGCAAGTTTCTTTATTCCACACACCTGATAAGAATCCCTCAAAAAATAGTCATTCAAAAATGTGGTCACTTCAATTCACGACTGTTTTTGGTACACTGCTGTACACAATTGGCTGCTGCGTTTCGCCCACGTATACACAGTCAATTCACTTTACACTATATTCTGTGAAGCGCTTTGAGATGTCTAGAGGATGTGAAAAGCGCGACATCAAATGGAAGGATTATTATTATTACTGTTATGATTATCATCTTCCGCTAGCTTTGTCCTGGAACATACTGAATCGCACAGTAACTCGGTTAACGCGCTTCAGTGAACTGAGCTGCAGTGATTGCAGTTAAACCATGTCCTTGTGGGTATCTCAGCACCTCAATATTCCAGCCACTTTGTGACCATCAGTCTTCAAAAAATGACTGACCGACTGACCGACCGACCGACCAAACGATTCTCAGAAACACTTTGCGGTCTATCATTTCCAATTTACATTTAGCAGCTGTGTGGGTTTTAACAACAACAACAAAATTACACTTGCATAGGACCTTTCACGTGAGGAGGATGTCCCAAGGCGCTGGACAGTCATTGTTTAAGAGAAGAGCAGGCGAGTACAGTACCTATATTAGCCAACTTACACTCTCACTGTGTGAATACTCCGCCAATACATCCGCTCTCACCTTGCTGGACGAGGACTGAATTAGGAGGAGGAGGAAAGATACACTCAGTGTGGAAATCCAGTTCGGGAAAGATGAACAAGGAGCAGCCAGGATACACATAGAGATAGGGAAGAGTGGAGAAGAGAGTGAGAGAGAAAACAGTTTAGAATAACAGCTACTTGCTAGAAGCCTGTTATTGAAAAGAAATGATTGAAATGACCACTTTTTTTTATTACAGTACTGTTTTTTGAGGGATTATTTGCTCAAGGTTTCGCCCTGACCTGCCTGGATTCAAACACAATTGTAAGGCGATTGCTCTAACCACTGAGCTACAGGACTCCACAAGCATAATTCCCAACTCTTTTATTTCTGAATAAAAGCAGGCCCTCCTGCCTGTGTAACACATGTACAGCAGGAGCAATGAATAGCACTGACTTTAACTAAATGCACAAGGTAAAAATGATTTGTGTTACATTCAGGCGTCCAACATTGACCCGACAAGACTTAGATATTTGTTAGGTCAGGATATCAAAGGATACGGGTGCAAAGGTGGGTAATTTGGGTTTAGGTACAGATCAGTCATGGTCGTACAGAATGGCAGAACAGGCTTGAGGGGCTGAATGGCCTCCTCCTATGTCTATATTTCAATACTGTTTCTCTGCGTAGAGCAAGTTTGTATTATAAAGTATCTAAGATTTTACTAGTGCAATGTTTCTATTGCCGCATCTTATAACGGTTGTTACTTCCCCTCCCCACCTCCCCACACGTGTTTGCATCTGTACTCTGTTGCACCTGAAAATGAACTATCCTGCTCCCATCAATGGGGAGTTGAGCAGCCAAACTCAGCAGCTAAAACATAAATATAATTGAACATGTACACAAAATGCAAAATTACACAGGGACCAATATTGTAATACTATCATTTCTTTGCACATTGGCAGAAATAGAAATCCCTTTCATCCTTGTATCTGAGGTCAATATTCACTGCTGTTTCTGATGGATCCTCCAACAAAAACAGATTATTATTATTTCTTTGTGGGGAGGAACAATTTACAGACTCAAACAATGCAAAGGTTCACATAGACTGTACAGCACGAGAATCTGTGCTGGTGTTAATATCCCACAGAAGTCTTCATTCACTCCTTACTCCCCCCCATCTCTTTCTATCACTTTTCCCTTGTGTTTGTGTATTTCATCATGCAACAAAAACAGAAATCCACATTTGTTGTTTCCACAAAAAAAATTACAGAGTAAATAAAAAAAAACCAGAATAATTATTTAAACTGTTGAGTTGAATTCCACTGATGTGGATGAAGCATTCATACATTTTGAAGGGGTTTAAAAAGATAACTGTTCCAAGACATTTTATCTAAAAAAAACTTTCAAACCCCTCTACACCACATTCTTGCTTTTGTGCTGTGTAATTGTTGCCAGCTCAGGGGTAGAGCAACATTTGTACTGGGACTTACTTGTGAAAATGACCTTCCAATAGATGATGCCCACTTTAATCTACCTTTTCTATTAAGCGACCTTTCCCAGTGGAAATTCTCACAGCGTACCTAGCTTTGGCAGAAGACAAGGAATGATAGATCTACAGATAAGTCTGTCCTTCAGACGGAAGAAAAGTCATTGTATATCTGAGCAACGATATTCAAGCGAACAATCAAACATTCAGGAAATAGATTTACATTTTTAAAAATCTATATTTTCCTCACTAAACTTTTGTCAATGCAAACAAGAAGCAAGACAGCGTTGTCAAAACAAACTCGTTTTTTTATGGGGTGACGATGGTGGAGGGAATGGGTGCTTCAGAATTTTTGGCCCCACTCTCTGGAACACCATCTCAAAGTCTATCCGACTTGTTCCCTCCCTCTCACCTCATTCAAGGTTCATCTCCTGATCCACCTATTTAACCTCACCTTTGGATTGTCTTTCTCCCCATCCCCAGCTTGGGATGTCCTCCCGACATGAAAAGCACTGTACCATTGTAAATTTGTATTGCATTGTTTAACTGCCGGGTGCCTCTACTTTTACATTTAGATAAACAAGTGGAGTGAGGCCATGACTAATAGTTGGGTGGGCTCAGTGTTTAGTGGCATTGGCATCCAGTAGCCTTGTAATTCAATCAACGGCTTCTGAGTGGCAATCGCAAGAGGGGTCGGAGGTGTCAGTGCGTGTTTTAATGAGCGAGTTATATCTTCACGTTCTGAAATGAGTGCGACGACGATTTAACAAAACCCTGAGCACAAATCTTGTTATTTTAAGCCGTGTTTTCCTCAGCCGTGCCCACATGAATAAGTCAGCCGCATTTAATAAAATATTCACAAGTACAGAATATACATTAGTGTGACAGGCGGGATGGTAATTTTGTGTTACCGAATGTGCATTCAAGCTTACATCTCGCTATTTGCAGTCTCTGTTCTCATAGATTGTACTCTAACGATTGTTTTTGCAGGAAGCCTCTAATAAGCAGGAAATATTCTTTTCATGCTGCTTTTTTGGGGGGGCATTTGTGCTTCGTTATTCAAGCAAATGTTTTGCCCACAAAGTCAATTAACTTTAAGCTAAGAAGCGCTTTGAGACATCTGGAAGAGGTGATCAGGTGCTATATCAAATGCAAGGATTATTATTATTATTATTGGGGCCATCCATCTGTTTTTGCCCAATTCCAGACTGCGCACTCTCTATTCTCACCCAAAACTAAGTTTGAGCCCATTGAGTGAATCCCCTCAGCCCCTTGCTGAATGATTAAGTCAATTCTGTCTTGACTTACTCCCCGCTGCTTCCTCCATAACATTTACAGTGTGAAGCAGAAATTCCACCTGGGTTCACATTTATCTTGCCTCTTCCTCTCATTCTTCTCCTCTCTCGTTTGGCTGATGAAGAACATGCCGGCGATCCAACCTATCGAGTTCTGTCATAATTATAAATACATGACTTATTTCTTCAGAGTTCTCTTTTATAACGAAAATAAACTTTACACCTCTCTTCATAGCTCAGCGTTCCTCAGTCCCGGAAATACTCTCGTTTTGCTTCTTTTGCAACCTTTCCAGGGCCCATTAATATTCCCAGTGTTGCCTTACAAATGAGATGCTGAGCATCAATATTGCTGGTTGATTTATGCGCTATCTATACTGCCCAGTTAACATCGATTTATCACCATCACATGGACCTAAGCTAAGAGTGCGATTATAAATCAGGGTTCATGGTATTGACACGATGCCAAGGCTTTGCTCCTAAAATCAGGTGATTTCAGGAATCGAATCAATGCATCGATTGCAATGTAAATCAGGTTTGCACTGCCGACAACATCGCAAGGAACTTTTAATACTTAAACGAATATTATAGGTTGAAAGCTCTTGGGCTGTTCCTTTGGCTTGACCTTGAGCTTGCGGTGCAACTTTCGGCGATAACCTTAGCAGCGGCAACAAAATGACATTTGTAGAGCACCATTCACGTCGGGAGGACGTCCCAAGGCGGGGGTCAGGACAACTTGCATTTACAGTGTCCCTCAAGCAGAGTAGCGCCCCTGAACACTTGACAGTAACGGAGCCCAACACCCAGCTGGGGGGAGGGGGAAGTGACCCATATTCTTGAAAAATCACTTTATTCATCTGCAGACTGCAAACCTTTTTGTTTCGCTTTGGGGAGCACGACTCCGCATTGCAAGTCTATTGCGTGCAAATGGTTAACTGGGCAACAGGCTTTCTTCAGGGTTAATTACCTCATTATAATTAAGTAATATTCCGTAGCATCTGTGTGCATTAACTTCTCAGTCCCAATGCTAAATGTCAACAATGGGCAAATAGGCGATTCAGCCAACCCAGCTGCCAGGTGTCTGTGAATCCCATTTAAATGATATCTAACTGGAGAACATCTCTTATCCTCCCACACAATTCACTGTTATCAGCCCATGTATACGCATTCCTTAGAATTCACTCATCAAGGTCATTATGTTGCGAGACACAGGAATAATCCCTTGGGGACTTGGAAAGTCACGGTTGCCCATCTCGAACAATTTCTATTTATAATCACCTTCTAGTTTCCATTGTCAAGTCAATTTGCGATCTGACGTGTAACTTCTCCCTTGATCCTTCACTTTAGCTGCGAGTCCTTTGTCAAATGCTGTTTAGCAGTAAGACTGCACAGTATGCCTGGCTGAATTTCAGTCAGATTCCAACTCCCTTACACAGCATTAACGTCTCCGGACTACATAGATATATGAGTTAGATGTGTCTCTGTAATAATGATAACAAATAATAATAATAATCCTTGGATTTGATAGAGAGCCTTATCAGGTCTTCTAGACGTAGAAATGTGGCAGCCAATTGCACACAGCAGTGTCCAACAAATAGTCATGGATTCAGTGACCAAATTATTATTATTTTTTAAAAATGTACTTATTGTTTTCAAGGGATTATTACCTCCCGGCAAAGCGATCTGCCAATCAACTAACATCCGGGTTCCTACTTAGTTATTATTTGACCAGACAAAGCAAAGCTAACAAAGCTAATGATCTGATATTTTCTTTGACCATGATTTCACGATTCCTCTCCAATCTCTGCAAATGTTTATTTTGTCGCAGCAGGTAACATTTGATGTACGTGTGCCACCCTCAATGCCTCATCATTGAATTTATCTTGTGCTGCATAAAGCACGAAGCAAGTTTTAGCCTTTGAATCCTTCAACACGGCTGTCTCCAGGCTTGGTGACACCCACAAGGGGTCCACCATGTTCACATGATCCCTGACACAGTAGACGATCTTGCTCTGGCTGTCTACTGGCCGACCGACTATTAATTCCTTCCTTATCAGAACCAACCGTTCATCACGTACGCAGCATCCAAAGCATCAAATCTACTCCCAAATCAGTGCAAGTGACAAGGATTATATTTGTCATTTATCTGCTTGTTTCTCTTTAAGCACCCTTTTTCATCTCACAAGACTGACGGCCTGCTGCTAAGGATGTGTCTCCTCTATTCTCTCTAATCTACTGAGCTCTGTTTGAACAAACATCAGTTACTTAAGTCTCTCTGGTTCTCTTTCCATAGCTTCACTTTTACATCTAAGTACAATGTTGAATAATCTGACTGTAAAAACACCAGTGCTATCATCGTAGTAAATAAATGTTCCTCACAGGATTGTGTGAGCCTTGTCACAATGGCGGCTAAAGTGATCACACGTAAATAAACCTCTAAAGACTTTAATCCAATTGAGGAACAATCACACTTGATAACATTTCAACATGTGATAACATTTCAATTCAATTCTATGGAAGTTCTGGCAAGTAAATTAATTAGATTGGGTTTATTTATCCTTAGAAGAATTATTCCAAATAAATTAAGTGTCACGACCCTAGTTACAATACACTCTCTCTCTCTATACACTGTATATATATATTATATATATATATATATATATGCATATTCTAGAAAGATCTTAGCTTGGCTCAGTTGATAGTACTCTCACCTCTGGGTCAGAAGATCCAACCACTGTACCATGTTTGGCTCCCTAACACTGAGTTAGAAGCTCTCAGCATTTCAGTGCCTTGGGATGTCCTCCCGACGTGAAAGGCGCTATAGAAATGCCATTTTGTTATTGTTGTTGTTGTTAGAGAGCCCACCATTGTCAGAGGTGCTGTCCTTCAGAAAAGGCTTCAAACCAAAGTTGTTTCTGATTGCGTGGATGTTAAAGATGCTGTGCCTTTTGAGCAGATAATGTGAGTTGACAATTCATTTCATGGCAATTTCAATGCCCAAATTGACTATCACATTTGCCTCCAAATACAGTCAATGGCACTCAACAGCATTTCCCTGTGAAACGGTTTTACATTTACAAATGTCAAATCAGACATTTATAAACGTTATATCAAATGCAAAGATCATTTATAAAATACTCTTTGACACATCACCTCTCCACATGCCGAACATCTCTCCCTCTGTCTGTCGACATCTGCTGGTTGCCAGTTTCACTCCTTGTGGCATCTTAATATAATATAATATAATGTAATATAATATAATGTAATCTTTGCATTTGATATTGTGCTTGATTACGTCTTCAAGTGTTTCTCAGAATATACTGTAAAGTGAATTGACTATATATTTTGTGGATGTAAATGCATGTTTTTTCATGTTATTTCTTTTAAAGAAATTCTGCACTTGTAAAAAGGTGTTAATGCATTCCCTTAACATCTTATGATTCTGCATTCGATAGAGGCCTTTCGGAACCTTCTCAAAGTCTATCCAAGCATATTTTGGTTATTATTGCGTACAATCCTTAATATCTTGGTCAGAATTTTTTATAATTTTATTTTTTAAAAATTGAATCCTCTCCCATATTCATTAACCCTTTGACATTTTTCTAAGAAATCAAAATATGACGATGGCAGAATCTCAGGAAAATAATGTGGGTGTACTGTGCATTTTACAGGCAAGCGAACACATCTAACAATGGGAAACAATTAATATTGAAGGTGGACCGAAAGGTACAATGACCACTGTCTCAATGAAAATGTGATGGGAATTAAAGGGTGGGGTGGACAAAAGTTTGAAAGCACAGTTCAATTAATGGTTCATTTATTGCTTCTTTTCCTCTAGAGCAACCTGCTGCCTGGCCTATTTCTTCAGCAGATGGAAGTCCCAATTGATTCACATGACGCACATTCAAATTTCTTAAAAAGTCACCCTGAGGAATGGTTCGCAAGGAAAGAGTGGCAAGGTGACATGTGCCAGGGCTCCAGAGACTACCGTTATCCAGGCAGCAAGTTATGGGTGCGCAGAATATAAAATATACTAAAATGATGGTTTCAGAACTCAAGTTTGCTGGCATATTAATAGGATGTCAAATACAATTCATTTAAAGAAAATATGAATAGCTATTATTTGCCCTCCAGTCAAGGTAGTCCATGTGTTCAATGAAAAAGGGTTGGAATGACAACTCCCTAAAGCTAGAGATATTCAAATAGCTATGCAAATTCGAAATGCAAAAGGCAATGAAACCTTACGACTTAACAAGATTTCTAAATAACCCAAGAGAGATATTTTATCACCAAGTGTGCACACCTGTCAACGATGTTAAATTAACATGTAAAAAGTGTTTGAAGCTTCAATAAATTAAATAATTGTTTCTTTTTTTTAAAAAAAACGAACAGAGCTTTCAAAGCCCGCTTTCCCAATTAGATGGAATTATAAAGTGTTATCTTCTGGGGTTACTATTGATGAACATGGTGAGAAGTAGGACGGAAACTGGCTGAGATAAAAACAAAACAAAAGTGAACACTAACAAGATGCTCTGCTTTTAATGGCAATGCATTTTAATGATCATTAGTCCTTGCATTCAAGATTGAATCGGGACCGATTCATGATAAGAATCTAAAGACATTCAAATTAATAACACTACCTCCTACCATTCCTAATTAAACAATGTAACCTAAGCCATTTTATTATGCTGATGTTTAGGGAGCCTGTCAACATGTAACATTTCCTTACGGGCAGCTTGGATTCCACATAACCGTGTGAATAACGTTTCCTCTAATATTAATCATTTCAGTAAAATTAACCTTCATCTAAAAAAACTGTGAGTTTTCTTACTCCACATGCCTCTGTTTACCTCGGAGTAAAGAAGCACCCGGTTGTCAGCTGTTTTTCCGGGGGAGTAATAATTCCTTTAAAAAAATGGTCACTCGATCCACGATTGTGCGCAATTGCCTGCCGCGTTTCACCTGCAAATTGTGCAATAAATTCACTTTGCGGTATATTCCGTGAACCGCTATGAGACGTCTCGAAGACATGTACCAAATGCAAGGATTATTCTTATTCTTATCATTAATTTCCAAAATATATATGAAATACTGCTCTGCAATTCTCCCCTTTGCTCAGACTTTCTAACCCATTTCTGCAATCACGATTCCAATGAGTAAATTGAGGCAAAGTGTCCCTGTCCCTCTCTGCTACTGAACTCTCTGTAACTGGACTAAGACTAAACACTCGACAATGTTAGGTATCATTGACACAAACTGACCGCCCAGAACTGTCAGCTCTGTTACAAAATGCCGCACATCATCCCATTCAGAGCAATTTGCTTACTCAAACTCACAGGCTGACACTCTAAAGTAAATTCTCCAAAGTGAATTGAGGTGTCTCACTGCCGCGATAAGTTGCTATATCAAATGCAATGATATTTTCAAAGATTGAAATCAAATATTCCCAAATTAATGAATAGAAATTAGACAAAACTGTTACATGGAGCAATCACAGCAAAACATTAAGACAGATCCTTTTTCCTGTGTATAAATATTCAACAATAACAATTCTTCCATTGAGATAGCACCTTATCACGTCCTCGAGGCGTCGCAAACCGCTTTGCCAGATGTACTGTAAAGCGGTATAACATATGTACTTTGTGAATGAACTCACAACCAAGAGACGGGAAGATTCATAATAACTCCTGCACTTGTTATAGCACTTTTCACGTCTTCTAGATGTCTCAAAGCACTTCACAGAATATACTGTAAAGTGATTTGACTGTATATATGTGGGTGAAACGTGGCAGCCAATTGCGCACAGCAGTGTCCCCATAAACAAATATGGATTGAAATGACCAATTTGTTAGTGGTTTCTTTGAGGGATTATTATTAGACGTGTGGAGTAAGGAAACTTGTTTCACCCTGACCTGCCGGGAATTGCTGGGAATTGAACTCAGGTCTCTCGCTTGTAAGGACTCCAATTCATACTGCATCTTAAAGGGAATTTCCTTCAAATAGACAGACTGGATCCCATTCCCATGTCACCATATTTCTTTTAAGAGAACGATTGGCTGTGGATAGTGGCTACTTTGGGAAAAAAAACATTCCCTATTTGATATGACTTTACAATCAATTATTTAAGCTGTGAAAGATGGAGGCTGGGAAAGCCTGTGTACAGACAGTTATAAACACACAAAAGATTGTTTAATTGGCGGATCTTTTCCAAGGCAACCTCAGCAATGGAACTGATCTGCTTATCATTACGGTCACTGATAACCAAACTAAAACTTCCAAGATCCAATCCCATTGATGTCCACACCAATTACATTCCGTATGAATTCCAACTGATATAAAGCTACAGCTCAATTTGTCTACACCTTCTGTACATCTCTGGTTTCAGAAGTAACCACCAATATCCCCTAGGAATCGTCACGGCTGAGAATTCTTCCAGAAGCGATTGAATGATATGGGAAAAACTGTCCATTTACTGAACAGGGACAAACTGACATCACAAGTCTAAAGACTGTAGGTATGATAGCTTCAATAGAAGTTTGTGTTTGTGCTCTTGTTTCTACTTGAACCCCCCAGTCCTCCCCCACAACCCTCCCATCCCCCCATCCCATCCCCCCCACGACCCCAATGTATCCCGTTAGGCGGCAATGCGGATCCGCGTTTAATGAACTGGGTTCGTTTACAGATTAATCTCTTGGAGAAACGAACCTGACAATGGTACTTAGTAGCCACACCGAGGGACGCAGTTCAGGACCGGCAACAAACCGTGCCTTCGCAGGAAAAGAAATTGTGATGATTCAAAAATAAAGTGTCCCACAAGTGCATATAAAGGGGAAAACCCTAAATGACTAATTGCACTTTGAAATCTTTTAATGGCCACCCTGCGGAAGGCAAGTTTGTTTGCTGATAGAAGGTGCTGACTTTGTTGCAGTCACTAGAGTCCTGTAGTTTAGTGGTCAGAGCACGCGCCTCACAAGAGAGAGGACCTGGGTTCGATTCCCAGGCAGGGGAAAATATTGGCAAGTTTCCTTACTCCACACGCCTCGGTTTACCCAGCAGCAAGTAGGAATCTGGCAGTTAGTTGATTAAACGGTCGCTTTTCTGCGGGTAATAATCCCTCCCTAGATTGGTGCAATTGACTATTGCATTTCTCCCACAAAATATACAGTAAATTGACTTTATTGTACATTCTATGAATCACTTTGAGATGCCTTGAACAACAACAACAGCAAAATTGCATTTGTATAGCACCTTTCACGTCAGGAGGATGTCCCAAGGCACTCGGCAGTTATTGAAGACCTGATGGGGCGCTAAATCAAATGCAAAGATTATTGTAAACAAAACACAAAATACTGCAGATGCTGGGAATCTGAAACAAAAACAAAAACTCAGCAGGTCAAGCAGCATCCATGGTGAAAGGAAAAAGAGTCAACGTTTCGGACAGACGGAGGGATGTAGACACGAAATGTTGACTCTTTTTCCTTTCTCCATGACCTGCTGAGTTGAGTTTCCCCAGCAACCTTTGTTTTTGTGCAAAGATTATTATTATTGCTACACTGCTTCAATTAAGAAACGAAACGGCAATCAAATGGCTTTCTGAAATTCAAATTACTCTCCAATAATATCGATTTTCATCAGGGATAAATGCTCTTTCGGCATCCAATCGAATCAAATGTTTTCCATAATCTCTGTGCTAATATGCTTCAAATCCCTCATCTATCTCTTTAATCTGCTATCTGATGAGCAACTCCATCTGCCAACGAGGCTCGCCAGAAACTGGCAGGGTTGAAACCAAAAGAAAACCGCAGCCGTTTCCGTCAGAAGTCTGCAGTGATTCACTCCACATATCTGATGGTTTACGCTGCCGTAATTCCCAATTTACAGACGCACCACCCGTTCATTAATCTACCCTTCACCAGGCACAGTTAGTGGCAGGGGGCTGAGGCTGGATGAACCCAAGCAATTTTGCACCAGATGTTTCTTTTAAGGAAAATTTGCGAATTTCACCCGCAAAGCGCCTAAAATGACTTTTCCTGCATGTTTAGGCGGCTTAGCAAAAAGTGCATCTGGTATTAGGATAAATGGCTGGTGAGCTTGACCCAGATGGTTGCTAAGAACGTACAGAAAGCAACGCAAGGGATCGAACCCGTTACCAATGGGTTCTGTCACAGCTTCCCCGCTGCTTAATTAATACTTCATCAACAAGGTTTGCTCACCGCTTAGACAGAGAGACAGAGGTTGAGCCTGGTTAAGCCTTGCACACTGTACGATGGGGGCAGAAACCGGAGCAGATTATTGGAAGCTCCTTGCAATGTGGCAAAATTAGTTTGAATCGTAACATAAAACAACTACTTTTATCCATCGAAGTTAATGTCAAAATGAAAGTAAAACTATATTTTGGTGGAGGGGGAGGGAACAGCTTGTGAACGCAGTGAAGGAAAATAACAGTAAACCTTGCATTTGATATTGCTCCTTATCATATCTTCGAAATGTCTCAAAACGCTTCACAGGATGCACTCTAAAGTGCAGTGAGACTGTATGTTTGTGTGGGCGGTTTCAAGCAATAAGTCGACACACATTAAAATGTTTAGGAAACAAAACAACAAAGGTCTGAATAAAGTAGGTTAAATATGTGAATGGTAATTGCAAACTGGATGTTTTTCTTACCTATTGCTAAAGCAGACATCTAAATCAACCTCTTTAACTAGCGGGAAAGTTTAATCTTATTCGAGGGACGTGTGCGTGTACGTGTGCGTGAGAGAGAGCGAGAGAGAGAGTCAATAACAAAATTCTGTAAAAGAAGGATACAGTGCTGAACATTAAATAATAATACCAAACAGAGCTGAAAACAGAATGTAAAGTAATCACTGTTAAATTACTTGGAATGTTGCAACAATGAAGGCGCGACGAGTAAGTTATTTTTCAAATGAGCTTACATAGTGCTCTGTAAGAGAGTGACTTTAACGGTTACAGGAACACCACTATATCATAAACTCGCCTTTCACACAGGCTAACCCATCTGCTTTGAGTGCATTTAAATGCAGAACATTAGGAATGCTGAAGGCCTGATTTACTGTGCAAAAACCCATACTTTCACATTCATTGGAATGACTGACAACTAAGCTCATTATAGCTTTGTTTGCCAAGGCAATTTTGCTCCAGAGAATGAAGCAATTTGGATGGACTCGAGGGTATGAATGCATTACACACGTACACGACAATGACTGCAGGGGTAATAAAAATACTAATCCTTGCATTTAATATAGTGCCTTATCCCGTCTCCCAGACATCTCAAAGCGCTTCACAGATACACAATAAAGTGTAGCAACTGTACATTTTGTGAGCTAAATGCAGGCAGTCAACAGTCAATTGCACACAACAATGCTCCACCAACAGCCATGGATTGAACGACCAAATTATTTTTTATTATTTTTAGATAAAGGGATTATTACCCCGGTAAAGCAATCCGCCAATCGACTAACAGCCTATTCACTCCCGGAGGGTACCTTTACCCTCTGCATACGCAAAGACTGAAATTGCACAAACGTAAAGTACTATACGTCACAGCGTGAAGCGGGTGCAACACAAAACTCAAATTGTGATTACAGTTTACCTGGCAAATTACAGTGTCACACGATCACAAATCAGGATTCAGGGTTTGATTGTCATAAAATTCCAGTCTTAGAAACTCCTCTGAGAAAAAATCACGAGCGAATTTGCAGGGGCCAACCTTTTCTCGGAATCCTGATTACCTTACAATTCTCTCAAGTAGTACAGTTTAGGATTATATAAAATATTACAGCGACACACGGGAAAAATTGATAAGTACCATCGGATCCCCTGGAGTCTGAAGGTTTCGAGTGTTTTATTTGATTCCAAAAGATCAGCTCTAAAGAGTCAAAACTGTACCGTCTTCAAAAAGAAACGTAGTGATACTCGCAAGGTGAGTGAGGGCTGCTTAAACGGCAGCACAATGGAAAAGATTATCCAAAATGTTGGTGGATACACTAACAACGACAACAGCAAAATTACACCTGTACAGTGCCTTTCACGTCAGGAGGATGTCCCAAGGCGCTGGACAGACATTGCTTCAGAGCCAAGCTGGGGTCGGGATCGGGGAGGGATCGGGGAGCCTGCCTGCCTGCCTGCCTGGGTTAGGAGGTCGCAGAGGTAGGGTTGGGCGAGGCCGTGGAGGGCTTTGAAGGTGAGGACAAGGATCTTGAATTGAATCCTCTGGGTGATGGGATAGAGGGAAGGAACGAGCCCGTGTGGAACTCCGCCAACATGATCCCTGTGTCAGGTCAGCCAAAGGGAAAAACAAATTAGATGCATCAACACATTTATTTGTGATGAAAAGGGGTTACACCACACACACACACACACACACACACACACCACAAACACCATGCACACACACACGCGCGCGCACACACATATACACACACAAAAAAGGCACTGCATTGGTAGTGGAATTACACAGGAATACCCAAAGTACCAGGTTGAATGAGGAACCATTTGACGTATTATTCATTATTTAAGGCAACTTACACCCTGGTTTAATTCAGCTGAGTTGCAGCTAAAAATTTCCCATAGCCCTCTTGTAATTGCAAGATGTTCACTGTGCTCCTGGTATGCTATTGGAATCATTTAACTTGAATCTACACGTGTAGCGTTGTTTATAAAGATATATGTGCGAAGAGAGAAAGGGTTTGTGTGTCTGGGCAAAGGGGAGAATGGAATAGATGAGAAGTTCCCTTGCCAGAATGCACATTGCAAAGAAGTCAATCTTTGTGGAGTCCTGCAACTCAGTGCACACACCTCACATGTGAGAGAACTGGGTTCGATTCCGGACAGGTCAGGGCAAAACCTTCGCCAAGTTGCATTATTCCACACACCTGATAATAATCCCTCAAGAAATAAAAAATAATAATTTGGTTACTAAAACAACAACAACTTCGATTTATATAGCAGCCTCCACGCCGGACGGCGTCTCAGAGCGCTAGTAATCCATGGCTATTTGCGGTACACTGCTGCGGACAATTGGCTGCCGCATTTCACCCACAAATGTATGGCCAATTTACTTTACAGTTTATTCTGCAAAGTGCTTCGGCAAGTCTAGAAGACGTGAAAAGCGCGATATCAAATGCAAGGATCATTATTAATCTACTTTCGCTGCATTTCAGTAAACACACAACCACCACCAAATCAAATATAACCCATCAACCTTTTACGTTAACTCAAACCAGATGCGGTGGACAATTTGCATAACATACTTGAATGAAGTTGGCAGCGTTTTGAGATGTACGAAAAGCAAAGAAAATGTGCAATGCGGACAATGTGCGATGTCAGCTTGCTGTTCTGTGCCAGTTCTGTTTCGAGTTGCGTATTCTACAGCGGTTGAGGCACGGGCAAAATATTGTACGGCATTAAAGCAACTACAAAAAGCTTGCACTTGACACAGCGCCCTGCATGCAGGAAAGCAAGCGATGTTTAATGGATTTGCAGCAAATTATAGGGACGCTTCTCACATTTGCTGAAAATCCACTGAAGGAAGCTCACGCCTGAATCATAATTTTTTTGTTTGAAAACTTGCCCATCCCATCTCCCTCCCTCCCTCCCTCGCCCAAAGTCATATTCTGTAGCATATTGTGTAGGTGAAGAGAGCTGCTGCAGCTAAACACATTCAGGGCAGGATAAGTGTCTGATTCATTGGCTTCTAACTGCTCGGAACAGGATTCAAAACAATAGGATAAAAGACAATGTCAAATGATGGCTCGCTCCATCCTAAATGGAACGAGGTGACTTTGCAGAGTTTAATCAAGTTGTACCCATGTGCCCAAGGACACAGCACAAACAATAGTGTTGCAGTAACTGACACAATGACACCGGCTCCCAGAGACTGCAACAGACTTTGGAAATGTCACATCTTTTCTATATACTGTATATAATAAAGGTATACATATGTGCAGTCCCGATTAGCCAAGTCAATCGATGGGATTGCAAACTGCCTTTAATTGTGTAATTAACCAATGGAAATAGCACCGTGGGTGATTAATTGTACAAGTCATGTGGATTTCCACACGGTTAATTCAACCGGCAATTTTGCATCTGGGTGGCTAAACTACCCAGATTTTACGGATCTAAAATTCTACGTGAATTTAATCTGAAGATCTAAAATTTCAGATTGTGCAAGATTTCAGCACATTTGTCAATTTAGCCTTAATTTTGAAGATGTTTATTTCCCCGCCATTTGTGTTTAATTAAACAATGCTAGCAAACTTGGCTCTCAATTTAAGGTGAATGGAAGAATTTGCCATAAATTTGCATCTTGTGAAATCTGAAAGCAGATAAAACCGGGTCACATTAAATGTCTTGGGATATTTGAGATTGATGTTGTGCACGGAACTTGGAAGAAGTTATTATTACTAGATATATATAAATATTATCACTGATCATATAATATATATATATTAGTAATTTACCACAGTGGTAAAATACTTACCATGAATAACACATTGTTAAAACCTTTATGTTCTTTTTAGAGCTCACTCCAATCCCACCACCCCCCGAATGATGATTACATTGTAATAACAGATATCAGTTATCCTCATTGACTCACCAATACTTGGGTAGCCTTGTGTGGATGGATCTCCTCCAGGATTCAGTGAAATCCAAAATGTTTCGTGACTGATGTTCATCTTTTTGGGTGAATCACAGGGGTCAATGTAGACCAAAGCTCCTCCAAAACCAGCTTCCAACAGTAAAGACAACTGCAAAGATAATAGTGAACATAATCTGATTATATGGCGACACAAAGAGGCTCTTTAATTTTCTTAGTCAAGCGAAACAGTTGAAGTGTTGATTATGGCGCTGAATGTTATGCATGAAACTCTGCCTCTGATCACTTGCTGTCAATTTAATCACAAGTGCCGCCAATTTCGGTCATTACCATTACATTATGTGAAGGAAATGGTGACCGAGCAATCAGAACACACACAAACGTATTCGAAATCAACTACCGTACGCCCAGCAACCTGAGATCTCCTTAGAAACCCCAATGATCATTGAATATCTCTCTAATTACCTTTTGTAAATCCAGATGCACTCTTCAATTACACACATTTTGTTAAAAGGTGACCACAAGTATTGCTTGCAAGCGCGTAGCGTTTGCTGAATGTATCACGTCTTTTAACTACGAGAAACACAAACTCTGGAATCATTACAAATTGCAAACGCACAGTCTTAAAACTTTGCAAGCTTCGAAATACCGCCAGTTGGTTTATTCATGGCAGTGGCACTCCAATAAGGTGACCTAATATTTTCATAGACTACCTTTGGGCAAGAGGGGAGTATTGATGCAAAGTTTCTTAAATAGATGAGGTACGAGTCCATGACAGATATTACACGGTGTATGAAAGAAGCAAACTAAATGGGCTAAAAGGTCTTTCTTTCTCGTTGTACAGTTTGATATGTTCCAGAACAGCAGTGAGCGACGGCAGGGCTAATCCTCCCACCACGACAATTACACAGCTATTTTTTTTTGCTAAGATATGCAGCGTGAAGATTGATTTGTGCAAAGGATCTAGGAAAAAAAATCAAGCTGGAAACTTGTCATGATTTACGGCAGAAGCCCTCATCGCTTGCACTACTGCCATCAATTCGTGACTGGGATCAATTCAATATTCCAAGCATTATTGCCATAAACTATTTTTCTTTTAAGTCTCAAGGAGTATTTTGCTTGCCTTATTACACACTGCAAATGCTGCCAGTCATCAAAAGGTGGCATTTTTATGATGATATTTCCCCTCCTCTCCTCCCTTCCCCACCCCACCCCACCCCAGCCACACACACCACCCAAAGACACTCCATCACAACATATATAATCTTTCTTGATTGGTAGTTAATTCTAAAACCCTAGGTTTTTCACAAAATTAATGAGCCCTTACGATTCAAAAAAGCAATGAAATTCTTCAAAACTGACAGTGAGTGATGCATGATGTGACTACGACATATTACATGGAATGTTTAAGATCCTCATATTATTGATTTGCACCAGTGTATCTGCTATAATAATACTGTCTGACCTGATAAAAAAAAATCTCCTAAAATGATGGTGGCAGACTTGAAAACCTCACTGACTAGATTACACACTGCATCTTTTTCATATACAGTTTCACATTTTTTGATACCAAAACCACAACTTGCAAAAAAAAAACATAACTCTTTGAATTGTAATCCTCGGTTCTGTACATGCAGGAATTGAAATTTTTCTCTGAGTCAGTCGTTCTCATGTTCTTTTGTTCAGCTGTCATGTTTGGGGGAGAAGATTATCTTATAATAATAACATTAATATTAATAATAAACCGTGCAGTTGATATAGCGCCTGATCTTGTTGGAAGGATGTCTCAAAGCTCTTCACGGAATACATTGTAAAGTGGATTGTACTGTATATTTGGGGCCACGGCTATGTCCTACAAACAATTTTCCAAGGATTAGAAGAAAGTGTTAATAAAAGGAAAATCTGCAGAGGGGATATTGTTTAATTGTAAACAATTTGATGTCTACAGATCCTTGCCTCGGTTGCCCATAAATCAGTTGAAAGGCTTTCCAGTAAATCCTGTGAAGTGGTTTGATCAACCTCTCAATGTGAAAAGAGCTATATCAAATCAAGAATTATTGTTATCATTATTATTATAAGAGAAAAACCTTCAAAAAATCATACCTCAGCAGGTGCATTCCAATATCTACCATTTTTTCCCTTCAAAAAACTCGAAATAAGCCCAACTCAATATTGATACTTGCAAATGGTTTGTCTCTTCAATAACAGAAAGCCACTTGAACCTGGCATTTACCTTGGCTTGTGTTTTTTTTTGTTGAAACATAGTCATTATTGCCAGGTGCAAATTAAATTCCTGGCTGCTTCCAAGATGTCTATTCCTGAGTGAGCTCACAGCCGGCTAATAAGCCTTGGAAAACAAATAATTCCAATTCTGCCATTTATAAATAATGCAGCTGTTCTTTTCAAGACCCTTCCATTGAGTGGCTCTGCTCTTAATTATCCCCAGTTCCTGGAATGTGTCAGCGGTACATGCATAAGCAAAACCCAAAAGCAAAACAGACTGGGGCAAATTATTTGGAATGATTTAGCACCAAAAT
This sequence comes from Hydrolagus colliei, assembly GCA_035084275.1. NCBI lineage: Eukaryota > Metazoa > Chordata > Chondrichthyes > Chimaeriformes > Chimaeridae > Hydrolagus > Hydrolagus colliei. The sequence goes on along the minus strand of CM068751.1, from coordinate 11,120,251 downwards.
ATTGACCAAGATGTATAAATGGGTTTGTGGTTTCAGATGTTAAGCATCAAAAAGCATCCATCACCTCTGATAGTTTGGCTGCTGTGGTGTTTTCCCCTCCACACAAAACGTTACAGTTGCTGGTGAATTTCGTCCCCGAGTCTTAGTGGCTGTAGCTATTAATGAGTGGCTTCATCTATGCTGAGAAGCATATGGTACATCATTCCATATGCTGACTGTTCTAAACCTCAGAAAAATAAAGCCTGCTTGTAAACACCACAGAATCGCTTCAATGTGGTAAATATGCACAACATTTACACCTATTGAACACTAGAGATGAAGTGATGTGATGAAGAATTCACTCCTGAAAAGTATAATAACAGATATTGAGCGCTGGTTACATTTTTAATGTTGTTAATAATAATATTCCTTACATTTCATGCAGCACGTTATCACATCATCACCACTGGCTTCATTGGCAATGCAACTAAATTTCAGTGCAATAAGCAGTTGCCAGTTGACTTCCTCTAAAGTTTGGAGCCGAGGTCTATCAGTTGGGGCAGAGCAGAAAGAGCTTTATTCTGAATTTGCCTGATTGTCGATGGGAGGTAACCTTGGTCGCTTAAAGTGAAAACTAATGATTTTTTTTGGTTAGTACACATCCTTACCTTAATGAGTACAACAAGTCAATCAAAAATAATAAAACAAGCCGGTGTGTACTTTTATGCAAAAATCATTGCCGCTGAACGTCAGTAAATATCCATCTACATGTTTCAACGGTTGGAGATAAGGGGAGTTCTACTGGATACCAGAAAATAGCTATGCTTCTCTCAGTTTATCTCGGGGGAACGTGACCAAATCGACTGTCTGAGATGTTTCACCCTGGCTATTGATCATCCTCCCCATTTACAATCTCACCCAAGAGAGACTGGAATGTATGAATTTCCTAACCAGTCGTCAAACGCCTAAAAATAGCCAGGTCATTCAATAACAAAAATTGTCAGCAAAACTGAATAAGTAAATGTGAACTGTCACCAAGATTAACACAAACTCATCGGGATCCAGTATTGGATGTTGGCCTTGTTTCTATCGAGACAGAAATGAGTTTTACTGAACTCTTCATCTGCTGCCCTTTCATTATTTTGCAAAGGGGGAAAAAATATACCGGAACATTAAATGTACTGAATATGTCACATTGGACAGAACAAAATCCCCCCCCTCCACCAAAAAATAAACCCTGAGGTTAATCAAACATGATTCTCATTGTAACAAAGACAACTGTGAGCGTTTCTGATGGAGGTGGGACCTTTCACACTCTGACAATAAAAGGCGATGTTACTTTTTCTTCTCCTCAGCTAAGAGAATGCAAGTGACTGAAGCTGCTGAAATACACAGGTAAATTATTATTATAATTATATTATTATTATTAAGCGCACAAGTCAACTGAGCTAATCACCTATCATGAGTACATCCTTTTTACTCACATTTCGGATAATTCACAGTAATTATTTTGAAGGAAGGAGTTTAACTTTCGGATTTTAACAGCCAAATACAAGTCTCCGCGAAAAATAAACCGGAAGGTTAATCGAACAAGTTGCACATTGCAACAAAGACAACTTAAAAAATTATATATAAGGAACCAATAAGGGGGGTCGGAGGGGCGAGGGCGGGTGGGTGGGCGGGCGGATAATGAGGGTAACGGCTGTCTCGGGGGAGACTTCTGATGAGCTGAGGCAAACTGTAAAGATGCTGTAATTTTAAAAGAAATATTGCACCGAGCAGAGCCAGCTAAATATATACGCATTAACTTTATGGTGGTATATTGGTGTTCCAGGGAAGATTAATATAGAGATACCACAATTGAAATGTCAATACAGAGCTTGTCAAGGCAACGATATCCATTAATAGAGAAACGCATCAAAATGATTCAAGTCATTGTTAAAACATTTAACAGTAGCATGTCAACAATATTTATCGCCGTATAAGACAGAGATGCTGCACTAACTGTATGGATTGGACACTTTACAAACATCACAATATTTCATACTGCATCATCCTGCCAATGAGGAATTAATATTCCTGAACTAAAGCTCGTGGTGTGAGAGCATTTTGCTGTAAACACTGCTTTAGCGAGGAGAGAAAACAAGGCATCATTTTTCACGCACTAAAAGTATTTAATTAAAAAAAACTCCAGTAATGCCTGTTCTTTTTTGCCTTTGCTAATTTAAGTGGCCATTTGCCTTATTATCTACAAATATAGTTTGCATTTCAGACCAGAGAACACGGTGAAAGGGAATGAAATGATAGGAGATGTGAAGAATACAGTTAGATTGCCTGACCTCATACAATAATTCAGTTAGATAGCCTTACCTTATATAATAACGGTGCCTGTCCAAGTTTAACTAGTGCAATTTTTTGGGTAACGTTGGTACGAAGTTTGAGAAGGTCATCAACTGTTCCATACTGTACATCTACTAGATCTGCCTGAAAGAACACACAACATTTTGATAAAATACTGATAATAATCCTTACATTTGATACAGCGTCTTGTCATGTCTTCTAGACGTCTCAAAGCACTTCACAGAATAGACTGCAAAGTGAATTGACTTTGTGGCCGAAACATGGCAGCCAATTGCACACAGCAGTGTCCCCCAAAATAGTCGTGGATTGAGTGACCACATTAGCATTTTTTTAAAAATTGGGGGAAGGAATTATTACCCCCTGGGAAAGCGATCCACCAATCGACTAACTATTGGGTTCCTATTTACTGCTTGGTAATCAGAGGCGTGTGGAGTAAGGAAACTTGCCTAACGTTTCATTCTGCCCGGGTGTTTGTGGTGACGCGAGTGCTCTAACTACTGAGCTACAGGACTCTACCTGTCCAACAATAAAAAGATAGATAACACAATTAAGTTCTGAATGCACCATGATGTTAATCAAACATTGGAAAATGCCGTGCAGAAGAAAGTGAAAAGACATTATTTTGGAAAGGAAATGAGGCTTATTATCATGAATTATTTTTAATGTTCCAGTGAGAACTGTTAATGATCAAGCGGATTTCACACAGGGCAAAACTTTTAAATGCATCATGCAAACAACTAACCAGATGCAGATAAATAAATTATATTGCTCAAACATTCACTGGAATAATATTCTTGCTGTAACACCTTATCTCGTTGTTAAGACGTCTTAAAGGGACAAGCTATATCCCTCTGCCTCGTCCCTTCCCTTCCCTCCTTCAAGACCATACTTTTGATCACCCTCTTTGCCCCCTTTCCCTCCATCCTCCCTGAACCCGGCCCCCAGCTAGGGTCCAAAACACTGCACCTTAGGACGTCCTCCTGACATGAAAGGCGCAAGACGAATGTAATGTTGTGGTTGTTGTAAAGTGAATTGACTGGATATTTTGTGGGTGAAACACTGCAGCCAATTTCAGACAGCAATGTCCCACAAACTGTTGTGGATTGAGTGACCAAAATATGATTGGGGGGGGGTGTGGGGAGGTTTATTGATATTGTTATTTTCTTGCTTCTCAGCACACCGAGCACACAGATTGCACTTGATTTTATTAATAATATCCACTTCTGGAAAAGCTGAGTAGTGCTTATCCTACAATTGTTTCTAAATTCTACAGTAATTTACGAGCTCTTGATTTCTATAATTGCATTCACAACAAATGTTCAGCAAATGTCCCTGTGTGAGTCAATACACCAGAGATGTGTTTTACCACATTGACATTAGACTAACAGGGTCACATTCTACCAGATCTGATGCAATTCCACATTTCTACCTACTGTATATAATCTAATTTATCTATTGGCATTACTCTGCATGGGTTTGAAGAGCATTTCTCATCACTTTCAACCAACACTAACCCCCACAAATGCCTTTTACTTTAATTTAATCAAGGATAACAGTTACAAAAGTAGAATTAAAAAAGAGATGTTTTTCAATGTAAGAGGGAAAACCTCCAGATTATCACTATGAATGGTAAGTGGAACATTAATCCGATATTTCATTTATTTTTATTATTTCGTCCACAGCTTTCAAAGTGGAGCTTTTCGACATAATCCATTGCTTAACAGTAGCCATTAAGTCCTGACAGAAGATCTTAAGCTTCTTTTATCAGTGCATGATGTATAATGCTGGTACCATAGACCGGAACGCAAAGGAAATGAAATATATTAATATTTAGGCAGAGATTTTAAAAAATAATAATCCAAGCAATTATTCATGGCTGATTTTAGCTCTTGACTATGCAAGCGTGTTTTGTTTAAGGGCTGTTGTTTTGTTAGACACTGATTGAAAAGAAAATACAAATGTGATACGCGGATCATGTTGAATTTAGTCAGCAATGCGAAACCACAAACTGGGTTGAAAAGAAAAAGGCTGCTAATTATGTCCGAAACTGTAAATGTCGATCTTGAAATTTATTGCTTCTTCTCAGCTGTAGTGATAAGAAAAACAGCATCAGGAATTAGCCGCTGGAGGAGAGAGCTGTGTAATTACTATAATAACGGCAGAATTGTCAACAATAACTTCAATTTATATAGCGCCCTCCATGTCGGACGGCGTCTCAGAGCGCTTCACAATAGTGGATCCCGGGACCGAGCCAGGGGCAGGGATAGAAAGGTGACCAAAGGCGCAGTCGAAGAGAAAGGTCTTTAGCTGTGACCTGAAACTGGGAAGAGAGGGGGCGAGGCGAAGGGAGTGAGGAAGGGAGTTCCAGAGCCTCGGGGCGTAGTGGCTGAAGGCACGGTGGCCGAGGATAGGGCGGAGGATTCGGGGGGACATGGAGGAGGCCAGACCTAGTGGAGCGAAAGCAGCGGGTGCTGGTTTGGGGAGAGAGGAGATCAGAGAGATAGGGGGGTGCAGAGGAGTAGAGGGACTTGAAAACAAGGGTGAGGATCTTGAAGTCGATCCTCTCAGGGATATGGAGCCAGTGAGATCTGGCAAGGACTGGGGGAATGGGGAGCGAAGCTTGGTGCAGGTGAGTATGTGTGCAGCAGACTAAAGCCACATGTGGGGAAATGTTTCCCCAGCACACGACACCAGCACCTGAACGCTGAAGCCCTTTGTGAAAAGATGTGAAATACTTGGCCTGGATTAGGCTGTGTTTTTTTTTAACAAAGTTGCCAAAACGCACATCAATTTGGCTGCCGCCCGTCGAGCCTCCGCGCGTCGTGACACTCGTTGAACAAATGTCATTTGTTTTGTCGTTGTCAGAGAATCGGGCCATCAAACATCAAGTGGTGAAATCATGGGTCCCATCACAACAACAACAACAAACCATAACAACAACAACTTGCATTTATATAATAATCCTTGCATTTGATATTGTACTTTTCACATATTGTAGATGTCTCAAAGCGCTTCATAGAATATACTATATATTTGTGGGTGAAACGTGGCAGCCAATTGTGCATAGCAGTGTCCCCACAAACAGTGGATTGAAATGACCAATTTATTATTTTTGAAGGATTATTATTACTAGGCGTGTGGAGTAAGAAAACTTGCCCAAGGTTTTGCCCAGCCTGGGACTGAACCTAGGTCTCTCACTTGTAAGGTTCTAATACCGTGATGCGAACTATCTCAAGATCTTGAGATAAAGAGCACGAAAGGAGCAAACAAAAACCATCCCTGAACTAAAATGGCAAATTAATGCAGCATTCAGTGACATGCAAAGGCCAACTTGACAGGGATTTCCTCCAGACAAAAAAAGAGTAAAAAAAAACACGTCTCGACTTCAAACCGCATCTTTCAAGATTGTTTGTGAAAGAAATTGCTGCCTAGCAACACTCACAGTCTCACTGTATTATAACAACACTCACAGTCTGACTACATTATACAACATTCACAGTCTGACTACACTTTAGCAATACAGGGTTAGAGCACACAAGCTCTTGCCTCAAAAGTGTTCTTCATCTCACTATGCCCCACTTCCCCTTCCCCCCCATCTCTGGCTCAAGACCAGATGGTGTGTGAGTGAGTGAGTGAGTTCCCTACACAGACCTCACTGCTGCTCTTGAACAAACCACCAGGAGATGTACAAGAGCAACAACTCAAGCTGACTTTCATCCCTTCCTTCCACAGCGTCATCATCCCCTCCCACCACCCAGCTACCCACACTCCCATTACCCCCCCATCCACCTCTTAGAAAACATCCCCTCTGCTCTGGCATGACCTAAATCAAACGTTCTAAAGCGTGCTGCGAAAATCGATGCAAGCACATCAAAAATAATCTACCTATATTCTATCTGAATTAAAATCTACACCTGAAACATCCAAATATAGCACTGCCAAAAATAATCCATCTACCACATCTCAACTGCAATCATTTATTCCTCAGCCTCCTCTCTCTCTCTCTTTCTCTCTCGATACAGCTCCCCCCCCCCCCCCCCCCCCCCCCACCCACCACCCCCCCATAAACACAACTACTCCCATCTTTTTATTCTTAAAATCAAGCGTGAGAGGTTAATCCATGACCTGATGCATGTCGACAGCCAACAAACTCTGAACACTTGTTTTTCTAAGCTGATTTGCTGATCAGCTCTGTGCTCCCACATCACCCAACATAGAAAACATACAGTAAAACTGGTGTTTCGTTAACACAGCCGTCCACCACTGACAATTCTGGATAAACTCTGGGTTACGCACTTGGTATTCTGACCCGAATGCGGCTGGAAAACCTCAGGTGATGTCAGCCTTCAGTACGTCTGAAAATGAACTGACCTACACAAAATGTCTTCATTAGTTACACTCACTCCCAAGTCACATTCAAACAAAACAAAACAAAACCTCTCTCTCTCTCTCTCTCTCTAACACTGAGAGGATGAGAAAAAGAAAAGAAACAAGAGGGTCATTCCACGTGGCAATTATTCCCAACAACAACGGCTTGCATTTATACAGAGAACTTCACACCAGGTAGAGTCCCATGGCATTGACAGTGGCGGAGACTGAGGCTGACCCCAAGCCAGGGCAAGAGCAAGGGTGGGCAAGGTGACCGTAAAAAGGAAGATCTTTAGGAGGGATCTGAAGGTGGAGAGGGAAGGGGGCAAGGCGGAGGGAGTGAAGGAGACAGTTACAGAGTTTCGGTGGTGGTGTCGGGGGTGGGGGGGATTAGTGGTTGAAGGCGCGGACACCAATAGTGGAGAGGAAGGGATAAGGGGGACAAACAAGAAGCCGGAGCTGGCTGGGTGATAAACGTTATTAGCAGGAAGGCTGATAACCGTTTCCACACCAACTCCGCACCTAATGCACAAGAGAGAGAGTGGAGAGTAGGAGTAACTTGTGGAGTAACAGCTAAGGTTAGATGGTGCCATAGGCTCAGGTCAGTTGATAGCACTGCACCTCTGAGTCACAAGGTGATGGATTCAGGTCCTGGATTAGTGAGTACCGATCTGCTGACACATTAGGAAAGCCGGCTGTCACCCTTTGGAGAAGATAGAAAGACTGAGGTCCAAATCAGTCCAAATCAATCCCACTCCCTGCTCTCTCTCTCTCTCTCTCTCTCCCCTATAGCCCTGCAAACCCATCCTCCCAAAATAACTAATTGCTTCTCTCTTAAAAGTTGTAATCGAATCAGCCTCCACCACGCTTTCAGGCAATGGAATCCAGATCCCCAAAAGATTCCCCCTCACCTCCCCTCTGTTTCTATTAACAGCTATTTTAAATGGCTGTCCTCGATTTACCAACCCACTCACCAGCAGAAATAGTTTCTCCTGGTTCAACACTATCGAATCTCTTCATAATTTTGAAAAACTTTTATTAAGTCTAAATCAATGTGTTTGTGTATATCTATATTTACACACACATACAGCCAAGTAACAGCCCCCAAAGTGATGAAGAAATGGATGCACAAACGGCCACCTACACACACACTGAGTCTCTGAGGATTGAGACTGGGAGAGATATGAAAGCGAGTTAGTATGTTCACTGACAATGTGAACACTGACTATGGAGATGGCGGATTGAAGCAGTACGAATGCTCCTGACCTTAAATAAAGAGGTAACAGTGGACGCCACCGATTTGAAGTGATAACGCTTGAAAAATCTGAAGAGGTTAGGCACTGCTATCCCACTCTGAGAATCCAGGGTTCAAGCGTGAAAAATTATTTGCGCAATCTGCCATCAGACTCGCTGAACAGTACAAGCAGTTTTACAGGAGTAACTATTACACATTCTGAGACAGGGTAAAAGCACAGATATCCAATTGTATCACAGGCACGCCATTCAAACTCTGACAGTGAGCAATTTTTGCACAAAGGCTTGGGGTAAAAAGAACTAAAATGGGGGATGTGATATCATGGAGTCCTGTAGCTCAGTGGTTAGACCACTCGTCCTACAGGCGTGAGACCTGTGTTTGAATCCAGGCAGGTCAGGGCGAAACCTTGGGAAAGTTTCCTTACTCCACACGCCTAATAATAATCCCTCCCAAAAAAACACAATAATAAATTGGTCATTTCAATCCACGACTGTTTGTGGGGACACTGCTGTGCGCAATTGGCTGTTGTGTTTCGCCCACAAATATACAGTCAATTCACTTTACAGTGTATTCTGTGAAGCGCTTTGAGAAGTCTAGAAGATGTGAAAAGCGCTACATCAAATGCAAGGATTATAATTATTATTATCTTAATTGCCTCCCAGAGTCAACATTCCTCACCAAAAAATATTATTTCAATCTTTCACGCCTCCCGAATGTGAAAAGCGCAATACAAATGTAATTTTGTCATTTTTGTTGTTGCTGTAGTTACCCCCATGACCTCTAGCAATGCGCTCAAGCAGAGACTTGTTTATCCAACTCTTTCCTAAAATTTTATATCGATAAAATAAAACCATATTGACCGTATAAAACCATAAAACATGCTAAGAATTGAATCAAGGCAATAATTATTTTCTTTAAAGATGCTTAACAACAATAATCATATCCTATTTTCTATCTGATCAAATATGTGTCGATCATTCTGCGTTTTCTTTTTCCAGGCGCTGTACAAATGTAATTTTGTTGTCGTTCCAAGCACTGAGTCTTTTGAAAGTACCGCATTTCCTGTTATGCGTAATTTTTTTTAAATGGGCAAGTAATTAACAGCAGATACAAATTTAATAACCCTATTAAGTGCCCTTCCAAACATGCAAACAGTCGAAGCCATCAGATCAACTTGGTATTTACTCAGGCTATGTAATAAATAGAAAATGACACCAATGTGAGTTTTGAGAGGATAAATTTAATACAATTCCCCTTGACAATTGAGTTTGTTGACTAGAAAAGACTTTATGACCACAAGATCTCCTATCTCAGCTTTTATAGTCAATATTTTAATGGAATAGTCGGGGAATGAGATTATAATTGATTTGTAGAAAGGATCAAGAACACATAAAGGATACATCTATGATTAATTCAGTGACCAAAATAAGTTTAACATCCATTATTCTGGAAATGTTCAATTTCTCCTTCCATGGGTTCGGTTTTACAGTAAAATAAGAGCATGAGAGTAAATTGGCTTTCTTGGGTACCATTATTTAGAGGAAATTGGATTGTTCCCACTTGAATAATATAAAAATCTTTCAGTGTTGGAAAGAAATCGGCAATCCACACTCCAATCATGACGTGCTTATTCTGAGAGATAAAGTTAATGCTCCCACTCCAAACCGGGAAGAATCCTTTTAAACTTTCGGAGGAACATGAGATGCAAAAAGCAAAACTTTTAAGAAAGCTGGATAAAGTGGGAGCGGCCACAAAATCACCACACACAAGGGAGGAACATCTGATCTGGGATATGACTTAAAATTGCTAGCACATGACCAAAATATAATAATAAGAATCCTTGCATTTGATATGGTGCTTTTGATGTCTTCTAGATTTCTCAAAGTGCTTCACAGAATATAGTGTAAAGTGAATTGACTGTATATTTGTGGGCAAAACACGACAGCCAATTGCACACAGCAGCGTCCCCACAAACAGCCGTGGATTGAAAATGACCAATTTATTATTGCTTTTTGGGGGTTAGGATTAATGTTAGGAGTGTGGAGTAAGGAAACTTGCCCAAGGTTTCGCCCTGACCTGACTGGATTCGAAACACAGGTCTCACGCTTGTAAGGCAAGTGCTCTAACCATTGAGCGACAGGAGCTCCAAAATATCATCAGTGAACAAAGAAAAGGAGAACTGGAACAAAGACCTCTGAAATGGGAACAAAAAAAAACTTGATCTGAACTAAAGGGACTTTGCCTGATTTATAAGAGGGTTAAGTTAACATACATCATACCAACAGGAAACATCCAAGTTCACGACTGGTGAACAATGGGAACCTAACAAACACAAAAGAACCGAGGGGTTGAAATAGACTCTTTAAATAATTGCTCGGAAATAATTGGGAGAAGGATCACTGGCTGAACTGCGGAACGACGAGCAGTGAACTTATTAAGATTGTTCACAGTTCAATTCAATTATTCAAGGACAGAATCTATGAGCTCCACATACTAACCATCTCTGTTATGTCACCTCCATTGTGTGTTAATAGACCTGCTGGTTATCAACACCTGCAGATTACAACGGCTAAACAGTAACAATCCTTACATTTGAGATAGCCCCCATCTCCCCCCCCCCCATTCACATTTAGGAGGGTGTCTCAAAGAGCTTCACAGGACAAACTGCAAAGTGTAGCGACTGTGTATTTTGTAGACGAACTCGGCGGTCAATTTGTGCACGGCATTGCCCCGAAAAAAACGTTGAGCGTAGAATACTGGTAACTCTAAAATGTTCAGAGTTTCGAACGTCACCTTTCCAAACATAAATCAAAATGTTGTCAAGGGATAACCATTAATCCAAAAGCAATAAGTTAATAATAATAATAATAATAATAATAATCGTACTGTATTATCGATGTCTCAAAGCGCTTCACAGAATATACTGCAAAGTGAATTGATTGTATATTTGAATATTGTATATTTGAATATAAATTGGAGTAATTTAGAGTTCTGCAAAGACTGCTAAATAAATAAAATAAATAAACTGACCACTGTTGGCTACAACTTCACTACAATACAAGAAAAACCATGTTCACTTGTCAACACTTTCTATTTTTATTTAATTATTTTCCAAGATTTTATTGTAGCTCCAAATCCAAATCCAGTTCACTTTGGACTCACAGAGACTTTTTTTTCTCTGGCTCATGAGAATGGTCGATAAAACCCAATTTGGCCACTGTATCAACAATGAGAATAACATAATCAACAACAACTTACATCTGCATTGCGTCTTTCACGTCGGGAGGACATCCCAAGGCCCTGGACAGTCACGGGTTTGGACCCTAGCTGGGGAGTGGTTGCGATCAGGGAAGTGTGGAAGGCAGCGGGGAGGGAGGGTAGGGGATAGGATGGTGTCCGAAAGCACGGTCGGAACAGGAGGGTCCTGAGACGTGCCTTGAAGGAGGCAAAGGAGGGAACGAGGTGAAGCGACTGTGGAATAGAGACCTGACAATATCAGCAAGATTAACAAGGAATGTCCTTGCCTAGAGAGTTGTACCTGAATTGCATGATTAAAAACAAACGCTCTGTACATTGCAACGTCAGGATTTTGTGCTTTGCTGCTGCCCTGTCTTCCTTCCCCTCCCCTCCCCCACAAAACCCGTACCCCCCTCCACCCCACACCCTCCGCAAAGCCCCTCCCCGCCTTACCACAAAATGCTGAGTTTCTTGTATAGCCTCTGCGTTTATGAAGCGTCACAAATACGGGGCATGATTTGATTGGAAAAGGACGCTGACCTACATATTCCTGAATTGGGGATAAATGTCACCTTTCTTTGCACAAGGAATTACAACTAAGCCCCAATGTATACCATTTATCTTGCTGGCACTAAGTAGATTTAGGAATTATGAATACTATTTAGACTGTTACCAGGGACCGCAAATTGGATATCTTACAAAGATCGACTATATGATAGATGTACATGACTGGACTGCGAAACAGCTTGGCTGCCGCGCAGAAAGAATAACCTTGTCAAAATATTTTGGAGCAATTCCGATCCTGTCCCGGCCAATGAAATAGCCGAAAACGACAGGGAGAATTGGTTTCAAACACTCCTCATTACCTCCAGAGATCCGTTGGCAGAATAAGCTGCGTAGGAACCCAGAAGGTCACGCTCTCGCTTCTCACCACGTGGGGCTGATGATCGAGGGCTGCATTGTTGTCCGTTGGGATGAAAGCACTGGCTGCTGTTTGTCAGAGTGATTCTGTTTGGCTTGGCGTCAGGCAAGCTCAGGAGGACTGTGTAATTTACTAAGCGGGTTTCCATTAGTCCAGACGCAGCCCACTGCTTCATGATGTGAGCGGCGGAGCTCTCTTCGCCTGACTCGAGTGACTCGGCAGCAAATTGTGCAAAATTCCTAAACAAGAAAATGGAATAATTCATTAATCATGCCTCATCATGTCTTCGAGACGCCTCAAAGTGCTTCACAGAATATACTAATATTCTGTAAAGTTAATGGATTACGTATTTTATAGGCGAAACGCGGCAGACAATTGAGCACAGCAGTGTCCACGACAAATAGTTGTGGATTGAGTAGCAAAATTAGCTTTTTTATTAAGGATTAACACCCAGGAAAAGAGATCTGCCAATTGACTAACAATATACTAATTACACTTGTATCATCCGGCCATCCTCATACAACAACGTCTAGAGACGGAAGAACAGACTGATTAATAATCAAGAAAACCATTTTAGTATAAATCTCTCTGAACTTAAATTGGATTTTTTTTTACTGCCTCGTTTCGCCCACAAAATACAGTCAATTCACTTGACTTTTACTGATGTAGTTTTTCCAGAGATTGTTTTGAAATGATTCCTCTACTGTGAATGCCAAAATAATTTATCGCACAATTAGTCCTATGTTGTTTATTTCTCTCCAGTCCTGACAAATAAAATGAATGTTTTTTCACAACTGACTACATAATGAACACAGGCGATGCTCCTCATCTTCAGCAGGGTTCTTAATATCTGCTTTCCCTCCCAATCGAAACTTCCAAAGGATTAAACAAAACATTATTTCGTTACAGAGGCTCCAAGACACTAAACCTTTTAATGATTTAGAAATGAATCTGAAAAGATACTTCAAAGAGGATTGTTTTTACGGTGCCAACGATTACCTTTGGAACAAAGAGTGAACCAAAAAATAATTTGCTGAACATCTCATCTTGCCTTTAATTTGAAGCACTACAGTGTGAAGCCAGACGTACTTAAAGGCCTCAGCTCACCAAGGTACTCAAGACAGAGCATTCGCCAAGGATTCCATCTGTGACAACAGCACATGGGACAACACTTGAAAATTGCAAGATTCATAAATGATGCAAAATAGATTTGTCGGTGATTTGGATTCAAGTGCAAGTTTTCAGTCAGGGCCCAAAACAGCCTGGCAAACAACGATTGTAATATTAACCGGTGCATTTGATATTATAATGCCTATCACATCATCAAGACATCTCAAAGCGCTTCCCAGGAAACACTGTAAAGTTAATTGACTGTATATCTTGTGGGTGAAATGTGCTGTGGCTGCATTCTATTTTCACCAAAAGAAAGTTAGTAACTAAAAGTGCTTTAAAATGCTCTTGGAACAACTGACCGACATTCAGAGCTTTATTTTCAAACACCAATTATGACTGAAAATGTGAGGCCACACCGAAACTAAAACCGATTCAATATTAACTTGGTGTCTGTCCAATTATTCATTTGCATCTGTGGAGAATAATAATAATCCTTGCATTCGATATTGCGCCTCATCACCTCATCAAGATGTCTCGATGGAGTTCCTGTAAAGTGAATTGACTGTAATTTGTGGGCGAAACATCGCAGCCAATTGTGCACAGAACCTTTGCTGTGCTGCAGGGCTCCCAGGTTATTGAGAGAGCCAAGCATCAATGTTTGGTTTGTCAAGTTTGACAACAGCTAAGTCACTGGGGAACAAAACTTTACATTGGCATCCATTGCTGGATTTTCATCTTGCTTTCTGCTGCTTGTCCAGCCAGAGCCACTACAGCCTGTCTTGCACAGTTATTGGTGGCAATTGGAAACATTCAGGGCTCGGTGATTGAAGTTAATACCAGTGGTGGGAAAATTACTAGAATCCATCATCGGTTGACAGAGTAACTCAGCACTTAAGAGTGAAGTTTTTAAAGCTAGGTTTTACGAAAGGTAGGCAGGCCACATCTGACTCACCCGAATAGAATTAATCAACGGACACCGCAAAGACACAACGTAGAGGGAAGCGAGATCCATGGACCTTATTTACTGATGGCTTTCCAGAAGATGCTTGATAAGATTCCTCACAAGATTATCAATCATTTGAATTATATAATAATGTACACGTCTTCTGAACGTCTTAAAAGTGCTCTACAGAATATACCGTGAAGTGAAATAAGGGCGAAATATGTCACTCATTAATCCTTAGTCACACATTATCTCCTCATATTCAGCTAAAAAGGTGGTGGTGGTGTGTGTGTGGGGGGGGAGCAACAAGAACAACAACAACAACAGCAACTTGTTCTTATGGGTGGGGGGGGGGAGGGAAGGGGAAGGAAGTGGCGGAAGCAATGAGGTTTTCAGGCAGGATTTGAAGAGGGGGGAGACAGGGTCCAAGGTGGAGGGAATAAGGGAGAGTGTTTCAGGGTTTGGGGGCGGAGTGGCTGAAAGTGCGACCTCCAATGATGGGGTGGAGGGTGCAAGGGAGGAGCAGGAGGCCGGAGTCAGTCAAGCAGAGGAGCTGACCGGATGCTGGATTGGGGAGTGAGGAGGTCAGGGAGGGAGAGAGGGAGGGAGGGAGGGAGGGAGGGAGGGAGGGAGGGAGGGAGGGAGGGAGGGAGGGAGGGAGGGAGGGAGGGAGGGAGGGAGGGAGGGAGGGAGGGAGGGAAGGAGGGAAGGAGGTGCCAGGAAGTGAGTGGATTTGAAAACAAGTGTGAGGATCTTGAAGTCGATCTGTTTGGTGATGGGAAACCAGCAGTACCCTGGCCAGAACTGGTGAGATTATTTGCCAGAATCACGAGATGAATTGTGAGAGGCCGGAGACAGAGATATCCGTCATCACAACCTTGTTCTTTTTCTCTCAACACCGAGATTGAAATAGGTGCTAAACATGTCTTCACTTTTCCTGTATTAACATTCTTATTAACATAAGCTCCTGTAGTTTATGCTCAGTGGTTAGGGCACTCGCCATACAAGCGTGAGACCTGTGTTCGAATCCAGGCAGGTCAGGGTGAAACCTTGGTTGGGCAAATTTCCTTACTCCACACGCCTCATAATAATCCGTCCAAAAACACAACACAATAATAAAAATGGATCATTTTCAATCCACGACTGTTTGTGGGGACGCTGCTGTGTGCAATTGGCTGCCCTGATTCGCCCACAAATATACAGTCAATTTACAGTATATTCTGTGAAGCGCTTTGAGATGTCCCTAAGATGTGAAAAGCGCTATACTATATGCAAGGATTATTATTATTATTATTATTATTCACTGGAAGCTCCAAGACCGTGCTGTATTTTCTGGGCAAAAGATGAGTATGAGTGCAGTGAAGAGGATCACACAGAGTATCAACCATCCAAGGCAACCCGTTCTTATTTATTCTTAAACCATGTCACGATGGTATCTTTCCGGCTTGTGATCTTGTGGCAGGAGTTTGGTGACTGTTGTGACAGCAAACGACATCTCAGTGTGCTTCTTGGAGTTTGATTCAGGCAGCAGCAGGGCTGGGATTTACAGTCAGGCACTGCCAGCAGCCAGTGACCCATTCTCACACACAATCATCGGCAGGCAGTCAGGGGAGGGAGCTGACCACACACACACACACACACACACACACACACAATAAAGACCACAACACCTCACGTTGCTGGACACTCTCCACTTAGTACCAGGACACATCAATACATCCAGGAACCCGCCTGTTAAGTCGATTTGGAGGATAGTTGTTCCAGGGGTAATAAATAATCTCTTCAAAAACAAAATACGGTAATAAGAATCCGGTCACTCAACCCACAACTGTTTGTGAGACAAACTGTGTGCAATTGGCAACTGCATTGCACCCACAAAAGATATAGTCCCTGCATTTTACAGTATATCCTGTGAAGCGCTTTGAGATGTCTGGAAGACGTGATAAGGTATTATATGCAAGGATTACTATTATCGGCTCCAAAGATTATTAAATCACATTGCAAATCACGCAGATGTACATTAACTGGCGTTTATAATAATATAATAATAATCCTTGCATTTGATATAGCGCTTTTCACATCTTATCGACGTCCCAAAGCGCTTCACAGAATATACTGTAAAGTGAATTGACTGTATATTTGTGGGCGAATTGTGGGTTTGGATCTACTGAATAATTTCCACAGGATTTGGAGTAGGCTGACTTGTGTGGAATCTCAAGCCCCCCCACAAGGCTGCGTTGTTTTGTTTGTTGTTAAATTGCGTTAGTTACTTGGCACAGTTTTTAATAAAATACAAGTGAACTGAGTGACAGACTGAAGAGCTTGTGCGTAATGAATTGGAATCTGAACGTGAGAATCTAATGAATAAGGAAACTTCGCACTCTGTAAGTGTAACTTAACCACTGTGAAACCCAACTGGTCGCCAGTCTATTATTTCCTCATAATGGTTCAATCCAACAATAACAGCTTGCATTGTTATACACCCAATGCAGGGGTGGCGTCTCGGAAATCTGACCCACTTCTGATAACCTGCCAACTTGTCTTACGCGGAACATTTCGCAAGGACTTTTCTTCGCATTGAATTTAGATAATTCACCATTTTCAAACAAAATTAGAATATTTGTGATGAGCAACTGACTTGGAGTCCCTACTTGTGCGACACTATATATATTTTATATATATATATATATGTGTGTACAAGTTGTTGTTGTTGTACAAATGCTGGAATTAAAATATTCAAATCCACAGGTGAGTTAATAATAAGCCTTGCATCCACTTTAGGAAGGTTTTCTGAATTCTGAGATGCATTGTGTTTCTACAATACTGCAATTAAGTTACTGCGAAAACTATATACAGTAGAAAAGCATATACAGTTACTACATCCATAATGTAGTAACACGCCTTTGATGTGCGAAGTGCAATAACGAAGGCAAGTTATTGCATTTAATATAATCGTGCTACGGTCAACTCTCCAGACTCCCGTCTTGGGATGTCCTCTCGACGTGAAAGGCGCTCTGTAGATGTAATTTTGTCGTTGTTGTAGTCCTCCACCCCCGTCAAGCAACAATCTGCCGACATCAACTGAGAAATGCGAAGGCAATGTTCCAGGAACGGGCCCAACTAGAAATAGATTCCATTTGTGGTTATTATGCCGTGTGATACTTTGTGTGTTGTGTTTTCAGAGAAGGTGCCTGCATTTATCTCAGAATCAGAGTTGATTCACAGTGCAAACAGGAGCTTGCTGCTATAAACTCCCATCACTCTGCCCTGAAGAAGCTTTGGAATGAATCACTGGAGCCTGACACCAACCAACATGATGCAAAATGACAATCTCTAAATCATACTTTTTCTTAAAAGGCAGCCAGTTACTTCTGGGGGGTAGAATCATGTTTGTAATGGCACCTCCAGTGTCCCTGGCAAGCTTTGTAGCTCGTAATTTCATTTTCTCCAGATGTTTTTCTTCTCTTTCCTCCCATTAATTGCTGCTTGGGCAACGATCATTTTTGTCATTATGTCAATTGTCTCAGGCAGCTCATTTATTTGACTTTCTGCAAAATATAATTCTTCCTCTAATTTGCTTTCTCCCTGGGTGGCCTGCAGTGACGGATTTCCTCCACTCTGTAAATGTTGATTTGTGTTATTTTTTTCCTTCTTCTTCTTCCTCCTCTTCTCTGACTGCATTTAAAAATCATTCACGTCAAATAACCGACAGGAAAAAAACACACCAAATTGCTCCCCGTTGGCTCATTCGATGTGAAGGGGCAAAATGGAATAATAATAATAACCCTTGCATTTCATAGAGCGCTTTTCACATTTTATCGACATCTCAAAGCACTTTACAGAATATACTGAATTGACTGTATATCTTGTAGACGAAACGCAGCAGCCAGTTGCACACAGCAGTGTCCCACCAACAGTCGTGGATTGAAATGACCAATTTTATTATTGTGTTTTTTTTTGGAGGGATTATTATCAGGCGTGTGGAGTAAGGAAACATGCCCAAGGTTTCGCCCTGACCTGCCTGGATTCGATCACACGTCTCACGCTTGTAAGGCAAGTGCTCTAACCACTGAGCTACAGGACTCCACAATACAGTCAAACCTGTTGAAGCAACCACCTCCATTCAGTAACCAACCCCTGTTAACACCCGCCTCGGATCAGCCCAGTTCGCACACCAATGAACCCTTACTCAAAGGTCACTTTGGCCCAGGCGCCTCTGGGTTTGTTGATGACAGGTTTGACTGTATCTACATGACTTTTAGTTACTTTTTACTTCACCCACAAAGTGTACAGTCAATCCACTTTACAGAAAATCCCGTGTAACAATTTGGGACGTCTTGAGGATGTGATAAGGAGCGATCTAATCCTTGCATTTGATATATTGCTTTTCATGTCTTCCAGACGTCTCAAAGTGCTTCACAGAATATGTAATGAAGTGAACTGACTGTATATTTGTGGGTGAAATGCAGCAGCCAATTACACACAAGTGTTCCACAAACAGCCATGGATGGAAATTTATTGTTGTTTTTTTTTTAGGGATTATTATCAGACGCGTGGAGTAAGGAAACTTGCTCAAGGTTTCACCCCTGGCTGGGAATGGAACCCAGATCTCTCACTTGTAAGGCGAGTGCTCTAACCACTGAACTACAGGACCCCATTTGATGCAGGATATCAAATGTAAGGATGATTATTACTGTAGATTATTGTTTTATAATCTGTGTAGGGAGTATCAGTGTCAAACTCCCCAAGTGCACAAGGCTCCACCGTGAGTCACCATAATACATTGGTTACTTGAAGCCAAGCTGCCAAAGGTTGTTGGCAGGAAAGCTTAGTATAATTTGATTGCTTGGCACTGTGTGTATGGAGTTTGCCGCACAAATGTACCTTGAAATCCAATTTCAGGTCGGTTATTTAGCGGTAATTTTGTTAACTGGTTGTGTGAATGACTTGTCCCTTTGGTTCTCATCTCTGATAATAAAAGCTGGTTAAATCTGAAGAGTGACCCTCGCAATATCTCCTCCCGTTCCCAAACAGAGCAGATTTATGATTCAAGAGATTCTTAAATCGGATTTGTTTTTTGATTAGGTTACGCTCTGTTCGGTATGCTTCAATTGTTATCCGACTCACATGTTGTTCAATTTATTTGCTTAAGTTATGCATTTTGTATTATTTATGTACTTTCTTAGAATTTGATCTTGTAACTTCGATAAGAGCATGTTTTTTTTAATACAAACACAGCTGGCTAAGGTAATAAAGGGGCAACTTTCATGGTTTGCAGGTCACCCCTGAAGTCATTTTATGCATAGGAAAATGTGCAAACAATTCGATTTATAGAATCATTGAATTATGCAACACAGAAGGAGGCCATTCAGCCCATTGTGTTTACGCCAGCTCTGAAAAGAGCAATCCAACTGAATCCCACTGACCCGTTTTGCATAATAAATAATAATCTTTGCATTTGATATAGCGTTTTTCATGTCTTCTAGACATCTCAAAGCGCTTCACAGAAATATACTGTAATGTGAATTGACTGTATATTTGTGGGCTTTCTCTCCATAGCCCTGAAATCTTGTCCTCCCCAAATACCCATCTAGTCAAACAAGATCTGATCCTACAACGTCAAATGTGATCAATAGAAAACAAAGCAGTACAAAGTGTACATTGCCACCAAACTTTACAGACTAAGCTTTCTGTCCATGCAGCAATTGAATTGGGCAACTGTAGGAAACACTTATGCTTCAGGGTTATCTCTATCAATAAGCTACCAATTGAAACCCTAAATATTTTATTTTCCTTTCCACCAAAGGGAAATGCATTTCAGTATATATATTTTTTTACATATATAGGAGGTAAAAGATGAGGACCATTTGAAATGCAATTAAAGAGGCTATACTTTTTCTACACCAAATTTATCACGGATGTTACAAGGGACTTGAGTTTGCCAGGTTAGAAGCCAGATAAACCCTCGGCACAAATCATCCAGTGCTCTTTTGGGAAGAGTGAACAGTGTGGTCCTGAGGTATCTAAAGGAGAGAAAATGATGGGCAAAAACTATTTGCAGCAAAAAGTATGCATGTAGACTCTCCAACCTATCCCTCCTGCCCCCTGTTTGACCATTTTTGGGTCACGCCGAAAAACCCAACCTCATCGACCGTGCGTACAGTCACTTTCCCCCAGCTTGGCAATGTGCTCTGCCACAGTCAAGCGGTCTGGGACGCTACCCTGCATGAGTGGCACAGTGTAAATGCCAGTAGTTTGCTGGCTGTGGTTGGTTGTTGAAGTCTTCAGATTTGAACCTGCAAGTTGCCTCTCGATGATCTTATTGTCTACTGTGCGACGGGGGGACGAGAGGCTCGATCAAAAGGAATGAAGCCATATTGTGACACTTCTGCCGGTTGCACCTTTTCTTTAAACTTGCTGACTTGCGAGAAAACACAATTTACTAACTCGAGCAAGGTCTGCACTGAACTGCAGTGATGTCTTTGCCGCCGGTAGATTTCAATGAATTCCAATGGCGTTACAGTGAACTCTGAAGTCGGATGTTGTTAGCAAAACTGTGACTTTATTCTCGTGGATTGATGAACAAAGGGAGGTCAAGTGTACTATCCCGAGTGACCCTGGTGGACGAGTTTCGAGTAGATAAAAGTGCACTTGTCAGCTTGCTGAACCTCTCGGGAAGTCATACATCCAATTTGGCTTCACACCGAGTCTGGGCACCACAACACATCTCATATTCCAGAGAGGTCAAATGACATTTATTTGACTTTGTGAGCCGTTCCATTTTCAAACCACAACATCGGAACTGTTTGGATCTGACTGGAGGGTGACCTGACCATTGCTGCTGCGTCATTGGTGGCCACGTCCTTGTGAGCAGGTAATTTAATGCTCTCTGTGGTTGTGTGGCACTGGACAGATTACCTTGGTTATAATGATGGTGACTTGGCCCAGCGCCTTGGGATGTCCTCCCGACGTGAGAGGCGCTGTACAAAATGTAATTTTGTTGTTATACTGGCATGAAATTTGGGGTTAAGTGGACCATAGTACTAGATTGAGTAAAATCTACGTCTGTTCATAGAGACACGACATGCATCTCAGTCACTCTGAGAGAGAAGCAGAGATACCTCGATTGGATCCAATTCTGTACCCTAACTTGTCAACTCCACCCAACTTTGTAGCTTAAGAACCGTTTAGTTTCTCAATTGACATTTGTGCAAAGCAAATTTATGAAAGGATTGAAGATTAAAATCTACGAAACTTGAACAGTGCACAATCTGTACCGTTGTTTCTCTGGGAAATGGTTTGAAAATGGAAATGGCGGGACGGGGGCACAGTACAGGCAGCAGTGCACTCGGCTCCCAGTGCTGGAGGGGCTTTGGTTTAGCTGATGGCTATATGGAGCCTTGGTCTCACCTCGCAGGGGAAGCACAGATGGCCTTGGTGGGAATGTTCAATGAAGTTCACACATCCTGTCTGTTCAACCTGCTGTCAAATCACATTCAGAAGGACTCACCAGACTCTTAATTACCCATCTGTATCCACCAAACATGGGTCGCTCACAAGGAGGGGACAAGTGGAATCACTCCAGCCGCAATTCATATCATTCTCTCTTCTCCCACACCCCGACCCACCCCCTCCACATCCCCACCTACCCCACCCTCCTCACCACTGCCCCGCATTTCATCACCCGCCCCCCCCCACACCCACCCACCTCCACTGTGAATTCTAGCTTTTCATGCTGACACAAGCGTATTTTAAAAGCAATGTATAGTATGTAAATTTGTGTTGAATTTGCCGACTTCTAAGCAATTTCTCATTCATAATTGTTTTGAACCGTCAAAGAGCTAAAATATCCAAACCTCAGGAATTCTGCAGACTTTGAATTATGGAGATGGGGGGGTGAGGAGGGGGAAGGATTTTTCCACAGATCTCCATTTGCACATGTATCTTAGCCCTGATTAACACTTATCCCTCAATCAACACGATAATAACATCCATAATTTCATTAAAGTAAAGAACTGCGATTGTTAAGAGTTTATAGGAGGCAAAACAATTTTCAAACAGGAGTAATTTGCACACATCTGATTAATGGTATTCCCAATTCCTGTTGGCGTGATTATTATACCATTAGCGGAATAACTTTTCCTTTGAGCTGGTGATGCAAACATGGAAACGTAGTTGACACCAGCTCCACTGCATTGTAGAGGCACAGTGAAGAATGTCGCTTATCAGATCAAGCGACTTGCATTCATTTTCAAAGCTACATTGGAACCTCCATCACCTTATTTCATCACGATGGTGTTCTTAAAACTGTGATACCCCCAAATGTTATTATGTATTCATTTGGCCAACAATTGTGCTTCCCTTTGGAGCTGTTTGGTTAGAACATTTAGTGAATCAATACATCAGCCTATCCCTGTCAAAGCCCATTCAACAAGATTAAGGCTACTTTTCGTTGGCAGTTTGCAAAGCTTATTTGTACCTGAATTAATGTCATTTGACAATTTGAAAATAATAACTACATGTGTAAAGGAGGAGTGATTTTTTTTAAAACCTGAAAAATTCTGTTCTTATATCGTTAAAATTTAAAGCGCTCTGAGATGCCATCCGGCGTGGAGGACGCTATATAAATCGAAGTTGTTGTTGTAAAATACCACATCTTGCAATTTGCTGCCACGCATTTGCAAATATTATAAAATAATGAAACCCAGTACAGCAATTAACCTTTAGCAACACATGATGAAAGTCTGATTCAATAACAGTTTTTACTACTTGTTCCTTCCACTCAATATGGACCTCCAATCTCACGTCGTAGCTTTTGTAGAATCAAAAAAACTTTGGGACAACTGTGTTTTGCTGAAGGATCTTTGCACAAACGCTTCGAGCTCACTTGTGGATAAATCCCAACTGCAAGTCAAGATGGAAGTAAAGAGCTCACATGTTCCTGACAATAGAGACATCAAGATGATATCACTGAGTGGTTGTCACACTGAAAACTAGCTACGCAAAAATGTCAAGACTAAGAAAATAAACTGGTGGAAAGCTCACGGCAGAGCCCTCCACATCAGGGTTTAAAACACACAAATACTTTTTGGGGGGGATGATCTCATATTAACTTGGATAATCTTGAATTGTCAGAACGTAAGAGGGTAAAAAGTAGGCATCAACATTACAGTGACAAAATAATAATCCTTGTATTCGAGACTGAGCCTTATCACATTGTCGAGATGTCTCAAAGCACTTCACAGGATACACTGTAAGGTGTAGTGACTGTGTGTTCTGTCGGAGAAACATACCTAGTTTGATCCAGACCCCCAAAATACATTTACCACTTGTATATTTTTAAGCACCTTTCCTTCCTGGAAAACTTTACCAAGACATGAATGAATGAAACATTCTACAGGTTTGCAAAGAAACTGGAGCACAGACTGATCTGAACACGGAGGTGTTTAAAAGTTCCAAATATAAGCCTGTGACATTTCATAGCTTAATTACATGTATTTTTTTCAGGCACATCAGACACTTTGGAATGAAGTGCAAAATGTAGCCTGCTGGCCTTAATGTAACAAACTACCCAACACATGGTTATCTTAAGCAGATTGAGAAAGCAGCCCACGTAAAAAAACCTGTTATTTGTTGCTTTAATATTGACAATGTCATTTCTAAATGTTACTTTTTGTGCAAACGCATTATAAACTTACTTTTTGGTTTAAGCACGCGTGGTTTAATTCTGCCAATGAAATAAGACTCTGTCTGATGACTGCATTTAGTGCAGACCAACCACAAGTAAACCTGATTCCACTGCATATTTAATTTTCAAATGTACCATGTACTATCACTCCCAAATCAACAGATTAATCAATAAACTATTTATACAGTAGCTGAAAAATCCTGGCACCCGCAACTAATGATGACTTTGTCTCTAAAGATCTCCTGGAATCGGTTTCGCTTCTAAATAAGCCCGAGAAACAAATGTTCCACACTTCTAATTAAAAAGCTGCTTTGATTAAGTAGTCAGGGGGTTCCTTTTCCCCACGAAAACATAAAATTAATTGCATAAAATGTATATCGCGCACACATTAAACCAGCCTCAACACACTACTTTCATGTTAACAGCTGCTCATAAAGGACAACAATTCAGTCACTTTTAATGGTGACTGGCAGAGAGCCATGATTTTAAGTGATGTCTGGTTAGTTAATATTTCATTTTCGGGGTAGCAACTGTTATTTAGAGTTGAATTTCACTGATGGAAGTGTTAAAGTGCACACTCAAAATCATCTCTCAATTCAATATGTGATGATCACACAAGGCAGTTGCACAACAGGTAAGCACGGGATACTGCTCTGACAGAGGTACCTTGAGAAACTCATTATTTGGAGCAGGTAAGCGGGTAAGAGACCATATCTGTTCTTGTCTCGACTTCTCCGAGATGCCATAAATCATAAATCAAAAACGGCAAAGCATTGAACCTTCTTATGCAAAAGTTACAAAGACTAGTAACCATCAAGAGCTTAAGACAGAAATTACAGTGAAGGAAATTCTTCTGATCTTGAACTCACTAAAGTTTATCTAACTAAGGCATCATCAAGGGATCCAGACCAAAGCTTTTTTTGTTGTTGTTGATATCAGTCACCTCCCAGTCACTCCAGAAGATAACACACAGATTGCACAGCAGATCCACTGCACACTGCATTTTTAATATCCTTGATTGGTGATGTTTTTGTGACCGTCTCCTTGTGTAATTTATTTAGTGAGGAGGAAAGGAAAAAAAGGATGCTTGACGCACTTCGCCACAATGCAAATCACATCGTAACTGATGCAGTTCCCATCACCGCCTGCACATCAATGAACAAAGAGAAAGTTTTTGTCAGGCACTTTTCAAAGTTCAATTTTGTTCAATTTTCTCGTACCATAAACCCTAAGACATAGGGTGGTCCTAGTGGGAAAGCAAACGGCCGTATCAATGGCAAAGCTATGTGACTTTTGCGGGTAAGGCTGCAGCATTTACCCCCAACTCTGGGCTCCCCACACCAAGCCTTAGCTCTTGCCAACAAGTGTCTAATACTCTCTGGAGTTAGGTAAGCAGGATGTGCACCTCCAGAGAGAGAGAGAGAGAGCATTCCACCCCAACAATCTATCTCTGGGATTTCCATGTTTAGGTGGGACGCATGGAAATCTCAGGTTGGTTTGGAGACTCTTAAGCAACGGTGATGGGTTTCCACATGTGTCAGACATCTGCCTGACCACACGAAAAAATAGAATAAAAGCTTTCTGACCTTACGAAGATTTCTTGTAGGAATTTAAAATGGACACATCCTCGACAAAGCCCAAATCATAGTGTGTAAGATGTGTCATAACATAATACAAAAAACAGAATTTGCATTGACAGAGCGTCGCTCAGTGGGGGACAGTGTTTCAGATTGCTTAACAGTGGCGAAACTTGAAACTAAGCTAGACTTAGACAGGGGAGAACATTAGTCTGTGATCATACTTCTAGCTAGGGATGAGCAAATGAAACAAAAGTTTCCGATCCAAAATGGACCATTTCAGGACTTTTAAAAAATACCTACATTTGGCTCAATGATTGCGGTAGAATTTCATTTTTTTTTAAAGAGATGTGCCCGATGGAGAATTTCAACACCAGCAACTCAGACAGTCATTTGTGTGTCTTTACTTTGTCTCTCTCTCTGTGATCTTAAAGAGTTTTTTTGGGGTATGATTTTCAATTGTTCTGCCGTTCCTCTCCTCCTTACTGAAAGTGCATCGCCCAAAGCGCGCCAATGGCCTCACTGAGTGGTCACATTCCTTTTGAAAAACAAAATACAAGAGACGCCTTATTTGTGTGGAAAGGACTTTTGATCCAAGCAAATTCAATTGAAAGCAGCCGTTCGACTGGTGTGGTTTTTAAATGAACCCGTGATTACGTTTCACAGAAACATCACCGCGGCATGTCCCCCCACTGCACCAAACAGAACAGATCAGTACATAGGAAACTGAATGGAATAAAGGATGTTCTAACTGGGCTGGAGCAATGATCTCAGGCTAAAGAGATTACCAGCTGCGCGGTTTCCAAAAGGACCCTATATGACAGCTTCAACCCTTCTCAGAAATACACTGAAGTCACTGTTCTCTAAAGTTAATAGCCTGGCTTTTAAAAAGAATACAAGCATACATGGCAAGCATGCAGTTGATGGTAATCACGTCTGGATGAAGAATTGACACTTTTCTTATAGTCTTCATCCCCTCCACCCCCCAAAAAGGACTTTTTGGAGTTCACCGGGTGAGTGATCCAGTTGCCCGCAGTATATTATTACATTCTTAATACTTTCCCATCGGGATACGCTTCTGCCTGTCTTCTTATCACTGCCCAGGATGATTACCTTGGCTGCCTCGACCCTTGAAATGCTGTATCCTTAAGCTATAACTCTGCAGTATCCCTTCATGAGGTAATGGAAGACAAGGTCAACAAACCATAGATACAATATTATAGCTTGGAACTCGATAGCTCATCCGTTTACATAGTAGCTTCCCATGGAAAATAAATACAAAGTACATAGGTCCATAATAAATAATTAACTTAATAAAATGTTAAATCAAAATAGAATTGATATTAAAGACATTATTTTGCTCTCTCAAACGATAACAGTGATCCTTAAATGTGGTGATTGTTTGTAGTTGTTATTGTTATATCGCCTTCACATTGAGAAGCTGACCCAAAGCACTTCAAGCATAGGCTGTGTAGTGACTGTGTGTTTTGTGGGCCAACTCGACAATCAATTTGCTCACCGCTCGAGTCTAACGAGCGCTTCCCCCACAAGAGAGAAGGAGAAGTCCATTCAGAAATATTTCCCTGTTACATTCCCAACTTGTTATTGGAGAGGCCTCGAACGGCACAGTCTGCAAAGCAACTTCCTCCTGTCTAGGACTAGGGTATGGTGTGAGAAGGCTTAAAATGGGGGGAGAGAGATAAATAATAAGAATAATTATGCTTGTATTTGATGTACCGCCTTACCATGTCTTCAAAGCGCTTCACCGAATATACTGTAAAGTAAATTGACTGTGTGTTTTGGGGGTGAAATATGTTTGAAAAATGAACACAAACCTGCGCCACCACTGCACAGATTTTTTTGATATATATATAAACCTTTCATTCCCATGACTGATCTATGCAACAGTATTTTCTGAAGCTTCTCCTTTGGATAATGCAGTCCCTGGCTATTTCCCAAATGGCACCTTACAGTAAGACTCCGCACTCACGTTGTGTTAGTCTGACTGAGACCTAACAAAAAAATGTGCATCCCTCATAGTGATGGCACCTAGCCAGCTTCCCAATGGAATAGTATCCAACCGTAACTCCCTGAGAGACAAGACCCTTGTAAGACCCTTCGTGTTTTTTTTTATCTGTTGCTTCAGAGTTCTTACCTCTGGAGGGGATCAAACCCTCTGTTCTCTCGAGACCGTAAACAGTGTGTGAAAATTCCCTAATGTTTCTCATCGAGCTGGATCATCTTTATTTCCAGCAGCCATAAAACAACATAGATCTTCAAAATCACAGCTCTCAAGGCAAATTCATCGACGTGAACCCAGTAAATACTGATGGATTCACTCAGAGAGGTTTTGAAGTTTATGGAGTAGCCACATTTGTGTGAACTATTCTTGCAAAGTAATTCAGGCCAATTGGGAAACAACACAACCTTATCATAATAATAATACAGATATCTCCCGATTTACAACAGGGTTGCGTTCCTGAAAAACATCAGGTAAATCGAAATGTCATAAATCGGAACGGTTTCCCATACAGTCCCATTATATAATCCGAGATGCGTTCTTTTGACAAAATTTTCAGACCCAGAACCCATTAAAATAATGCTTTGGCCAGTTCAACATGTTTGCATGACGTCAAGCGGCTGCCGGTTGCCGATTGGATGAGGTGATCCGGTTGATCCCAAGGCCTCGGGGATATACTAGATATATACTTACGCCTGGGCCACTGTTTGGCGCATTTTTCTCAACACCTACACGCATTTCGGGTCGGTATCCAAAATATACTAGATATACTGCGTGTTTAGATTTTTTTTACCACCAAAAAAATCAAGTATAACTTTAAAATGTTGTGAAAAAAAATATTGTACATCGATTAAAAAGCTGTTCAAAAATGACGTCCGTTAAATCGAAATCATGTAAATAGAGATGTCGTAAATCGGGGGATACCTGTCGTAATAATAATCATCATCCTTGCATTTGATATAGCGCCATATCACATCTTTACGACATCATAAAGTGCTTCACAGGATAATAATAATAATATTTTATGTGGGAAAATTGCCTGAGAGACATCACCAGCTCCCTGCTTTGCACAGAATTCGCTGCAGTTCAAACCAGATGAAGCGTGAATCCCAAGTGCCGCTTCTCGGTGAGCGGAGGAAAATTGGACATATCACGTCAATCAGCACTACCAAGGAGACTGTTCAACACTTGTGTTCAGCTGTAGCTGCCGCATAGATAGTTCATTAAAGAACCAATGCCTTTATTCCTCGCTGTTCAGAGGCATTCTGCTCACAGAGGGTTTGAGTAACTCTTCACTGCAGCCTGAGCTGCCATGGAGAAATAAATAGTAACTGAAGTATGAATCTAGTGCTTTGGTAGTTTACTAATTTAATGATTATACTAATATGAAACAAAAACCCATCACACAAGACGCATGCATCGCGATGGAATAGATGAGAATTTGCTTGGATGGATCCGGGTCTTCGTGATATTTCTCTGTATGTTCTGCAAGTAGAGGACTTCTCAAAGTAGAATAATAATAATAATAATCTGTGCATTTGATACAGAACCTCATCACCTCATTGTGACATCTCAAAGCGCTTTGGAGGATTCATTGTAAAGACTGAGTTTTCTGGGTGAAAATTTGACACGCGTGAAAAAGTGCACATTATCCTGTGGTGGCCTCTGTCCTTGATGACAATATTCTGCACCAACTCCACCAAGCATCACTCCCACACCAACCACTTAGATCTACTATCTCTACTCGTGTTCATCACTGGCTAGGAAAAGGGAAAATAAAATTGGAAATCTATAGGCAGATTCCCTTTGAAGATTGCAAAGCAATCTTCAAAGAGCATTTTCAGACATTTACCAAACTCATCGTATTCCACAGTTGCTAAATCACACGGCTAGTGTGTCTCCTTTTATTTGCAGAAAAAACAAATACTTCTGGCAGTGCAATAACCCACGTTTAGAAAACTACGTGTATGTGTGCCTGGGGGTAGTCAGTGCCAAGCTCTGGTTATGCTTCAGTAGGTAATCAAGTTGGAATATGATTTTAAGAAGCTATCATAATGGAAAATATGCCGTTTCCATATTCTGAAGTCCTGACTGCTTACAAAATCCACCATTGCCATGTAAACAGCGGGATCACTCACATGAATGAACACATTTACTAGATTATGTGTACTCGACTAAATCATTCACGCCTCGGGTCCAACAGATTGATGTGCAATTTGGGACTAGCTAATGGGAAAACCCAATGGATGGTCCCACTTGAATCTGATTTGTTCCAAAAAGCACCCTTTTCACCTTGCGATGCCTGGTACAGGTTTCTCTGTCTAGAATCATTCCAGATGTTTTCACCACCTCCCCCCCCACTCCGCACTCCCCCCCCCCCCCCGCTACCCAAGCACCCTCAACCATCCATCCACCCTCCACATACACATGTTGTGCTGGGGTGCAAGCAGTGAGGATTTGAGGAATCTACATGGGAATCACAAATGGCCCCTAAAATCTAATAATCCCTAAAAAAAATAGTAATAATAAATTGGTCACTTCAATCCGTGCCTGTGTGTGGGACACTGCTGTGCACAATTGGCTGCCGCGTTTCGCGCACATATATACAGTCAATTCACTTTACGGTATATTCTGTGAAGTGATTTGAGACATCTAGAAACCGTGAAAAGCACTATTTCAAATACAATGCATATTATAACAACAATAACGACAACAACATGACATTTGTATAGCGCCTTTCATGACAGGAGGACGTCCCAAGGCGCTGAACATTTATTGATTCAGTTATTGATTCAAACAACAATAACAACTTTGATTTATATAGAGCCCTCCATGTCGGGCGTCTCGGGGGGTTGATTACTATCATATTATAAAATGTAAACCACACTTGGAAACGCGAGGTCAGCGGAAGTCAGCATTTTTAATGAAACGGGTCGAAATAAAAAACATGAAAGGAAGCTGAAGGCATCTACACTCACAGAAGCTGTCATCAGTATTCATCTGCAGGCTGAGATTCCTAGGCAGGTTACATTAGGTTCAATGGTGGGGCATTGTTCCTGTAAAGAAGGTTTAGGTAACTCTAGGAATCTTCTGGTCAATAGATCTCAGCTGGTTTGACTTTGATCAAACCAAGTTCTAATCCTTGAGGCCGTTCATTCATCTCCAAACAATTTCCACACACAAAAAAAGGACAAAACTAGTTTCAGACGATTACAGTGAAATTGCGTGCATCAGTGAGCAAACCTGAAGCTCTCTCCGGGCATTTTACTTCTGACCACCATATTCAAAATTTGCCGTCATAAGCTTCCAATTCAATCATCAAATAACTCAGTCAGGCCTAAAGAGAAACATTTCGCAAACAGCGGGAATAAAACCTGAGAAACAGCACAGGAACAAGACAGGATTCCAATCGCAGGTAAAATCACAGAGTTAATTATTGAACTGTAATAATAATAATAATGATAATCCTTGTACAGCATTTGGGACAGCCCTTTCCGAGGGCTTCACAGACATGCTGTAACATGCAGTGACTGTATCTTGTCTGGTCAAACATATCAAGTGTAATCCTTCAGTACAATAATCTTACACAACTGTCCTCCCTGAAAGATTATCCCATTTGTCATCCAGTTGCTGAATGATTTGCTGGGCCTCTGCCTGATGTTAACAACATTTTCTTTTCCCCATACCTTCCATTCCACCATCAGCGGCTGCACTTTCAGCCACTACGCCTCGAAACTCTGAAACACTTTTCTTCTATCTGCTTTGCTCCTTCTTCCTTTCCTCTCTTCAGGTCACGCCTGAAGACCTTCCTATTCGACCTTCCTACAGTAACCTGCCCCAGGTACTGGGGCGTTCTCTGTCACTGTCAAGCGCTCTTGGACACCACACTGCATGAGGGACTCTGTGTATGTATTGATTGTTGTTGTCTTTCTTTTTCAACAACTAAAGTACGTACTTTTTTTTAAAATCACTTTAGAATCTCATAATCTCTGAAAAACAATCTCATGGCTCGCTACACTAATAATTCTTGATAAATTGGAATTATTGCTTGTTTTCTCTGCTGTCACAGTGCAGTCAGACTTGTCTGTGTTGCAGTGCTCCCCAGACTGATAATAATAATCATAATCCTGCCATTTGATATAGTCTTCTAGATGTCTCAAAGTGCTTCAAAGTATATATTGTAAGGTGAATTGTCTGTACTGTATATTTATGGGAAAAACACGGAGGCCAATTGCACAAAAATTCCACAAAAAATGACCAGTTTATTATTCTTTGGAGGGATTATTGTTAGGCGTTCGGAGTAAGGAAACTTGCTCAAGGTTTCGCCCTGTCCGGAATTGAACCCAGGTCTCTCATTTGCAAGGCGAGTGCTCTAACCACTGAGCTACAGAACTCCACATGAACCATTACACACCCGGACCTACGAAAGTAACTCTTTCCAACTGCAATTTAAACCACATTCATGTCACGTGCAGTCAGTCCTATCAGCACTCACACTGCATTGGATGCATTAATGGATGCAACAAGGCCTTTGGGTTTGGTGTAAAATCTACCACCAACTTAAGTTTGGTTAGTAACCGGAACGCACTGCTTTAGAAAGGCCACCAGAGTTTTTCTGAAGCCAACGGTGTAAATCTGCTGCCAGGAACAATTAACGTCTGTTGTTAACATTGCTTGGTCGGCATTCCAATTGTAAGGTTCACATCACAATAAATAATTGGGCTGATGCCAGAACATATTAACTGTTTGCTGCAGTGATTTACGTGGAGTCGTCCTGATGTCTCTTGTGAACATTTAGTATTCAAAAATGGTGCTTCTTGTAACAAACGGGATTACTGTATGTCAAGGCACTCTTGATGTACCAGTTAACTTGGCTTATTCACTTCACTTCTCCCTCCCTCCCTCCCTCCCTCCCTCCCTCCCTCCCTCCCTCCCTCCCTCCCTCCCTCCCTCCCTCCCTCCCTCCCTCCCTCCCTCCCTCCCTCCCTCCCTCCCTCCCTCCCTCCCTCCCTCCCTCCCTCCCTCCCCTCCCTCCCTCCCTCCCCTCCTTCAAGCTCCATCTCAAGTCCTTTCTTCTTTCCTGATGTGAAAGGCACTATTACAAATGTAACTATGTTCTTGTTGTTGTGGTTACTGTTTGGTCAGTTTCCCTCTCCTCCCCCACCTTCACCCCCCTCCCCCCCCTCCGCACCCTCTCGCCCCCACCCTCGTCCCCACCTTGGAGGCCACACCAGGACCATCAAGTGCCTTGAGACATTCTTTCCAATCTGAAAAGTGCCATTTACATCCTCTCGACGTGAAAGGCACTATATAAATGTAAGTTTTTATTGAGTTTTTTTTTGATTGATTTAAAAGGTAAGTTGTACTGGAACTGTGAGCAGGATGCAGAAGTGCAAACAAATCAATGGGTTTGGGATTCTTCTCACTGAATGCATTTTATCCTTGAAAGCCAAAGCTCCTAACAGGTATTGTTTTGCTTCAAGACACCAGAAGCATGTTTCTTTAAAGCATTGACTACCCACTCCATCAACAACGCTACCCATTTTAGTCCAAACGCTGCAAAATCACAAAGCGGAAACTAGTGGATCAATTTGATGTCGAAGGACGGGTGCTAACAAGTTATTGTACGCTTTGACTTGTTGCTCTGATTGGCGGATTTTCGCGCCTGAAAGAAGGGAAATCTCAGTTAAAGGCAAACCGAACAGCATTAGGTTAGATTAGTGGACGTAAAATACAATGTCACAAAAGGACGGGTCTTCAAGGTGGACGATACTTCAGGGTATAATAATAATAATACTTCTTGCATTCGATATAGTGCCTTGGGACGTCCTCCCGACGTGAAAGGTGCTCTATAGATGTAGTTTTGTTAATGTTGTTGTTAAATCTTTGAGACGTCTTGAAGAATATGGCGCTTCACAGAATATGCTTTAAAGTAAATTGACTGTATATCGTGTGGGTCAAACATGGCAGCCAATTGCCCTCAGCAGTGTACCACAAACAGCCTTGGGTTGAGTAACCAGTTTACTTTATTATTATTTTGAAGGGATTGTTACCCCCAGAAAGGCTGATATACCAACAACCGGATTCCAAATTACCGCTACGTAAACAGGCAAGGTGGGGAGCACGGAAACGTACCCAACGTATTTCCTCTCACGTGCGACTGAGCTACAGGATTCCATAATTGGGAACAACAGCAATGGAGGAACAATTCTACATCCTCCACTGACTTGCTTTCCTGTAAATCTCCAGATCCCACATGAACGATAGCTGCGTGGCAACAATTGTTTTGCTGTGATCTGAAAATGTTCAGTTATCCAAGCTGCAGCCTCGGTTGGTGCAAAGTAATAACATCCCTAATGAAGGTATTATATTTTCCTCACCCACACTCTCTCTCTCCAGTCCCAGATTGATCCTGTACATAAATTTTCATCATAATGTTCAGCAATGGAACTGAATTATTTAAGACTTTCCTGCAAAATTGCATCAAAAGTTCTTCCAAATATGCTATAAATGGAATTTCTTCTGAAAAGCAACATTTCTTCACTAAACTAATGCAATTAGGTTCACCCAAAGACGACCAACAAGAAATTTCCTTCTCGATACTGTTGTTAATCCTTATGCAAACAGTCTAAATAAAGAATTCACTGTGTCCTCTGACAGATGACATTACCTTGGCAATACATTACAGTGGAAATTGTACATTACTTACTCCGGCAACAGATGTTACCTCCAGAAACTAACTTAATTACGTTACAACTATTAAATTGCTGGGAATGAACAATGTACATCAAAATTAATGGCATTACGCATTCAAATTCAAATGCAAGATAACTGCATTACAATGCAGAATTAGCATCAGATCTTTCAAAGTCCATCCGAGGAGGGGGTGCCTTTGGTTTAACATCTCACCTGAACGAGGATGCCTGTGACAAAACAGCCCTTCCTCAGCGCTGCATTGAGTGTCAACACTGACTGTGAGGTCACAGTCCTGGTAGGGGGTGGGGTGCGGCAAAATTGGAGCGCTCTCCCTCCATCCCTCCGCCTTGCCCCTTCCCTCCACCCCCATCTTCAGGTCGTGCCTCAAGACCTGCCTTCGGTCACCTCCCCCAGCTTCCCCCTAGCTCAGCGTCGTACTCCATTACTGTCAAGCGCTCCGTGATGCTATACTGCGTCTTTGTCGTTGGCTGAGACAAGTGATGTCTCGCAATAAATACTAAAACCTGGGTCAATTTGTCCTCATCGACCAGGTCCCACTGCTCACACAATCTCACAGAGGAGAAGAGACAGCCAATAAACCCAGATGGTTCACAAACTGTGCAACACGGGCACCAGTGGGAAAGTTCTGTATATACAAACCCAGACTGCCCACCACCTCACCTACCCCTCTCCCCCCACCCTTCTCCCCCTGCCCCTCTCCCCCCCACCCACCCCAACTCAACCCAGGGACCACCAAGCAGCCGTCAACGTCTTCAAGAGAAGAGGAATGGACAAAACTTAGCAAAAATAAATAAAAGTTCTGCTCTGACGAAGGGTCGTGGACACGAAACGCTGTCTCACTTTTCCTTTCTTTCTCCATAGATGTTGTCTGACCTGCTGAGCATTCCCAGCCATTTCTGTTTGTGTTTAATAAAACGTTCGGCAGTGGCTCCTTCAGCTGAACATCTCCCCGAAGAACATTCTTGTGTGAAACACTTCACAGTACAATCCGGTCGTTCAGAATACCAATTGCAAATACACTGAGCATTTCACCCAAACCCAACCAACACATGGGCACATTATTCTTATTGCTTGTTGCTACAGGTTACATTAACAGAAGTGATATTGTCAGAGTCCCACCTTTGTTCCAAAACAAATAACCCAGTCTGATGTAGATATATTTTACACAAAAATCTCCCTGGGGTTAAATAACGTTGGTATTCCAATCCATTTCCTGGGACTTTATGAATAAAGATGGCAGCCTGACAGCTTCATGTTGTCAATGTTAATGGCGTTGCATCTGTGTGGGAGGAATTCAGAACGAGGTGCGAGCAACAGAACAGAGGGATGATGCTGTAAAGATGTTATGTTTAATTATTATCATAAAGACACTCAAAGGGACAGTGAAATACAACCACACGCTCCCAAAAAGCAAACCTTACCTGGCTGTTTGTCAAACTGCCTTCGGTCAAAGAACTTATGTTTTGATTGGGGCTGGAATCTGTCACCTAAGTATGATGTGAGGATCAATAAATCTGCCTCTGGTTTTCCCTACATTAACGTTCTTTTGCAAAAAAAAATCCTATAAGTCGTGTAATTAATGAGCTTTTATGTTGCCCAAGTAAAATAAAAACAGATCAATCACAAGGAATCAATTGTGTCTTTTTTAATAATGTCTGAATGGTATCTGGAGCAGCACGGATCCTGTTCCCTGATTAGCCTGCTATTGAATATGCTGTTTTTAATGGTCACCGAGATTGGATGCTGATAAATGAATGCAGCAGTCAGCACAAAGTATTATCGATAAAAGTTGACGAAGGTCCACTTTCTCTCCTGCTGTGGAACTAGAAATCAGACTCTGGGTTTCTAAGAACAGAAGAATAAGGAGCAGGAGTAAGCCATTCGGCCCCTCGAGCCTGCTTCATCATCCAATAAGATCATGGCCGATCTTCTAATCTAACTCCAGCTGCCCGCGCCAGCTCCCACCCTCAGCCCAACCCCCCCTCTGGCCCAGCCCTTTTGGGTAAGTCTGTCCGAAGCGACACGCTCCCAAAATATAATTTTGTATTGTATTGTTCAAACATTCCACGGCACTTGTTTTTATACAAAAGGTTTGTCTCCGGGTTTCTCTCGATGTCTCGGCCGACCAACATTCCCTCCGTTAAAACGGGTCACTGACTTCCTTCACAGCTTAGCTGTTTGCAGGGCGTGGCTGGCCCAAATTGGCTGCCGCACTCATGTCAACCCACCCCACTCCCATTTCCACCCCCACACCACCAACAGCAAACACACACATACACACACATACCAAGCTTCCCCCAAGCTCAGGCTGCCAGTCAGTCAGTTATATTGAGGTGAACTTTCTTGTAAGCTGTTGGCAATGTTTCCATCAACATCAATGTTGAGATTCTGGTGCATTCTTTGACCCTGTCTTTGCATGGACACAAGGGTTCCTAGTTAATACAGATGTTGCGTTTGCAAACTGATTTTCCAACCAATTTCACCTCTCGCCTTCCTGCCCTGACTGAAGACACACAGGACAGATGGAACCGCAGGTTTCAGGGATGAACTGCAGGGCCTGAGCTCTCCGGTTGCATTTTAAGGCTTCCTTTAATCTTTCATCTGTCCGGATAATGCACAAAGGCAAGCCAGCCGCCCGGCTAATGATAACACACACTCAGAACCACGTGGCATTTCAGGGCATTGCAGATAAAGGACATCGAGGCAAACAGGTTGAGCATCCCAGGGGAGAGAGTGAGCAGTCCAGATCTCTGCTGTATCTATTAAATGGCCACAAGCTTCCAGCTAGCTCCAGATGAAACATGCACCAGTAGGCTGGTGTCATTGAGACAGATGGGCTACTTCTAATAGTGACTAGTTCTGTGTTTAATGAACAGTCTCTCCTTTCCCCCCCCCCCCCTCAGTTTGCTCAGTACAGCTTGTAAAATAGGTCATCAATAAAAAGGATCACACACGCACGGACTCAACCCTCTCGAATCCTCTGCACGTCAAAACCCGGTCTCTAATAGTCAATCATCAGCTCGCTGTGCTAACCTGAAGGCATCACACATGCTTTCATTTCCAGAGGCTGCTGATCCGAGTGCTTCCTGTCGAGCTTTTGATGTGACATTTACAGCTTGCGTCCTATTGTTTCAGACCCATTTAATCGGTAGGGAGTGTTTGATATCCACATTAATAATAAATACACGGTCTCTACTCCTCACAGTAAAACCTTGTGAAGCGATTTGACATTTTTCGACGACATGGTAACGATAATAATAATAACAATCTGTGCGTTTGGTACAGCACTGTATCACGTCGTGGAGACGCCCCAAAGCACGTCAGAAAATATACTGTAAAGTGAATTAATTGTGTTTGTGGGTGAAACCTCAGCAGCCAATTGCACACAGTTGTGGAATGAGTGATTAAATTTGTTTAATACTGAATTTAAATACCGTCCTACATAATGCAAGGAGTCTTAGTATATCAATTTAATGACTGACCTTAAGGAACCTATATCGAATGCAAAGATTATTACAATTAAGAATTTACATTGAAACAGTACCTTTTGCATCTGGATGTTGACTCAAAGAGCTGTACAGGATTTACTGGGAAGTAAAGTGACTTTACTTTGCGGACAAAGATAACACTTGGAGGCAAAAGTGATTCAGATGAGACATAAAATCAAGGCAGTGTCTCTTTAAGTGGATGTTAAAGATCCCATGACACTATTTGAGAAGAGAAAGGAGTTTCTCTGGGTGTCCTGGCTAACAATTCCTCAAATAGAATTATCATTTACTTCATTTACTTCACATTACTCCATAAATGTGCAAGATTAGATGCGGCATTCATCTACAAGATGCACAATCACTTTATTTAATGTTAAATCCTATGAAACACTTCTCTCAAAGAAAATGGCCTTTTATATCAGATGTAAAAAACATTATTATTAAACCTCCTACAGCTTGTAGCTTCAGAAATGTACATGATATTTTAACCACATAACCCAAAATAGTTTTATCCGTGCATTTCCATTCAATGACTCTCTTCATGCATTTAAGCTATCTACGGTCTACGGAAGATGCAGGAAGGAAATAAAATTGAAAGATAATTGTTTCCTGAAGTAATTAGCCTTTGCGTTTGGTTTGTTCTGATTTGTGATTTTTGTTTTTAATGTACAAGTGCTGGGCACAAAGATTGTCTGAGTCATATACAGCCCTGTGCTGTTGCCCAGCTAACCACACTGCCAATAAACCCACATGGCTGTTGATTTCACAGCAAAATTGTTCAACTTCTGACCCGCAGAACTGGAGTGTAATTCTCTGAAATCCTAGCAAGCTGCGATTGCTGTGACTTTATCACTTATTTCTTCTTCTCTCTCTTTCTCTCTCGGAGTGTGGTACACGAGCTTCACGGGGTAGCTAAGCTACGGTACCATATTGTTCGAGCTGCCTACCGCTGTATGTGCAATTGCTTTTCAACACCCTCCAAACACTGAGTCATCATAAACAGATTAGGTGAATCTAATCTGATCAAACCTGATGCTTTCTCTTGTTTATTAACCTCCCACTATGGTACTGTAGTTAGTTCCGAATTACCATACGAAAAAAACAAGCGGCAAGGACATTTCATGGACACAAACGGGCTAAGTTTATGAAACTAAAAAAAGTGAGTGAGTGAGTGAGTGAGTGAGTGAGTAAGTGAGTGAGTGAGTGAGATGAGTTTTCCTAATTCACAAGAAATGAAGTGGGATGGACAATGTCTCACTTGCCATTTGTGAGAAGAAATGTGATGCGCAAGTTGCTTTTGGCCCCAGTCCCGTGATCTTTTTTTTTTCGCGAGTAGCAGTCTATTTATACAGCTTTTGATGATGGCGGAAGGCGTTTTAGTGATTTGTGGAGCAAGCGTGAAAGCGCAGAGTTTCATGTCCTAGTTTATCACGAATCTCAATGAAGTCAGAATGTGTGCACCTGCCATTTTGAGAAGCTTTGGGCCGGCTGGCTGGCTGGCTGGCTACTGAGCATTTTTAAATATGTAATCGGCGAGAGTTTGTAACTGCAACACAACATTGACAATGAATATGCATTATGTGCAGTAAGACCTCGCTCACTGTTCCCGTGTTTATGGCTCAAGCCTGTAGCTGGAGGCAACAACAACAACTTGTATTTTGCACAGCGCCCTTCACGTTTGGGGGAGGGTCCTGGAGAGCTGGACAGTGACGGAGTCTGACGCTGAGCCTGGGAGGGAGGGAGGCAGGGAGGGAGGGAGGCAGGGAGGGAAGGTGGATGGATTGAGGGAAGGTGGATAGATTGAGGGTTAAAGTTCCAGAACTTCGGGGCGTAGTGGCCACTTATGGTGGAGTTGAGGGGATGAGGCACAGACAGGGCAGCCTTTGTGATTGCTGGTGGTACAAGCAATAAGGTGCTGTGTTTTTAACTCTCTGAATTAGATTGTGAGACCAGGGATATCACTGCACAATTTTACTGTCATTTTTAATGGATTCGATTCCAGGCAGGTCAGGGTGAGACCTTGGGTAAGTTTCTCCACAAGCATAACAATAATTCCTTAAATAAGTACAATAATAGATTCATAGATTCATAGAATTTTACGGCACAAGAGGAGGCCATTCGGCCCATCTAGTCTGTGCCGGCTCTTTGAAAAGAGCGATTCAATCCCACTGCCCTGCCCGCTCCCCATAGCCTAATAGACCTGTTCTCCCTAGATAAAGATCTAATTCCCTTTTAAAAGTTGTTATCGAATCAGCCTCCACCACCTTTTCAGGCAATGCATTCCAATAAATTGGTCATTTAAATCCACGACTGTTTGTGGGGGACACCGCTGTGCGCAATTGGCTAAAGCGTTTCGCCCACAAAATATAGTCAATTCGCTCTACAGTATATTTGCTTTATAGTAGGGTTCGGCGTTATATCAATATATCGGTTATATCGATATAATTTTCATATCGATATGCCGATATCGGAATTTAAAATATATAGATATATCTAAAAATTCGATATGAAAAAAAATCGATATATCACAAATATTGGTATATCGTGTCCAGCGATATATCGATACATCTGTATATCGGTATGATGCTGACTTTTTCAACTTGCGCATCCCCAAATACGCGCGCACCTCTGAATGCATGCGCATGCGCAGGACAAAAAAAAACATGCGGTATATCAATATCGGAAACTTTCGATATAGACGGACCCTACTTTATAGTGTATTCTGTAAAGCACTTTGAGACATTTAGAAGAGGTGAAAAGTGCTACATCAAATGCAAGGATTCTTATTCTTATTATTTCAACGGTTTCCCAAACATCGGCTGTGCAACGGAACAATTTGCGACAACAATTAAGTTCATGCAGATCACATATACATAACAGGTCACTTGCAATTAGGTAAATGGAAGCAGTAACTAGTGATTGATTGGGTACTGTGTTTTTTCACGCAAAGAAAAAAGCACTAAATAAATAAATCATTGTGTTCACCAGCTCAGTGGCGCTGTCTGATCTGCCTCATGGTTGACCTGCTCACAACCTTCTTCCAAGGCCACTTTCGAGTTGGGCTCAGGAGATGCAGTTGCTCAGTGTGGGTTGATTTGCCCTTTGTCTCCTGCCAGGGAACCCGCTGATTCACCTCAAGAGCAACCTCGCTCGGGCTCAGAGTGAGAAATCACTGCGCAGGACAATGCCTTCAAAGCCGCCGCTGCCGCCACCACCTGCGATTTCTGCTCCACGTTCATTTCCACCCACGGAATGCACGCAGTCAATTCGCTTCACAGTGAATTCGGTGGGCTATCGGGCAACGTGAGCAGACGGGTTGAAGGTGGGGAAGTTGGGTGGGCGAGGAGAGGCGGGTGTGCGGGTAGGCAGGCGGGGAATGTGAAGTGGCTGGTGTTTGACGAGCGGAGGGAGATGAGGGAGAGGCCATGGAAGCAGGGATGCTGGTGGTCCTAGGGAGACGAGGGGAGTGGTGGGAGATGAGGGGAGCGGAGCGGAAGAGAATGGGAGGGGAGAGCTGATGCAAGGCCATGGAGACGTTAAAAAGTACCTTTAGTTACTGAGGCAAACTCCGGCCTGGTTTAAGACTCACAGCTGGAATCCAGCCAAACCTGCGAGTTTTGGTGCAGGAGAACGAGGAGAACGAGCGCTCCATAGCTCTCTGCCACTCCTCTGGTGTTTAACAGCAAGGTGCAATGGTTGGCTGGAGATGTTAAAGACCGTGGTTGGAGAGGATCAAGGGAAGCTGAGGATTATGAACAGTTTAATGACAGGGGGGTGCTCGAGACAAGGTAACAGCAGCCAGCTGTTGAGAGCGAGCAGTTTATTACACTGTGTTAGAGGAATTGACACGGTTCAGCTCACTTCGCTACACAAGCCCTCCTCCCTTGGGAAATGACCAGTGCCTTTGGCAGCAGTGTGGACAAGCATCCAGCACAGACTGCTCTCTCTCTCTCTCCTCGGATGAAGTAGATTACATGGAGGCGAGCACCAGGCAGGAAATCAAAATCAACCACTCGAGCTGGAGGAGAGATTACACGGAAAGAAGCAATTTTTTTTCCCACCCTCCCCCTCCATCGCCAAAAGGTGAAGAAGGTAACATATTGCGTTTTGCAGTACCTTTCACAACATGCTGCTGCTGAAGCCTCGGTGGACAGAGAGCTCGCCAGCGCAGGCAAGAGAGGAACTGGGATTGATTCCTGGCCAGGATGAAACATTAAGCTAGTTTCCTTACCACCACGCACACTTTTTTTCACTAAGTAGGAACCTGGTTGTTAGTTGATTGGCAGATCGCCTTTCCGAGGCTAATAATCCCTTCAAATAAAATATAATAATTTAAAAATAACAATAATTTGGTCATTCAATCCACGACTGTTTGTGGGACACTGCTGTGCGCAATTGTTCCTTGTCCGATCTGCCCCACCATCGGTGGCCGGACTTTCAGCCACTACACTCCAAAACTCTGGAACGCTCTCCCTCAATCAATCAATCCCTCCCTCTATCTCTCTCTCTCTCTCCCTCTATCTCTCTCTCTCTCTATCTCTCCCTCCATCTATCACTCACACCCTCCCTCCCATATTTCAAATCCCACCTCTAGACCCTCCTTTGTGATGGTGCTTAAAGTCATCCCTCCCTTCCTCCCTCCCCTGGCTCGGAGTCAGAGTCTCCCACTCTTAAGCGCTCCAGGACCCTATCTCACGTGAAGACCGCTGTGTAAATGTTATTGGTGCTGTTGTTCCAGTTACCAAAAGGAGAATTCAACACTTTTTCCACTGTACTCAGCAGCTCAGCGCTAAAAATGCACTGTTTATTTGGAGGACACATTCCAACCACCTCAACTGTAAGTAGCTTTTGTCACTGAACTGCGAGGTAAATGCACGAGATAATTATAACCATCCGTCCCATTGGTGAAGCCACACAACCCGACACCTTTGTGGAGCTCCTGCAGCTCAGTGGTTAGAGCACTCACCTTACAAGCGTGAGACCTGTGTTCAAATCCAGGCAGGTCTGGGTGAAACCATGGGCAAGTTTCCTTACTCCACACACCCAATAATAATCCGTCCAAAAAAACCACAAAAATAAAATTGGTCATTTCAACCCACGACTGTTTGTGGGGACGCTGCTGTGCGCAATTGGCTGCCGCGTTTCGGCCACAAATATACAGTCGATTCACTTTACAGCATATTCTGTGAAGCGCTTTGAGACATTGATAAGATGTGAAAAGCGCTATGTCAACTGCAAGGATTATTATTATCATTATTATCTATCAGGAGTATGAAAGGAAATCATTAATATGGTGCCAGCTGGAATGGTATTCTTTTAACTCCGTACTTCGTTGCAGCATTGAGTGCTTTTAAACATACGCTGCCTTTCACTGCTGGCCCTCCAAGTGATATTTCACTGCAGTGGGTTTTTAATATGCTGCAGTAAATTACCACGTTCCAACAGCAAGATCATCACTAATGCATAGAGTAAAATGTCATCTTTTCTCTTGGCTATTAGTTGGAAGCCATGGTTGAAGGTCATGGATAGAGCTTTGAGTTGCTGGGAACTCAGTCGTACTTCATACCTGTGCTCCCTCCCTCCCACCTGCCCTCCCCACCTCCCTCTCGTCCACGCTCACAAAATGGATGGCATTCCCAGCGTTTGTTAGAAGTAGTGACCACAAAGGTCTGAATATTGTGGGAAGAATTCAGGCGATATTTAAGAACGTAACTCAAGTTAGTTATCATGCTGAGCACAACAGGCTTTGACTTGTAGGGTTCAGGGCCTGCCTACATCACCATGCAGGCAGGTCAATTATTAAACAGTGATCTCCTGAATCCTTACTCTCCCTGGCAAGTAATACTGTAATAACAATCCTTGCATTTGATACAGCGTCTTATCAAATCGTTGAGATTAACGCCGGGTTCCTACTCACTGCTAGGGATACAGAGGCATACGGAGTATTAAACTTTGGAACTCCCTCCATCGCCCAACCCCTTCACCTCACCCCCTCCTTTCCCATCTTCAGGTCATTCCTGAAGACCTTTCTCTTCGACCGTGCTTACGGTCAACTTCCCCCGCCCATTGGCTCGGCCTCTGCCATTGCGAAGCGCTCTGATACGCCGCCCGGCATGTTGTATAAATTCAAGTTGTTGTTGGGAGTAAGGTAACTTGCCCAAGGTTTCGCCCCGGGCCAGGAATCAAACCCGGGTCCTCTCACTTGCGAGGCAAGTACTCTAACCACTACGCTGCAGAGTGCTGTTTAATTGTTAATTACTGTACTTGTTTAACTGTTAAGGCGTAATTGATAACAGCAATGCAATTCACAGCATCCTTACTATTTTAACATGTGCCTCCCCTGCAGACTTAATTCCAGGTTAGATAACAAAAGAGCCTAGGGTGATTGGAATAACAAAAGACCATTTAATCCAACTAATTTCATGGGTGGTTTAG
Organism: Hydrolagus colliei; assembly: GCA_035084275.1. NCBI lineage: Eukaryota > Metazoa > Chordata > Chondrichthyes > Chimaeriformes > Chimaeridae > Hydrolagus > Hydrolagus colliei. Next base: position 11,076,148 of record CM068751.1, on the reverse strand, counting down.
GGCCCACAGTCCACAGATCTTTTCTACCTTCCTACTTTAAAAATACAGGAAAATGCACTTGTTTTATTTGTGTCTATTCATAAATAGTGCAATATATTACACGGGTGCCTATAAATCTATTTTATGATAGCTTTCAGGGTACAGAATGTGCTTTCCTGGAAATATAGGGCAATTTCCAACATCAAAATAACAAAATGTGCATGCTACTGCAAGCCATTTTGCAAAAAAAAATAATAATCCTTACTTTTGATATAATGCCTGTCACATCAGGAGGACATCTCAAAGCGCTTCACAGGATATTCTATAAAGTATAGTGACTCTGTAATTTGCAACTGAAAAAATGCAAATAATTGTAGTGCATCCTACTGCTGTTGCATATATTTCACATTTTGCCAGTGGAATTTACCTAGAAAGAATAAGCCAAATAATATTTTGCTGTTAATATTTTTAAACTTGTGAAACGGCATCTAACAACAACAACACCAACAACAACAATTTACATTTATAGAGCGCCTTTCACGTCGGGAGGACGTCCCAAGGCGCTGAACAGGAGGCGTGTGACCCGAGCTGGGAGGGGAGTGTTTGGGAAGGGGTGAAACACGAAGGGGAGGTAAAAGAGTTCGGGGTGGAACAAAAGGCACGATCGAAGAGGAAAGTCTTCAAACCGGCCTTGAAAGAGGAAAGGGAAGAGACGAAACGGAGGGATTGAGGGATGGCATTCCATAAGGTGGGAGCGGAGAAACTGAAGGCCCGGCCTCCGATGGTGGGGCGGTTCGGGCGGGGGGCTTGGAGCAGGCCAAGTCCTGTTGAATGGAGGGTCTGGGTGGGCGTGTAGGGGGAGAGTAGATCGGTTAAGTAGGATGGGGCAAGGCCGTGTAAGGCCTTGTAGGTGAGGACGAGGATCTTAAACTCGATCCTCTGGAGGATGGGGAGCCAGTGGAGACGGGCGAGGGTGGGGGTTATGTGGTCGCGGAGGCGGGTGCGGGATAGTACACAGGCTGCAGAGTTTTGGATGGCCTGCAGCCTATGAATGGAGGAACTGGGGAGGCCGACGAGGAGAGAATTTCCGTAGTCCAGCCGTGAGGTGATGTATGCGTGCACGAGTGTTTCGGCAGCGCGGGGGGTAAGATAATTACAGAGCCTGGCAATGTTGCGCAGATGGAAATAGGCAATTCAGAAAGTGTTATCCTTCGAGGTAACAGACCCAGCAGATTGTTACATATTGCATTTCGGGGCTTTGAAACAACTTTTGATGACGTTTCTTACAAAATTCCCATCCAAGAATCCCTTCCGCACCAGATAATGTATGAAAACATTCCCGAGGCGAGTTCCAGTATCAGCCAGTGATGTTGAAAGGAAACTCTGACTGAAGAATCACCTTGAGACGTTCTTTTATATATTCTCAAAAGCAATATTGACAATGGTCTGTGTGCTCACTCAGAACTGATGCACAAGTCCAGAGGGAATGTAGAACCTTTAGAGAGCTTAAAATAAATTTCCAAAGGGTATCTTAAAAGGATCCCTGCTGTAGGAGAGGGGGCAATGGGGGGGGTGGAGGGGGGTGGGGGGCAGTGGGCATGTGAAAGCATCATATTCCTGGATCTTCCCTCGGATGAGGTTCTCAACCCAGGTCCTGCCTGTTCAGGTGGACGTTCGTGTAAAATTTACATCAGTTCATACGGGGATAAGCCGTCAGTTTTGGTCTGAGGAACTACTTTAGTATTTAGTATTTGTACTGAAGGCACATAAGCTGTGTGCGTAATTGGCTTCCGCGTAACACATGCAACATATGCAATTAATTCGCTTTATAGTTTATTCCGTGAAGTGGTTTGAGACGTCTCGATGGCACGATCAGGTGCTCTATCAAAATCCAGGGATTATTATTAACATTCAAGATATTCTTTATCAAACCGAGGAACCTCTTGGCTCCTATCCCTAACCTTGCTGCCAAGGCCAGTTCTGTTAAGCACCTTGGGATGTCCTCCCAATACGAGAGGCGCAATATAAATGTAAATTTAAATCTGTGTTGTGTATTGTGTGCCGAAGTACAATAATTTCGCAATGATCATTATCAATTTGTTCTGGTGTTTGCTGGAGGTTTCACAGGAGCCAGCATGAGAGGACAGCTACTCTGCACCGTTAACCACAATAGCCTGTTTGGAGACTTCCTCACAGAGACGTCGGGTAAATCACAACTGGCAACCAGAATGAGACACTTCGGGGCACAGAGGAACAAGGATGGATATAAATGTCAGAGTATTAAAGTCTACACAATATCCGCTTCATGTATCAGAGCCACTTTAAATAATTTTAAGAAAATCAGGAGCAAACGTATTTTGGTAGCTTTGGTTTGCCTAAGTCGTAAATCCACCAAAGCCATCACAAACCCAAGCCTCAAATGTAATTTTCTGTTTGTGTTTATATATCCTCAAGACTGTGGAGATGACTTGATCTATGCCATCTGTTTGCTGGGTTGTGCGAATTGCTCCATTAGAAAGATAGAAATGTTTCAGTTAAGGTTCCAGTATTAGTTGGGAGCGCAGCAACATTTCACATGAAAAACAGCAGTCGACAGTAATAACGTTTCATTGGGACATAAAGGCAAATGGTGAGTCTGGGCACGAGAATAGTGAGATAAATCAGGAGCTTAATAACGGATGTGATTGTCAAGCAAAGGCTTTTCACCTGTTGAGTTCCAAAGTATGGTAACAGAAGATTTTCTAACAGAACCCAAATAATATTTCAAGGCATAACACATTTATGATTCTAATGCACCCTATTCTGACTTGTTCGAGTGTAGGGCAGACACATGTACATTAATGCACATGTGCATACAAAATCCAGGTAAGTAATATACTACTTGTAGAGTCCTGTAGCTCAGTGGTAAGAGCACTCACCTTACAAGTGAGAGACCTGGGTTCGATTCCGGGCAGGACAGGGCGAAACCTTGGGCAAGTTTCCTTACTCCACATGCCTGATAATAATCCCTCAAAAAAAAAATTGGTAATTTTCAATCCATGACTGTTTGTGGGGACACTGCTGTGCGCAATTGGCTGTTGCGTTTCGCCCATAAATATATACAGTCAATTCACTTTACAGCATATTCTGTGAAGCGCTTTGAGACATCTAGAAGACATGATAAGGCGCTACATCAAATGCAAGGATCATTATTATATAAGCGGAAGTTGTTTTTGCAAGGCTTCTTGTGCGTGTGTAATTTCAAAACGTTGTGGGAATCTGCACGAGACAGGAGGCTATCAGGGAATCAGTTTTAAAACAGAACAAAACATATCCTGATGGTCCCCTTCTCCTCGCACCCACTTGACCTCCATCATGACAATGTGTTGCGTCAAAGTCAATATTCATTTCACACCACTACCTTCAGGAACCATCAAATTAGTCCGATAGCGAGTGTGCCTTTCTCATTTGCCACCGACCTCAGTAGTTCAAGAACAGTTCCTGATTTTTAAAATCAATTTAAAGCTTTTCCCCATCTCTTTTAAAAGTGAACTTAATTACACACTTTAGCAAAATGCTGCATCGTTAGATTGTTAATGTTACAGACACTTTCTTGAGCTGTCGCCGCTGTCTATTGAACTTATAGAGACAAGATGTCTCTTTGTCACCTGCTAGGATTGTGACACTCAGTCGCGCCGTGAAACCATTTTCTTCATCAACACAAGGTCTACTGGGGTGAAGTTCGTAATCTGCCTGATACACAGGGTCATAAGGCACAGCTATAAAACTGACAAACGCTTTGATCAGCCCAACGATCACCAATATAGACGTCACCAACACAACTCTAATCTGATATTCAGTGATCGAGCAATCAGCCCAGTCCATTTGGCTGGTGCAAAACCTGCTCAATGACTTTCAGGTGACTGTGCAACAATAGTTTGAAATCTAATATTAATAATAATAATCCCTGAAAAATACAATAATTAATTGATCATTTCAATCCACGACTGTTGCGGGGATGCTGCTGTGCGCAATTGGCTGCCGCGATTCGCCCACAAATATACAATCAATTCACTTTACAGCAGATTCTGTGAAGCGCTTTCAGACGTCTAGAGCTTGTGGAAAGGCCCATATCAAATGCAAGGATTATTATTATTATTATTATATTTTCTGTCTGCCAAATGAGCTGTTAAACCGAGGCCCTGTCCAGGTGGTGCTATTTGAAATGAGAAGGGAGTTTCTCCCCTTATCCTGGCCGATGACAATTCTTGGAATCCTTGAAATGAAGTAAACGTGTCCCTTAGGCTGTGTCTGGATCCCAAGCAAAATCTTCCTCTCTCCGTGTCCCTTAAATAATCCCATTGCAAACGCAAGGTTCTGCAGCAAAACTCAAAGAGAACAGCACCCCCTCAAAAACATACCGGTAATGATCCTCACATTTGACATTGTGCTTTTCACATCAGGCGGGTACCAAACACTTGTGGTACAGTGTTCCACATTGTATAGTGTAGTGACTGTGTATTCTGTAGTTGAATGCGGAGGAGACAACCCCCCCCACCACCAATCATCTCTAGTTGTATATCTCTAGCGCAGCAACATTGAGACGTTAAAATCATCAGTTAAGTTATAGATTATGGAAAAGATTAGCAATGAGCAATGCACCCTGCTCCTCACAGTGAGAACAGATGGCTGTCTGAGAGATAGTTGGCTTAGTAAATTGGGACACAAGCCTTGATATCTCATCTTGCAGGATACAGAGAGGTCTGCTGGCTCCACAGCTAACAGGCTGGTCAAGGCTATTTGTTAGATCAGGGTCTCAAGGGATACGGTTATCTTACAGAATGGCGGAACAGGCTCGAGGGACTGAATGGCCTCCTCCTGATTCTATGTTTCTTAATTGGATGGTGTATGATGTTAACTTAGTGTCTGAAACTGGTATCAACATTTTAAAATTTGATGAACAAGAGAGTGAGAAAAGCAGCTCTCTTTTTTTCCTTTTCTTTTCTGCACCCTGAGCCGTGGCTTTTGCGAAACGAGGAAAGTAACCACTTTTCGTCGGGGCGTTTGTGGAAATCCGCGGGCGACAATTTTCCACCGAATCTGTGCAATTTGCTAATCTCCATAGATTTCCCATTGTGTCTGCGGAATGTCTCTTTTACGCTGTTAACAAAGCGTTTTAAATCCTGAAAGAAAACTGGATTTACCCGTCGCAATGACAAAGGGACACTGTCTTATATTCAGTGATAAAAAAAGAAGAATTTCTGTAACTTTGGAAGCAACACATGCCGTTGTGAAAATGACCTGCCCTTGCAGTTTGTACGTGATAAATAGAAACTAGTGACACCAAATTCCTTGAAGTGGTGATGCACATTCCAGCAGCTAAATACAGCGCCACGAGAGAATATCAACCACCCAAACTGGAGGCCATTCCAGCGCTAATGAATTTAAAACCTCACACAATGTATTTAAGTATTTAAACCCTTAGGCGAGTTTCCATACTGCGTATGCCTCTGTGTACCTTGCAAACAGATTGTTAGTCCGAAATGCAGACTGTCGGACGTCCTGCCAACGTGAAAGGCACTGTACAGAAGTAATTTTATTGTGCATTGTTGTAGTCGATCAGTGCATTGCTTTCCGGGGGTAATGATTCCTTCCCTCCCGCTGCCCAAATAAAAATCCACAACTATTTGTGGGACACTGCTGTGTGCAATTGGCTGCCACATTTTGGCCACAAAATGTACAATCAATTAACTTTACGTGATTTTCTGAGACGATTTTCTTTGAGACAATGTGATAACACACAATATCAAATGCACGGATGTTTATCATTATCATTATCGTGCCTGAAGGATGCAATGTAAATGCAAGTTGCTAGACTTGTCATTTGAGAAGAGAAAGAGGGACAGACTAGGTTACAGTTAAAAAAAACATTGAATCCGAAATAAAAGATAAATCAAAAAGTTAAACCCATTTGATAATATTTGTTATGGTTCCCAACTCCATCTCAAAAACAACAGCACAAGCTGTTTTTGCTTTGCCATCTGCTGGTCAGTCAGAAAACTCCCACTGACATTGGTGCTAAACAGAAACATTCATTGGATGATTTTGCCTTGCTTAGATTTTCAAATAAACAGTCACCACAAAATAACACAGTGACTGACTACACCTTTCAGTAAACCCTGTGAAGCTTGCGACGCAACACAAAAGGCCTTATATCAAATACAAAGAATTATATGTGGAGTTCCTGTAGCTCAGTGGTTACAACACTCGCCTTACAAATGTGAGACCTGTGTTTCGAATGCAGGCAGGTCAGGGCGAAACCTTGGGCAAGTTTCCTTACACACGCCTAATAATAATCCCTCCCAAAAAAAACTATAAAAAATTGGTCATTTTCAATCCACCACTGATTGTGGGAACACTGCTGTGCGCAATTGGCTGCTGCGTTTCGCCCACAAATATACAGTCAATTCACTTTACAGTATATTAAGTGAAACGCTTTGAGACACAGTCTAGAAGTTGTGAAAAGGCCTATATCAAGTGCAAGGATTATTATTATTATATTATAAATTTGTTTTCCTCCTGTGCGTTCCACACATGTGCCCAAGATAGCAATGCACATACATCAGAACAGAAGAATTTACTTGGCAAGAGAAGAGCAAGATACAACCAGTGCAGCCTCCACCATCCTGGCAATGCAGGTGTTGGACTCCGAACTGAACTTCCTGCTCCCTTTACTCTGGGAATCTGAGAATTGTTGTTGTGATATTCCCACTGCTGCTTCTGGCTGACATCATTGAACCCAGGATTGACGGGGGGATTAAACCACAACACCTGGTACACTTTCCTCCAACGACATTGACCAAGGATTTTTTTTGTCAGTGAGTGTGTATGCGCGCGCGTGTGTGTGTGTGTGTGTGTGTGTGTGCATGTGTGTGTGTGTGCGCGCATGTGTGTGTGTGTGTGTGCACATGTGTGTGTGTGTGTGTGTGCATGTGTGTGTGTGTGCGTGCATGTTTATTTTTAAAGGAAGTGCCACAACATTCAACCCAAGCTCCTTAGATTTCCACACAAATTCTCTGCAGATTTCAATCTCTCTTACTTCTGCACCACACTGCAGTCTGTCCAAAAGTATTTTTAGTGGATGGATTCTCTGGGGCAGGGTGTAATCCACTGCCAGAGTGTGCGAGGAACATTGAAATGACCCAATATGTTATAAATAATGCATGGACATGTGTCTGTTGGACTCTGCTTTTATGTAAAAGCATAAAATGGTCTCGGCTTATTTGAAATGTCACACTTTCACTCATAGGTGTCTGAAAACAAAGAGATCGGAAGAGCAATGAGCAGACGCGTTTTATATAAAAAATAATAATCCTTGCATTTGATATAGCGCTTTTCATGTCTTCTAAATGTCTCAAGGAGCTTCACTGTAAACTGTATACTGTATACTGTAAAGTGAATTGACTGTATATTTGTGGGCGAAACCCGGCAGCCAGTTGAGCTCAGCAGTGTCCCCACAAACAGTCGTGGATTTAGTGACCACATTTGGTTTTTTTCTGCAATTGCTAACAGTGCGATAACAACCACAACAACTTGGACTAACTTAGATTTATATAGGGCCTTCCTGCCAGATGGCATCTCAGAGAGCTTCAAATCTAGGCAAACGATGAAACAGGAATCATTTCCACCTCCCACCTCCTCCCACTCAAACAAAAAGCACAGGACATGAAAAGGCTATTCAGTCGCAAACCTGCCACAAACCACGGACATTTTGTCTTGGCATAGCCTTTATTCATTATAATTTAATTCAGGGAAGGTTCACTTAACTGTCTTCCTCCTGCCTCTAAGGTGGTCAAACCTTCAGCATCTCTCTTCTCTTGTAACCTACTTTTATTCATTACTGATGAGGTACATTTCACACAATGACATTTCCAGCGCCTCAAATGCTCGGAAATCGTCAAGCCCCATATAGTGTTTGACTGGCGGTGTCTGTGCCTATCCTTGTAACCTTCAATCCTGATCTTACCACCTCACGCTGTTTCCTGTGTGTCTAGTTTTTTTTTCCAAAAAAGTCTATTCAGTTTAACCGAAGCCATTGGAAGTCTGATCCACAAATCACTGTTTTCTGGGAAACAAATTTCTTCTGTCTCTAGGCTCATTTTAGACTTGTTTGTTCTCTATTTGTCTCATCCAGTCCAGCTACTCAGGGTCATTTGGAACTTGTTTCTTCCAGTTTGGCGCTCAGCGTCTAAGTTAAGTAGTCTGCGTACGTCTGCCTTACCCATTTCTCTCAGCTCGTTGAAGACACGGTGTCATATGTCACCCTCCCCTGTAATTCTTCATTTCACCCATCAAATCAGACTCAATTCACTCTCGCTCTTGAGTAAGTTACAGCTCGGAATCAGCCTGCAACTCTTCTCCAAACTAAGTCCATCCATTTAAAATCAATCTGTGTTTTCTCCCCCCTCCCCAACCCAATGCTCTCCACTGAATCAAATGAAGCTGTTCTTTGCAAGATTTCTATGACTCAGTGAGAATGCACTCTGACCTCGGAGTCAGAAGGTTCCTTCCTGCCCCACATTGGGATGTTGAACTCACAGTCTAAGATGACGCTCCAACACAGCGCTAACCGTTAGTTTGCTTAATGTCTCGTTATCAGAGATGCAGTCACCAAACTGAGGTCCTGTCTGCCTGTGCAGGTGGACGATAAACATCATATAACACGACACGAAAAGAGAAGGGAATTTCTCTCTCCCAGTGTCTTGGACAATATTCCCGCTGGATAAAAATAAATAGGTCATTCACTTCATGGCTATTTGCGGGGGGGCACGGCTGTCTGCAAATTAGCTGCCATGTTTCCCTCCAAAATACACAGTGAGTACACTTCATAATGTATATTTTTTAAAACTCCTGGGAAGCGCTTCGCTGTGGGACATCTCGACAACGTGTGAAAGCACTGTAACAAATGCAAAGATTATTACAAGCAGACTCGCAAACGTGACGAAAGATTGCAAATTGAATCTAGAGAACCTTTCCAATTATAAATATCCCGTTGTGTCATTTCAGGATACATTTGGGGTGAGGTTGGGGGTGAGGGGGGTGGAGGGGGAAGGGGGCGGAAGCAACACATTTGGAGATAATTATAAAGAGAGACTGTAAAAAAAAGCTAACATGTTACATTCTGTCACACTGGTACATAGTTTGGCTCAAATTCTGCTCTATCAACGTGCGGTGGTGAAGAGACAAAGACAAAGGTGGTCAGCACATGCATCAGTGAAAGAGAAGGCTGGAGAACTCCTTATTCTGTTAAGGTTCAAAGCACAGTATAAAGCTGGGAGTGAATCAATGGGAACTGTGCTGTGTGCAATCGGCTGCCGCGTTGCACCCACAAAACACACGGTCGACAGGCTTTACAGTATGTCACGAAGTTGTGAGAAGGCGCTATATCAAATGCAAGGATTACTATTATTATTATTATCATCACATTATGATTATATTTGCCAGAACCCGCGTAAGAATTGCAGGCAATGGTTCGCTATAATTAGGAACTCTTAAGTTCCCCTTCATAGGCAGGATTGTTGCATCACATAATTGTAATTTAACTAATGCCAATATGTTTTGCTTCTAAGGCCTTTCATGGTGATTATTCCAAACACTTATAACTCAATAGAAACATTTCCCTATATCTGTACTGAATTAACCTTTTACAATTTCCACTTCTATCCTCTGGTGATTTTTTTTTTGCTTTGCTTTGAAGAAATAGTCTAGGCTTTATTACATTATATAATATTTGATATAGTTCAATGAAATCCCTCCCTAACTGTCTTCTTTCCAGATCTTAAAGCTTAAAATTACCATTATCTGCCTTCACAGCTCAGAACTTCACACTTGTTGATCCTTCCCATACCTTTTCTGCAGCACGTATAAAACAATGTGAATCTTATTTTTAATCTAAATTTGCATCATATTTATCCTTTAAAATGGCAGTTCGTTAGACACACCTTGAGCACGAACAAAATCAAATGATGGCATTTGCACACTTTAGGAAAAATAAAGTTCAAAGGCAGCAAAATAATATGAATAATAATAATACTAAATATTTGGTCACTCAATCCATGACTGTTTGTGGGACACTGCAGTGCACAATTGGCTGCTGTGTTTCGCCCACAAAATATACAGTCGAATCACTTTACAGTATATTCTGTTAAGCGCTTTGAGATGTCTCAAAGATGTGCTAAGCTGTTGTGTCAAATGCAAATGATTATTTAAAAGACATTTTCCAAATAAGCCAAAGTGCCAGATATGAACAGCTGTATGCATGGCTGGCTGCTTGGAAAATGAACAGTTTAATGCAAGCAGTTGGTTGGATGATATTGATTGACTGAGTTAGTCAGTTGGAGACTCCATTGATAGAATTACTTCTGCCATGTTTTCTGCGGTTCACTAATCATTATTCCAGTACTTTATGGATAAAACTTGGGAGGCTCTAGGCTCCACGTGGCCTTTTAACAAGAAGTGGTGTGAGACAAGGAACAAGTGATTTGTTGGAAGGGAGGAGGGGGGAGGGTGAAGTGGGGGAATATTACACCAGTCAGGACCTGACTCATGAGACAAGACTGTTCAATTGGCAAACCCCTGGTATCTTGCAATACAACACAATACATAATGCACTATTCAACCAAGAAGATGTGATTGCTGCTGATGTTTGCGATGCCCTGCAGGTGACTCCAGCCAGTCGCTGTTGTGTTCCTCTACCTCGTTACAGAAAAATATTCCACAGAGCGTTTGTCACTATCCGAAGATAATATGACGTGCAATTAAACCACTGTAGTAAGGTGCGGAACTAGGAGGCACAGAGTCACACAGCACAGAACATACTGTACAGCAGAGGATAGGAAAATCTCAGATCACTCCAGACACAAGGTGACATGACATGTTTGGCTTTGGCAGCTCACAGCTTAAACGCCACACAAAATAAAATGATCTATTCTACCTCCACACTCTGGAGTTTCATTGCGTCACCTTGACTTCCCATCCCTCACCCCCACACATACTTTTAAGTCCTGCCTTATAATTGGCTCTTCAACCATGCTTTTAGTCATCTTTCCTTCCCCACCCTCCTCAGTTCCCCTCTTTGTTTCCCCACCACCCACCACCACCTCCGTCCCCCCACCCACTACAGCTCAGGTGCTGCGTGAAACGCTTTGAGACATCTACCTGAGGTGAAAGACACTGTATTTAGGTATATTTTAAGAGATATTGGGATATTTTAAGAGAAAATATGGAATCTGGGAAAAGGCTATCGGTTAATATTTCTGATAAAAGTTATCCGATATTGAATAATTTTGGTTACGGTTCTGTGCGGCCGGGAATCGAACCCGGGTCTCTCGCTTGCAAGGCGAGTGCTCTAACCACTGAGCCACAGAACTCCATGCAGAGAATGTAGAGCAGATACTACCTCACGAGGAGATGGAGGCAGAAACCGCCAGCAAATTCGAGAGCAATGGAGCAAAGAAATTTTTTTTTATTGAGCAGTGACAAGAGCGACAATGGTGTATTATTGTTCCCCCACTAATGGAACCAGCCAGACAGACCACAAAAGGCCTTTTCTGCTTGTGTGCTTCCCCCATTTATAGACCAAGTGAAGCAAGCAAGTCTCTTACTTGGCACAGAGTGTTTTGAACCGACGATTGTTTACTTTGTAAATGAGTGTCGATCGGCCAGCAAAGAGGTGCTTCATCTTGTCATGAAGCTTCTGAGTCTCTTGACAAAGAGTCGTTGTGACATGTTCGATTTACGGTCATGTCACCGGCATAAATTAATCATACGACTTCAGTGCTTCCCTATCCGTAACCTACTGCTGTGATAAAGACACGCATAGAATGCGCTATAGGAATGTAAATGTTTGGGGGTTTGGTGGGGGGGGTGTTTGGGCGGGGAAGGGGTTGGTCGGTCAGGTGTCTGACACGCAAGGGAAACCCATCACCCATTGCTTTAAGAATCTCGAAGCCAAACTCAGATTTCCAGGCATCCCACCTACATATGGAAATCCCAGAGATAAGACTGTTGAATTGAATGCACTCTCTCTCTCGCTCGCTCTCTCTCTCTCTCCATGGAGGGACACCTAACACTGGAGAGTACGAGGTGCAGGTTGGCATGAGCCACGGCTTGGGGTGTGCGTTGGGAGTAACTGTTGGAGTCTGATCAGTTAAAACCACATAGCTCGCCCTTGTATTGAATTGTATCGCATTTTCACTTACCTGAAAAGTGTTTTGATGCTCTCAGCTCCGATTTCCTGAACAATTTCTTTGAGGACAGCGCTGTCATCGGGCGGAACAGCGCTTGTAGACGGAGACGGACTTGGCACTGTTCCATTACTCGGCGACTTTTTCATTGTACTAACTTTACGTCCGTAGTAACCGATTAGAAGGCCACAGATAAATATCGCAATCGCTGCAGTGAGGAGCTTGGCTTTCTTACAGAAACTGCTGGGTTGATGGTTTGGTCCTTGCCTGACGTGATGGACTGAGTAACTGGATTCTTCTTGTAGGCGTTCAAACCTGCCCCGGGGAGAGGCTGAAGGTTGGGTGAATTCCAAGTCCAGATCAGTATTCTGAGTGGAGTTGCTGGCGTGGTGCTGGCTCGAATCCTCCAGTCCAAAGCCATCGAATGCACTTTCCTCCAGCTCCTTCTCCATGTCCCACTCCAACTCCAGGGCAGCGATTGGAAGCTCGTCAGGCTCCGCATCGTGGGTGCGCAGCGAAAATTTCTGATCCACTTTCCGATAGGCCATCTCGTCCCCACCTAGGGGCAAAGATTGAAAACCGAAAGGAAAAAATGATTCAACATATTTTCAGTGGCAACGGAATCAGCCGGTGGCAACAACAACAACAACAACTTGCCTTTATAAAGGGCCCTTCATGTGAGGGTGAGCCTCAATGAGCGCTTTGCACTGTTTTATAAATTTGTAGATCATATGATAGGCATTGGCTGCCGCGTTTCGCCCACAAATATACAGTCAATTAATTTTATAGCATATTCTGTGAAGCGCTTTGAGATATCTCGAAGACATGAAAAGCCAAGGCCGTACGCAGGGGGGGTGCGACGTGTGCGTACGCACCCCCCCAAATTATAAAAGGTCCACATTTTCCGGGGTAGAGAATTGTATTTTTTATCAAATTTAAATACCAAGTAAATTTATTGAGCATTTGTGTAACAATCAGTTCTTCAAAACTATGTATAAATTATAAATACACATCTTTGAATGATTTAGTATTAATATAAAATTATCGAGTCGCACACCAGAATCGGCGTCTCCCCAAAACATACCGCGTCGATAGACCAGTCCATGACGCGGCGAGTCTGTGACTCGTGATTGGATAAACATAGGCGCGCGCCAAGACTTAAATCCATCCTCGTTTGGAAATCATCCCGTAAACAGCCACAAGGGGCAGCACCACTACTGGAGTTAAATCATCTTTTCATCTGATCACCGTAAGTAAAAATTACTCAAGTTTTGAGAATTGTGACTGTAACGCTAGCAAACAATGACAACATATTTACAAGCTTCTGAGAAATTAAAGCTTTTGAGAACCCAACAAAAAAGTTATATGTGTCTGGACGGGAATGCCTATCTTTAAAAGAAATACTCATGGACGTAGGCCTAGGCTTTAGCGCCTATTCTACGTGGTGTGTCAATCGGAAATCATCCCGCATACAGTCACTACATAAAAAGGTAGCAACACTTTGTGGAAGCTGAAATCATATTTTAATCTGATAAATGTCAGTAAAAATGACTTAAGTTTTGATAGGCGTGTTTCTGAAATATCATGTTTCTTGTTTTGACTTGATTATCACATTTGATTTATATTATTAAAAATGTATTCCTGTAATTAAAAATAGCTTTTAGAGACGTCCACTGGCATGCAAAAAACATATGACCGCAAAGATAAACAGTGCGACTTTATTTCACGTTCAATTTTGTACCCAGAGTGAAAAAACATCAATGTCGCACGAATTTGGCATAAAAATAGTTTCACCGTCATCTGATCGAGCAACCACACTTGACAACCACACTTCTCCATTGATCCCTTCTATCCACGCAGCCTGAACACTCCCGCCTGCCAATACCCCAATCGCGCTCCAGAGTATCGAGTATTCGACCTTCCAAAAAAATTTAGACACGGACTACCGGGGAAAATAAAAACACTGAATAAATACTGATGCTCTTAAACACCAAGGGCATGAAACATTTACCGTTCATATTGGATCTTCTGAACCGATTAAATAAGACCTCAAACTGTATAAAACGTCGGAGCCTCGAAGGGGCTTCGGGGGCAGCCCGCAAGCCCCCGGCCATTGTTGGTCCCATCACTAGCAATTCGCACCCCCCCATTAAAAATCCTGCGTACGGCCCTGAAAGCCCTATATTAAATGCAAGGATTATTATTATTATCTTTCCTGGGCATGCAACAATAAAAGCACTCTGAGACAAATAAAATCTGAAGCGCTTTTTCTTAAATTAAAATTCTCAAACGAGAGGGCAGGAACGGGGCTTGTGAAGCAGAGAGCAATAACGTCTCTCACCCTCCAGCCTGATTTGAAAAACAAAGATGCTTATCCTGCTTAATATGCATTACCACATCTCTCTATTGCAGTCACACCTGCATCCAACAGAAGACTTTATTCTACACTAATAGATCCCATACATCGATTTTCTCTGTGATACAAAGCGATATGTTTGATGACAATGATGCTGTGAAGCTGTTAAAAAGGAGGCCAAAGGCTTTTCAAGTTCACCATAGCACTGGTTGTGAAATACTGAACGAGCATTTATATTCCTCAACATTAAAAACAAGAATACATACTCGATAAATGAACAAAAACCATCAAGTGGGTTAATAATAATATTATTATTTTAAAACTGTATCCTAACATTGAGATGGATTAAGGTGATTGAAATCCATAACATGCACCTCTGGATTAAATTGCAGTCTTCTATCTCAATCAAACACCTTTCATTGTTCAATACACACACACACTCACACACAGACATGCACACACACCTCACAGTACATTACAGGTTTCAGATGTAACACAATATTAATAACCAATGAATCAGTAACGGTACTGCATTTGCAAAAATAATTCACTGGTCTGTCCCATCTTTACAACTCTACCCTCTACCACTCATCCAGGAGCTATTAAAGTGGGTTATGATGAATTGAAGATATAAATGTGGGCTGAAATAGCCTGAATTACTGGATTTTTAAACAGCTTCAGAGATGGAAGGGCTGAAGACCTGATTGCAGTTTGCATCATTCTCACCCCTCCAGAGGTTGCCAGCAATGCTAATTTAATCCCGTCGATGCAAGTTACTGCACCACACGGAGAGAGCAGTAAAACATGGTACGCGCAAAAACTGCTGAAGCAAACACTAGCAAAGGTAGAGTGGGAATCAGATGTGATTATTGATCCCGTGGCTGAAGGTTGTCAGTCAGCACAAACTGTCACTGATGCACATTAATTTGTGCCAACGTATTTCCTGATCTTTGCTGCACTTTACAAGCCTTGATGTTAACATTCCCAGCAACATATTGTCAGTATGCTAACCATCAACAAAATGAGTACTTGGCAGTGATCCACCGCAAAGTTCAAGCATTTAATGTTCCCACAATAACTGTTGGTCGATTGGTATCAAGAGAAAGCACTGTCCTCTTAACAACTATCTGATTGCTCCACCGTTCACAGCACAATGCACAGCAAGAATCCTTCACTGCAGATCACACCTGCACAATCACAAAACAGGAACGTGCAGGTTCAAAGCCTTTGATCATGTCAATGACAAATGCTAAGTATACATTATTCCAATTCAACAAAATAATGTTTGTTCCAGAACCACTTTAATGTGCCTTTGATGAACTGAACCATGTTTGAGGCCAACCTGCGCAGATCCTTGAGAGAATATTTCCCAACATTAGACAATTCACGTGAGGCATTTCCCATTGCGTGTACAGCTCCCAAGACACAGGATTCGCTTATTTCTGCCAGCAATGGTGGTATCGAAAAAAAATCACAGGGAGTTTCGGGTTTTTTTTGGTGTTAAGGAGAACATTCTCATTCAGGCGCACACCACAAGAGGTAAAATAAGAAGAAAAATGATCAAAGCCAAACAGAATTGGCACATTTAATGGGTCATTGCCTTTTAGCGATTATGC
Source organism: Hydrolagus colliei (assembly GCA_035084275.1). Lineage (NCBI taxonomy): Eukaryota > Metazoa > Chordata > Chondrichthyes > Chimaeriformes > Chimaeridae > Hydrolagus > Hydrolagus colliei. Next base: position 11,059,973 of record CM068751.1, on the reverse strand, counting down.
CTCGAGACCCAGACAATCCCAGCCTACAAACAGGACCTCCCAACGAACCACTGACAGCAACTGACTGTTGACTTTATTTTCCTAATTTGTGGCAAATGGTTCTCGCAACAGTTGTGATGTCCAATTAACCCCTGCAAGAGCGTGGCTATTGTGGAAAGATCAGTGGGCTCTCCCAAGATGTAAAGCAGAAATGTTGGCCCAGGTTTACCCATGAGAATGTACGTTTCCAAAGCCAGAAATTCCTGCTGACGATGGCCTTTGTTCTCCAATCAGCTGAAAATGGCCTCGAGCCCAGAGCCAGCATTTTCCTAGCAGAACAATACAGTTCCATAAACGCCAGCAACATCTAAGAACTTCCGCAGGATCAGCAAAAAGACCAGATGCAAATATCCTATTCTCTCTCCGAGTTTGACTCCCAGTGACTCCCATCGTGTTGGGCACAAAGCTTGTTCCTCCTCTACCTCCAATCTTCTTCACCAGCAGATGGGCCTTCGGCCTCTTTGCCTACCCCCCCACCCCACCTCCCATCCATTGGAACTCCATCCTACAGTCACTTCACCTGGTTCTCTCCCTCCTTCAAAGCCTGCGCCAAGACCCTCTTCTTCGACTGCACATTCGACTTCCCTCCTACCACTTTCCTCCATATCCCGCTGATACCAACCCCCAGCGGGTCCAGTCTTCACTCTCCAAGCGCCTTGGGATGTCCTCCCGATGTGAAAAATGCTGTGTAAATGTAATATGTTGTTGTTGATCATTCAAGCAGCTTGTTGAACAACACATTTGATGTACTTTATCATTCTGAGAGAATTTGTGGAAAGTGGTAGAGAGGAAATTGTAAACGGACGGAGGTTACTAATAACATGAGACGCAGAAAATAATTGGATGATTGGCAAATAAGCAGTTAACTGTACTAATGTCCACTGCGGACTATATGATTTAGCTGGGGACCTCAGTAAACATGGTAATGTATTCTGCAATTAAATTGTTGTATCAACATTGCATGGAAATGAGGTGGCAAGTAATGATTCCAACCAAACTTTTTCGGGCAAGCAAGGCGTTAGTTTAAAATGCAAATATCCAAGGAACAAATTTTAAAGCAACTGAATTCCTGATAGCCTCACTGTGTACACAATGTTTTAATGGCACAAAGCATTCGAGCAAATAAATAAGAGAGGAAGTGCTGAGTCCAGACAGCCATAGCAACGGTTTCTGTACAGTGAAAATGCACAGCAGATGCTCATGATGGATTAAAATGGACCCACAAAGCCTCTGGATAAACAAATGCTGTCGGATATGGCAATAAGACGTCAGCCTGGCTCAGCTGGTAACTCTCGCTTCTGAGTCAGAAAGATGCAGGTTCAAGCCTCACACACGAGGACTGTTAGCTCACCATCTAAGCTGGCCATCCAATGCAATTATTAGTCGTTGGTGGATTGATTTTCTGGGGGGGTAATAATCCCTTTTCATTTGGTCGCTCAATCCACGACTATTTGTGGGACACTGCTGAGTGCAATTGGCTGCTGCATTTCACTCACAAAATATACAGTTAATTCACTTTACGGTAAATCCTGTGAAGAGCTTTGAAGCATCTCAAAGACGTGATAAAGTGCTATATCAAAGGCATGGATAATTTTTTTAATATTATTATTACAGTATTACTACAAGATCCTGTCCAACCTGTTCAAGTAGATATAAAGGAGCTCATCACACTGCATGAAATGCAATGATTGTTGTTAATATTATTATTGTTGTTATTAATTATTCTTATTATTATTACTGGACTGCAAAGCTCGAGGACTTGACGTCAGGACAGTTGGACAAGTTATAACTATCATAGCTCAGCAAAAGCAAACCAACACACGAACCCTCAAACAACACACACAGATCAGAAACAAAAGATCTAAATGTGGAATTTGGATAGATTTTACAAATCTTGCTTATGAATACACCGCTGATGAAATTCCATGGCAACATGGAAAGATTTAGTTCTATGTTTAGCAACAAAGCAGTGTTTTCAGCTTCCAACCTCTAAACGTCAACCCCCACTCCCCACCAACTCCACTCCCCCCCTCCCTCACTCCTCCCCCATTCCCTTTTCACCACAACCTGTGGTACACTTGTGCCTTATTTATACCTTGTTTGAACCACTAGAAGCAGTTGTGGAGCAAGGGAGTCTGATTTACACTCGTTCCACATCACTGCATTGACCAGGGGACATTTAAACACAAACACCACTCTTGGCAATTTTGTAACATTTACAAAACAGTTGCCTCTCATAAGCTTTACTATAACAATAAAATGAAGCATTTAAACTGGGTAATCAAATAGCTTTAACCACCAACGAACAACAGTCCTCTCACACAGTCTGATTTAATTTCTTCCGTCTTATTTATACATCCCATTTGAACCAACATGTGCAAATCAAAGGCACAAGCGGGAGACCTGGGTTCGATTCCCAGCAGAGCGAAACCTTGGGCAAGTTTCTGTGCTCTAAACACCTAATAATAATCCCTTGAAAAAAAACATTGATATATTGGTCATTTCAATATGTCCTGTGCCACAGCGGAAGATGGATTTACTGTTTGTGGAGACGCTGCTGTGCGCAATTGACTGCTGCGTTTCGCCCACAATTATACAGACAATTCACTTTATAGAATATTCTGTGAAGTGCTTTGAGACATCTAGAAGACATGAAAAGCGCTATATCAAATGCAAGGATTATTATTATTATAAGGAAATGCAGAAAAAGGCCATGTCATCTGGTTCTATTTAATTCTGGTAATATTTCATATCATGTAATAATAATAATAATATTTGGAATTTGATATGGCTCTGAATCACACCTTTTGAGCCATCTCAAAGTGTTTCACAGAATATAGTGTAAAGTGAATTGACTGTATATTTTGTGGACAAAACCTGCTTACTTATGTACAAACTGCTAGGTAAACAGAGACGTGTGGATTAAGGAAATTTACCTAAGGTTTTGTCACCTCAGGGAATCCAACCCAGGTCCTCTCGCTTTGTAAGGCGAGTTTCACAGTAATATAGTTGGTGTGTGTAACATTGCTTCAATACATCTAAACATTAATAAACTTAAGCGCAGTCACATTTGGAATGATTGAAACGTGATGAAACGCAATTCTCCTCCAGCGTCACAATGCCAATGCGTGATAAAGAAAGGTTAACTAACATCTGGTATAAAGGACTTTTCTCTTCCTATTCGGGGAACAGCAAACTGAAGTTTCATTTTTCTGAGAGTAAATCCATCTTCTGCTGTGGCACAGGACATCGATCAAATGACACACCTAAGTATACACAACAAATGTCAAAATTCAACCAGATTTCAATCTCTTTTCGCCCTCCAGCCGAATCACTCAATCTGAAAATGCCCACAGTTTGCGCACACAATAATCTGATATTTCATTACTCTGTCAAAAGAGACATTGGACACGTTCTGAATGAGTGTATGGGAAGTCATCTGTCAATCAGCGAGCCTGACAAGTGGATAATGCAGATAAACATCTCAAGGCCACAAATATTTGAGTAATCGCCAGACAGTTGTGAATGGGACGCTAACATCTTGTACTCCAGACAACTGTCAAAAGATCATCGGGCAGGTTTTTTTTATACATTGCAAATCCCAGGTCAGTTGAAAATTTCAGGGTCTGGCAATTATAAACCTGCAGAAATAGCTGTTTGTGTGCTTCGCTAAATGAATTTGAATAATTCCATCGCTTACAAATATAGTGGATGCTGTTTTGTGAGTTTTACGAGTTTCTGCCTGAACCAAGCAAACTAGTGTAACATTTCACAAGTGGTGAACCAGAGATCTACTGGGAACATAAATTCCACCCGACCCCCACCACCCCCACCTCAGCCATATTGTGAGTTATTTGGTTTGCCATATTCCCGTTCAGTGCATCCGAGTAAAACAGAAGAACATAAGAAGAAGGAGCAGGAGTGTGGTTAGCGCCATTTGGCACCTCGAACCTGCCCTGCCATTCAATAAGATCACAGCTGATCTTCTAATCTAACTCCACCTGCCTGCCTTATCCCCATATCCCTTAATCCCTTTATCCATAAGAAATCTATCAATCTCAGGAAATCCTTGAATCCATTTCAAATAAACCACTTCAAGTGTGTGGCATCATTCACCCCGCAAACTTCTGCTCTGATCTGCCTTTGTGATATCTCAAAGCGCTTCACAGAATATGCAGTAAAGGGTAATATGTAATTGTATTTGAGGGGGCGAAACACAGCAGCCAATTATGCGCAGCAGTGTCCCACAGATAGTTGTGGATTGAGTGACCAAATATATTTTTTTGTTTGTATTGAAAGGATTCTAACCCCCAAAAACGTGATTCACCAATCGACGAACAAGCGGGTTCATGCTTACTCAGGTGAGCCTTCAGCTACTCTGCCCCCAACCTCTGGAATTCCGTCCAGCAATCCCTCCACCTCGCCCCTTCCCAACTCTTCTTCAAATTCCGCCTCAAGACCCTCCTCTTTGACTATGCTATCGGTAAATTTCCCCCAACCCCCTCTTTTCCTTCCACCCTCCTGGATCCCAACCCCAGCTCTGGTCTGAAACACTGACTGAGACGTCCACCCAACGTGAAAAGCATTATACAGTATATTTTATTGTTGTTGTTGTTGTTGTTGTTGTTGTTGTAGTACCTCACAGAAAGAGGCGACAATACATGGAATTACTTTCTTACTGTCACCAGGTCATTACTTAGTCTGGAGGATTAAATTCCAAATTTACACGCACAGCATTAATTCCTCAAATTTCTTTTCAAACTAATGCTGTGTTTCAAACTCCCCCGCCACCTCCAAAAAAATGTTTTCCAAAATAGAAAAAAAAAAGAGGTTAATTACCGGGATTAAACAAAAAACACCTAAAATTTGTTTAACTAATAAGTGCTAAAGGCTCTCGCAGAGAAACCCCAAATGGTTCAAAACCATTAAAAATTCATTTTGGAGGAACTGAGCCTTGATATGCATTCTTTTGAACTGCGCAGTTTCACGCGACCTGCTATTTCTCTCTGGTTTAGCGGCGAAGCGAGTCCAATGGTTTTCTGAAGCATCCGGCTTACCTTTCCTAATGAGCACAATTTATTCATGAATAAAACCGCACATCAACAATGAGGACAGAAAGTACTGCAAACGCAGCCAGGACGCTTCAGCAAATTAAAATCGCTGCTTCAAACTGAACGGTTCGTATTTGAATGGCATTCTGTAGGGCTAAAGATAAAGCTACAAAGACACAGGGAGCATTCTAAATGTCACTGTGTGAAGGCAATGTCCTTCCTGGCAGAGTTGAAGGAATTCAGTGTATTTAGTAAAAAAAAAGCAGCCGGGGGGAGGGGGGGGGGGGGGGGGGGAGGGATGTCAAAGCTTCCATAAATAGGGGAAAAAAAATTAGCAATTTTACAAAAGGTCAGTCACAAATTCTACCTCAGAGCAGTCTCCTTCTCATTATACATTCAGTAACAGCGCAGTTTTTTTTAATGTCCTGCATTGTTTATTTGGTAAAATGTCAGGGCTCTAAGTGCTTTCATTAGTTTTTACAATGAGATGATCCACTGGAACAGAAGTGCAAATTTGTTGGTTCAGTACAAAGCACACTTTGATTTTCAGGATTCCAGCAGTGCTTTAAGGAAGATTTCTTTTTGCCATCAATAATAAACACAAATTCAGTTTAAATATCCAAGGCAATGCTGATTGGGCAAACATTCTTTGTTACTAAGAATGTGTCATTCCAAATGAAAGGCTTGAATTTAACACAGTCGTGGCAGGTGAAACATGTATTATTAACCATTGCTTATTATTCTTAAGCGGCTCAAGGAAATATTTATGAAACAGCAACACCGGGAATCGCTCGTGTGAATTTAGAATGAACTAGTTGTATTTGACAGACCTACTGGAATTGTGTGTGACAGGAAATGGAATTATTGAACTGAACTTCAGAAGTGAAATAGACTTTGATAATAATAATCTTTGCATTTAGATTCCAGTGCGTTATCACATCTTCGAGAAGTCTGAAAGCACACCACAGGATATACTGCAAAGTGTAGTGACTGTATTTTGTGGGTAAAGCATACACCCTATCTGGCCAGCATCAATGTTTACTTGAGCTAATTCTCCCGATAAGATGTCTACAACACCAACTACAACAACAAAATTACATTTGTATAGCACGTTGGGAGGAGGTGGACTCTCAGCACTTCTTATGGAAAATTTGTTCCAACTTGGCATAAAAATACACTGGTGTATCATAAACTGTGACAGAATATCATGACATCTCAGTTTTCGAAAATGCTATTAGAATTTGTTGTATTATTTGAAAAAAAAGTACAGAGCCATGACCAGTCTCATTCAGAGTTTAGTGCAAAATTGCAAATCTAGTACTTTCATCACTCAGTGTGAACCCGGCCTTTAAAGTACAATTCAACAATGCATCTACATTAAGATGGTTGCTAAAGTGATCCGGAGAATATATCTTGGGAAATTCTGGATACTCTAAAATGACACATAAATAGAATAAAGCTAGACCCGGGTGAAATTTATATGTCTTATTTCACAGGGGTCATTTAATCTAATCTCACATGACTAACTGCTAGTCCCTTCAATATTCCATTCCTTTTGACAAGCAGATTGTGATTGATACATTCATGCTTCACAGTGTTCTCTAAAATAGTAGAGCAATCTGGAATTTGATAGTGGGTGAGAATAAGGGCCAGGAACAGACACCGATAAGTTTTTCTTTCGCAAGATAGCAATTAACGACCGGAACAAGTTGCTGAAAAGGTTGATTAGGGGGCTCGCTTTAAAAAAAAGAAAATGACTGGGATGGGAAGATTTGCAGGGTGGGTATTCAAGAGGGTTGAATACCACCAAATAGGCAGTAGGAAACGTTCTTCATCCAAACTAATCTTGTCATTTTGCTCACATACAAAACAGTCTCTTTGCTTGCAGCTGTGGGACAGGTTATTTGCCTTCCTCGACTGGTTAAATAAGTTGGAGAGTTCATGCGATCACGGCATTGCCAATTGTATATCGTCTGACAAAAATGTTGGCTTGACAATTGGGTGACCTTTTGTAGCTCCACGCTTTTATGTTGTGGCACGGGTTTCAACATTTTAGCTTGACAAACCAAGAGAAGCTTTTACAGTTTATAGCTATATCTACTGGGATCTAACCTTCTTTGTGGCCTTCAAAGTATATCTACGATAAAAATGAAGTCCCCCAAAGTAAAATAGTTTCACACTCATAGCTGTCGAGAGGATTACCAAGGCTGCAGCTATTTGGCTTCTGTGATGGTTGGCCAACCTTTATGGCTGCCCAACAAAATAAATGTTCTTGATTGCATATTTCTTGATTGATGCCACCAATTTTTCATCTGCAAACACACCACTGGTTGAACACAGACTCATGCAAATGGGGAGGGGGGGGGGTTAGAGGTGGGGCTTTTTGACGATCTCGAAGGCTCACGGGCCACAGGTTGGCTAACCCTGGTCTAAACTAAGGTCTAGATTTGATCTGGGTTCAACGGAAAGAGTTCAAAAGCAATTCATGTGTATCTTGTCTGACATGACACCCGATATCTAGGGTCATATCTTCTCCGATTGAAAATCGGGCCGAGGTTAACAAGCGCATATTGGTTTAGAAACTTTCCTGATGTCTGTGCGCGAGTGAGCCTCACCCGGCAGAGCGTGGGTTTCTGCCAGCAGCGGGCTGACACGCCAACATCTCATTAAACAACAAGCAAGGTAGCAAAAGGCTCTCGAGTCACGTTAATTATCTCAGGGTCGAAGTAAAAAAGAAGCTTGTCTGGCAGTTTCAGGGCAACCGAATAGCAATGCAAACCCACTCGGATATCCCCAAGGTCTCCCATTTACAGGACTGTCATATATCTGATGACAGGTAATGCGTATGAACACACAACAGCTAAGCTCTTCAATTACATTCAATGTCAAATCTTTAACACAGCACCAATTGCTAATTTCCAAACCCAGATATAACATTGCACGGAGGGTGTGCTTCACTGCAGCTTCACATTTTCCTCCCAGGCGGATGGAGACCCCCAAGGCTGTACTTGGCTACGTCGGAAATACTCTCGTCTCCGAGTCCGAAAGCGGTGGGTTCATGTATGGGATTTGATCTAGGCTGACGGTCCAGTGAATGTGGTGCTGGGCGGTGGGTGGGGAGGTGGTGGGGGGGAGGGAAAAGAAGGGAGTTTGTCCCAGGTTCATGGCCAACAATTCCACCGGAGGAATTAAAAAAATGATCACTCACTTCCTGGTTAGTCGCTGCTGTGTAAGTTAATGTGCCGCATAATTCCAACCTGAATGGAAGCTGGAGTTGTGAGTGAGCAAATTGTCTGTGGAGGAATCTGAGGTGGGAGACAACTTAGGTTCACGGGGACTTACCTATAATATAAAATAATAATAATATGGTGGGTAAACTCTGCAGTATTGAGTTCTCCCATGCTGGTTACACACACTCAAGAACCGTTTCCCTATTGTTTTTTTCTCTCCCAATTTAAACTGAGAGACGTCATGAGCGACAGACACCCCATGTAGTTGATTTATTAATGGACTCATTCTTGCTTTGGCTGTGTTCACGACTGCTTTTGATACAAAAAAATAAAGTAATTCGGGCCACAGAGAAGCTAAAATTGTGTAAACTGTAATTTCGATTGTTGGTCATATTTTTTTGCCAAACATTGTGTTCCTGAAGATATATTAGAATTCTTTCAGCTGCTTCCAATTTCACCTCCACCCCAGACACATACCAAATCAACAGTGATTGTCACCATCGCACTGGTGGGATGTTCCAGAGTCATTAAATTATTGCTCCAATCTACATTTATTTTACTACATACACAGACACACACACACACCTTCCTTCTTATAGTACAATAATTCCTGCTTAATTCAACCAAAGCTTTGGCTAACATTTTAATCATCAAATCTGTAAATGATGAGACTTTATCCGTGTCACGCAGAGACACGTCCTTTCAGCAAAGGTTTTCAATGACAGAAAGGTTGCTTTCCAGGACAAGTATGGTATGAAATTAGCAGTTGTCAGGGCAATTTTCATATGTTCCAGTGTCTGCCTCAATAAAAAGGAATACAAATCCCCAGAGCTCTCCACTCTCACTTAAGCTCAAACTATGAGGCTGCCACTTAAAGGAAGAAGCAGAGAAAATTAAATGAGCCACATTACTTCACTGTGAAGCAGCGAAATAGAGTGGACGGAGGAAATTTGATTTTTACTTTAAAACTTTTTTTTTCAATTAAAGAGCAGCAGAACTTCAGAACTTCATGTGTTGAGGTTGGGATCTGACTCGTGCCGGTAACTGCCAAGATGGTAGGAGGTGAACTGGATGGACCTTGGTCTTCTTTTGTCCAGCAATTCTTATGATCTTACGTGAAGAAAAATGAAAGGTAGTAACTTGTCAGGAAACGTGTTTAGTCAGCCTTTCTGGTCAGTTGTGCAATGTCATAAACATGTCCAAACTGGGCCTTAGAAATATTGTCCTCAAGGGATGGTGATGGAACTCTTTTTAAGAGGTCACTGACCTCAATTGACTTACTGCAGTGAATAGCCTCTTCCATTCCAGCAGATACACCACAATGTCATTGGAGAGAAAACAATTATGGCAAACTAATACATATTATCTCATGCAATTTGCATATATACAATGACTTTCATGCTGGGAGGATGTCCAAAGTATAGTAATAATAATAATAATTAAACTTGACACAATACAATTTTTTTTCCATTTGCTTTAAATTTGTATTTGAATTTAGTTGGTTATAAACTGCACAGGGTAAAAGTAAATGAACATTTTACTGGGGATTGTAAATCAACGCGTTTCAGGTACGTACAACAAATCCATTTTGAATCTCGTGCCAATGGCTCATGTTGAGGCTCATATCATTCAGTTTAAACCCACACGTCGTAAATAGTGAATATATAAATATGAATTATTTAATCATTAAAAGGAAACTCCCGCTCTCATTCACAATAAAAATTCTGCAGCATACAGCACTACACAGTGCAAGGAATCTGCCATCACTCATCATTCCTGATATTGAGCAAAGTCAAGATAAAAATTACTGATGTCTTGAAGCATAATGAAATGCACTACTAGCACCTATGCATTTGTCTGCTTGTACACCTGATGGGAGCTGTTAGCTTGCGGTATTAATAATAATCCTTGCATTTGATATAGCGCCTTTTCATGTCAAGACGTCTCAAAGTGCTGCACAGAATAAATTGTGAAATGAACTGAATTTATATTTAGTGGGAAAAAGCAGCCAATTGTGCACAGCAGTGTCCCACAAACAGTCGTCGAATGAGTGACCAAACTATTATTTGTTTGAAGTATTTCTACAAGAATAATAATACTAATAATCCTTGCATTTGATACAGCACATTCCACATCTTATCGTCGTCTCAAAGCGCTTCACAGAATATACTGTAAAGTGAATTGACTGTACATTTGTGGGTGAAACGCGGCGGCCAATTGCGCACAGCAGTACACAGTAACATGGATGTTGGGTAGGCTTGTCTCAATAGTCACAGATTTTTTGTTCCCCGCCAGGGCTCAGAGGTTAATTTTTCCCTCTTATCAAGCGCTCTAAGATGCAATTCTGCGTGTTGTTGTTGTACCAGGATTCAGTAGAATGTGACTAAGAGGATTTCACTGTGGAAGCAGCAGTCTCTTTACAGTCCACAAGCCTCACATTGGTAAATTGATGTCTTTTCAAAGTGACAAAATATAAATGTCAAAGAAGTTTCCTTAAGCAGTAACAGTAAAACAAAAATTGGCAATGCTGCTCTGGAGGAGATTTAGACCCTTTGAGATACCCTGTAGATTTGCTTCAGTATATTGGACAGAGTAAAACACAACAGTGCGGGGATTGGAAATATCAAATGTCACCATCAAATTTCATGAGTGATATTATTTGTACTTTATTCACGTTGAATGCACAACTGTCTGCTCACCACAGTCTTGCTAGAAAGAAATAAAGAGATTTACTTGGCTGTTTGGCTGTTGGCCCACAAAAATACACACGTTGATTCCCTTTGCATCCAGTCCATGAAGCACTTTGAGACGTCTCAAAGATGTGATAGGCGCTATGTCCAGTGCAAGGCTTATTATTATTATTAGTAGTAGTAGTAGTATTATATTCATCATTTTCTGGTTTGCAGGACTTCACGAACGCAGATTGTCTGTTTCACTTGCCAGTAACAACATGTAGTTTCCAATTGTTTGGATTCGCAAAACGCTTTGGGCCACTTAGGTTATTATTATTCTAACCACTGCTGTGTGTTTTTCTTTTGAACGGATTTCCAAATTGAAATCTTGATGCATTGCTGTAACATCTCCTCGGGGCAGCCCTTTCTTGTTTTGTGTTTTCTATATATTTTCTTTTAAAAAACAAAGAGAAGTCACAGAATCCTAACGTGTCGTGCAGCTAAAACCTTCTAAATTGACTTGGTTTGAAGAGAAATAAAATCGACATTCATGCATCATTAATACGTCCTGAACATTATTCAACAATGTGCTCTCTCTGACAGGTCAGCCTGGGCAGGAAGACTTCTCTGGACAGGTCGGTGAACCCGTGGTACCTGTTGGGAGGTTCCACTCCCTATAACAAGTGCAGTCTTGTCCACTCTGCCTCAGTCGGGCTGTTCAAATGAGAGTAAAGAATAATGACATTTGTTGATGGTTTATGCTGAACACATTGGAAGTTCCCTTGTGGGTCTGAAGCAATTTTGTGTGTGTGTCTATCTCTGTGTGTGTGTGTGTGTGTGTGTGAATGTATGTGTGCGAGTATGTGGTGTGTCTGTGTTTCTATTTGGGGGGTGGTGGGGGGGGAGGAGAAAGAGACAGAAATATGTGATTCTCTTTTGAAACATTTCAAAGAGAGAGCATGTCCGCATGGTTTTTCGACGGCTGAAAGTGACTCTGACCCATACAAAAGTGTCCTCCATCAGACGCACAGTTACCATCAGCAAAGGTCTGCTTTCACAGAATGACCTCAACTCAATGTAACAAAAGCAGCTGCACACTCTCTGATAAGAGCATAAGCCTCTTGAATAGATGGTTTAAAACTCCCTCCTTTCATCCCCCCAATCACCGAGCCATCCACCTCTCCTTCTTCGGGGAAACAATCCTGTATTGCTATGACAACCCACGCAATTGGGTACTTTATGGGTTCATGGCAATGACTGTATCTCTTGCCTCTTCTCTACTTCCAAGGCGATATTACTTCTGTGCATCCTTAACAGGGCAGAAATAATGCAAAGCCGGAAGACCAGAGAAAATTAATCATGAGCTGTTTTGAAACAGAATTCTTCACACGGACGTGCATCTGTCTTGCTGAGCAAAATCTTTTGGGGCAGAACAAACAAGAATTGTAATCTGCCCTCTTATTACAAGGTGCGTTTCAGTTATTAATGAGCAAATGCAGAGACTCGGAAACACACACAGCTCAGATGCTGCTGCCGTCTTCTGCTAACTGGAGTTCTGTGGCTCAGTGGTTAGGGCACTTGCCTTACAAGCGTGAGATCTGTGTTTCGAATTCAGCCAGGTCAGGGCGAAATCTTTGGCAAGTTTCCTTACTCCACACACGTCTGATAATTATCCGAACAAAAAAAACCTAATAAATTAGTCATTCCAATCCACGACTGATTGTGGGGCACGGCTGTGCGCAATTGGCTGCCGTGGTTCGTCCACAAATATACAGTCAATTCACTTTACAATATATTCTGTGAAGCGCTTTGAGACGTCTAGAAGACGTGAAAACCATTATATCAGATGCAAGGATTAAATTATTATTATTATAACCGATGACACGGAAACTCTGACATTGAGAATGAGTAAACTAAACCATGGCAAAAGTCATTTCAAATGAAAGCGGTTTGACTCCCACCACTATAATGTATACAGTACTGTACTCAGCTCTGGTGGTTGATGCATCAATATTCATATGAATTCTCAGCATCCTCTTGTTTCTGCATCAGATTCAAGAAGGTTTTGTTCAGGTAACAGGTTTTAATTCATTGTCATGCATTTTTTTTCCATTAGTAAACAGCCTATTTTGGACAGTTTAACTGCGCTTCACCAGACAGCATTCAATTTCTGTTCTGTATTGAGAAATGTCTGGTCGCCTTAGATTACAAAGAACAACTATTCTACATTCGGTGGATTCCTGTAGCTCAATGGTTAGAGCACTCGCCTTACAAGCGTGAGACCTGAGTTCGATTCCTGATAGATCAGAGAGGAATCTTGGGCAAGTTTCCTTACTCCACACGCCTGATAATAATCCCTTAAAAAAATTATAAATTGGTTGTTTCAATCCATGACTGTTTGTGGGAACACTGCTGAGTGCAATTGGCTGCCGCATTTCGCCCACAAATCAATTCACTTTACAGTATATTCTGTGAAGCACTTCTAGAAGACATGAAAAGTGCTAGATCAAATGCCAGGATTATTATTATTATTATTATAAGGGTCGAATTTATGCTTCTCTTTATCCAAAATGCTTTGATGGGAGACATAACTGAAGCATTCTAGTTTTACATTAGGCATGGTTTCAAATTAGTTAATGGGATGAAAATTAAGATAATGATTAATTGCTTCTATATCTCTTAACTTAATGAAACAATCTCTCTATGTTTTCCTTTCCAAACTGCCCGTCCCCTCCATTCAGCGGGCTCTGGCCTGCTCCACGTCTCCCACCCAACACGCCCTATCATCGGCGGCCAGGCTTTCAGCCTTTCTGCCCCCACACTCTGGAACTCCATCCCACAGTCCCTCTACCTCGCTTCCTCCTTTGCCTCCTTCGAGGCCGGTATCAAGACCCTCGCTTTCGATCGTGCCTTCTGCCGCCCTCCCAACTTTCTCCCTCCCTTCCGCACCCTGCCCCTCTCCCTTGCTCGGGTCCCGACTGACTGTTCAGCGCCTTGGAACGTCCTCCCGACATGAAAGGCGCTCTACAAATACAATTCTGTTGTTGTTGTTGTTGTCGTTATGTTGTGACTGTTGCTGGCAGCAGGTCATAAAGTGATGACAATAGGAAGCAGAGTGAGAATAGGGTGGTGAGTCTCCCACTAACATGATACGTATTTTCCCCCTTGTCCACTGTTATGTGCAGCGTAATCAAAGGGCAGAATAACTAGGTTTCTAGCAAGCTGCTGCATATTGTGTGAAATACTCATGTAGGCTTATAGCACCATCAGACTGTTTTAACGGTGCAGTTTTAATCAAAGCGTGTTACAAAAAACGACCCACATCAGCGACAAAGGCATGCAAATGGAACGCAAACGAAAACACTGGTGAAAACACAGAGAGTGATTCCCGGGAATGATTATAAGGCAAAAGTCAGGAACAAGTGGTTCAAGACGTAGACATAAATTGCAAGAACAAAGGTTGTGGAATTGTCATCTGAATGTAGAGATTAAAATACACTATTTGATTTCTTGCTGCGGTCGGTCTGTCTTTGTGTTTCGAGGAGCTGTCAGGAGAGATCCAATACTCTATGTCCTTGATGTGACAATTTTCATGCAAGAGAACAGTTGGTGACAGAACTATTTCTCGACACAGAGAACAATCAGGAACAATGAGCAGAGAGGCGAACATTGGGTCTCGTTTAAGAAACAGCTCGATACTCTTAATGGAAAGACAACAGGTTTGACACCTCGATGGATGAAGTGAGAAAGGGGGCCAATGAGCTAGCTTCACCCAAGCTGCACTTGTGATTTTGTGATAATGACTGCCCATTCATCAAGAAATTGCCAGAGAATTATTGGTAAATTGTATGTAGAGCACTTGTTATCTACCACCACTTATCTTCTACCAACAACTGCAACCGCCAATGTTAAAATGAGCAATTGGCATTTCCAAACACCCCATGCTGGCAATAAAATAATACATATCAGCGACATTGCTATTGGGTGAAGTGAAGTGATTTTTCACGGTCCCATGAACACAGGGCAGAAAATGAATATTTTATAGTATAATTGCAACACACCAGAAGCAAGATTCATTTTGCTAGATCTGACTGGAGAGTGCGTAACCATGGTTGTTGATACCTTCAATAGGAATCACTTCAAAACTGCATATGAGCTGTGGAGCTCCTGTAGCTCAGTGGTTAGATCACTCGCCTTACAACCGTGAGACCTATGTTCGAATCCAGGCAGATCAGGGCGAAACCTGAGGCAAGTTTCCTTACTCCACACACCTAATAATAATCTATCCCCCCCAAAAAACACAATAATAAAATTGGTCATTTCAATCCACGACTGTTTGTGGGGACACTGCTATGCGCAATTGGCTGCCGTGTTTCGCCTACAAATATACAGTCAATTTAATTTACAGTATATTCTGTGAAGCGTCTGTTTGAGACGTTGATAAAAAGCGAAAAGAGCTATATCAAATGCAACGATTATTATTATGATCTATACCATTCAATTTCAGTCGAGAAATCCTATCTACATCGACAGTTTGGCGGTATTTAGAAACCTAGCCGAGCCTAACATTGCATAAATTTACCTATGTGGTTTTATTTACCCAATATCGTTTTTAATGTGTTGTTTAACATGATTTGTAATTAAAAATACATAAATATAAAAAAGAAATAAGTGTTACTGCTTCAAAAATAAATGAATTGTAAATAAATTGTAAGTTTAAATGTAATACTTATTTTGAAAATTTGCCAGTTGTAGGGAGTTGCCGGTTTTCGGAATGCTCGATTATCGACGTTCTACTGTATTACTATATTTCCTTATTTCATTCAGTACACACCTAAACCATGAAACAATCATCCCGATATATTACACAAATGTGTGATAGAAACGGGCATTTAAACCAACACAACGTTTGTATTTGTTTCTTCATTATAAGGAAACATTTGATGGCTTTCTGGAATGATGTGTGTCAGTTTGCAGGGCTTTCGTGTCTTGTTTTGTTACGTGCAGTTCAATGATATTTCTCTCTCTGTTTGTGTGTTTGATTAAATGCCTTACCAAGTCTTCAAGACTTCCTTTTTTTTAAAAAAAAAGTATTATCCTCAGAAAATCGATTCATTAATCGATTAACCACCAGGTTCCTACTTACTGCGAGGTAAACAGAGGTGCAAGGTTAAAGGAAACTTGCCTAAGATTTCACCCTACCTGGGAATCAAACCCAGGTCCTCTCGCTTGCGAGGCGTGTGCTCTAACCATTGAGCAGCAGTGGTTGACTTCCTTGACTTCACAAAGCAAAGCCGTACATCCAGGGAAGATGATAATAGATTTTTAGGCGCTATTTGTGTTTACACTATTTATCAATGAGAATTGCTGAAAATCAATTTCCTGTGGCAATTTAAATGAAACACTTTCAATTGTGGCTGCAATGCTTCTGATTTGCATCACATCAAATCTCCTCCACTCAAAGCTGACGGGGTAAACACCCGCTCTGAATGGAATCCAGTAACAGCCAGGTCAGAAGGGCATTTTACTGTTAACTGAGACGCATTCACTCAAGAGACACAAAGGCACACAGCAGACTGGAACCTCACAAAATAATACATCTTTTTCCATTTTGAAAAAGAAAAATAGGAAAGGATAAGGCCTTAAAAAAAAATGATGATGATAATTCGGTCACTCAATCCACGCTCTGTTCGTGGGACACCGCTGTGCGCATTTGGCTGCTGCGTTTCGCCCGCAAAATACACAACCTATTCACCTTACAGTACATTCCGTTCAGCGCTTTGAGACGTCTCGAAGACTCGATAGGGCGCTACATCAAATGCAAGGAATATAAATTTCCACAGCCTTACTATATTGATGGACAGGGCTGGCACATTTAATGAGCAACAATTGCGAAACAATTCATTGTGTGTGCGCTCTGATGGTGTATAATCATCGGCAAGTTAATGAAAGGAGCAACAGTCGCTTGAAACCGCTCCACTCTGTTTATTTTATAATGAGTGCTTTTTAATCAGTCGATTAAGTTTCCTTGGTAGTCCACCAGATGTACAGCACCATGACACATAGCCTGAGAGCATCTGTCCAGGCTGGTCTACAGGTGTGGACCAGTTGCTGCTCACAGAACAATTTGCTCAAACCTGCAAATGTCTTTTGTACATTAAAAAAAATGATATACTTCAAGCTAGGGTCCGTCGATATGGAAATTTTCAGATTTAGATATATCGATGGGCTCATATCGAGATATACCGAAATATCGATATTTTCTGGTTTTTCGTACTGCGCATGCGCGCATTCGGGGTGTGCGTGCATTCGGGGCCTATCTCCTCAGGAGGTAAATATCTTTCTCTCTCTGTGTCTCTCACACTCACTCTCTCCATCTCTGTGTTTTTCTGTCTGTGTCTCTGTGTCCCTCTCCTCTCTCACATCCCTCCCATCTCTATCCATCTGTATATTATCACATCCACCCCGTCTCTCCCCCCACCCCGCCCCCCCCCCCCCCGCCGCCGTCCTCTCTCCTCCCCCCCCCCGCCGCCGTCCCTCTCTCCCACCCCCACCCGTCTCTCCCCCTCCCCCCCCCACCATCTCTCTCACCCCTCCCCCCCAGCCGTCTCTCTCCCCCTCCCCCCGCCTCCACCTGTCTCTCTCCCCCTCCCCCCCGCCTTCAGCCGTCTCTCTCCCCCTCCCCCCCGCCTTCAGCCGTCTCTCTCCCCCTCCCCCCCGCCCCCAGCCGTCTCTCTCCCCCTCCCCCCCGCCCCCAGCCGTCTCTCTCCCCTCACCCCTTGCATACCTGTATATTGTATTCTAGGACTATGAATACAATATGGCGGCTTTGCACCTCGGTCTGTGCATTGTGTATAGAGATGAGCATTCTGGGTCTTGTAGTGCAGTGTGCGCGCATTCCAATTTTTCCCCTTGATATATTGAGTTTTCGATATATCGATATTTTTGAAATGCATATATCGGCATATCGATATGAAAATTATATCGGGTTTAGCGGTATATCGATATATCGCCAGACCCTACTTCAAGCACAACTCGAACCCAACCCAATCTCTGGCTCTGAGGTTAACATAATAATAAAAAGAAATTGGTCATTTCAATCCACGACTGTTTGTGTGGGGATGTTGCTGTGTGCAATTGGCTGCTGCAATAGTTATAACCACCAACTGACAGCAGTCCTCTCACACAGTCTGATTTAATTTCTTCCGTCTTATTTACACGTCCCATTTGGACAACGTGTGCAAACAAAGGTACAAGCGGAAGACCTGGGTTTGATTCCTGGCAGAGCGAAACCTCGGGCAAGTTTACTTCCTCTCCACACCTGATAATAATACCTTGACAAAAACAATAATAAATTGGTCATTTCAATCCATGGCTGTTTGTGGGGACGCTGGTGTGCGCAATTGGCTGCCGCGTTTCGCCCACAAGTGTACAGTCAATTCACTTTACAATATAACCCGTGTGGCGCTTTGAGACACAGTCTGGAAGACATGAAAAAAGCTATATCAAATGCAAGGATTATTATCATTATTATTATTAAGAACAATTAATTCTGCCAGGTGCAGCAAAAATGAGCGTAACTCATAGCTCTGTTAGGTTTTACATCGCACCACACTGTGATCTTGTGTTAAACATAATCGCAAACACTTCCCGAACACATGTAATGTGGCAGGTAAAATGTTTTGTAGTGATTGGCCATTGTGAACAGACTAATTCATTAGCAGTTCAGCATAGAGAGTAACTAAGCAGCTCGCTCTCTTATCTCAGAGGCTGGATATGAATTCATATCAAGATGAAAGGTTCTGCTCGGTGTGAAGCCACTGAGAAGGTTTGACCTAGTTCCCTGTGTGTTTGACACTGCTGCAAAAAAAAATCAGTGTAGTGGACTGTAAAACACTAACCTCTGGTGCAGTAATGTTAATCTTCCGAGTTTAGGGCTCAAACAATGTTGGGTACAAACCGGCAACAATTTTTATTCCTCCACAGTAATAATCCTCAACTTGATATGAATTGAATTGTGATACAATTGGTCTCTTAAAACACATTATAATAATAATAAAATTAAAACGTGTTCAAAGCAATACTGCAGTATTAACAGCCGAAATCTCAGTCGCGTTTGCGGTTCCTAAGCGTAACCAGACAGGCTTATGAATCTCTTACTTACAAACTGGAATTACCTGTTTATCAAGGGAGAGAATAAAATTAACGAAAAAAAAACAGACAACCGCCTTCGTCCTCCCAATCTTCATATCACAAGAGAGGTACTGTATTTGCAAAGCACCTCAGGAACATGATTCACGCATGAATGTCTTAACGTGATACATCCCATCTCTCAAACATTCCTAATAGAGTTGCGTTGTGTGTAAAAAAAATACTGAAAGCATTTATTTCTACTGCAGTGAACCAACACTATTGACGTGGTAACAGCAAAGGTTACTCAAAGCTGTTGTGATAATTGCACTTCATCGCCGCCATTCTTAAGGGACAATACACAGTCTTTCAAAGCAATTTTTTCCAATAGATTGTAGTGGTTCACTGGGGGAACAAACTTCTGAATACTTAATTGCATGTGAGTTGTAGATATGCAATTACCTGGGTTAGCAAAAATAATACAATTTTATCATGCAATAAATGTCAATTGGCGAGGTAACTATAGAGCTGATATAATACAGGGCGAGGTGAGTGTATGCTGCTGGCAACAAAGCTAGCTTCACTTTCAGTCTCATAAGGCTGGGCTGCAGGAAGCTCAGTGTATACCGTCCGCTCCACTTCTATTGAATTGGGACCGTAATCAATATCAAACTCTGTATCAGCCTGGCTCGTATGGTAAGTAGTGGACTCACTGCAGAGCCTGCAGGTTTATAGGTTTGATTCCCATGTCGGTCCTTTCACCTGACTCTCTAAATATAGTGTAAGTGTACGCTGTGTTGTTGGAGGTGCCATCGGTTGGATAAGATCAAAAACGAGGGTCCTATCCAGCTTTGCGAGTGGACTTTACGGATTCCATGAGACAAGAGAATTTCTCCATGTGTCCCAGCCAGCAAACGTCCCCTCCCACCACCACCACACCAAATAAAAGTGGTCACCACTGCATGGCTGTTTGTGGGACATTGCTCACTAGACTTCAAAATGGCTGCAGTGAAGCAGTAAGAAATGTCCTCTGATGTGAAAGGCAATATATTAAATTACTATTATTATTGAACACCCAAATCAGCGTTTGCTAATTGTTCACACATCCATTTTTTTTTAGTAACTTTACTGATCAGTCCATGGAAAGACAGACACTAGGCTTCCTTCCAAACGCCAATGAGGTTGAGCGGAGCTCAGTGCAATACTTATTTGTTCAATCGAGCTTTTAATCAAATGTTAGTAAAAGTTGCAATTTCTATCAGTTTAGTTAATCTGGCTGCAAGCGACAAGGCATGTAAAAAAACAACACAACTTCTTATGTCCTGTCAAGTTCACTAAATTTTCGATGACACAAAATTCCGCTGTAGCTCTCACATAATTTATTGATGAAACATTGTTCTCTCTTCCCCTGCCCTAAGATCTGTCATATTGGCTGCTGCTAAGGTAATAGTTTAGTCTGACACTCCAGTGCAGTGCTGGACAAACACTGTATATTGTTGGTGCTGCTGTTCTTCAGATGAGACATTAAACCGAGGTCTGAGTGTAGACTTTAAAGACCCCATGGCACAATTCAACAACAACAATAACAATTATTTGTATTTATATAGTGCCCTTCATGTGAGGTAGCGTCCCGGCGCTAGGCAGGGATGGGGGGAAGTGACTGTAAGGATGATCAAAAAGGGAGGTCTTTAGGTGGGATTTGAAGATGGGGAGGGCGGGAGGCGGAATAATAATAATCCCTGCATTGATATAGCACTTTTCATGTCTTCTAGACGTCCCAAAGCGCTTCACGGAATACACTGTAAAGTGAATTGACTGTATATTTGTGGCTGAAACATTGCAGCCATTCACGCACACCAGTGTCCCACAAACAGTCGTGGATTGACTGATTTTTATTGAGAGATTATTATTGGGGTTTGTGGAGTACGGAAACTTGCCCAGGTATCACCATGCCTGGAACTCAACCCATTTTGGGACAGCCTCCTGACGTGAAAGGGATTATCTTCCAGTTTCCCTTCACGGCTATTGGCGAGACTTTGCTGTGTGCAAATTGGCAGCCGCATTCACCTAACAGAAACTAAAGTTCACAGCGAAGTGATTTGAGATGTTTTGATGACACGACAAGGCACTTTATCAAATGCAAAGGATTATTATTAATATCAAAAATATCACAATATATGGAAGAAGATCAACACTGCGTAGGAATTGGGGATAAAATCATATTGAGAATCTCCAAGGATGCTTTGAACAGAAAAAGGCATAGCAGCAAATTACTCGGTCACAGCAAAGATTTTAGTATATAAATGTGTTTCAATAATTTTTTTTTAAAAGGCAACCAGGCTGAACACTTTCAAGTCCAAGCAAGCAGTAAAATGGTAATTAGGATTTTTGCTGCACTCGGGAAGTCAATAGATCATCAGACTCAAATGATGTGCATTAAATATAAAAAAGATGTTAAGGCAGGTGGAAGCTTGAATGACAATAATGCTTCATTTCTGTTTAGCCGGTAGCAAGATAGCCAGAGGTCTGAAGTATTTAATAGGATACCTCTCTCTCTTCAAAACACTGCAGAAACATGATCCTTTGACCTGCAGGGTACTTGGTTTTCAATAAGGGGGTGGAAAAAAAAGATTAATGGAAATTACCTTATGGCATACAATTCTGGAGAATTTTAAAAAAAGTTGAAGATGATAAATAGAATCGGTGAGGCTTAGCAAAGCCAATTCATGCTTGACTAACCTATTGGATTCTTTAAGTATGTAGCTGCTGTAGAGATGGGGAAAGTCACTTGATACTGTACAGTATATTTAGCGTTATACACGGAATTCAACAAGATCCTTTGTAAGAGTCAAGATAAGAACATGTTGCACAGGGCTCATATCACAAATTAGGCAGATAAGTAATCTTTCGAGGATTATATATTTAAAATATGTGTTGTAATAAAACCCACAGAACAAATAATGCACAAACACCCACTGATGCTGTTAAGGGCATTTTATACAAACGATACCAATCAATTTTAAAAAAATACCCACAGTAGTTACAACAGGGACCTACTACCTCCTTAACCTTCTGAAATCTCCAGCCCACAAATAAAACAATTAGATTATTAAAGTGTTTTGCACCACACATACCCCTTCCTCAAACAACAGCAGGGAGTAGTGACTTCACCTGACCAACAACAGAGTTCAAACAAGCTTCTGGGTTATCAGTTTTAAAAGCAGAAATATTCTCCTTAGTTTAGGATGAGGTCTTGTACAAATCGAGACGTCATCCGGACTTGTCTCAGCGGAAGCACAAGCGGTCCCAGCACCAATAAAAAAAAACATATAAAAATGTTTCAATCTCCAAAGGTACATATGGATCCCCATTGAGATTAATCTGCTCAAGGAGCAATACGCACACATTCTCTCTCTCTCTCTCTCTCTCTCTCATCTTCACTGGTGACCTTGAAGAACACCAATAAAAGGTAATCGCAAAGTTTGCGAATGCCTCAAAAAAAGCTGCATGCGAAAGCCGATCATATCAACAAGACATTATTATTCAGCGTGACTCAGAACAGCACATCGCTTCGCTAGAGAGCCATCAAATGACCTTCAAATAAATGCATTGCCTTGAAGACCATTATCAGCAGCAACTTTTCACAAGTGAAAACATCAATTTTGCTCTTTTATTGAGATTTGAGGGCAACTTATCCCTCGCTGGCCTTTTTTTTTTCGGGTCGACTCTACCGTCAAATATTCCGATCAACACTTCCTACCAGACACGGCAATACCAGCCAATATCACCAGCATGTCTAATGAGAAACATGTATATCTCTTGTCTGGCAAAAAGTATTGATTTGGGCCACAAAAATAAAGATTCAGTTCACTCCACAGTATATTCTGTGAAGCGCTTTGAGATGTCTCATAGATGTGATAATTTGCTAATGTCCACTGCAAGGATTATTATTGCTATGACAGAAAAAATAAGCACACGGCTTTGAAGTGTAAATATACTGTAATAATAATAGTCCTTGCATTTTGATTTAGCGCTTTTCATGTCTTCTAAACATCTCAAATTGCTTCACAGAATGTACTGTGAAAGTGAATTGACTGTACACTTGTGGGCAAAACACGGCAGCCAATGGTGCACAGCAGAGTCCCACAAACAGTCATAGATTGAGTGAGCAACTTTTTTTCTTGAGGGATTATCATCAGGTGTGTGGAGTAAGGAAACTTGCCCAAGGTTTCGCACTGATCTGCCTAGAATCGAACCCAGGTCTCTTGCTTACAAGGCGAGTGCTCTAACCACTGAACTACAGGACTCCACATACAAACACAACAAATACAGGGTCAGTATTTAAAATGGCAACTTTATAAGGACATCCATTAGAAGCCCTAATGGCTGTGGATACATGGATCGAAGGGAAATGAACATTCCTTGTTTCTTTTCACCTTTTGGTCTCCAGTAATAGCTGTGGAGATTAGTGTCACTCAGACCTCAGTCTGCACGTCAGTGAAAAATAGTTAAACGCAGAGTAATCTTTGCAACCACCAAAATCGGCGTTTGATAAACCCGCCAGCTCGCCTAAAGAATGAAAGTAAACCATTGCAGACGTCAAGAAGTGTTTAAAGCTACATTATTTATTGTAAATGTCATTTCTCTTTCAAGGATGTTAATCGATCACTCACAGTGTCAAGTCCCTGGTGGGCAATAATCGAATATTGGAATTATTTTAGATTTATCCAAGGTCAGACCTTAACTTTAACTCAAGTGTTGAAAAACATTTAGTGTTTTCAATGCAAGTGGATGAACCTCACTGATCTGTTCTCCGTCTTAGTTTTACAGCAATAGAACTTGCTCCAAGATTAGTGCACTGACTGAGTAATATCCAAATCTCACGTTACACCACACATCCATGTGTAGGTCTTAACACAACCAGAAAAGCATCACGACTCCCAAGTTACAGAATAACCAGCACAGACTACTCTATTTGTAGGCACCTGCCTGTGAAATCATCACGTCAAACTGATCTCAGCCTTTCATTCTGCTGCAGTAAAAGATTAGGTGGTGTAAAATGATTCTGAAAAAAATCCAGTAAAATCAGGCCCCTCGACACCTCAGTGCACAATAATCCTGATTCAACAAGAAATGTTGTGCTTTAGATAACAGAGGGTTTTGCATATTGGCGAGCCTGCATATGCAAATCATGTTCCCTAGACTCTTATTAGGGCAATGGGGAGCAGGGAAAGTGTTTTAAATCCGATTTCCTAATTCCCAAACCTTGTACTGCAGTAAATGATTTCTCATGAACCGCAGTGTGAAAGGGGGGATCTGAACAGTCTCTCCAGCTTTCTCTCTTTTTCCTTCAAGAACACTCCTCCATGCTGTAAATCCGCAGAAAATCGTTTTTTTTCTCTCTCTCTCTCTCTCTGGGAAAAAAATGGGATGTTTTATAACCCGAAGAGAACTATTCTGTATTCATGATGAACAATATCGAAACGACTTTGAACATTAAATAATAGGGCAATAATAGCACACTACTCTTCTGCACACGATAATGGGAGAATTGAGGATTGAATCAGGGCTCTCTCTCTCCCCTATCTTCAGTTTTATAATGCATACTTAATATTCAAGCAGCAATCCGTATACATTAGAAATATTCATATTCAGAATATGGAGCTATCCCTAGGCTTATTAATTTAAGATTTTGATGAAATACCGTGTCAGAGACTACAATAAACTTTACACACATCACATACACTTCCTGAAGTTCAATTTGGTATTAATAGGCAAGTGCCCATAAGAATCAGATTTTTTTTTTGCTCAATGGCTACATCACCCCATAAATAATTAGTGATAGCAGTGAGATCCATACTGAGCATGAGCGTACTTGTACAGTACATGAAAAACATGTTTAGAATCAAAACTGCAAAGAGCCGTGACACAACAACAACAATCGGCATTTATATAGCGCTCTTTACACAGGGTAGAGGCCAGAACGCTGGACAGTGGCAGAGTCTGACTAAATCAAAAAGGAAGGTTTTTAGGTGAGACTTGAAAAGAGGGAGAGATGTGGGGAGCCAAGGTGAAGGGATTGAGGGAGAGAGTTACAGCTTTTCGGGGGAACAGTGGCTGATCACCAATATTGAAGAACTACGGCTTGCGTATGTGCGTGCGTGCGTGCATGTGAGTGTGTGTGTGTTTTCGAGGAATAAAGGACTCTGCTTGCCACAGCAGGGCTATTAATGTCAGCAAAGTTGACCAAAAACCATCGGCCAATCAGCCTTGCTCCCGATACTGACAACATCTCAGAATCCATCTCACACCTCGGCAACCCAGTGGTTTCAAAGCCTGGGTTTAGTTAATTAATCCTGCAACTAGTCAGTAACTCTTGTTATTTTCAATCAGGTTACATTGATCTCAGATACCAATCGTGTATTGTATTTTTGAACACCTCACCTTGCTGTTCGGTGCACAGGCTCATGGTCGGATGTAGACCCAGCACCTAGTGTATGTAATTACCCTGTCATAATGTCAAAATCCAGACTGGTCAAGGCCTATCCTGCGTGAGGATATGTACGCCAGTTGTTATACGCAAAAGTGCAGATCACCCACAAAACGTACAGTCAATTCACTTTGCAGTATATCCTGCAAAGCGCTTTGGGACGTCTAGAAGACGTGAAAAGGCGCTATATGAAATGCAAGTATTATTATTAGTAGTAGTATTGTTACTAGCCTGATAATCTCATATCAGGATAACTCATATAGGAGGAGCTCGGCAGAATGCAAGTGTAATACTAAGTACAACACAGTCTCTATCCTCCAAGCGATACAGCAAACAGCAGCTGAAATTACAGCAGTGCAGGTGGATGTTAGATAGTAATTAGGGCCAGTGTTACACCCTGCCACCCTGGAATTGTCACACTGCAGAATTCACACATTAAGCTGCAGAAGGTTTTAGTAATGACTCTCTGAAGCTCACCCCCAAAATCGTTTGGCTCGCCTGCCGATTTCTGAAAGAACAAAGCACAGCAGTTTTTGGAGAATCAATTCAATAAGACAGGAAGAAACAAAAGGCCTGATGCCTTCTCCTGACGTTTGTTCGCTGGGCACCTTACTGTAGAGTCTACATGTGCAAGGCAAGGGAAGACAAGATGGGATTCAATAGTCATTACCCTTTCGCGGTGAGGTTTCAGCGTACGGGCTCACACACAATGAACAGACACTTGAGGTTAAATAATGGCCCTGGTTCCGCACCGCAGCTGGAGTCACCATTTACAGTGAGCAATACGTACAAGCAGAGAGACAGAAAGGCTGAGAGAGAAAGGCCGAGAGCGCGAGCGGGAAAAGAATCAAACAATGATATTAAAAACAGAGATCAACACAATCTTCATTCTCCTCTGTACAGTTCAAATGTAATGGTGTCAGCGACTTAACGCTACCTAACACCATTAGAAGTCAACATTATTTTAACCATTGCCAAAAGTAAATAACTCAATGAACGACAATGATAATAACTTGGTCACTCAGCCCACGACTGTTTGTGGGGATGCTGCTGTGCGCAATTGGCTGCTGCGTTTCGCCCACAAACTATGCAGCTAAATCACTTTACAGGATATTCTGTGAAGCGCTTTGAGATGTCCAGAAGATGTGAAAAGCGCTATATCAAAGGCAAGGATTAGTATTACGAATTCAGAACAAACCCACGCAGAGACGTGAAAACAGGGCTAGGCTCTTCTGATTGTCTACCAGACTGCTCAAAGGCAGAACAGAAAACAACAGGAGCTCATGTGGAGCATAAACACTGGGGTGGAATAGTTTGAATGACTGGCACTTTTCCATATGTCATATGTAATGGTACAAAATAGATGTACGTTTCTGTAAGTGATTCAAATGATCAATCCCTACTCATCAGAAAATGAACCATGTACAGTTCACAATGGCTGGGCTAATCGACTTAATCCCACCAAACAGCCTTGGAACACTCAAGATTATTTCAACTGTTGCCAAACTGTGGCTTTGATTTTGGACTTTGTCTCTCTGTGTTCTTCATCAGCGACTAATGACTGTGAGCAGCCGAGCTGAACACTTTCGCACACAGAGGCTCACAGGCACCATATTTTTGGGTGTGTGAAGCAAAATACAGATGAATAAATTACAATGTTTACTCTGCAAAATATTAATTATACATCAGAACACGGCTTGAAAATAGGCTTTTCCTGCTGTCTTCAAATCTTGCAGTTTAATTTTCAATTAATGGAAACAATTTCTAAATGTCTTGTCACTGGAGATGAACACTTGTGTTAAAATCTATATTTTTGTCGTTCGTTCTCCATGGGCTCCCAATTTTTAATCCCAATTTTTAATCCCAATTAAATTCTGCAGAGCAAATACGCCAATTTAAATTTGCTGAAAATGAACTGCCCTCAAATGTTTGACTTAAAACAGACTTGTTTCCATTTAAAGAAAAGCAATGATTTAAGGTGCAGAAGACACTTTACACATGTAATTTTGTATTGTATTTCTCCAATTCATCTAAGTATGGCCCTTTATTCCTTTACCTTGAATTGTCACACAAAACATTGACACGTGAAATGATTAGTCTTAGATAATAGTAATATATTCTGGATATCTCAAAGCACTTCACGGAATATACTGTAACGTGAATTGTTTGTATATTTGTGTGCGAAATGCAGCAGCCAACTGCGCAAAGCAGTGTCCTACAAACAGTCATAGATTGAGTGACCAAATTCTTTTCTTGAGGGATTAAAATCAGGCATGTGAAGACAGGAAATTTGCCCAAGGTTTCGCGCTGCCTGGAATTGAACCCAAGTTTCGCGCTTGTGAGGCATGTGCTCTAACTACTGAGCTACAGGAATCCACACACTAATATTGGTCCATAATGTGGTGGGATGTGGCCAAGGAAACAGAAAATGGAATCAATGGCAAAATAAAAGTCCAGAATTTAGGATTCAAGACAATTCATTAATTGCCCGAAGCACTTTGTCTCAAAGTTTTATTTGTGTGGGAAGTCTAATTTACAATTGTATTCTGTAAATGCAACGAAGCAGCAAATTGTGAGCTGAAATAAATTACGTGCATAAATCTTCCGGATTCCCAAGGACGACTAAAGGGAATTAAAGATTGCAATGTCCACTCGATACAAAAAAAAGGTGGCAATTGAATCTATGCAGGTGAATAATAATATTGCTCACAATAATCCTTGCATTTGATGTAGCACTTTTCACATATTCTAGACGTCTCAAACTGCTTCACAGAATATACTGTAAAGTGAATTGACTGCATATTTGTGGATGAAACGCGGCAGACAATTGCACACAGCAGTGTCCCACAAACAGTAAAAGATTGAAATGACCAATTTATTATTGTTTTTTTATTTGAGGGATTATTATTAGGCGTGTGGAGTAAGGAAACTTGCCCAAGATTTCACCCTGACCTGCCTGGAATCGAACCCAGGTTTCGAGCTTGCAAGGCGAGTTCTCTAACCACTGAGCAACAGGACTGATACATGCATACAGGTCTTCCACATGAAAGCAGCACCACGCACCTCATCAGGAACTTGCCTATATCTCATTTAACATGCTCACATGCCCAGAACAAAAAAGCTATTCAATTTATTATAATTTTAAAAAAATGTGATTTCACAGAACAAAGACCAGATAATACAGATCTTTGAAGATATTAAAAGATTATATCTGCTGCAGAAATGTTTCTGTAGTCCTAAAATACAATTCAGAGCAAAAAACTTTTTTTTGATCATCTTTGGCCTAAACTGGGTGTTTAATAAAGTCTTTCCATTTAATCCTTCAAAGATGATCATTGTGAATGGATATCAAATGATTTTGTTATCTTGAAAATCACTTACGATTGCTTTCCACTAAGATGGTCGCTTTGTTAAATGTTTTCACGGGCTTCACTTACAAAAAGTTCTTTCGGCACCTCATTGCAATGATAATAATAATAATAATTATTGTGTTTAATAAGCTTTGCCCTATCACGTCATAGAATGTGCAAACTGTAGAGGTGAAAGAAAGGTTAAGCCATATTTCTTAAAGACCCAAAGAAATGCCACTTCATTCATTCAACTCAACTCAGTGCAAATGTAATCATTGTTAAGCTGTATGCACATTAATTTATAACCCATTTTCTGTTTGCAATGTTCAATAAATGTTTGGCACAGTTTTCTGTAATTTTCTGACACAAGTTCAGCAATGAAATGTCAACTTGGGATCGGTTCTGGGTATGATGTCGCTCCAACATTTCAAACAGTAGTGAATAATGTTCTTCCCAGAAGATGCTTTATAAATTATGCACAATAGATTTATACATTGGTACAAATTCAAATGTAACTGGGTTTATCATGTTAGCAATTTACAACTGAACAAAACATCTACTTACCGGCCGAATTATTGGATAGCTGTCAGCAAGATATTGTCATTTTCTAACTTAAGAGAATTTTTAATATTAAAAAAACTGAATTATCTCTCTAGATAGAAACCGTACAGTAGTTTCGATGGAAACTGTAAATGATTGCAATCATCTTGCGGCAGTTAAAAAGAGTTTTCTATTTGAATGAATCCTGGGTTTACAATTAGTAGTTTCGGAGATTATTTTTTTGAGAGGCAATAAGTTATTTTTGTGAATTCCTCCACTGGAAGGTTAGAATTTCAGTTGATTGATTGATTCCATTTGATTGCCCAGTTAATCCTTCATTGCCCCGATTTATTGTGTATCCAATCTGCGCAGCTTTGAGAAAGGGCTCGTTTTAATTAGGTGCTGGTTTTATGCATGTGGCAGAGATCCATAAAACATCATGAATATTACTAAAATACGTCTTGTAACCTCTTAGCAGAACAAATGAATCCTTATCAATACCCGACAATTCATCAAATATTGGTATTAACAATTAAACAAAAAATATATTCCTAATGCCTAAAAAATGTTGCCGGGAATGTTGAACAATTCCACTGGCTGACTGTTTTAACGTTTTATGCAAAGCCAACTTTCGCAATGGAATTGGATCTTTAGGAGTCTTTGCAAGTTGACCCCAAATTAAAAAGACAAATGCCCGTGTATTCATTTTCATAAATATTCAGTCGGTCTAACATTTGACTTGCCAGAAACTTTGCTTATGTGAGGAAAAAGTACTCATGCCACAAAAAAAAACGTTACTTCAATCTGTGGAAAATATGTTCGTGTGAAACACCTTTGGGGGGGAATGTTGAGTATTTTTGTTTGCCACAACAACCATTTATGTATTAATCTGAAAATAACAGGGTGGTGAAATTAACCAGTCCAGGTGTTTAGGCAGCAAACAGACCTGTGATCACACTACCTTAACATACATTAAACCTAGCCTAGAAAAACTATTCTGTCAAAGTAATAATGGAATCAGCAAATGCGAAAAAGATCAGAAGATATGAAGGTTTCTCTCTACCGTCTATTATAATTGGTGAAGTACAATATGTCAAAACACCCGTGTGTTAAACAAGGGCAGCGAGATTGTGATTCTTTTCCAAAAAGCACCAAGTGAACATTGTGGCACAGCTGCAAAGAAAGAAAGTAAAGGGGGATGGAGCAAAAATGTATTGACCATTTCGGGAGGGTAATGGGCCTGTCTGGAGGCAGGCAAGGAAATCCCATAAACGATCTGGTACACTTCAGAAGATCAGTTCAGATGACCCTTTTGACAATAACAACAACAAAATGACACTTGTACAGCACCTTTCACGTCAGGAGGGTGTCCCAAGGGACTGGAAAGTCAGTGTTACAGACACAAGCTGGGGTCGGAGACGGGGAGGGTAGAGGGAAAGTGGGGGAGGGATTTGGGGTGACGATGGGACTGCCGAAGAGAAGGGTCTTGAGGCGGGACATGAAGGAGGCCAGGGAGGGGACGAGGCAGAGGGATGTGGGATGGAGTTCCAGAGATTGGAGGCAGAGTGGCTGAATGCTTGCCCGCCAATGGACTGGGAGGTGGATCGGGGGACATGGAGCAGGCTGGAGCTCACTGACTCCAATGCCCTCACCTTTCCAAAGAGAAATCTGTTATTGGGGTCTGTGTAAGGCACAAGGAACCTCACAAAGGGTCATCACTGTGCTGCACTCTCCTGAAAGTGGTTAATAGAACAATAATAATAATCCTTCCATTTGATGTAGCGCCTTAGCACATCTTCTAGACATCTCAAAGCATCTCACAGAATACACTGTAAAGTGAATTGACTGTATATTTGTGGGCGAATAATAATGAGTCAGTAAAACATCAGCAGATTCAGACACTCACATTGGGATCAAGGTAGAATCCTTGCATACAGCAGAGCATCATCTATTATCTTCATAATCAATACAACAGATGCAACTTTTTTTCAAATTTATCCCTCTGGTTGCAAACATTTCACTGTTAAAATATGATATTATCCGCAGTCAAGGTTTGATCCATCAATTTAGCTGCATCATACACCAGCGCTGTGCCCTCGTGTGAAGTAAAATCCATCTCTTGAAAGTTGATTGAATGCTTGCGGAGGCCGGTGGCTTGCTGTTCGATGGAGCCCTGGATTTAAAACACAGGCCCACGCTAGTAAGGCGAGTATTCTAACCACTAAGCTCTTGGACTTCCACAATATACTGTGAATTGAAGTGAATTGACTATGTATTTTGTGGGTGAACACAGTAAAATAAGGAAAGAGAGCGGCAATAGACATTTCAAAATGACTGACTATAATTATCATAATATAATTTACCTGATTAAATATACTGGAATCACATCCTCGGATACCAAAGGACTTGCTGTGCCTGGCTATTCACTCTCAGGACTATACTATCCAACAGTATAATAGTGAGCTAGACATTTGCCGTAATTAACTTCACAAAGGTTTTTTGTGTGTGCGTGGGGTGGGGGTGTGGCGGGGCGGAAGCGGGAACAATTTTAACCCAGTGTGAGATGCTTCTAAGAATAAACACACAATCGCAATATGATCAAGCTAAACGGTCTCGTCTCCATGCATTCCTTTTAAGTGTGGTGAGGATTTAACCAGCACATTCACATGAAAAGAAACGGAATGAATAGACAACAACTGTGTGGTTAGGTGATTTCTGATGTTGGCCAAGACATTCACTGGAGCGGACGGAAAAACTACAGGTGAGCAGAGCGGCAAATCAACTTTAACACCAAAATCTCTCATTCATGTCTTCTTAAGAATCCTCCTTCTCAAGGAGGTGCCACAAGCAGATATATATGGAAAGAGAAATGATTAGACCAGAGAAATAAAAATTTAGGGAGTTTTACGTTACTGTGGGGTGGTGACTTAGAGTTAAGTGAGATGACAGCGAGAGAGGGAACCAAGGTTAAAGTATGAAGTGTTGGCCTACCACAATTAGCACTAGACATAGAAGGACGACGGCTACGGCCTTTGCGAGCTGGCTCTGCGTACGCAGAGGATCCATCTGAGCTCATGGAAAAAGTGGAGGTTAAAAATTAAACGGTCATTAAAAAAAACGAGTGCTTGAATATTCATAATGCAAGCGGGCCACATGGGATCTCCGTAAGAATACTTAAGGAAATGAGGACAGAAGTAGGGAAAGTGAAATGCTCCTCTGATGATTAACTACAGGCAACAGCGAGAACGCTTGGAACATCGCTGATGTTGCAATTGTATTAAAGTAAAGGTCAGACTCGTGACCTTGGGAAATGTTGGCTTGTTATCCTAACGACTATCGTAGGAAAAACAATGAAACCTACAATAAAGGAAGCAATTGCAGCATGTCTGGCTTATCCGTTTTGTGATATGCAAAGCAGCTCTGACAAATTAACAGCAACTCTGATCACCAGAATCACTTCCTACAAAGGGAAACAATCAAGACGCGAAGAGTTACGATTTGCTGCTTGAGGCTGGACAGGAACTTCCTGGTTTCCTCCGTGCCTTCCGCAATTGCAAACCTGACGATGGCGATCAAAGCAATTCATTTTCACTCTGCCAAGTCACCCTGCTTTGCAGTCAGCCAGCCCTCCATTGTTTTCCACAGGTCTTTCACCATTGAACACGTTGAAGACAAACTAGCAAGTCTTCTGTACAGCTACACAACACTCCTCACTTACAACCCACCCTCAACATAGTCAATTCACAGCTATTTATAAATATATCTATATATATATATATATATATGTATATGAAAAGGCAATGCAAGCTTTGTGCAACCAATTTCTAACATATCAAACAACATCAGTTAATTTGCTCTAATGGCTGATAAGCATTCCATGCAGAAAGGCATTCTCAAAGGCAGAATTCGGCTGAAACAGGCCCTTCACAAACCATCCCAATATCAAACCCTTATTCTACGGTAAAGATAATAATAATTCTTGCATTCAAGGTAGTACCTTATCATGTCTTCCAGACGTTTCAAAGCACTTCACAGAATATACTGTAAAGTGAATTGACTGTATATTTTGTCAATTGCGCACAGCAGTGTCCCACAAACAATCGTCAATTGTGAGACCAAATTATTAGTATTAGTTTTGAAGGGATCATTACCCCCCACAAAAGACAATTGACTAACAACCGAGTTCCTGTTTACTGCGAGGTAAACAGAGGCATGTGGAGTAAGGAAACTTGCCCAACGTTTTGCCCAAATGTTGATATTAGTCCTAATGTTTAAATACTAGAATCTATATTGGCTCAAAATAAGCACTTCTGTGCCTAGTGCTTATTATTATCTGTAATAATAACTGTAAATGAAAATACATCCACATACGTGACTAACACAGCAACACCAGAGGCACACACACACATACAGAGTCAATGAAAACGTATTTCAAGGGAAAACTGTTCATGCAAATGAAACACATCTGACAGCGTAACCCAGGCAAGCAGCTGCACGTTCTCACTACTAGCTTTAAACTATTTCTGCTATTCAGTGTCTGATTCGGTCGTCACCCATATCTAAAGGAAGTATTTGAACTTTTCAACTCTTGAAGGGTTTTCAAGGGATTCTTTGACCAAACAATGGAACAACAGCAACAACAACAAAATTACACATGTATAGCGCCTTTCGTGTAGGGAGGACGTCCCAAGGTGCTGGACAGTCATTGTTTCGGACCCGAGCTGGGGTCGAAATCAGTGAGGGTGCAAGGAAGGGAGGGAAAGGGGAGGTGACCAATGGCACTGTCGAAGAGGAGGGTCTTGAGGTGGGTCTTGAAGGAGACCAGGGAGGGGGTGAGTCGGAGGGAGCGTGGGATGGAATTCCTGAGGTTGGGGGCAGAGTGGCTGAAGGCTTGCCCGCCGATGGTTGGGCCGGTGGGTTGGGGGACGTGGAGCAGGCCGAAGCCTGCTGAGCTGTGGGAGCGGACAAGTTGGTAGGGGGTTAGGAGGTCACAGAGGTAGGGTGAGGTGAGACCATGGAGGACTTTAAAAGTGAGGACCAGGATCTTGAATTGAATCCTCTGAATGATGCAACAACAACAAAATTACACTTGTATAGCACATTGCAGGTCAGGAGGACTTCCAACATAGCCAGCAGTTATAAACTGACCCCCTTCGCATTGTTCCAAATAAAACACAGGTGTGTAAGCATCAGGTGAGAGTTATATTCCAACGCAAATCTCCAGGTTTTTGATAAACCCTCCAGCACAGAGCAATTCTGCCACACTCCCATTGTAATTATCACAGTCGGCAGGAATAAGACTTGCAAAATTAACTACGGCGCTTGTGAGTTGCACTCCACATTATTGATTTAGGAAATCACAGTAATGTCATAACAGTAATGGAGATGATACAGTTATCACGATAATATGATAAACAACACACTTCAATTTACATTCAAAGGCTTGGTGCCCAACAAGATTCATTGGTATTATTTTTCTAATCAAAGCCATTGCAAAACAGCTGGTCAAGGGTAACATCCAAGCAAAGTAGTCACCCTCTCCTCACGTTTAACTCTTCATAGAGTTAAACTATAAATGCAAAATGGCACAACTCAAAAGGATCGCAAAATAAATGAAACATGAACCGGGAACCTAAGCAGAAGATTGATATCTTAACGACAAGGTGCAACTTCCAAACGTGGATCTCAAACAATATTGGGACATCCTCCCAACATTGAAGACCCTATAAAAATGTAATTTGTTGCTATTAATATTGGAATCCCAAAGTTGGATGGGCCACTAGGTGCGGGACAAAGAAACGTGAATGATATCACGTCCAACATTTGACCTACATTTAATAATAATCATTGCATTTGATCATAGAATCATAGAATCTTACGGCACAAAAGGAGGCCATTTGGTCCATCGAGTCTGTGCTGGCTCTTTAAAAAGCCACAATTTAATCCCACTCCCCAGCTCTCTCCCCATAACCGCGCAAACCCGTCCTCCCCAAATAAATGTCTACCTCTTTTAAAAGTTGTTATCGAATTGGCCTCCACCACTTTTTCAGGCAATGCATTGCAGATTCGAACAACTCGCTGAGTGAAAACATTTCTTCTCACCTCCCCTCTGCTTCGTTTTGAAACTATTTTAAATCTGTGACCACGAGTCACTGATACACCCACCAGTGGAAACAGTTTTGCCCTGTTTACTCTGTCGAATCCCCTCATGATCTTAAAAACCTCTATTAGCTCTCCTCGTAACCTTCTCTGTTCCAATGAGAATAAACCTAGCCTCTCTAGCCTTTCCTCATAGCTGAAGTTGGTAAGGCCTTGATATAGGGTCTTATGTCGTTGAGATGTCTCAAAACACTTCATAAAATATACTGTAAAGTGAATTGAATGGGTAAAACTTGACAGCCACACACAGCATTGTTGCACAAACAGCCGGGGATTGAGTGACCATATATTTTTTTGGAAGGGATTATTACCCACCGGAAAGAGATCCACCAATCAAGGAGTACTGGGTTGCTTCTTACTGCGAGGTAAAGAGAGGCGTGTGAAGTAAGGAAATTTGTCTCGGATTTTGCCCTTAATGATGATTCAGAAAAGTGAAGTTGCACTAACCTGTTTGTGCAGATAATTTCAGCAACTAAATATAGGCAAGATTCAGGGAGAGCAACATAGGGGAAGAAGATACAATAAGCAACAAAACAACGTATAAAAAGCGAAGGTAAAAATACCCAGCACTTACCAACCATTCGAAAATCCAAGCTACCAAACCCAAAAATAAAACAGGCTGATTCAGAAATAAATTGGTGTAATTATAACCAGCTAATCTACTCAAGTCAAATCCAATCTTTTGTTAACACCAACCTTTATTATACCTGACAGAACCTTCTGCGAATGTTATGCCACACCTCGTGTGTGTTTTTTTACGGCTCCTTTTATGTTCCAGTTTTATGTAACCAGTCTGATTGGATTTGCTTGACTAGCACTGAATCGCACGCTCAGAGTCTCCAGTTGTTTTTCTGGCGTTAATTCTCAAAGATATTAATTCTCAAAAGTTCAATACCTGCATTAACCTGTAATCTAAGCGACTGCGTTGACACGGGAGAGAAACGGGACCTCTCAATGCGTCACTAAGAATATGCCTTGATCTTCCCGTTCGATAAGTCAACCAGCACTGGGTCACGCTTGCGAGGCAACGCAGGTGGAATAATCCAGTTTAACGCAGACACTTGAATGTAAATTTCTATCGTGTGTTTTATGGTGAGGTACAACTCAAGTTACAGCAATGGAATACAGTGAACTCCAGCGATACCATCTGCATTCCACTCATGTAAAGGAGAAAACTCCTTGTAGCCAAACCACAAAAAAGCCTTGTTGTTTTTTTATTATTAAGTTGTGGAAAAAGTTCTCTGGGGTTTGGCTGAATGTACGCATAGTTATATGTTTGAAATTAAACTCTTAGACCATTGAAAACACTAATTAGTTTTAAGTTGCAGCGAACTCCCAATTTCAAAAACAATGTCTGTCTGTCTCTGTGTCTTTGAAGTGCCAGCAACTTACATTTGCTCATTCGACCAGTCACGGGGGGCAGGGAATCTTCCCACTCATCTCCTCAGCAAGTCAAAGCCCTAGCGGCCAGGGTGGTCTGTGCTGGAGAAGCAATGGGAGAGCTTTACCAGACAGCGATATCATTTACCCATTCATACCTTCAGAACAACAACGGCTCCTGTAATACAGTCAGCACATGGGCAAGGGCGCAATACCAATGGAACTCCAATGCAGACCTCTCCCTCTGTACTGTATTGTTATTTAACTGCAGTCACATTCCACATTCCACAGTGTCACAGCATCAGAAATGCAACCTCACGTTTTCAGGTTGAACTCCAGGTTTTAAATGAACGTAAACAAAAGTTGCTGGGGAAACTCAGCAGATGAAGCAGCATCCACAGAGAAAGGAAAAATAAACAACGTTTCGGGTCTATAACCTTTCGTCGTAGACCCGAAACGTTAACTCTTTTTCCTTTCTCCATGGATGCTGCTTGATCTGCTGAGTTTCCCCAGCAACTTTTGTTTTTGTTTCAGATTCCCAGCATCTGTAGTATTTTGTTCAAATGAACATCATCATTCTGTTTCCAGAATTACATCAAGCAAACTTTCACCGCCAACCCTCCCTCCCTCCTCCTCTGACCTCTAGCCTCCTCCGTTCCTCCTTCTCCCACATCCTACCTACCTCCCTCCTCCCTCCCTCCCCACTCACTCCCCCTCTCCTCCTTCCCCCCCTCCTCCTTCTCCAACCCCCTCTGTCCCTCCCTCCTTCCCCACTCCACTCCCTCCTCTCCCCTCACTCCTCCATTTCCAGTAATGACAGCTCACACTTTAAGAGACCAACAAACCTTTTGGTCACAGCAAGCTTTAACATTTGGCGCTGCTTTGTGAAGCACTGTGAGCCTCTTTTATTTTGGAGGGGGTGGTGGTGGGTTGGGGGATAGTGAATGTATCATGAGCGCTGGCCTGTGTTCTGCTGACACCTATTTTTCTCATGAATTCCCCCAATAAGGCGAAAATTGTGCAACGTGTAGCAAAAAAAAAACCTCTCGGTTGAAATACTGTGACGGACAGGAATCTGTCAACACTTGAAGATACCAGCGAGCAGCTCAAGGCAATTTTAACAAAATTGGTTGCTTTTTGCACTTCGCCTTCACAAAGCTACCTCCTCCGCCCCCGACCCACCCCCCCCAACCCCCAAGGCAACCCACACAAGATCAAGCAGCTATTGTTTGTTCGTCAAGCTGTTCAGGAAGGTATTGAAGAATTAGTGAAATACCTGTACTTCACTTCACCTGAGAAATACAAAGCACAAGCGCACAGTACAGTCAATTATGTCAGCCAGAATTCAGCTGTGAGTCTCGGGACAGTCAGCCAACATTGCCTTGTGTTTATGTTTAGCACCTTCTTCCTGAAGTGTTCTAGATGCACTGGTAGGTTTACCAGCAGACAGTCTCCTTCAGAAGAAGGAGCCAGGCATTAGGAGTAGCACCTGCTGTCTGAGATCCTTGACTGAAGACACTAGAGTCTAATTTGCAATGTTCCCAACGTATCTACTTGGCTAATTGCAGCTTCCAACTCTCTATTTCCTTGTGCAATGTTCTCCTCCAGTTTACAGACAGCAGCTCGAGGCACTGGCTCAATACTATAGAATTAGTTTTCTTCCTCGAAACTCACATTATGAAGATAGTCAGGTTTATCCACCAGAGTTTGGGAACATGGGTGTTTTGTGCATTGACTTCTGCACTGTTCAGCTCCAAGTTTTGACTGACAAAGGCTTCAGGGTGAAAAGTAATGGTTTGCGTGGCTGCAACTTTCAGACTGTTAAAAGGCACCAAACTTGTGTTAATATTCCTCACTATTCGCCTCTACAAAGCAGTTATTTTCTTGTTGGATGGTTGTGACGAGAACTGTTGACCACAGTACAAGGTGCTCATCAGGTGCCTGAGTAACTTTACAGATTGAAGGGTACAATTAGTGGTATTTTCATTGGATAAAAAATCTCACAACAGGAGGGTGCAGCCGCAAGCCGTGCGCTCGAGCGGAGAAAAATTGGTTTAGAAATTAAAAAAATGCACATACACAAGAGACATTTAGAACAGTAACAAACAGAGGGGGAAAAGATCTCCACTTAAACAGTACCTGAAAACAAGCTGGGTCTATTTTAGTTGCCCAATTAAAACTTTCTTCAAGTTCCCCCAAAATGGGGATTTACATGTGATCGACGGTCAGGGCTTCTTTGTTGGAGACGGCGTGAACTTCACCCATTTCAATTATAATTGATGCCTTTTAGAATTAACAGAAAATTAAACACCATGAAAACACAAGCACCAGAGCTTTTTGGGAGATGTGAACATTGTACGCATAAAAATTCCTGCATTCAATATGGATTTCAGGTCGGGAGGACGTCACCAAGTGCTTCACACTGCACACAATAGTGTTTGTGTAGTTTCTCGGTGTTCACGTCCATCAAAAATTCTTCTCTATGGTGTTTCTAACTGACTTGTGAACCTCGTCATTAACATGAATGTTCTTGGGTTGTACAACACTGATTTTGTGGCTTTACCATTCACCACAAACATAATTTATGCTGTATTTATATTGCCAATCAGAGCAGCGGAGAGAGGAACATTAAACTTTGCTGCTCAGAACCAGTGAGAAACCAATACACAGCAAACGATATTCACTGAAACAATCAAATATTGTTATATTTCCTGGTTTTAAGACTTTTCTACAGGAATATCACCATCTTTGTGAGCTTTTAAATCACATTATGATTTTGGTTGAAGGCAGATATTTGTTAGGTCAGGGTATCAAGAGATATATACAGAGCCGGGGCGGGTAATTGGAGTTGAGGTACAGATCAGCCACAACCCTACAGAGTAACAGAACAGGCTCGAGGGGCTGAATGGCTTCCTCCTGTGTCTATATACATACAACTATATCAAGCTCGAAGTGTACACATAGTCACTTGGACACCTTATCCCAACCCCCCCTCGATCACATAGCCACTGGTAATGTAGCCCAACATCTATCTCATTCTGTAGGTCACCTTGAACCCAGCTTTTTGCCACTCAGATTTGCTGAAGGTGGGAGTTAAACAATTTCCCGAGGTGGCCATTAGTGGCTTCTAGGAGTTGCACATGCTTTGCTTTCTCACAGGCAACTTACTGATCAGATTCAAAGCCTTAAAAGTGGGCAAGCTTTGCCACCAATCGCTCACTTTATGGGCACTGAGCAAATCCACTCTTAATGAAGCCAATCTTTCTAAATGACTGAAGGTTACCAACTCGTGAAGAAAGTCAACATGCCGAAGGTTAATTAGTCCCGCGCGTACATAAATAATTGCTCCAATGCTACATTTTTCTTGAATATTACAGCAATTATTTTATGCCAGCGCAAATCCTAAAACACTCACTCTGTCTTTCTGGTATCGCAAGGAGGA
The DNA here is from genome assembly GCA_035084275.1 of Hydrolagus colliei. Taxonomy (NCBI): domain Eukaryota; kingdom Metazoa; phylum Chordata; class Chondrichthyes; order Chimaeriformes; family Chimaeridae; genus Hydrolagus; species Hydrolagus colliei. Next base: position 11,019,490 of record CM068751.1, on the reverse strand, counting down.
GCTGGAGATAGCAAAGTCATTGCTCAAACCCAGCATGTCATTAGTTTTAAAATGGCTTGTGAATCTCAAAGGCAAGCGAGGGAAGTCACCTAAGAACGCCAGCAGTAATTACCTCAGCGGTTCAGCAACGAAGCCCGTTCTCCTGTCCTCTCCTGCCTATTTATGGAGATGAAGCAAGCAATGATTGATGGCTTATAAAAACCCCTTTACAGTTCTGACATTTCCATGGCACGTGCAGCTCTGAACTTTCCATCTGGCGAGCTTACCACAGAACTGCCCCCACAGTCTTTCCCCCCTGTCCTTGAGCAATGCTACACAACTTTGATCACAGCTCAGGCCACGGATGGTTAAGTACCTCAAGGATTAATCCCACAAGAAAACAAGCTCTCGTTGTGGTTTCATTCAATCCCAATGGCTGATGGTTTATGAATTAAACCTGGCACCACTCACTACAAATAACACCAGCAGTGACCTCCAAAGTTATTTGATTCCTGCAGAAAAAAGTAAATTCAGAGAACTTTTTTTTCGATTGGAACCCACAAACAGGGATAGCCCATTCAGTCCCTCAAGCCAGTTCTGCCACCTTATATGATGATGGCTGATCAGCACCTCAATTTGAAATCCCCGTATTTGCCCCGTATCCCTTGATACCGTGACCTTACGAACATCTATCCACCGCAGCCTTGAACATTTGAAAGGATTCAGCAAACACCTTTTATAATAATATAATAATCCTTGCATTTGATGTAGCGCTTTTCACATCTTATCGACGTCTCAAAGCGCTTCACGGAATTTACTGTAAAGTGAATTGACTATTTAGTTGTGGGTGAAATGCGGCAGCCAATTACAAACAGTCATGGGTTGAAAATGACCAATTTTATTATTGTGGGGGATTATTATAGTATTATTATTTGGGGATATTTTGGACCAAATTAATAATATGGCCATTCAAAATACACTTGCTTGCGAATGAACCTGATTCAAATGAAATATTTATTGCTTTTTGAGGACGTGAATCTTGTGCTACTTGCAATGTTACATGTATCAGGTAAGAAATCTTGCGCTGAACAAAAATGAGCATTAAGCACCAGGAACTTTGCCAGTGTCACTCACTCCACATACCCAGAGAATCATATTATTTCCCAGGTAGCAATCCCATATGGGCCCCATATGGGACAAATTGGGTTGATCCATTGCCCATATGGGCCCCACATGGGCTTGCTACCTGGGTTACAGCACAGGAAACAGCAGTCAGGCCATGGGGTCTGTGCTGGTGCTCGCTGTGCCGCTGGAACCTAATAACTCTCATAGTCTTTCTGAATTTTCCCTTTCAAAACCATTTATAATATTGATTCGCCGTTCGGGCTTTTCACTTGAAGAAGAAAGTAATCCACAAACTCTTTAAGTCTCTGCATGTTAATGTAACCTCTCATTCCTGGTATCATCCTAATGAACTGTCCTTTCTCTAAAGAAGTGCCTGAAAGTGGATGCAGTACTCCCAACTGCAACTACCTAATGTTTTGTATAAATTGAACATTACGTCCTTTGACACGCTTCGTCTTTCTCTCTCTTTCCCTCTCCCTCTCTCTTTCACACACATGCGTATAACACACACACACACACACACTATATTACACATAAACCTCAATTTCTATTTGCTCTATTTATGGTTTTCTCTGTTGGCATTCCCACCTTTAAAGACTTGTGTATCTGGTTCCCTTTGGTCTTTCTGCTCCTCCAATACATTAACAATATGACCATTTAAGATACATTTGCTTGCTAATGAACCGTGGGTTCCTGACTCGAATGAAATGCTGATGGCTCTTTAAGGAAGAAGTTTGGACAAGGATGAAGGACTACCCCATCCCTTACGATCAGGAAGTCGAGGTGATGAAATATTAACAACAAAGACACAGACCACAGCACCAGAGTTTTCTTGCAAGATGGGGCAGTAATTTCTCAAGCAGTTGGGAACAAATCCTAACCTGGAGGTGGTAGGTGGGGAAGGGGGGATGAACACAAACTTAAATGCACATGGAGTCCTGTAGCTCAGTGGTTAGAGCGCTCGCCTTACAAACGTGAGACCTGTGTTTGAATCCAGGCAGGTCAGGGCGAAACCTTGGGCAAGTTTCCTTACTCCACACACACGCCTAATAATAATCCCTCCAAAAAAAACACAACAATAAAAAATTGGTCATTTCAATCCATGACTGTTTGTGTTGCCGCATTTCGCCCACAAATATACAGTCATTCACTTTACAGTATATTCTGTGAAGTGCTTTGAGTCGTCTAGAAAACATGAAAAGCATTGTATCAAATGCCAGGATTATTATTATTATGTAAGCAATGACCATGTTGTAAATGAGCAAATGACAGCACATCAACCTTCACAGACCTGAACTTCAGTGAGCTGATGTAAATCACTTATCAAATCAATTTGAGGCCAATGCTGAGATGGTGTCAGTCTCAGAATCTCCAGAATGGCAATGAAGGGTAACCTTTTTTTTTGCAAAATCCGAAAAAGTTGAGATCATTTTGCTTTATAACCAACCGCTTTATAACGGGTGACAACCGCAGTTATGCAAATGTTGGTACAGTATTACCAACGACAGTTATTTCACCAGGGTTGACATTAGAAATAATACTGTACTTGCATTGTGCTGCCGAAATTAAACCATAACAAAATATGGCCGATACTAGGGAACGGCGATATGGGATTTTTCCGGATATGGATATATCGGTTTCCTCATACCTGCTTAAACCGATCTATCGATTTTTTTATACTGCGCATGCGCGTGCATTCGACGTGCGCGTGCATTGATGGCGCGCGCGCATTTATGGTGCGCGCTCGGTCGCGGTGCACGCACATTTCGAAATGCGTGCTCTAGGTCCAGAAAGTTTGTAATGTTGGTGTCAAGGTCTGTTGAATTATACGATGTTGTTTGCTCCCTACCTCCCCCTCTCCTTCTCTCCCTCCTCTCCTCTCACCTTCTCTCCCTCCTTTCCCCCTCTCCTTCTCTCCCGCCCTCCCTCCCCCCTCTCCTTCTCTCCCCCCCTCTCCTTCTCTCCCTCCCCCTCCACTCTCCCTCTCTCCTCTCCCTCCTCCCTGTCTCCTCTCCCTCCTTTCCCCCTTTCTCCCTCCCCTCTCTCCTTCTGTCCCTCCCTCCCTCCCACCCCTCTCTCCTTCTCTCCCTCCTTTCCCCTCGCTCTTTCTCTCCCTCCTTTCCCCCTCTCCCTCCCTCCCCTCTCTCCTTCTCTCCCTCCTTTCCCCTCGCTCCTTCTCTCCCTCCTTTCCCCCTCTCCTTCTCTCCCTCCCTCTCCTCTCTTCCTCTCTCCTTCTCTCCCAACTTTCCCCCTCTCCCTCCCTCCCCTCTCTCCTTCTCTCCCTCCTTTCCCCTCGCTCCTTCTCTCCCTCCTTTCCCCCTCTCCTTCTCTCCCTCCCTCTCCTCTCTTCCTCTCTCCTTCTCTCCCAACTTTCCCCCTCTCCCTCCCTCCCCTCTCTCCTTCTCTCCCTCCTTTCCCCTCGCTCCTTCTCTCCCTCCTTTCCCCCTCTCCTTCTCTCCCTCCCTCTCCTCTCTTCCTCTCTCCCAACTTTCCCCCTCTCCCTCCCTCCCCTCTCTCCTTCTCTCCCTCCTTTCCCCTCGCTCCTTCTCTCCCTCCTTTCCCCCTCTCCTTCTCTCCCTCCCTCCCTCTCCTCTCTTCCTCTCTCCTTCTCTCCCTCCTTTCCCCTCGCTCCCTCTCTCCCTCCTTTCACCCTCTCCTTCTCTCCCTCCCTCCCTCTCCTCTCTTCCTCTCTCCTTCTCTCCCTCCTTTCCCCTCGCTCCTTCTCTCCCTCCTTTCCCCCTCTCATTCTCTCCCTCCCTCTCCTCTCTTCCTCTCTCCTTCTCTCCCAACTTTCCCCCTCTCCTTCTCTCCCTCCATCTCTAAACACAAAATAGAACACACACACACCAAAAACAAAATCTAGAGATTTATTCTCCTCCATTTCTTGCTTGAAACTAGCATGTAATGTCCACGTGTAAATGAGATCTATTACAATAGAAAAGAGAGAGACAGACAGTCTGACTGTTAGAGTTAGAAGCCAGATTATCACTGCTGTGTGTGTCTGACTAGACTATGTGTGTGTCTGACTAGACACACACATAGAAGCAGTGATAATCTGGCTTCTAACTCTCTCACCCACAAAAATAACATTTACAGCCACAAAATGCCACTTATTTTTATGTAGTCTGAAGTCTGAATTAATATCCTTCGCCATTGGCAAGCTCTCCTTTGCTATGCAAAAAGTGACAGCGTTCGTGATACTTTGCCACTTTTTGTCCCCTCTCTGGTACAATGTTCTCCTCTTAAATAAAGCAGGGATTGTTTGAGCTGCACTGGCCCCACTACCTGTCGCTTTCTCCGAAGCGCTGGTTCGACTTCCTGCTGTTGTCGACAATGATTTCGCTCTGAGGGCAGCGTGCTGGGCGGGGTGGTGCTGCTTAATGTGATGTCGCAGGTTGCTCGTGCTCGAATCAGATGTCTTAACCAAGACCTTGCAAACTGTACATCTATACACACCATTACTGACTGCATTGTTTTCAAAGTAGTCCCATACGGGGCTTCTTTTCCCCATGATGAGAAAGGTAAATTTTCAAACAACAATTTTCAGCGATGCGACTTTGTTAAGACGCCACGACTCACGTCGAGTATACACAGTAAAGTGTGCGCGCGCATCGGATGTGCGCGCCCGTTAATTGTGCGCACGCACCGAATGTACGCGCATTCCATGCTCTAGATCTAGGAGGTTGCGATGCCGGCGACAAGGTAAGCTGGAAAAGATCGCATTACACTGATAATACCAACAATATTGATATATTGCCAGGAACGATATTAAAAATATATCGATGTATATTTTTAAAATCGAATCTCTCGATATAACAGTTTTTTTTAGAATCACCATATCGGCATACCGATCTGAAAATCATATCGGGTTTAATCGAAAAACCGATTAATCGCCGTTCCCTAGCCGATACGTATGTGTTGCAGCAGACACAACAATGTGGTCATAGTGTCTGCCAAAATTCTTTTTTGCTGTTTTTCACATTAAAAAACTGAGAACAATATTGGACAATATTTTATGCAAAAAAATAAAAATGCCAGCCAATTCGGTGAAAATGTGGTCACCTGTGCACATGTAATAAACACGTGCATGGATCAACCCAGTCAATATATTAAAATATCAACATACTGTATTTTGCTTTGCTTGTATGACGGTCTGAATGCCAAATGGTTAGCACTCCCTATTATCCATCAAGAACTTTCTGCTTGCTGAGATACTGCCCAATTTTTAAGTCTCACTCAAGCATTCCCTGTAATCCTAGTTTAGTTAAATATATGCAGGTTTGGACATTGCACTGTGATTATATTTTGCAGATTCAAAATCCAGCTGACATTTTTTTATCCTCAGGGCTTTTCCGTGTTCCCTCGTCACACTAGAATTCCATAGACTGAATATATCTCAGTAATAGCATGGATTCAACACAATCTTTGTATAGAGCAGCCAAAATGCACTTCTCTTCAAGTCTCAGACTAATGTATTGTAGGTAGATGTTGGCTGTTTTACTATTATTACTACTGTACTGCAACTACAGCATATTAGTATTAGTTTTAATATTAATCCTTGCCTTTGATGCAGCTCCATCAGATAGACAAAGCATTTCACAGAAGGCACTCTAAAAAGTGTTTTGTAGCTAAACGAGGCAGCCATTGTGAACAGCGAATTTCCTTTCAATAGCCATAGAGCAAATGACCAATATTATGCAGGGGAATGTTGATCAGGACGCTGGGAGAAGCTGGTTGAAGGACAACCATGAATGTTCCAGTTTATATCTGAGACCTAACGTTTCAGAGTTGTTTAAGGTGTGTTATTTTTGTTAAATTATGTAAAAGCAGAAAAGTTTTTATCTATTTAGGAAATCCTGATATTGTCCTTGTCTTCCACCGTTTCTGTATCAAGGACCCATTTGGGGACAAACTAAGACAAAGAAGAACTCTGGAGTTTAAAAGGCCTGATCACCATTTGGCATAGACAATACAGAACTTCCCTGCTTTCATACTGCAGTTCTCGATTTTCTTTCATGCATAAATTTGGTTTCTATCCACGTCACCTTGAGCTGGAGGTTAATGGCAGTTGGCAAATCATTGCTGCTCCTTTCGTCATTAATTATTTCAGCCCAAATGTGTTCTACCACCTCACCTTCTGCTGTCTTTCCACCCAATTGACCACAGTTGTGATCACTGGTAACAAATGAGACGTGGAACAGTATTGCGAGGCTTTGTCATATTAAAACAATGTAACATCACAATAATCCATCTAATAATACAGTAGACCTTCGCTGAACACGGGGGTTACGTTCCTGGAAAACAGCGCACTCGGTAAAATCGCATTCGGTAAGCTTAATAAATAATGGGAAAAAAGGGGTTAGGGGAATCCATCCACAGGCTATCCAACCTCAAAGCCTCCAGGCACATCCACACCCAACTAATGCAAGGTATGTACTGAGGCGGGCTACAGCCGGCTGGCCCACTCTCCCCGCTCTCACTGACTCACTGGAGACACTAAAACTGCACCTTACACTACCACAGCTTTGCTAAATTATTTTACCTTTGGTCCTGGAAGTGTTAGGAGACTCTCTCTCTCTGTGTCTCTTCTGTGTACCATGCAATGCCATCATGTGGCTCAGAGGCCGAGGAATCATTGGACTTAGGCGGGAGTTGTCGGCGTCCTCCCAAGTGTGCATTGCGCGCAGGGCTGGTGTCCTCCCAAATGGGCATGTTCGCGGGGCCAGCCATTATGCCGCATTTATTTATTCACGTATAGTTGAATTCGCAATCCAGAAAGTCGCGTTCGGCAAGGGTTGACTGTACTTGAACAGCAGGAAACAATTTTCAATGTCATTGTTCTGTTTGTCTAAGGAACACTGTAACTCCCAAATTTCTACTTGGTTCAACAAGTTCTTGCTAAAATAAAATAAAGACAAGCTCTTCCCCTGATCTTCAAACATTCATATATACTGTATCCCTGTGTATCCTTTGCAAACAAAAATGAGCGACAGTTCAAACACAGAAACTCAATCCAGCAAACCTGAGGAGCAAAGCCTTTACACCAAAGCTTGCCTTTCTCAATCCTGAATCTCATTTCTGCTGAATTATACAGATAGAAAACAAGAAACATAACAAACGTGGCGAAAACCTAATTAAATAAAAAGAAAGCTGTAATCACCATTCAAATGGTAAAATGATATTGACATACATATGCCAACTCATTTTATGTTCGTTGAAACATAGTTTAGTCAATGCGATTCATACAGGGTGACCAAAAAAAGTCACCCTGACAATAACACTAACTACTACAATAATAATAATAATCCTTGCATTTGATACAGCGCTTTTCACATCTTATCAACGTCCCAAAGTGCTTCATAGAATATACTGTAAAGTGAATTGGCTGTTTATTTATCGGTGAAACGCGACAGCCAATTGCACACAGCAGTATCCCACAAACAGTTGTGGATTGAAAATGACCAATTTTATTAGTTTTTTTTTGAGGGATTATTATTATTTATTATATTACTTTATAGGATATCTTATGAAGGGTATTGAGAAAAATCTTTCTTTATAAAAAGGCTAACAAATGCAAAAGGTCTTCGACCTATTGTTTAACAACAACAACAAAATTACACTTGTATGGAGGAACTCCTGTTGAGTGAGGACAATTACTCCTACTCTCATTTAGCGTTTCAAATATGTTTATTTTAATCACATTTTTAAAAAATTTAAATCCTCCTCCTATCACTACTGTAATTTTACTGATTTACAGTACTTTGGTCCCCTGCCATTTGTATCTTGTGTTTGTGTTTCTCAAATCCATCAGCTTCCCACGAATACAGTAATGGCACTTCGCAGCAAGCCTGCACTTTGAAACATCTCAGCAATGTGATTTGATTTTTGGTGGGCAGGAGGGTGGGGTGGGCAGGGTGGAGGGGAGGGGGCAGTTGGGTGTCTGACCACACACGGAAACCCAACGCCCTTCGAAAGGGCGAGGACAGTGATTGAAAGATCAGGCACCTTTTCCTAGGTTGAGAAGCTGATCCCTCGCAACCAGCCAAGAAAAACAATTCTGATCGAGATAATGAATAACTGTTGTGCACAGAAACCAAATATGAAACCTCTATTTGCAGACAGACATAGCAAAGGAAAAGCTTGCAACATCTGTTGCCGTCTACATTGTTGGCTGCACCTGTTATCTTGTTGATGCAATGCTCATTATAATAATTGTTATCAACACTCGTATTAAGCAGACTGCACAGCCACCTGTCTCGGTGAGCACAAAAACAACCGCTGCGCCAACACAAACGCTCTCTCCGTTGCATTCCGCCCGTTGAAGAATTCTTTGCGAACAGCGCGACTGAACCTTGGGCCAAACTTCACCCACGTTTCCAAAACCTGACGCGGTCGGGAGGGAATAATAACCACTGCCTGAGGCACTGTCAAAATGAGACTTCACCTGGCAGGGCGCTGGCACTTAGGTGCTCTCTTCCCTTCGCAGAATGCAAGACACATTCATAGGTTCCCATTGTAGAAATGAAGTAAAGCAGAGATAGCCTTTCGCTGCCTCTAACCATGCCTCACTGCCTGGCACTGTGCGCCTAATGTGGGAAATTGTGCCAACTCACAGCAATAAATCCCACTTCTCGATTTCCCCTCTTACAGTAATTCGCTTTAAAAATGCGGTATTGCTTTTGATGTTGGGATTCTTCTAACGGAACTGCATCCACTTTTCCTACCTCCATTATCAAAGGCAATTTCATTACGGGGACCTTGAGGGCAAGATAGTTTTTGTCTGTCAATCCCACAAACTGTTCCAACCCACCTCAGACGAGCTCAGAGGATTTTTACTTTCCCGCGTATGTGGGTGTTGGTGCAATTTCTTCTGCCAGCATCCTCACAATTTGATTTAATGCTCTATTATATTGAAATGTATCAAAGTGCCTCGCACAATGAGATCCTGTGAAGTGCCATTACTGCTGTGTGTCACACGCTGGAGCTAATTTCCATCGGCTGTGTTCCACAAAGGGGAATGAAACATCCCATCCATTTGTGTTCTTCTGTAGTGAAGTTGGATGAAGAAGAACATTGGCCAGGACTCGAGACTGGGAGCACTCACTGCCTGCTGTTGGTCAAAAAATAATGCCAAGGGATGTTTACCACAATGTGAGTATGCAGGATGCGTTGTTGAATTAATAGCTCATCAGATGGACAAAAGGCTTTACATATGGGAGTTGTACAGGAAATTCTGGCTGGTTGGTTTGTAAGGCCATGGTTTAGGGATTGGAATATAGATGTATATTGGAACCGTACCATTTACCGATTTGATATCCTAACCATCAATTAACACAACTTGGTTCTTATGTTGAGATGGGCCGAGTTTACACAATGTTACATGTACCTGTTCATCAGTTTTTTTGGGGCATTACTTTCGAAGATATTTCTTAGTGTTTATCTTCATTGATAATGATTGTTGCTTCAACATGATGAAGACCTACAAACTAATGATCTTCTAACTCATACAATTAAGTTCACATCCATTGTTTCAGTAAAAGTGTGAAACTGTGAACTAACTGCCAAGTCTGACTTTCTGGCAGAGAAATTCTTGAGAATGAGAATATTCTCGGCAAAATAAAAACCTTGTTTGTTTTAAGAGCTTACAGGCATGGAACCTTTTACAGTCTACCTTTTTTCAAAAAAATATACAGTGTCCTTATTTTAAAAAACTTAAAATTATTAAGAATTCTAATAGAAATTAATTCACTAAAGATCTCAGAAGTCCTGTAGCTCAGTGGTTAGACCACTGGCCTTACAAGCGTGAGACCTGTGTTTGAATCCAGCCAGGTCAGGGTGAAACCTTGGGCAAGTTTCCTTACTCCACACACCTTATAATAATTCCTCCAAAAAAAACCACAATAATAAAATTGGTCATTTCAATCCACGACTGTTTGTGGGACACTGCTGTGTACAATTGACTGCCATGTTTCGCCCACAAATATACTGTCATTTCACTTTACAGTGAAGCACTTTGAGATGTCTAGAAGATGTGAAAAGTGCCAAATCAAATTGAAGGATTCTTCTTATTATTATACAAGTTCCATAGCTTAATGAGTTCATCCCAACCTGTATTTCTTCCGTCACAAGAAAAAAACAAGATTCTGCTGCAACAAGATCTACGTGCCGTTGATTGTGTGCACATCTCAATCAAGAAATGCATCTTCGCAATGAAGTGCAACCAATTCAGAAGCACAAAAACAACTGGTCTTTAATGGAAAGGAAACTCCTTTGTGCAATCCAGATCCCACTCCCAATTACTCGCAACCAATTATGGACAAAATATAATGGCAGCACAACTCGAATGCCTCACATCAAGGCAGATTTGTCTGTAGGATTTGGTCGGGAAAGCTTAAAAAAAACTTTTTCCCTGAAAGGTTTGACTGAAGCTTCAAACAGCGTTCAGTACCTGAGAGCAGAGCACAGCCTGCACACGCCTCAATTCTAAACAAGATGTGAGTCACATCACCTAACTGTCCATTTCTGTCTCTGTGACTGAGTGCAGATGATGCCACTTAATAGGCGTAAAGCTGCAATTTTTTATTTCTCTCTTTCTCTTTCACACACAATTTTCGGTCACGGCACGGCAACATGTAGTGCACACAAGCTCAATTTAGACGGTGGGAAGAAAGTAATTGAATGAAAGCCTCGTCCTATTGGCAACGTGCGTGTGTGTATTACAGACATTCAGCAGCCAGGAAAAGCCACATGCACACTGAACAAATTAGAAAGTGTGTCCAACATGAATTACAGGCCAATGAATAAAATGTCGTGATTTATTATAACAAGCATGGGGACCTGCTGCTGAATAAACACATGACGCTCTTACTTCTGGTAGCTTATTTTCCTTCAATGGCCCAACAGTCATTCCCATATGTGAATGTTCATCCCCTTTTTTTATTCCCCGTCCCAGCTGAGCACTGTACCTGAAGGCTATCAATTACCCTACTTGTCATAATCTTCTTGTAGGTGTTCGTAGGCTTTAACCACACTGCCAAATTCTGGAGTTTGACAACAAAGGCCAGCGGTTTTACAGTCTAAAACCAACGGCCATCCATTTGCAATCCTCTCGTTGTTAGAAACACAGAAAGGGCCAGGGGGAACGCATACAATCTAACCTTGAGAGAAAGTTTGAAATTGGGTCAATTACATTTTTAAACAGAGTCGCTCCTGATTTGCCTTCGGAGACAAAGCATTATTGACAAAGCTCCATGTTACTGTATTTTATTTACACACACACACACACATAAATTCTCTCCAATTTCTAAAACTTTGGAACAAAGTGTGTGTAAAAGAAAACTGCACAATCTCTTCACACGGTCTCCTGAAGAACTTCAGGCCATTTCAAAGTTCCTACTTCTAAGGTCTTCAGTGACAAATCCATTGCCTTTGAGAAATCTCTGAAGTATTTTCCTGATGCATCAAAAGCCCTCTCCGTAACGTGTGGATTACTATAGTGGAAACATGAAGCTGTTTCCCAGCCACCATCAACAATGCTTCCATCATATTTTTCCATTCAAGATAGGATACAGAACTCACAATGTGCAGAGTTGAATATAAATTTGATCTACTGGTGAATTTCAGGAGCTGTATTCATACACACAAGCAAACAATAATAATAATACTCCTTGCATTTGATGTATATATATATATATCTCACGCCTTTGAGATGTCGCAAAGTGTTTCACAGAATATGCTGTAAAGTGAATTGGCTGTACATTTTGTGGACGACAGAGGCATGTGGAGTAAGGAAACTTGCCCAAGGTTTCACCCTGCCCGGGGATCGAACCCGGGTCCTCTCGCTTGCGAGGCGAGTGCTCTAAGCTACAGATTATCACATGAAACCCTTTACACCCATTTGTTATTTTGGACTTTTTTTTAATATAATTTATTGAACAAGGAATTTTTTCCACAGAGAACCCGGCTTGGAAACATCACGTCACATGTGAAGCTCCTGAATATCATAAATTTTTATCATGCGCCACTTCTGGGCCGCACTGCAGCTGAAATATTTAGCAACAGAAAAAAGAGACTCTCCCTTTTTTGAGCAAGAAAAAAAGTTGGCAACTGATGAAATAATAATCCTTGCATTTGATATCGAGTCTTTCATGTGAGGGCGATGCCTCAAAATGCTTTACAGGATAGACTGCAGTGTGGAGCGAGTGTGGATTTTGCGGGGAAATGTGACGGCTGATTTACATAGTGATGTCCCACAACCAACCAGCAGGTAAATTGTACCTGGGAGATTGTTAGCCAAGACTGGGAGAAACTCCCTTCTCTTTTTAAAGAGATCTTTAACATCCTCCTGAATTGTACGCCGCTGTGCTCTATTGACTGCCATTTTTCGCCCACTAAACGCACAGGCAGTCAACCTACTTTACAATGTATTCCGTGAAGCGCTTTGAGACGACTCAACGACGTGAGTAGGGCTATATCTGGTGCAACGATTATCATTATCATCAACAATATACGATGTTCAATATCAAAATAACCTGATTTATTGCACTTCACAATAACTTTGCATGATAACGCATCAAAAAATTGAACAAGCAGGTATCCCTGGATGTAGCTGTATCATGATGTGGAATATAGTATAGTATTTGGAGATAAATGCCAAACCCATCAACTTTTTCAGAACAAAAGGAAACTGAACCACAAATGAAACCTCCAGGTGCTCTGCTTTCTCTGCAAAAATACAGTAGCTTCCATCAATATGTTCAGCTGCAGAAGCAGTTCGAAGTGCAGTGCACTGTAAATGTTTCAACAACAACAACTTTGATTTATGTCGCGCCCTCCACGCCGGACGAGGTCTCAGAGCGCTTCACAATAGCGGATCCCGGGACTGAGCCAGTGGCAGGGATAGAAAGGTGACCAAAGGCGCAGTCGAAGAGAAAGATCTTCAGCTGGGACCTGAAGCTGAGAAAAGAGGGGGAAAGACGAAGGTAGTGAGGAAGGGAGTTCCAGAGCCTCGGGACATAGTGGCTGAAAGCACAGCTGCTGAGGGTGGAGCAGAGGATTCGGGGGACGTGGAAGAGGCCAAACCCAGTGGAGCGAAGGCAACGGAGAGAGGAGGTCAGAGGTATGGGGGTGCAGAGTAGTGGAGGGATTTGAAGACAAGGTTGAGGATCTTGAAGTCGATCCTCTCTGGGATAGGGAGCCAGTGAAGTCTGGCAAGGACTGGGGTAATGGGGGAGCGAAGTTTGGTGAGTATGCGGGCGGCCGAGTTTTGAATGAGTTGGATTTTATATCGTTTTATATAGTTTCCTATAGGAACATACGTATTCTAGTCACAGTGTTTTATAAGCCTCATTAGTTTCTTCCATAATAATAATAATCCTTGCATTTGATATAGAGCTTTTCACATCTTCAAGACAGCTTGCCTTGCAAACGAGAGATCTGGGTTCAATTCCAGGTCAGGGCGAAACCTTGGCCACGTTTCCTTGCTCCACACTTATTAAAATCCCTCAAGAATAAAAGAACAGTAATCGATTGGTCACTTCTAGCCAGGAGCATATGTGGGACACTGCTATCTGTAAATGGTTGCCGCGTTTCACCCACAAATATAGTCACTAGACGTCTAGATGTGAAAAACGCTCTATCAAATGCAAGGATTATTATTACTATTCCACCCTGACCTATTCATAGATTCATAGATTCATAGAATTTTACGGCACAAAAGGAGGCCATTCGGCCCATCTAGTCTGTGCAGGCTCTTTGAAAAGAGCGATTCAATCCCACTGCCCTGCCCGCTCCCCATAGCCTAATAGACCTGTTCTCCCTAAATAAAGATCTAATTCCCTTTTAAAAGTTGTTATCGAATCAGCCTCCACCACCTTTTCAGGCAATGCATTCCAGATTCGAACAACTCGCTGAGTGAAAAAAATTCTCCTCAGCTCCCCTCTACTTCGCCTTGAAACTATTTTAAATCTGTGACCACGAGTCACAGATTCACTCACGAGTGGAAATAGTTTTTCTCTATTTGCCCTGTCGAAACCCCTCATGATCTTATAAACCTCTATTAGGTCTCCCCTCAATCTTCTCTGCTCCAGAGAGAATAACCCTAGCCTATCTAGCCTCTCCTCATAGCTGAAGTCCCTCAATCCTGGCACCATCCTAGTAAATCTTCGCTGCACCCTTTCCAATGCCTTCACATCCTTTCTGTAGTGTGGTGACCAGAATTGAACACAGTATTCCAGCTGAGGCCTCACCAAAGTCCTATAGAGGTTAGTCAGCACTTCCTGACTTTTGTACTCTATACCCCTATTTATAAAGCCTAGTATCCCATATGCCTTCTTAACAGCCTTGTCTACCTGTCCTGCCACCTTCAACAAGTCACTAACACAAATCCCCAGGTCTCTCTGTTCCTTCACACCATTTAAAATTGTACTATCTAGCCTATATTGCCTCCCTTCATTTCTTCTCCCAAAATGCATCACCTCACACTTCTCTGCATTAAACATCTAGCCACCTCAGTCTGGAGAAGGTGAATCGAACCAGCCCAAATCCACAGTCTTTTGGGGGAGGGGGGAGATAGTTCCAGGTTTCCACCGCCCTTTCGGTGAAAAACTGCCTTGTAATTTCATTCCTAAATGGCCCAAGCTCCAATTTTAAGACGATGCACCCCGAGAAATAGATATCCCCCGCAACCCACCTACCCACCCACTAGAGAAAGAGTTTCTCCAGAAACTTGATTTGTTTGTACCTTAGATGGCTTCAGCTCAATCCTCCAAGTGCTTCCTGAAGTTCCTTAATCCATATAACTGCTCGATTGATTCCTCACTAAAAACATATGTCTAGGCCACACCACGACAGAGGTTTTTTTTTTGCTTGAATGATAAACAATGTAAGCTGTCTGTTAACAGCAGTATCTGGTACTCACCATTATGGGAACAGGTATATATATATATATATATACATATAAATATATGAAAGGAACTGAATGATCGATCGAGCATGATACTCACAAGATAACTGAACAGCGGGTTAGGAATAACGCACAACTGAAGAGAGACTAAAATACTCGGCAGGAGATGGAATGAAGAGGATGTTCTTTTAAACTAAAACAAAATGAAAGTTTTCAATACTCTCGCTTGTAAGAAGGAAGAAAAAAAAAGAAATGGACCCATTATTTAGGCTGAATTTTGATGAGCAGCCAATTGCTTGTGTTTATTTCTCCAATCTCAATGTGCACTGTTTAGTGTTGCTCATAATCAAGGAATAAAAAGACTATTTCTACTGGAACAGCATGAGTTGATTTTGAGTACAAACCTATTTATTTGGCATCTGCACGTGCGCAGTCAGGCACCTCAAGATACTATTTGCTGACAGTGGTGTCATTTTGCATCATACGCAATCATTCGTTGGCTAATGTGCGTGAAATTATCAGCAAATCAATAGTCCCCGAGGCATTGCAATCTGCTGAAAAATACTGCCCATCTGTAACATTTTTTTTACCATAGTTTAAAAAAGTGTGTATTGAAAGCAACTAATATACGTGCCATGGAAAACCGACGGCAAAACTGGAAACGCACCTTGCTTTGGAATCAATAGTACTGGCTGACGGGCCAGTTTCCATTTCAGACTGCATATTGCTCACAAAGCCTTATGCCTTCTTTTATCTTTAGCTTTGAAACGAGAGACTATTAAACCTTAGACTCTGGCGGCAATATCAGATAGCATCTTCCGCAGACTTGAAATGAGGCAGTTATCAGAAAATTCATCCACTTTTTTTTTTCTCTCTCTCTCTTGCAAAGTTAAAACAAGCCAATGTTGTAAATCTATGGAATGGCTCCAATCCACTTGCGGATTTCTCAGTCGATTGCATTCGTACATGCTGTTGTTGCGCTTTTACAGGATTTGATTAGATATTTCCATAAACAGCAATTGGCAACAAGGCAGCATTTTCAAAACACACATCTGCATTTTCTGAACTGTAAAATGCTCTGAAACAATAAGCAAATAGCTACTCGGGTCAGTCCCAAGTCGGTATGAGCAGTGCCCACCCAGCTGGCTATAAACTCAGCAGGAATTTAATAATAATCCTTCTTTTTAATACATAGCCTTATCACGTCTTCTAAACGTCTCAAAGGGCTGTATATTTGTGTGCGAAACGTGGGAGCCAATTGTGCACAGCAGTGTCCCCACAAACAGTCGTGGATTGAAATGACCAATTTTATTATCGTGTTTTTGGGGGGAAGGATTATTGTTAGGCGTGTGTGTGGAGTAAGGAAACTTGCCCAAGGTTTTGCCCTGACCTGCCTGGATTCGAACACAGGTCTCATGCTTGTAAGGCGAGTGCTCTGAGCTACAGTACTCCAACTTGGGCAGAAAATACAAAATTTTGTCCAATCGTCCAGCAAATTAACCATCACCGGTGGTTTCTGGAGTTTATTTGTAAAATCACCCATTTGAGGTCTTGAGCTGCATCACTGCCATTTCAAACGTGCTCCGCTGATTCGACTGAAACACGAACCCCCTCAAGGGATACAAACGTACATTTGATACCGTTTCAACTTGATTGTGTATTCCACTGTAGATTAAACATCTAAATCACTTGATGAATTTAACTGCGCGGATTTATATTTGTCCTAAAAAAAAAGTCACAGTCAAAGGTTTATAGTTAATGTATTGGTCCCAGGGGAAAAAGGAGCATTATTTTTTATTAGAATGTAGAATTTTGTTAGACATAAGCTCTACAGAAACTGCTCTTTTTCCCACGGGGCTAACAACAACAACAACAACAAAAAAGTACATTTGTATAGTGCCTTTCACATCGGAAGGACCCGCCACTGATTTCTGGTAGGTTACGATGGAACCTTGATTCACTCTCACCGGTTCCTCGATCGCTGTGTACATTTTCTCAGCCTTAGAGCTAACCGCAAGTGTCAAGAGACTGGTCAGTCAGTCACTATTTGTTTGTGACACAATCTGAGATTGGCATTGGGAGCAAGACATCCGAACCACCAACACTGTTAATAGCATCGGGCAAATGAATGTCCAGCACTAACCTTAAATTAAGTGGTTTAACTTTCCTCCACTATTTTATTCTTCGAGGCTTCCCGACATCCAACTCGCCCAATCGCCCAGCAGCATTGGTATACGGGTTCAGCCTAGAGTGAGTTAAATAAACATAAATTATGTACTATACAGAAATGAAATGGTTTTCAACCATGTTCTTTGGCTTCCGTTCTGTGTGGAAATGTTTCCAGACCTTGTGGCTCTTTGCGTCAAAATCTTCCTCTAGCTCCTGACTTGGGTTTCAATTAACATTTAAAAAGCCTTGAAGTAAACTTCAGTGTTCCTCCACAATTAGACATTGATATAACAGCATCTACAACATCAAGTAGTAATCTCCAGAGATCCTATATAATGGATCAATGGACGGCCAATTCACAACTGCTCAATCAGAAACCTCAACTTCAAAATTATGATAGTTTCTCTCCACCTCCCCCCACCCCACATTTGGTCATTTCAATCCATGTTTGTGGGGACGCTGCCATGCGCAATTGACTGCCCTGTTACGCCCACAAAATATACAGTCATTTCATTTTGCGGCATAATCTGTGAAGCACTTTGAGACGTCTTGAAGACTCGATAAACACTCCGAGTCAAATGCAAGCACTATTGTTAAAAATCTGAAGACACAAACATTCCCACTCTGCTAAGTGTCAGTAAAATCTTGAAACAAGATCTACTGAAACAAGAATAATAATCCTTGCATTTGATATAGCGCGTTGTCACTTCTTTGAGACGTCTCAAAGCGGTTCACAGAATATATTTTGAAGTGAATGGACTGTGTGGGTGAAAACAACTGATCTAGTTTCCCGAACATTTAATTTCAGCACAAGCTCGCATAATTGTAAGCACTTACTGTGTTATTATATTGAGATGTCTCGTTTACATTAGTATTACTATACATATTTCTGACAGTAACATGTGCTACATCACCCCTACTGTCAAGAAATCACGTTGAAGCAGAGAAAAAAACACACAAATTTTGTTAAATCTATCTGCAAATTTTTAGCCCCCCCAAAATACACTGAACTGACAAAATCCGTGCCAACATCCCGAGCAGAAATGTACTGGTTTTAGTCATTAGGTCGAAAGGAAAGGGAAGTAAGTCTAAAACAGATGGAAGTTTAAATCCCAGACAATGAAATAGGTGAATAAACGATAGAAAACTTCACATAAAGTGCACAATTCCCTTTCATTAGAGACACAACCCCCTTCTGTTTTATTGCTTCCAGCCCACCATCATTTGAGATTGTCAGGCATGTGGGGCACATAAAATAGAAACAGCACATCCTGTGCAGCAGTAATGAACATTACAAGTTTTATGGACCGAATGGTCTGCTCCTGTTCCCATGTTCCTGCCCACGCCATAACAACGCAGCATTAAACAGTCCCATTACTAATTGGGCACAGAGAGCGAGATTAAAACCCAGTGCATTGTAACTACACATGATATCATACAATTGCACTGTTCACAAACTATTTTTTTGCTACTAGTCACGGATGAGGAGAAACAATTGCTCTTTTACCGGATGAAACAGATCCAAGCAAAAACATGGCATGATCCCCTATCAACAGAGGGGAAAATATTTCTGTTGGTAGTCTTAACACTCTTTGAGATTGACGAAGAACTCGCACCTTGCTTGAAGGGTATTCCTCTGAATCATACAAATAGTTGTAAGAAAGTACAGGACTTGCCCAGAATCAGTTGAGGTATTTTATGAGGCGATAAACAGATAAGATACTTGGGAACTAGGGGATCTAAGAGATCGAGTGAAGTCACAGGAAATGGGATTAGAACAATAGGAAACTATTAAAAACTAATACAATGCGGAAGGGCCAATAGGCTAAAAAGCTCATTCCCATGATGATCGAAGATATTAATAGTCTTTGCTTACAATATAGCCTCAGATCACACTGTCAAGATGTGCTAAATCGCTTCACAGGATAAACTGTAAAGCGTGTGAATGTAACATGTTTGTTGGGGTGAATACAACAGCCAATTTCTTGACAGAAATGCCCTACTTGAAGGAGGGAAATAAACAATCAAATAAACAGTTTTGGAATGAAAACAAATAGTGCAATAAGACATTTTAAAAAATGCATGCCAAAACACAAACAGAAAAAAACAATAATGTGTGGAAAGCAAAACTTCTGTCTTTGTGCAAAAATGTAATGCACCTAAATCTAAGCAATTCTGAGGAACAATCTGTCAGATTTTTCAGCGAAGACCTTTGGAAGAGTGCATTTGAATGTCGTATTTGTTGGCGGACAGTAGCTTTCGCGTACCCTGATCCCTTTTGTGTTCTAAAATAAAGTGCAAGACATACACTCAATCGATCCAATCGGGTAGAGTAATAGACATGAATGATACTCAGTCACCTCATTTCAGCCTGGGATAATGTGGTGTCAGGGAATTCAAGCAGCTTGTAGGTACATTGCAAAATTGTTCTAATTCCCAGCTCAGATCCAAGTTGGCTTGTCTGACAATTGGATGTATTTCTGAATTGGCTGACAGCAGATTTCCATTGCTGCAAACCCATGTAACCTCAGAGGTATTGCTGCAAAGATGAGTAGCACCTGTAGCTTGGCAGGAGAGACGGGAGGATGACAGGAGAGCTGAACGTGTGGATGGGTTGAGATTCCTTAGATCACAAGATTGGTTCAGAGACGGAGTCCTGTAGCTCGGTGGTTAGAGCTCTCGCCTTTCAAGCGAGAGACCTGGGTTCAATTCCAGGCAGCTCAGGGTGAAATCTTGGGCGCAAATTTTGTTCCTCCACATGCCTGATAATAATCCCTCAAAAAAACCCAATAATAAAATGGTCACTTCAACCCATGACTGTTTGTGCGCAATTGGCTGCCGTGTTTCGCCCACAAAACATAAAGTCAATCCACTTCACAATATATTCTGTGAAGCCCTTTGAAACGTCTCATGAAGACGTGAAACAGTGGTATAACAAACGGAGCGATTATTATTATTCTTTGTTGCCTCTCCTGCATCACTATTCAATGTTAAGTTCTGAACTCAGTTAACCAAGACTCACAGCTACGGAAAGGAGCTTGGACACCAGTTCACAAGGTCCCTGAAACTCACTCCAACATTCGCTACAATACAATCATTTTTTTTATTGCCCCCAATCCCCATTGAGTGAAAAAATTATTGCAGCTAAATTGTGCAGCACACACACACCTCCAGCTATGCTTTGTTATTCCTTTAGTTTAACAATGGAGCTGCTTTTGAGAATTCAAAACAAGCCCTAGGGCAAACAAGCATCAAGGCCAAACAATTTGTCTTTCCAGCGTTGAGAAAAAGGGTAATGGGACTGGACATCTCGGAATCACTCTCGAAATGGGAGCACCATTCATTGCTTTTCAGAAACGGTTCAGCACTCGCAGAAAACACCCTTCATGTCAAACCCGGTGTTAAGAGATTGCATTTAATCCAAAGAAAGAGAGCTCGTTAGCCAAACCAAGTACATTTTTCACCCCCCACCCCTTTTTCGCTACTGCGTTATTGTCCGAGACCTCCCTCGGGAAGCTAAACAACGATATTCAGCCTGAAGAAATGTTTGGAAGTGAGTGTGTCATCCAGATCTGTCACATGCGTTGGTCTGAAAGCTATCAGGCTTTGTTCAAGAAGTGCACAAGTTTCTCCGAGACTACTGCACAACAGCTGTCAGACCGACACACACTCACTCTCTCTCACACACACACAAAAAAAATCACCACAGAACTAAAAGCTTTTCATCAATGTCGGGCTGTCAACTTTTAAAGAGACAGGGAAAATGTTGCACACACTTGACAGTCTGGATTCCAATTCTGGTGAGCGCAGAAAGGGAAGTTTTTTTTATGGTAACTATACTGCAGTCATACTTGCCCCCACATCAGAATACTGTCTGTGATATTAAACTGATATCACTAATAGAAACATGTTGGAATAAGGCAGCCTGGGTTGTGTTGCACATCACTGCATTGGAATCCACGAGGTCGAGATTGAGATTGAGGTCAATCGCACAATGATTCAGGCGACTTTGCATTGAATGAAACATTCAACGAGAAGATATTAACCTGAAACACCTTCCTGGGTGTGTGTGTGTGTGTTTCTGTGCTTCACTGTAATTTTATGATAAGGCTGCACGTTTCTGGTCCGTATTGGTACAAGCTGCAATTTGATGAGCAGCCCACAAAGGAGGAAATAAACAGTGAAGAGAATAATCGGTGTGAGGTGAACATTGATCCCTCAGGCAGGCACTCACTCCGCAAGAGAGGAAAAAAAGTAATCAAGTTCAGGTGCAAACTTATCAGAGAACAAAGATGTCACTTCTGGGAGAGGCTAGTGGACCATGAGAGCTGTCGGTAACAAAACCAAAATCGTAACGGTAACGCAATGATTTCAGATGCACCGTAGTGTAATCACAATCATCACGTGCATATTGTCAAGATGTCTTCAAGCGCTTCAAAAGACTTATATAATAATATACTAATCATAATCCTTGCATTTGATATAGCGCTTTTCATGTCTTCCTGACGTCTTAAGGCGCTTCACAGAATACGCTGTAAAGTGAAATGACTGTATATTTTGTGGGTGAAACGCGGCAGCCAATTGCGCACAGCAGTATCCCACAAACAGTCGTGGATTGAAATGACCACTTTATTTATTTTATTTTCTTTTGGAGGATTTATTATTAGGCTTGTGGGATTTATTATTAGGCTTATTAGGCCAAGGTTTCACGTTGACCTACCTGGATTCGAACACACGTCTCACGCTTGTATGGCGAGTGCTCTAACCACTGAGCTAAAGGACTCCAATAATAATAATAATAATAATCATCCTGGCATGTGATACAGCGGCTGATCACCTCTTCCAGATGTCTCAAAAGCTCTCCACAAAATATACTGTAAAGTGAATAGACTGTATGTTATTCTGGGCATAATCTGCTCCACTAAGACGGGTGAGAAGAATCACAAGTGGATTTCAGAAATCAAATATTAATTATGAAGCGGAGAACAAAATAACTGCCGATGAAGCGAAGTTCCAATTTGCGATTCATATTTTGGGGCTTTTCACTTTTCAAGCTGTAACAATTGCTCCCGAATATTCACCGCTGGGAATGTACAGCATTCCTGTCTTGACTGAAAATGCAGCGTGTACATACCAGCCTACTTTATCCTGCTGCACCATATTGGGTCTGTCAGATTCAAACACGTGAGCTTTGCATATGACACATATTCCTTGCCACATCGGCGGAGCATGGGGAAAGTGAGGGCTCCCTCTTAACAATCAACATTTGGAGTCCTGGAGCGCAGTGGTTAGAGCACTCGCCTTGCAAGCGAGAGTACCTGGGTTCAATTCCAGGCACGTCAAGGTGAAAACTTGGGCAAGTTTCCTTGCTCCACACACATGCCTAATAATAAACCCTCAGAAAACATAAAATAATAAATTTGTCATTTCAATTTACGACTGCGTGTGGGGACACTGCTGTGCGCAATTGGCTGCTGCATTTCTCCCACAAATATACAGTTAATTCACTTTACAGTATATTCTGTGAAGTGCTTTAGAAATATGTAGAAGATGTGAAAAGTGCTATCTTAAATGCAAGGATTATTATTATTATTATTAAAGAGATGGTCATGCATATCAGCCCCATTGTTCGAATCAGTCCTGATGTAATTCAAAGCTGTATTCAGGCCAAAGCAAAATCAAGATGCTTCCAAAGTGTCTCCCCACTCAGGTGGTGTCAAGCTAGCTTGAAACGCTATGTACTGTGAACTGAATACTCGGTAGGTAATATGTTTCCACAAACACAGCAATCGACTGCCAAGCTTTCAGTCTAAACGCAGCATTAATGATCCACATCAGTACATTCCTCCCAAACAAGGCTATTTTGTCTTTGTCTTCCAGGGCCTGACTCACACAGGCTACAGCGAGCAGTTTATACTGCCTTATGCAGTGCCTCAAACCAAACGCTCCCTCATCTTACATAAACCCCTTGGGTTTTAGGTTGCTTCTATTTAGGTAAGGAAACCTAGTTGCAGTGGTACCCAGGGACCCATATAACAGGCAGGAAGATGCATTGCCTTTCTGCAGACGTAGCATTTCAAAGAGAATGACAAATCTCAGCCAAATTCAACAATAAAATCAACAGCAGCGACGGCCGTAACTGAACGGAAAGCAATATCCAATTGATGCCAATTAGATTTTTATTTCTTTAAAAAAATAAAGGTTAATGTGGTTGAACACCAAAGAGCGATTGGCAATTTGAGCGTTCGCTTATGTGGTACATTTCCTATCAGCAATGAAATAAGTGAACTGGACTTGCCCAAAGAAAAAAAAATTAGAAGATGTAACGCACACCGTTATCCTTTCTTTTCCAGTGGACCGACATTGTTTCTCTTGTGCATCAAAACACATATCAAACTGACTGCATTAATTAGTTGCTACGGTTGTTATTTGTTGCTCTGCGATTCGCATAAGGTGAGATATTCGTCCACAAATGCTACTGTAAAGTCAATTCACTTTACAGCAACTTTTGTGGAGTCCTGTAGCTCAGCAATTAGAGCACTTGCCTTACAAGCGAGAAACCTGGGTTCGATTCCAGGCAGGTCAGGACGGGCAATTTTCCTTACTCCGCACACCTAATACAGTAATACGCCCATAAAAAAAAAGAACAATAATAAATTGGTCATTTCAATCCACGACTGTTTGTGGGGACGCTGCTGTGTGCAATTGGCAGCTGGTTTCACCCACAAATACTACAGTCAATTCACTTTACAGTATATTCTGTGAAGCGCTTTGAGACGTCCAAAAGACGTGAAAAGCGCTATATCAAATGCAAGGATTGTTATTCTTATTATTCCAGTATATCCTGTGAAGCGTTTGAGACATCTCAAAGACGAGATAAGATGCGGTATCAAATGCAAGCATTATTATTATTATTAATTTCAGGTTACCTTGGTTAACATCCGCTCCTACCCAAATAAATACATGACACCACACTCAACACTTCTCAATCCAAGAAACCAGAAACGTTTGCCATTGAACGAGTCCTTCCTTCCTTCTTCCCCAAGTTGCACATCACATCAATCTGCAATTTGCTCTCCATCAATACACCCTGAAGACATTCAACTAATTAATTCGAGGAACAATATTAAACACATGCCTGTGGGCTGAGCTACAGCGCTCTTCACTGTCGAATGCTTGAGAACATTTCTCCTGATAATGAAGGGACAATTTGGCAAGCAGAACACAGTTCATTTTCCCAGGCGTCTGTCCATGGTGTAGGTTGGCAGTGTGTTCTTCAGCATTACATGGAAATTCGGCTCAACAACAGCCGGCAGATTTGTGAAGGACCATTCTGGACTATTCACCTCATTAAATGACAGGAGAACCAAAGTAGAAACAGGACAGAGGCCGAAATGATGAGGCGCTATATAGAATACACAAGTTATTTATTCTGTGCAGTTGGAAGGAGGTCAGATGGTGGACCGCAAAAGTTTGAGCATCAAAGAAAACTTGTGCCCACTGAGTTCCTTTCCTCGTTGTGATGCAGCTCAGTGGTTAGAGCACTCGCCTTACAAGCGTGTGCGACCTGTGTTCGAATCCAGACAGATCAGGACGAAACCTTGGGCAAGTTTCCTTACTCTACACATACGCCTAATAAAATAATCAATCCACAAAAAAACACAAAACTAAAAATTGGTTTGAGGGACACTGTTGTGCACAATTGTAGGCCATGTTTCACCCACAAATATACAATTAACTTTACAGTATATTCTGTGAAGCGCTTTGAGACATCGATAAAATATGCAAAGCGCTATATCAAATGCAAGGATGATTATTATTGTTATGTTATTCCAAGGACGTCTGTGGATGCCCACAACAAACAGGTGTGAATCACACGTGTGGTCAGGGTAAACCAGGGAAATAATAATCCTTGAAACTCATGTTTGCCAGCACGGTCCGATGTTCCTCAGGTAGCAAACACAGACAACAAGCAGTGAGGCATCTCCCCACAAAGGACAAAGGAACATAAGAATTTGCCAGTGAAAGAAGACCAAGGTGGGACCGTTCACCTCCCACCATACCTGGCAGTCACTTGACACGTTGTGTCCCAAACTATACACTGTATCCCCCAGATACAGTATTATTTTCTCGCAAAAATCTATCTCATTCTCATTCTTGAAACAAGCAATAATTCCTGTAAATGGGGAAAGTGATTTCACAGTTTCATTGAATAATTTATAAACAATTGTAGAATTGGCTACGGACCTGATTGTAGCCCGGAATGTTTCTTTCTGTTCCCAGGGAGATTTCGCACTTCAAAACCGTTTTTGTTTTGCTTTGTTAAGAAAAAAAATCGAACAAGGGCACCTGCATATCATAAACACATCCAATGCATCACAGCAAGCATTCATTCCTACCCCTCGCATTGAGCTACCACAATGCTTTCTCCATTGAAGATACCATCTATGCGGTTTTATTTTGTGATATGAAGACTATAACGGCTCGAGATTGAATAAAAGATATGAACAGTTATAACTTATCAGCAGCTATAAAACAGTATGTTGGAGTCCATTATTCCTGCAGGTTGCTTGCCAGGTGAGAAAGTCTTCCTCAGATTAATTGCTTTACGCCAACAGGTTAAATATTCAGAAGTCTTGCTTCAGTTAAAGGTGTGATAAATTCATGTTGACTGACACATTTTATAATCTGTATGACAATGAGGATTTTTCACCTCCCCTTTGGTAAATAGATTGCAATAATACCAATCCTTGCATTTGATACAGCACTTTTCACATCATATCGTCGTCTCAAAGCGCTTCACAGAATATACTGTAAAGTGAATTGACTGTATATTTGCGGGCTAAACATGGCAACTAATTGCGCACAGCAGTGTCCCCACAAACAGTCATGGATTGAAATGACCAATTTTTATTATTGTGGGTTTTTCTTGGAAGGATTATTATTAGGCGTGTGTGTGGAGTAAGGAAACTTGCCCAAGGTTTCACCCTGAGCTGCCTGGATTCGCAACACTTGTAAGGCGAGCGCTCTAACCACTGAGCTACAGGAGCTCCACATAGTGCCGTATCACTTCGTTGAGATGTCTCGAAGCGCTTCATGGAATACATTGTAAAGAGGAGAGACTGTGTGATTTGTGTGTGACACTCAGCAGCCAATAATAATTGGTGTCTCAAAGCGCTTCACAGAATATACTGTAAAGTGAATTGACTGTATATTTGTGGGCGAAACTCGGCAGCCAATGGCACACAGCAGGGTCCCCACAAATAAACAGCCTGTCAGTTACCAGGACAAGTTCAATACGGACAAGGCCTGAAGAGAGTTCTGACGAAGGGTTGTAGACCCGAAACGTTGACTCATATTCTTTTCTCCACAGATGTTGCCTGACCTGCTGAGTTTCCCCAGCAACTTCTGTTTTTGTTTCAGATTCCCAGCATCTGTAGTATTTTGTGTTTTGTTCAGGATAAGACCTTACTGTTTTGTACCTCCCCTGTACAGAGACCATCTCTGAAGGAGATTTTCATGACAGAAGGGAATCTGTAACAACACAGATTGCAGCACTCATTAGCAGGTTCACCATGAGGGGACAATATAACTTCTAATTATCTACAACTGATCCACAGTGCGAAGGATAATCAAATCGGGCTCAAGGACCTCAAGGTTAGATGTCACACACAATGGACTCACCGAGTATTCAGCCCCATAATGAATCAATAAATAATAATATTCTTGCATTTCATGTTGCGCTTTTCACTTTAGGAGGACGCCTCAAAGCTCTTCACAGCAGTTACTGTAAAGCGACTGCAACCAATTTTTGCACACCAATGTTCCGCAAACAGCCAGAACGTGAATGATGAATTGTACCTCATCTGAGTTTTAATGTCTCATTGTTAGTATGGCAACTCAGACAGTACACGCTCTCCCAACTATTCGTTTTAAGGTTAAACCTAAGAGATCAAAGTACCAGTGACGAAGAGGTACCAACTTTGCTACCATTGGTAATGAAGGAAGTGACTTTATAAATGATTTAGCCAAACTTAGTTAACAATCGTGAATGAGAATCAGATGACTTCTGATGCTGACAAATCTGCTTCATGGCCATTGCATTGCCAATAAGAGAACATTGCTGCCTTTGTTGCGCACCCCCCTTACATGATGGGCTTCGAGATAAGTCACAGGATTTTTAAATGATAAAATTTGGATCTATATACAGACAGTGTCGATGTCCTGAGGTTGTGCTGCAAGGACCTGACCTCAAAAGTTCATTTGGCTCTGGCAGAAATTTTTTAAGTCCTTTTAAGAATTTTTTTCCCCCAATTCCCAAGATGAACAACTGGGAGGTACTGTATATCTCATCAAGAGAGATTGTAGGGTGGGATTGTAAAGGGCATGAGATGAAACGACAGCAGAAAGCAGCACTTGGGGAGGATTGAAAGCTCACTTTGTTCCAAGATAATCAAATAATAAGCAATAATAATCCGGGCGTTTGATACAGCGCCTTAACGTGTCTTCGAGACATTTCAAAGCACTTGATAGAATATACTGTAAAGTGAAAATGACTGTATGTTTTGCAGGCAAAACACGGCAGCCAATTCCGCACAGCAGAGTCCCGCAAACAGTCGTGGATTGAGTGACCAAACTACTGTATTATCTAATTGTCTTCTTCAAGGCTGTTGTGCAATTAAAATCTCCACAGCAGCCTTCTGTGAAGAGCTAACAATCAATGGCCTTTGAACAAATTGTCTGCGGGGGATTTTGCTGCTTAAAATAAAAAAAAAATAACTTCTTAAAATATACCGCGTGTGAAGAGAACTCTGGAAAAGCAGCCACACTGGCCTACGACAGCTCGTTATATATATTCTGTTACACAAACTGCGTTATTGCAGAATTAAATGGCCTTCACAGATTTCCAACAAAATTAAGCAAGCACATAATTTGCAAGAACAGAACATTCCCAGCATAAATTCAATTTTGTTTAGAAAATGAGCATGAAATCAATCCACGACTGTTTGTGGGATACTACTGTGCGCAATTGGCTGCTGCTTTTCACCCACAAATTGTCCAGTCAATTCAGTTTACAGTATATCCCACGGAGCGCTTTGAGACATCACAAAGACGTGATAAGGCACTGTTATCAAACGCAAGCCCTATTATTATTATTAACCCATAATAATTAGCTATGCGCTGACTATTCACTCATTCATCTGGGTGAACTTTGTAAAATGTTGTCCCAATTAAATGTCGTCCACACAAAAACATAAACGCATTCTTGTTCATCAAACAAATAAATCACGTTTACTACTGCTTTGATGTGGGAGATGCAAGTAGCTTTAATTAAGATACAGTATCAAAGCATTTGATAATAGGGACTTATTGTGACTATCTTTGTAAAGTGTATGCAATAGTTTTATGCTATAACTGCTTGCTAAGGACAATCGGAGGAAATACACTCATTAACCATTTTTTTACAGCCTCCTGCTCAGCCCGACTTTGAAATTGGTGCATTACGATTGTTATTATCATTGCAGTCTGTTTATTGAAGGGCATGTGGGTCATAAAACAGTAGTTGGAAAAGTTCTTGTCCTATTCCGGGATAAAAGACAGGCAGGGGAAGGCGGATAAGAGATAAAAAGCTGTATCACTTCGTATAATCAATAAAATTAAATGACACAAATCCAGGTCATTAAATTGTGTGTCTGGGATCATCAATAACGAGTGTCAGTTAGAAACGCCGATCTTTTAACGGTGGCCTGAAGTGACCAGAGACTGCTGACTTATCATAAGCTTTTCCCAGCCGCAGAAACCATTTTGCGAATAATGTTGTAAATTGCGATGGTTTTTAAAAATGAGACACACTTTGCTCCGTAGCAAATACACGACAGGAACGCTGAGCTATTTGTAGGTTTGATTCAAATAAAAGGGAAAGATTAGGCAATGCTGGATAGAGATAAAGCCATTAAAATCTATTTGTTCATGGAATTACTGCTTAATTTCCAAACATACATAGTGCAAATGCATACTGTGCCTACATACTGTACATACTCTAGCTCAGTGGTTAGAGCACTTGCCTTGCAAGTGAGAGACCTGGGTTCGATTCCAGGTCACGGCAATACCTTGGGCAAGTCTCCTCACTCCACATGCCTAATAATAATCTACCAAAAATAGATGTTGTCACTCAATCCATAACATATTCTGTGAAGCGCTTTGAGTCGTCCAGAAGACGTGAAAAACGCTACATCAAATGCAAGAATTATTATTCACACACATGCACACACATATGTGTATATTATTATAGATTATGTATAAATGTGATAAAAATAGAGTGATTGCTCAGGATGATGTGATGTTTTAATGACTTTAATTATGATGTGCATCTCTTCCATTGCAATTTTTTTTAAAACACACACATTTGTCAATGTTTATGACACTGATTTCAATTTAATATGGCAGGAATACCTCAGAGCTAACAAGTACCCACTGGCAACAAAGAAAACAAAGACACCGAAAATGTCACTGTGCAAAACACAAAATACTATAGATGCTGGGAATCTGAAACAAAAACAGAACTCGCTGGGGAAACTCAGCAGGTCAGGCAGCATCCATGGAGAAAGGAAAATGAGTCAACGTTTCGGGTCTACAACCCTTCGTCAGAACATGTCACTGTGCATGTTTATAAGCCAACGCTGGGTCCAAACATTCCACGGTGGGCAAAGTACATTATTCAAGGAAATTGTTAAGTGTTAGTCGATTGATGGGTTGCTTTCTGGGGGTAATAATCCCTTCAAACAAACAAATAAATAATAATGTTGCCACTCAATCCTTGACTGTTTGTGGGACACTGCTGTCCACAATTGGCTGCCTCATTTCACCCACAAATATACACAGTCATTCTACTTTACAGTGTATTTTTTGAGGTGTCTCAACACGTGATAAGGCGCTGTGTCAAATGGAAGGATTATTATTTTATGATTATTATTATTATTACTATCAATTCCATGCAACGCATTGCGCTAATGCATTCAGTTCTGTATTAGTTTGACTGTGACACTGGCTGTGCGTTTATGCCAGTGCCTGGATTTGTTTCTCGATGCTGTGATAAACTAGACCAAGGTCCAATTACATCCATACTCCTCAATTACACTGAACAAAAACTTCATCAGATCTCAACTACATTTTGATCTCCCTCAGTCTTTTGTCCCTAAAGTCTTACCTGAAATGGACACTGTAAAATTTAGACCAGCCACTGCAGTGAGCAGACAAGGAGGCACCAGCAACAGTGGATCATTAACCACCAGTTAATGGTGGTAGCAGGTTCTGCTAGTATCATGGAGGTAGCAGGTTCTGATATGCGCAAACCATAAGAATAAAACTGTATTTGGAAATCCGATTTAGCCTTGAACCAAATGCCATGCATCTAAACTATAATAAGTATGAATTGGTGCATCAGGAAACTGTCTTCTGTGCAGTCTTCTGTGGAGTCCCGTAGCGCAGTGGTTAGAGCACTCATCTCACAAGCGAGAGAGCTGGGTTCAATTCCAGGCAGGTCAGGATAAAATCCTTGGGCATGCTTCCTTACTCCACACACACACCTCAAAAAATAATTGGTCACTTCAACCCACGACTGTTTGTGGGGAAACCGCTGTGTGCAATTGGCTGCCGCGTTTTGCCCCCAAAATATACAGTCAATTCACTTTACAGAATATTCTGTGAACCGATTTGAGACGTCAAGAAGACATAAAAAGCGCTATATCAACTGCAAGGATTATTATTATGATGATGTATTTTCACCCACAAAATCACAACCACAAAATCTCTGTAAAAATTTTTTTTTTTTTAAAGAAAACGATGACCTCTTTACTCTTTGGGGCAAACCATCTTTCATGGGAGACACCCAGAAGTTAGCAGTGGCACAGATTACAGTTAACAAAACTACATCGTGGTTTAAAATAGATTAAGCAGCTCCAGTGTTATCAATACTAATAAAACAAGCAATCAGTAACAGTATAGCAACGCAGACACTTTTAATACAAGGAATATCACTTACTAGTTGCAATTGCTTTGATTTTGTTCAAAAATTGGAGAGTTCACTCCAAACTTGTTGCGTTGCAAAGATTATCATGTAACTCATTCCTACTTTTTCTAGTTTTCTGCGTCAGCCTTCATTAGTATTTGGTTTTGCAGTGTCTGTCTCTGTGCTGTGCCTGTCTGTGCTCTCTCTGTGCTGTGTCTGTCTGTGCTCTCTCTGTGCTGTGCCTGTGCTCCGTGTCTGTCTCATTCACATTCTTGGACCCGTGTTAATTATTGGGGAGTAATCAACAATCTCCAGTCCAGCAGAAAACTGCTGCAGACCTTTCCACGTTAATGTTCTGTGAAAATTATGCCGTAACTTTGAATGTAATTTTACACCAAATAATTTTTTTAGGTTGCTTTAAATGAATTCACCCCTGGGTTTGACTTTGCAGATGACAAGAGCAACTCGTCAATCCTCCGGATTATATACAGGAGTACATCAAATTACACGAAACGCTACGAACCATGATAATGCAGATTTACAGACTTTCTTGCTGACGTGTTTTCACTGAGCTAACTGTTGGAAAAACAATGCTGCAAACAAGCAATTAAAAAATGCTGCAAATAAAGTTTGAGGCTGCAAATACATCAGGTGATAATTTGAAACCAATTGTGCAGTATAAACCAAGGTCGATCTGGGACCCTACTCATAAGACCACCTGCTGAATGATTCAAATTGCCCACACCTGTCACTTGTGCAGGAACACTGGACAAGTTTCCCTACTCCGCATGCCTCTCTGTTTGATTTTGAACAGTTTCACAGAACATTAACGTGAAGTAGTTTGGACCAGTTTTGCAATAGCCGGGTTTTAACTGACTGCTCAACAGTGAAGGGAGGTGTGTGTGGAGTAAGGAAACTTGCCTGACTTTCCGCGCCCTGCCCATGAACTGGCTTTTATGGATCTTGTCGTTTTTTTCATCCAAAAAAAAACAAGTTGTGACTTGGAAACTGTGTCCACTCCAGCCAGCCACCCTGGGTGTTGTGGATTCTAGCCCACAATATAACCAGGGCACAATCACAGTTCCAGCCGTCCTTGGATACTCCACAGCCAAGTGTATTTAAACTGGCAATGTACCTGTCTTAGATAAGATTAAAAATATAAATGTATCCCGCAGTGTTTATATTTAAAACAATCTCTCACCAACAACAGCCATCTCTCCAGACTCCAGGGCCTTAAGCTGCTAGGAGACACAGATGTGAGAA
Source organism: Hydrolagus colliei (assembly GCA_035084275.1). Taxonomy (NCBI): domain Eukaryota; kingdom Metazoa; phylum Chordata; class Chondrichthyes; order Chimaeriformes; family Chimaeridae; genus Hydrolagus; species Hydrolagus colliei. The sequence goes on along the minus strand of CM068751.1, from coordinate 10,987,043 downwards.
AGCTCCACGATTCGGACAGACTGATAGAATTGGTCAAGCCTCAGGCCAACCTGCAGACAGGGGAATGCAGTCTTCACACACCATCCCTCCCCCCTCGTCCCCTCCCCAAGCAAACTCACAGAGCTCAGGTGGAACGGACTCAATCAAACCCAGTCGGCTTAATGTTAAGTCATTCCTTCAAAGGAGATGAAGAAAACCCTGGTTAGGAATGGAAGGTTATGGGATTGATACAGGCTGAGGTGAACAAATAGGCAAAGAGACAGTTTCAAAGGCTGGGTGGAATCTACAATCGTGTAGGATTAACAAGAGAGGATACCCAGGCAGGTGTTCAAGTCTGCAATGGGTGAGAGGGTGGTACATTGACCTAAATCCTTCCAACTCTTTCTTCTCAGTGACAATACAACCATATTTTATTAAAGAGTAAACTAGAAGTAAAAGCCATGGATCGGGCAGCTGTTTTGAGAGTCTATGCAATAACTATTTTTCAACAGAAGCAAGCAACAGTTGATTAAGTTAAAATTGAATTGAAGTGTGACAATCCCTGGCCACAGGTCAAATTGAAAGCTGCGTATGTAATACATGCATAGTTAATTATTTGGGGGAAGATAAGCTTGCGGGGCTATGGGGAGAGTATGGGTGAGTGGGATTGATGTGGACAACTCCTTTCAAAGAGCAGACACAGACACGATGGGCCAAATGGCCTCCTCTCCGTGCTGTATAATTCTACAATCCATCACACGTGTATGCCAAAGGAGCAATGGAACTAGGAAATAATGTCCAGATGATTTATTGACAGCGTAAGTTTGGACAGTATTTGGCAAGTTTTAGGGCACCAATCACAAAGAGCAGGGCTCTATAGGGATGATTGTTTTGGATAGGAAGAAATCACCATTACCTCGGGTTCAGTTGTGGAATTATTTGAAGTCACAACCAAATGTATAATGTATAATGTACAGTCAATTGTCAAAGGACATCTGTTTAGCATTTAATTCAGAGATTTCGAAATTGTACGGACTTGAAAATTGGTTTTGCGATGATGCAATGGGGTGGTGGGGCTGTGTTTCATTAGAAACAAGCTGTTTTAACGTAGAAATGTCATAATGGCAATCCTCCAAATCCTCTGGAGGAATTGCAAAAATGAAAAACTTTCCGAAGAAAAGTGACTCAACAGGATTCCCGGAATTACATTTTGATTATTGGAACAGTTATTTTCATATGTTTACCCAGGCTATGGTCACACTGGCTTCATGTCACATGTGCAAGATATCTGAAAATATCTAATATGTGCAGGCGTGTGTTCAAAATGTCATCAGCGATCATCAAAGATGCCATCACTACAACAATAACAACTTTGATTTATATAGCGCCCTCCATGCCGGACGGCGTCTCACAATAGTGGATCCCGGGACCAAGCCAGGGGCAGGGGTAGAAAGGTGACCAAAGAAGCGGTTGAAGAGAAAGGTTTCAGCTGGGACCTGAAACTGAGAAAAGAGGGGGCAAGGCAAAGGTAGTGAGGAAGGAAATTCCAGAGCCTCGGGGCATAGTGGCTGAAGGCACAGCTGCCGAGGGTGGGGCGGAGGATTCGGGGGACATGGAGGAGGCCAGACCCAGTGGAGCGAAGGCAACGGGAGCTGGTTTGAGGAGAGAGGAGATCAGAGAGGTAGGGGGGTGCAGAGGAGTGGAGGGATTTGAACTATGTGAGTCCATGTGCTTGAAGTGTCGGGTAATCACTTTTGGTGTAAGGTGGTTAAACTATAGCAGTATCCGAATTCACATCCATCATAGTGCTATTCATGTCTTCTAGACGTCTCAAAGCGCTTCACAGAATGTACTGTAAGGCGAAATTACTGTATATTTTTGTAGATGAAACGTGGCAGCCAAATGTGCATAGCAGAGTCCCAAAAACAATCGTAGATTGAAATGACCAATTCTATTATTGTGTTTCTTTTTGGAGGGATTATTACTAGGCATGTGGAGTAGCAAAACTTGCCCAAGGTTTCTGACCTCCCTGGATTCGAAACACAGGTCTCATGCTTGTAAGACGAGTGCTCTAACCACTGAGCTACAGAACTCCAGTAACCAAAGCTGTCACTTGCTCTGAAAACTATACCTGGATGAATACATTGGAATTAAGAATAAAAAACAGAAATGGCTGGGAACACTCAGCAGGTCGGGCAGCATCTATGAAGCGAGGAATGTGAGTTAACGTTTCAATGACCTTTTGCCAGAACTCAATTGGAATTAAGAGATGGTAGCTATGCATTTGCAAGCAAAAACAGAAGCTAGTTTTATCTAGCTAGTACAAAGATATAATATGCAGCCTTGTAGTCAATATAATTATAATTATAATATTAAACCTTTATTACAGCTTGGTAGGGAAATTTCAGTTTCACTTAGTTTCAATTATCGCCTCCAGTGCAATATTACGAGAAGTATTAGCAGAAGCTGATTGAGAATAGATTCGCAAACAAGCAGCAAACCAAACACAAAAGAAGAAATCAACAAAACCACACAAGCAATAGATCGGCAAACAACACTGAATATTCACAGGCGCTGGAGGGAAGAAACAAGAAAGGCAATCCAATGCAACGTCATTCAGACAGGCCAGAGAGAGGTGGGAGATCCAGATTGTGACACAAGCAAAGCTGACGTTTGTAGCGTATTGGAAATCACTTTGCTGCAACTTCAGATTCTTGATATTGCAGTTTTGAAGAATTTGCAAAATTTGCAAAGTGTCCACAGTTGAGAGAACTCAAGAGACAAGGCCACACGCCGCTGTGGAGTGACAGAGAGCAAACAAGAGTTTGTAGAGAGACAAACAAGAAGTCATAAATACAAGACAGAACGTGACAACGCGCAAGGCAGAAAATGCAGGGGGTGAACCAGACTCGTTAGGCATGGGAAGGAATAAAAATAATGAGAAACAACAACAAAATTATATTCGTACAGCGCCTTTCACGTCGGGAGGACGTCCCAAGGTGATGGAAAATGTTGTTTCATTCTTTTGTACCTTTCAGAACATAGGAGCAGGAGTCAGCTGTTCAGCCCCTCGAGCCTGGCCCCACCATTTGATAAGATGGCTGATCTTCTATCCTGATTCCACTTACCCACCCTATTCCAATGCCCAGCAGAACCATTCTGCTGGGCATTGGAAGTCAGTGAGCGATTCATTTTCTTTTGCTTTTTCCTTTCCCCGTTGCAATTTGTTTTCCTCTCCAGACAGATTTGAGGAAGGGGCTGTATATATTTCTACAGAGATCAGCATTGCTCGATACCTTGGCCAAGTGGCATTGCTTGACGTACGAGCCCAGACAATGAATGTTGGCAGGCTACTCAAGCACGCCACAAATAATTTCCACAAAAATAATCATTTACCGCTGTGCCAATTGCAGAACAGTCAGGATACTACTTGCCTACAAACATGTGCGGTGGCTTCACTCACTCGACAGTAATTATTACCTATGAACGTTTTTGAAGCATTTGCAGTAAGCGCTATATCGAATGCAAAGACTGTTGATTGTCATCGCAAACGGTGATGTGTGCTTTATTCACTTTGGGTCAATTATTAGCAACACATTTGCCTCTTGTGAAACGAGAAGGATTCAACAAGAGAGTCAAATGCCATCACGTCAGTCTTCATACCAACAAGTGCATTTGTGTCAATAATAATAATACTCCTTGCTTTTGAAATAACACCTGATCACGTCTTTGAGATGTCTCAAAGCGCTTTGAGGATGTACTGTAGAGTGGACTGACTGTATTTTGTGGGCAAAACGCAGCAGCCAATTGCGTACAGCAGGGTCTCACAAACAGTCAGTTTGAGGGACCAAATTATTAGTATTTTTTTTTAAAAGGGATTATTACCCCTGAAAAAGCGATCCACCAATCGACTGATAACCGTGTCCCTACTTACTGCTAGGTAAACAGAGACGTGCGTGTGGTGTAAGGAAACTTGCCCAGCGTTTCGCACTGTCCGGGAATCTAGCCTAGGTCCTCTAGCCTGCGCGGTGAATGCTCTCACCACTGAGCTAAGTGCTCCGAGGCGCTGCGTGGAAGGTGCTATGTAAATGCCAGTGATTGTTGTTGTTGTTGTGGCTACAGGACAGCACAACTTGCAGCGGCCACGCGGATCTCAAGTCAAGCGATATCAGCCTCATCAGTGTAGCCACTGCAATCAGATGCATCCTTCTAGTCAAACGGTATAATTTAGATCCGCGCAGTCTGTTCGCTGGGAGCAGCCTTGCCACTTAACTGGCAGCATTCACAGCATCCAGTCAATTTACTGACAGCAAAGAGTCATTTGTTATTTTACTCAGATATATTCCTGGAGTCGGTTGCTTTTATCTGCATCCATACCTCAGAACCAATAACTACATAATCCGTTCAAAAGGAAATGATGTGATTTTACTCCTTGCTATGTGATGCTTTGCCTTTTCTGGGCTACCACTGCTTGACATGAATAAACTAGACACTTTAATTGGCTGGTATTGGCGAAGACATGGGGCCAAACCAATTGATCCAATTGAGCATCTGCTGCAAACATCAGTCCAACGCCAAGTTCATGATACCTTCTGGGGACAATTCTACTGTATTTCTTTATATATTTCTCAAGGAAGAAATCTAGTGTGTGTGTGGTGGGAAGTGTGTGGTGTTTTTCTAATAATAATATTAATAATCACAATCGTTTCATTTGGTATAGAGCCTTACCACGTCTTCGAGACGTCTCAAAGCCCTTCACAGAATAGAGTGTAAAATAAAGTACGTTTTTATTCTGAAAATATGTTGTGTGCATTACTCTCGCTCCAGGGAATCCAAATCTGAAAATAGACTCAGTTGGGCAAACTTCCAGATTTCCTAAGTAACAAAACTCTTAGAAACAGCGCAAAGATAATGTCTTCATTTAACACGACTGAGCTAACTCCATGCTCGTTTGATATCTGGGGACATCCTCCTGACGTGAAAAGGCTTCTCGAGAACGCCGTGGTTGTAGTTTCTCTGTTTAATGCACTCCAAATTGTGGAGTTCCTGAAAATGTTTCTAGAGTATTTATTGTTTCATTTCCCATTCAATTATCGGTTGAACAAGTGCTGCAATAAGCAAGGACTTGCTTTCGGCTCCAACACTGCAAAGTCAAGTGATGGTCGCCTCAAACATGACTAAATTCCAGCCTCGAGCAGAACACCATTCACAGAAGATAAACTGAATACTGGCAGACAGGGGGAAAAATATGCAGAGTTTCCATAAGCCAAATCGCTGACTTGAAAACATAGCTCTCACTAAACGATTCTGAAACACCGTTGCAAATGGAGAATTCGTACTTTTGTGTTGAAGGTGTATTCTGGAGCTCCTGTAGCTCAGTGGTTAGAGCACGCGCCCTACAAGCGTGAGACATGTGTTCGAATCCAGGCAGATCAGGGCGAAACCATGGGCAAGTTTATTTACTCCCACACACACATGCCTAATAATAATTCCCTCCAAAAAAAAAAACAATAATAAAAATTGGTCATTTCAATCCACGACGGTTTGTGGGGACACTGCTGTGCACGATTGGCTGCCGCATTTTGCCCACAAATATACCAGTCAATTCACTTTGCAGTATATACTGTGTTCTGTGAAGCACTTTGAGATGTCAATAGGATGTGAAAAGCACTATATCAAATGAAAGGATTATCATTATTATTGCCTTCAAGAGCCAAAAGAGCTTTCGTTTTGGTAAGCTACACATGCACAAGCACATTTTAAGCAAAGCTTAGATGGAATTCCACATCTTCAGGTCACCTACACATGCAAATCTCCCTGTGTGCAAAATGGAACCTTTCACTCTCTCTCTCTCTCTCTCCTTGCGGGAACACACCCATCTTATCAAATGCCAAAATGTATTAAGTTTGAGGGACACCAAAAGGAGGATTTCGGTGATGGGGCGGAGGTGGGGGTTTAAAAAATGGCAAAGAGTTGACACATTTTCAACAGGCATTAAACTGAGAAATGGCAGAATCTGCGTTGATAAAAACGTTGACAGCAAATGGATCATGTAGAAGCGAGCATATGATTTAACTCTGCTTCCCAGCACAGAATCGGAGAGTGTAACTAATAAATTAATAAGCCTCAAAACAAGATTTGAGATTAGGTTTTCGCTCTGGTGATGAACAGTGGGATTAATGTCATGTTGATGTGAAAACTGAACAAGCCGCAAAAAATGCGGGTGTGGTTGGGGGGGGGGGATTGAAGGGATAAAGTCGGATTGGAATAATCAAGTACTGTGTGTGGAACAGGAGGATTCCTGAACTACTGGAACCATGGAAATGTCACGGCAAGGCAGCAAAAAGGACGGTGATTAATAATGTACGATGCAAGATTACATAGGCATTCTGGAGAAACTTTGTCTAACCTTTCCTCACGAGAATGAAGTTGGTTTGGAAAGATTCCAGCTGACATACTCTGGTCACAGATTCCACCCAAACCAAGGCGGGGGATTAGTTATGTAGATTCCTTTGGATAGCTGAAGGTAAATACTGTGAAAATATTCATCCAGAGAACAACGGTACACAGCCTCTCTTACATCAAAGTGCTGGACAGTCAGGGGTTTGGACCTGAGCTGGGGGGGTGGGGGGGAGGGGGTGGGGGGTTGAGATCAGGAGGGATGGAGGCCAGGGAGGGTAGGAGTGTGGCCAAAGGCGTAATCGAAAGGCACGTTCATTGGGCCATGAAGGAGGCAAGGAAGGGAATGAGGCGAAGGGAATGTGGGATGAATTTCCAAAGACTGGGAGCAGAGAGGCTGAAGGCCTGACCAGCAATGGTGAGTGGGCAGGTGGGATGGGATGGGGGAATGCTGAGGATCACCTAGTCAACTCTGACCTCCACGCTCCTACTGTCAACAACAACAACAACTTTGATTTACATAGCGCCCTCCACGCTGGACGCCGTCTCAGAGCGCTTCTAACAGCGTCAACCCAACAGCACAGAAAATATTGCCGTCTGCAGACTGTTTGTACATCTCAGCCTGCCTTCATTCATACACAGCATCTTCCAATAGCATCGCCAATAACATTGCCAAACAAATAGAACTTGAAACAAGCAGCCTGGCGAAGCATTTTATGTGAAGAATTTATTCCACATACCCAGTAATCAATGGGAGGAAATGTAAGTACGCGATGATTAGACTGTGTTGCCCTCCAAATTTCATTTGAATGAAATGTGCACTGAGATTAATAAAGACTGCGCTTTTTCGATGACCATCAAAATCATCTTGTAAGCAATGCTCTAAAGCCTTTCGCCCACACGCCAAGCAAAGTGGTTTGTAATTTCTCGACTCAAGTCGCTCCTTTTTGTTTAAAACAAGGGCATTTGCTCCTTGATAGTCATCAGGAACAGTTCATGCATAAAACAACTGATGAAAACACTAACTCGAGTCCCACCTATTTTGTCAAGGGCCCCGAGGTGTGTTTCATTCAATTTAATAATAATTTGGTCACTTGAAACCACGATTGTTTGTGGGGATACTGCTGTGCACAATTGACTGCTGCATTTGGTCCATGTAATATACAGCCAATTCACTTTACAGTATATCCTGTGAAGCGCTTTGAGACGTCTCGAAGATGCGATAAGGCGCTATATCAAATGCAAGGCTTATTTCTGTATTATGTTATCATTCATCTGATGTGCTTGGTTGATTTGCAGACACTAACTTGTAAGTTGAGCCATGTCAACAATCTAGTTAATGATGTGCCCCAGAATGCTACACAGGTTAAGTTCGCACCTGGTAGTCACTTACTAAACACCGCTCTCGCAGTTACTGGTTAGAAGCAGATCAACAAGCCAGTGAAAAAAATCAATTCTTCACCGCAAAACACACGAATCAAAACTTCAGCCAGTATCAATCACACAGTGCCCGATACTTGGATTTGCTGATCAGAAGACGAGCTAGAAATATGTCACCACATATTGATGCCTACACAATTTATGAAACAGAAATGTTTTCAGCATCAGGAGAGCTTTAATACTGGTATCGTCAGAAAAGGTCAGGTTGTGACCGAATTGAGCAACATGGCCTACCTAGTCAGGCGCCATAGACAAGTATAGCAATAACAGTCAGTGCGCATTTCACACTTGTGGTTCAGAAATTAAACCTCACTTTAATCTGGCTTTGTTCGAGAGCATTTTCCGCCTGTCCAGTGAGTTTGCTGACTCAAAGCAGAAGAATGCTACATCTCATCTCGGGAAGGAATTACCTGGGAACTGCTTGGGGTATCAGTGAAACAGCAAGTGGCAAGGCAGTTCATTTTACAAAGGTTTAATGGAGCGCAAGGCTCTCGCTATTTAATACAGGCAACGTCAAGGTACCTAAGCAAAAGCCTGCGCTGTCGCCCTCTGACAGTCTTTGGTGAATTATTTGTCACACTCGGCTGGATAAGGGTTTGCTGCAATGCTGTATAGTGCTGTTACCTGCATCTTGGTGTGTTGCTTAATCACACTGCAGGCAACTGAGCAGAATTGGATTAGCTGATTAAAACTGCAGCCTAATCTGTGCCACGGCGGAACAAATTACTTCATATCTTCTGAAACCTAAACCTGCAACCAAACTGATGCTACAAAACGCTAAGCTAGAAACTCGCGGCATGAAATTTAATACAGAGTCTTAAAAAAGGAGAGATTGAGTGCCTCAGTAATCCACGGTTTTCAGAGCTAAAGATACGTTACATTATAAGAGCGGTTTATGGCATTTACAATCAGGCAGTTTGGGATTACTGTAACAAAATGAAAAATATAGGGACTGGAGTTTAAGCAAACGTTACAGTTTAACGACAGACCTTTGAATTAAAATGGCTCTCGAATAAAAATTTTCGATTTTCAGAACAGGCTGGAAAGTTGCCAGTCAATTAGAGAAAGCCACACATATTTTTTATATACGGCTGAATGTTAAAAGTGATGGAAAATAAACAGAGAAAATCAAGCTCGACTTAATATCTACTGAACTGGTCATCAGGGAAAGCTTTCCAGAGAATAAGGTCCTCCCGATGTGAAAGGTGCCATGCAAAGGTAATTGCATTGTTGTTGTTGTTGTAACCGTTCAGAGGGGTGTGAGCAAGTCTTCGCTAGAGATACAAGTCTTGCATTTGTTTACTATTTAAAAACAAACAAAAAAGAAAATATTGGAAACCATTGAACGCACAACGCTTGGCCACTGTTGTATGTCATTCAGCAACCACAAGTGCACATCTATATATTGATATATATATATACACACACACAACACACATAAAATACGCACAAATGTTCAGTACGAACCATAGCTGTTTGACTAACAATGAGTAGGAACCTGGTTGTTAGTCGATCGGCGGATCCCCACTTTCCGCGAGTAATAATCCATCACAGCAAACCCCAAACATCAATATAAATCTGTTCACTCAATAATCCACAGCTGTTTGTGGGACACCGCTGTGCGCAATTAGTTCTGCATTTCACTCTCAAAAGACACAGTCGCTACACTTTACAGTATAATTCTGTGAAGCGCTTGGAGATGTCTCCATGAAGTGATAAGGTGCTGTATCAAATGCAAGTATTATACAGTAGAAGCCCATTTATCCGTGACTCGATGAACCGGCACTTCCGTAAAACCGGCACGCCCCCCCCCCCAAAAGTCCCTGTTCGATAAGCCGGAAATTATCCGGAACAACAGCAGTGGAGCATTTGTAAATGCATAAATAATAACATAATAATAGAATATTGTATTGGTACTTATTGTTAAAACTACTCACTTGCGCTTCTCACCTTTACTAGTAGATGCTGCGCTTGAAGCCATCATGCTGCGTTTGAGGTTTATAATCCGGAGATTCTTTTTAAAATGGAGCACGCCAAGTGGGTGAAAAAAACGGAGCGCGATTTTAAAGCCATACTAGCGGCAAGCCGATAACACTAGCCGATAACCCACATTGTCGTGCAGGTGCAGTATTTTGGTTTGCCGCTAGTAGAGTCTAGGGCTCTAGTGGAAAGTGGAAGAGTCTAGGGCCATAGGCTTGCCGTTAGTAAAGTCGCGCGACTTTAAAATCGCGCTGCCGTTTTTTTTCACGCTTTTTTCACCCTCCATTTAAAAAAGAATCGCCGGACTGTAAACCTCAATCAATAAAGTGAGAGTAGTTTTAACAATAAGTACCAATGCAATATTCTGTTATTATCTGTTATTATTTAGTCTGGTGTGTATGGTGTGTGTTAAAAGAACTTAAATTTTTTGTTGTGGGTTTTCAGCCGCGGGCCGCCTGAATATCCGGCAGGCGCTTTAACCGGCATTGGCCAGGTCCCGCAGGTGCCGGATTAACGGGCTTTTACTGTACTAGGATTAACATTTAATGACTAGTTTTGCAAGCGGGTATGTGTGACCACACACACACAGACGCAGGCACAATACACACAAGCACAAACTGATTCACATGTGCACAATCCGCAAATATATTCAAATCTAACCATACGAGGAGCAGGTTTTAAACTCTCCTCAGGTGACCTGCTCTGCCCCTTATCGCCTAACAGCTGCAGTCCCACTTCAACTTTGAATGAGAAAGTACATTAACAGCATCCTCACTGATCCTAACAGTTGAAGCACTTTGCATGGAGCAAACAGCTACTCAACATGCTTTGAAGGTTTGGGGTAAACGGATGTTGAGTGTGATATGGGATAATATATTCCGCTTGGAATGAACCTCATAATTTGAATCCACATCTTGAATTAAACGCTTTGCTATATATGATTGAAGCTGTACAGCCAAATCAACTGTATTTTGCAACAGAAAAAACATCTTTTTTTTCGCCACAAAGTAATGATCTGGAAACGAAACATGATTTAAATCTGAATATTCCATCCCACACAAGGAACATCCTCGTAGCTCTGAATCCAACAGGAAGCCGTCTCTCTTTCTTACGTGGTTCCAACGAGGAGCTTGAATTTGTGCTCGAAATGATATTTCAACTCCAATTCAGTTTCCATCTGTTTCGCAGCACACGTTTACCACAGAGCATTTCGCAGGAGGTAGACGCTTTCAGAAGATGTATTGCAACACAAGGGAGTTTCACCTGACGTCCTGGCCAACAATCACCCACAGTCATTCACATCACAGCTGCTTTCAGGAGATTGCCTGCCATTGGTGCCAATGGGCAGCTGTGTTCGCCTACAGAGTACGGAACACGACATGTCACGACACGCTACGGTGGAGTCTTGCAGCTAAGTGGTGAGAGCACATGCCTTGCAAGTGAGAGACCTGGGTTCGATTCCTGGCAGGTCAGGGCGAAATCTTGGGCAAGGTTTCCTCCAACTCCACACGCCTGACAATAATCACCACACAAAAAAAATGAATCGGTCACTTCAATCCACGACTGTTTGTGGGGACGCTGCTGTGCGCAATTGGCTGCCGCATTTTGCCCACAAATATACAGTCAATTCACTTTAAGGTATATTCTGTGAAATGCTTTGAGACTTCTAGAAGACGTGTAAAGGCACTATATCAAATGCAAGGATTATTATTATTAATAATAAATATAGTGATGGAGAGATTGTTTCCTCACCTTTTCCTAAATATAATCTCATCACTATATAGTTTATTAATCATTGCTAATACGGAAATGTACTGTTCAGTTCAAATATATAATTTAAATGCGAATAAACTTAACATCTGATAGCGTCTCTCAATCTGCTGACAAACTAAAAGATACACAGCACCTTGACAACACATGTGTCAACTTGTATTGTGAACAGAAAGTGCTACATTTGATATAATGCTTTTCATATCTTCAAGACATCTCAAAGCGCTTCACAGAATATACCGTAAAGTAAATTGACTGTATATTTTGTGGTCGAAATGCCGCAGCCAATTGCACACAGCGGTGTCCCTACAAACAGTCGTGGATTGAAATGACCAATTTATTATCGCTTGTTTTGAGGGATTATTATCAGGCATGTGGAGTAAGGAAACTTGCCCAAGGTTTCATCCTGACCTGCCTGGAATTGAAGCCAGGTTTCATGCTTAAAAGGCGAGTGCTCTAATCACTGAGCTGCAGGTCTCGACTATATAAGAGAAGGGAATTTCACAGCCGTGCCTGATCTTGTCCATGTTCACCCACCCCCATCCACCCCCACAGACACACACAGAAACCCACACCCACACACATCCATATCCATACCCCACCCCTACATACCCTGGATGAGTTCAGTTAACTTAGCTCACACAGTGCTGGCTACTTATTAGCTGGTTTGACCAATTTAAATTATGCATATACATATGTATTATATATATTATATATGTGTGCAAAAATAATTTTGCCAATACATCTCTATTAAAAGATTAAGTAATTAGTTCAGCAAATCAGGAACTGCCCAGCGAGTCACATTAGTTCTTGAGAAACACCTCATTTCTGCGATAGGACACATACAATGGTTGGTTTGAAAAATGATTCCGTTGCAACAAGTTAACGTAATGTTCTCACTCCCTAAACGCCTGCCTCTCTTCGCCGCTAATGAAGAGCTGAGCCAGGCTACTTATGGAGCTTAATAGCTTCAACCATTTTGCGTTTTAAAAATGTGTAAACTTGGCTACCTACCAATCATTACATTTCTAACAGGCTTTGCTGTCAGGAAAGATCAATACACCTATCAGAGATCAATATTTCACATGGCATGGCTTTATTTACAGGGACACTTACCTTTCACCACTCTCCACTCCATGACGATCAGTCAAGATGGTGTCAGCTTTTAATGCTCACTTTATTTCGAGCGCTTCGCCTGTTTATAGTTTGTAAAGTGAGCACTTGTCACATAAAACAGTTCCGAGATTCCCGTTAATTAATTATTACCAGATGCAATTCGAGAAATTAAGGAACCCATTACTGTATTTAACATCACTGTTTGTGGGGGTGGAAGGGGGGGGAGCGTTGCTGTGCGCAACTGGCCGCCGCGTTTCGCCCACAAAACACTCGAGTGGCATTTTTGTGTTTGTTCCACGCGCTAACTGGGTGAAATGGCTTCCGTTCGTTCCAGCCTCCTGACATTGGAAGGGGGAGGGGGTGGGCGGGACACAAAACGATTCAGTAATATTTCAATAAAAACCAGCGATTGTTCAGGATCTTACCTTGAGGTGAAACGAGAGACGCCCAACCCAGTCGCAAGCTATTGACTATTGTCGGGAGGTTGAAAGACCTGAAATGTAAAGCAAACCGGGGCAAGTTGGTGAGAGGAGCCACTGGTGGTGCTCCGAGCTTCAGAGAGCCAGATCAAATGTGACGTTTTTCATTTATGTGTAAATGCCTCTTTTACAGCACGATCAGAGGAAGTATAGAATAACGCAGGAGATGGCAAAGCGTAGGACACCTGACAGTTTCTTTAACAAGATGGCATTAGACCCTGCAGCCTAATTCTTTCTCCAATCGAGGATTCACGCTCCTCGCTTTCCATCTCCTGATCATTTGGATAACACGAACCTAACCCCATCAAAAGATACGATTAACCCGTCGTGGACGTGCGCGTTTCATTCCCGCCAAACCGCTCGTATTGAAGAGAGATTTCAATCCAGCAATGCAACTTGTGGAGTCCTGCAGCTCAGAGCACTCGCCTCACAAGTGAGAGACCTGGGTTCGGTTCCAGGCAGGTCAGGGTGAAACCTTGGGCAAGTTTCCTTACTCCACACATGCACGCCTAACAATGATCTCTACTTCTCCACCAAAAAAATAATAAATTGATAATTTCAATCCACGAGTGTTTGTGGGGATGCTTCTGTGCACAATTGGCTGCCGCGTTTTGCCCACGTATACAGTCAATTCACTTTACAGTATATTCTGTGAAGCGCTTTGAGACGTCTAGAAGATGTGAAAAGCGCTATATCAAATGCGAGGATTATTACAGTAAGAGCAATCGTAATTACCCATCAGTCGTTTGGAACCCAGGCCCTTACTTTTGGAATAACATCTCTCCTCCACACACAATGCCACACGACTGGAATTAGCACATCACCGCACATCTTGCCAGGGAAAAAAAAGAGATCAAAGTTAGGAAATCCAGATATTTCTCCTTTTGTATCGGTTGCTAGAGTGGTCAACCCGCAACCAGATCAAAGATACATTTACAAACTGCAAACATTTGTGACATTATTTCCACAAAAAAACAGAATAATAATGATAATAATAGTCCTTGCATTTGATATAGCACCTGATCACACGTTCTAGATGTCTCAAAGCACTTCACAGAGTATACCGTAAAGTAGATTAACTGTATATTTGCGGGCGAAATGCGGCAGCCTATTGCGCACATATAGGGTTGAATGTATAAATTGTTCACCAAAGTACATCCAGCTTAAACAATCTAAATAATAATCATCCTTACATGTGATACGGCGCTTTATCATGTCATTGATATACCTTCATCGAATATACTGTAAAGTGACTTCATTGTGTATTTGGGGGTGAAAAATCTGACTTAAAATATGAATAGTAGCAAGTTAAGAAGACAAAATTGATTTATTTTTATTTTCCTCCAGACCCCCCCACATTCTAACCCCTCCCCACCCAATATTCCAGCACCAAACCTTATTCAACTAAGTATGAAAGTTATCTGGAGAAAATCAAGTAGGATTCAAGTAACATCAGGTCACACAGGTCACGGTAATTTCCGACTTTCCGCCAAACTCTATCACGTGGGGAAAGTGAAGCCAAGTGATTTCTCTGTGGACAAATTAGGGGGAGGGAGGAATCAGCCTTGGTATCTCTTTCACACCTCACGTTGGAAGCAGCCAGTGAACTACACTGCAAAACCAACAGGTCTGGGAGCAAGGTTGCTGCCAACTGTTCTAAACAATGATGAGTCACAGAGGAGGAACCAGAACACACATCACACCATTTTTTTTCTTTGCTGGAATGCGACCAACAAGAAATAATGCTACTACTGTACTATGGAGTAGCTGTAGCTCAGGGGTTAGAGAACTAGCCTGGCAAGCAAAAAAGGACCTGAGTTTGATTCCTGGGCAGGGCGAAACATTGGGTAAGTTTCCTAGCAGTATAAAATAATGCGCCTTGCTACATATATTAACAACGCACAAACAATGAAATACATGCAAACATCAAATGCGTTAGGATGTCCTCCAGACCTGAAAGGCGCTATTTATCGACTTCTGTTGCTGTATCTTAAACGTGCAACCCTGAAACACAGCCCTGCGAGCCTCATAAACCAAAAAAATCCGTCAGCAATTCATATTTACATTTCGATTATACAAAGCAGCAGGTAAGTTGAAGACTGGAATCTAATCTTGGTGAAGAGTCAAAAACAATATCTTTCCTATCAAAACCATTGTGTTCTGATCTACCAGCAATCTAAATATTTCAATCTGGCAGTTTGCTTACGTCAATTTCTGAACCAGTAGCTATAAACTCCTGACAACCCACTTTTAGGAATGAGTTCAATAAAGCTCAGTGGAATATTAAAATGGATAGGTATGAAGGTATTGTTAAACCTTACATTGAGGTAACTAACGTCTGTTTTACACACGGGATTCTCCTATAGCTCAGGGTTTAGAGCATTCGCCTCACGAGCGAGAGGACCCGAGTTCAATTTTGCCCACGAACATACAGTCAATTCACTTTATAGTATATTCTGTGAAGCTTTTCAAGATGTCTAGAAGACATGGAAAACGCTATATCGAATGAAAGGATTTTAATTATTATAATTTCCCGGGCTGTGCGAAACACTGGGCAAGTTTCATAACTCCACACACACACACACACGTGCACACACACCCTACACTTCTGTTTCCGTAACAGTAAGTAGGGTTTTCAGTTGATTAGTGGATTGTTTCTCTGGGGGAATTAATCCCTTCAAAAAATTAATCAAATAACTAATAATAAACACGAGGATTATTACTATTATCAAATGCAAGGATTATTATGATAATGAATATTATTCAATTCACAAAATTTTTAATCCTAACGTTTTTGCCACAACACAAAAAAATATGCTTAATGTTCCCAACTCAATTCAAATGTTAAAGCTTCAGGAATGCCAGGATGAGCACATCAGCGCAGCTGTGTGTAGTTGCAAACTGAGTGTGATTAATGGAGGGAACTTTCTACGAGCTGAAGACGTTTTAAGTAACTAACCATTGGAGCTTAAATATTCCGCACATTCTTCAATGTCTCTTCAATGATTTGGTCACTTGATCCACACTGTTTGTGGGGAAACTGCTGCACGCGATTGGCTGCCACGTTTCACCCACAAATCATAGTCACGATACTTCACAATATATCCCGTGAAGCGCTTTGAGGCGTCTCGAAGACGTGATAAGGCGATGTTTCAACTGCAAAGATGTTTTTTTTTAATCATTATTATCATCGCAGGTCGCGCAATCTCAATCAGGATTAGAGGAGGAAAAGAAAAGGCATTTGAGCAAATGTTCAATGTTCAATTTTTAAGACGACTTTTTGTTGATATGATCGGAACCTTTCATGACAGGGAAATGCATATGTGTACTGCGTTTGAGTGATTGCAGGAGAGAAATAACAAAACTATTCCTCATAACGGTTCCAATAACAGCAATCCCTCCTACACTTAAGGACAAGCAGATTTTTTTTGTCCCCTGTTGTGGTCATGTATAAATCAACAACACTGCAGAGAGAGGAATCCTTGCGTTTCTGCCTTGACATGATGATATAATGCACAATGACATCCATCATTAAGTCTGAGAGGCGCCAACTCATTTTTAACATTTACCATTAATATCTGCCAGCTCATTTCTGACATTAAACTGGCAACTCCGCACAGTGACAGGCTTACCTTGTCACTACTGTTTAAACTCGAGAGCGGGCGGCTTTAAAAACCGGATCAAAGCCGGGCTTTCCAGTGGCAAAAGCGTGGATCGAGGGATGTGTTTGGGGGCATTAAACATGTTTTTTTTAAAAAAAAACAAGAAGGAAAAAGACTATCATTCAATAAACTATTTGGATGCACGTGTTAAGAATGACCGAGGATGGCAGCCAAGGAGATGAGCAAATTTTCTCTTCGGAAATTGAATACAGATTGAGACCGCATGAGATGGATGGGAAAACAAAACGTCTGTGTTGCAAGACAACCGGTTAGAGAGATGAGCTATAGTGTGAGGAACAGTGTAGATAAGCAACAGTTCCTCAGCCTTGGAAAGAGATGTCTCAAAGGGTGGGGTCTTGTAATAATAATCCTTGAATTTGATATCGCGCTTTTCACGTCTTCGAGACATCTCAAAGCGCTTCACAGAATATACTGTAAAGTGAATTGACTGTATATTTGTGGGCGAAACGCGGCAGCCAATTGCACACAGCGGCGTCCCCACACAAACAGTCGTGGATTGAAATGACCAATTTTATTATTGTGGATTTTTTGGAGGGATTATTATTAGGTGTGTGGAGTAAGAAAATTTGCCCAAGGTTTCACCCTGACCTGCCTGGTTTCGAACACAGGCCTCACGCTTGTAAGGCGAGTGCTCTAACCACTGGGCTACAGGAATGCCACTTATTTAAGGTATATAAGACGTTAAATGGAATAAAGACAGTAAACTCGGAAGAAAGTTGCTTTTAAAACTCCATGGCAGCGGGAAGAGAGAAAAAACAGCAGGGATTCAAGGTTGTGAAAGGCAATTTTAAGTCAGACGCAGGGAGTGTTTCTTTGAATAGAGATGATTAATGGCTGAAATGCATTACCAGTAAGCCTGGTAAAGACTTGGGATGTTGGGTTCATTTGAGAAGATGTTGATGTCGATGGTGTAAATGTGAGGCTCGAGAGGCTGCAATGACATGACAGGAGGAAGGACATTTCTCACCCTGACTTCTCTCGCGAATTTATGAATCATCACCAAACTATTTAGAGATTTAATTTTCACGCTCTACGAAGCTCTGCATAGTTCGACAGCAAAACTCACGGCGGGTCTCAGTGAGGTGGCTTTGGTCGCTGGTTTTCTTATTCCACCAATTCATTCAGCGGCATCCACAGAAATAACTTTGGACCCAAATTGCTGTCTGCCTTTCAAATTGGAACTTTAATATTTCCCTCCTCCCCTGGAGAGTATTCACATGATCTATTGTCGTTTCACTATCAAGATTTAGGGTCAACTTCCCCTCCACCTTCTCCTTTCAGCGCCTTATTCTCCCGACATAAAAGACAACATAATTTTGTTGTTGTTGATTGATACCCAACCACGCCACTCTGCAGTCCTCTGGGACGCTTTCAGACATGAAGGGAAAACATAAATCCACATTAGTTGTTTTTATTTTACTCCCAACGTGAAAGTGGAGTCCTGTAGCTCAGTGAGCACTCGCCTTACAAGCGTGAGACTGTATATTTGTGGGTGAAACGTGGCAGCCAATTGCACACATCTGTGTCCCACAAACAGTCATGGATTGAAATGTCCAATTTTTATTGCTGTGGGTTTTTTTGGACGGATTACACAAGCAGAGGTTACTTTACTGACAAGGACGAAAACATTAGCTAATTTACATATTTACTCTTGGAAAAAGAACATGAAAACCAGGTCGCTTTTTTGGGGGAAAAAAAACT
This sequence comes from Hydrolagus colliei, assembly GCA_035084275.1. NCBI lineage: Eukaryota > Metazoa > Chordata > Chondrichthyes > Chimaeriformes > Chimaeridae > Hydrolagus > Hydrolagus colliei. The sequence continues at coordinate 10,968,496 of CM068751.1, read as the reverse complement.
AATTTACCGACGAATAAGAAATTGTTGAAAGGCTTGTTGTAAATTAGTGACTGGTTTAATCCCAACATTAAAAAAAAATCCAGAATTCCAGCATCATGTGCCAGCATTCCAAACACACCCACTTATAAAGCTTGTTGAATGATCTAAAGAGGGTCAAAAACTACTGTACATATTCAAGTTTTTAAATTAGTGTATCTGTTCTGCTAAAATACTAAAGTGTGCAAATTGAGCCAACACATACATAGCTGTAGATAATACTAATTATGAATGAATGGAAATGCTTTTTACAAGGCATTTGTTTGAATGTTTGGGTTGTGTCTTGTTCACATTACTTGCCTGGAGTACAGCAAGAAATGTCAAAGTATTAATAATAATAATCCTTGCATTTGATATAGCACTTTTCACGTCTTCTGGACATCTCAAAGCGCTTCACAGAATATACTTTGGCAGCCAATTGCGTACAACAGTGTCCCCACAAACACTTGTGGATTGAAATGACCAATTCATTATAGATTTTGGGGGACTGATTACTATTAGGCATGTGTGTGAATAAGGAAACTTGCCCAGGGTTTTGCCCTGACCTGCCTGGATTCGAAACAACAACAACAATTTTGATTTATATAGCGCCCTCCACGCCGGACGGCGTATCAAGTCACACACTTATAAGGTGAGTGCTCTAACCACTGAGCTACAGAACTCCACAGAGCTCCAGAGAGTATTACCTTGTAATAGTAGGAACCAAATTTCCGATGTGCCGAAAAAAACAAACAACTAAAAAAATTATTTGCATTGTTTTCAGTTATGGAAATCATACTGCACAAATTTGAATAGAAGATGCAGATCAACAGCTAGTGAGTGAATACACAACCTCACTAAAGCCAATCCAAATTACTCGCAGATGTCACGCAGACAGTCACGTAGACAGTCTAAACAACCCATATACAAGTGGCCTCGAAAAACAGGTGTAGCCGACCGGCTCCGCTAGTCTATTGTCACTTTTTTTTTAACTCGTTATTGAATATGTACAACATCAGGGGAAGCTTTCACATTCTGGGGCAAAACATATTCTAAAGAGACTCTATGTTTTGCGTGTGTCTTGGATGTGTGTGTGTGTGTGTGTGTGTAAAAAATATTTACTGAACTCACTCTGAACTGCTTTTATCTCTGATCGTACTGTACATGTATGAACCTTCAAGCTGAGGTGCTAAACTGCGATCCCGCAGATCCCGCAGATATCAAACATATCTGTTTGATATGTTAAAGATCTTGTCACACTATTTGGAAAGAGAAGGGTGTTTCTCCCATGGCCCTGGTCAACAATCCTCCAGATAAATTGGTCACTCATTTCATGACAGTCTTGTAATCCGGCTGCTGTGTTTGACTACAAACATACGCTCACTGCACTTGACAGCACTTGTCACTGCGCTGCACGATATACAATAGAGGCCTGAGGGAGAATGAGCCTCAGTACAAATAACTGTAAGACGGATATGTTTAAAAATGATCAATTCTTATAAATTTAATCCTGGTCCTCACCTTCAAAGCCCCCCATGGCCTCGCTCTCCCAGCCCCCACTCCCACCACCTCTGCAACCTCCTAACCTCCGAGCAACCTGGCCGCTCCCTCCCACTGCTCAGCGGGCTCCGGCCTGCTCCACGTCCCCCGCCTCGCCCGCCTCCGCCATTGGAGGGCGAGCCTTCAGCCACACTGTCCCCACCCTCCGGGAACTCCATCCCGCAGTCCCTCCACCTCGCCCCATCCCTCACCTCCTTGAAGTTCCGCCTCAAGTCCCTCCTCTTCGACCAACCATGCATTCGATCACCCTCCTCCTCCTCCTCCCTTCCCTCCTCCATCCCCGATCCCAACCCCAGTTCAGGTGCTAAATACTGTCTGTCCAGCACCAATTCACTCTACAGTATATTCTGTGAAGTGCTTTGAGACGTCAAGAAGACGTGAAAAGCACTATATCGAACATGCAAGGACTAATATTATTATTATTATTAAGTCCTCCCGACGTAAAAGGCACTCTGTCAATGTAATTTTGTTGTTGTTGTTGTTGTTAATACTGCCAATGACATGAGAGGACTCTTTCAACCAAAAAGATTCAAGTCTTTTTTTTAAAAAAAAGCTGAGATTTGAGTTTTGAAAACCGGGCAACACAACTGAAACCTCCTGAAACTGGCTCAAACAGTCAGATCTAGAGGAGACACAGCATCTTCAACGCAGAAGGGAGTCTACTCATCCCATGTGTGTGATTCACTAATAGTTTAACATAATAACTTAAAACGTTCAAACGTGGGTTTGTGTTTGGCTGTCATCGTTCCCCGTGTCTCAGGACTCCCACATTTCAGATGTAACTTGCAAAGTCGCAACCCACAGTTTGACAAACTGGAGTTACTTTTTCAAACTCTCCTCTTCAACAAATTAAGGCCAAAAAACTGAACCCTACTTATCGCACCGTACAAAACACAACCAAACAAAATTGAGCTTCTCTGAGCAACAAAGCAGTTTGTCAACCGACGGCCATGTAGCAAAGCCATAACAGCCCCCACAATTTATTAAATGCAAGAAGTATTTCATCTTGACCTGCTTTCCCTCTGCGAATACATTCCCTCCCACCCTAAGCCAAGCCCCAATAGCACAGCAGCTATTGTGTTTTACGTGTTATTTGTTAATTTCACTGGGCATCAACCTCCAGAATCTCTCAATGTCGCCAGAGTTAACTGACAAAGCATCGAACAATTTTGCTTAGCGCAGTATTGACTGCACGTTTGCCCTATAATAATCATCCTTGCATTTCATATAGCGCTTTTCACGCCTTCTAGACATCTCAAAGCGCTTCACAGAATATACTGTCAAGTGAATTGATTGTATATATCTGTGAGTGAAACGCGGCAGCCAATTGCTCACAGCAGCGTTCCCACAAACAGTCGTGGATAGAAATGACCATTTTGCCCACAACTTTTGGGAAAAATGTCCAAAGAAACTTGCCCAAGGTTTCGCCCTGACCTGCCTGGATTCGAGACACAGATCTCACACTTGTAAGGCGAGTGTTCTAACCACTGAGCGACAGGACTCCACAAAAGTCCTGTGGAAAAAATGCTCGTTAAATGTTCATTATTTCAGCCAGTCTCATCAAATGCTATGATTATTGTCGTTATTATTATGTTCATCAGCTGTTCACATCCGAGGTACAATTGTGTGGCTGAATCATTATGCAACCAAAGCATACGTGTAACAGATGGCTAGTTATAAAACAGTCAGTTAATCTTGGATGCATTCATTGCAAAAACCGTACAAACACAACTCCAAAGGAGACAAATTCTTCGCGGCATCCACTTGATTCTTGTTTTAAAAAGAAAAAATGCTATGTTAGAGATGTAAAGAGCACCAGCGGGGGGTGACAGAGCAAGCACCTGGAGAGGACGTGACAACAGAGGACACACCCTGACAACCAGGAAGTGATTTATGTAAGTGTACAATTCTAATTTGCCTTATCAAGAGTACGAGCGAAATAATAAGAATAATTTCAATAATCCCTGCATCCCATGCGGCGCCTTATCGTGTCCTAGCGTTGTCTCAAAGCGCTTCGCAGGATATGTTGTAATGTGGGTCGACTCTCTATATATTGTGGGCAAAGAGCCGGAGTCAACTCGTTGATTTGAATAAAAATTTGAATTACAATGAATTCGAGGTATATTTAAACCCCTCCCCCCCCCCCCCCACCCCCCAGACATTACGTTATAATAATAATAATCCTTGCATTTGATATTGCGTTTTTCACGTCTTCTAGGCTGTGTCTCAAAGCGCTTCACAGAATATATGTGAAGTGAACTGACTGCATATATATTTGCGGGCTAAACATTCACTGATTTACGGTTATGATTCGCTCACTGGGTTCCTGCTACCTCGCTGGAAGTGACAGGGCTATCAATCTTTTAGTTACAATTCAAGTTGCTAATTTGATCGGGTGTTTCAGATTCAACGCTCAGGCACAGAGCCGTGTGCAAGTTACATCCTGTTGTCAAACATTTGCACTTCCTAAAGCAACTCAAGTCAGTTACACTGTGTCACTGAGCGAGAGTGCCACAGCTCGGCAGTTAGAGCGCTCGCCTTACAAGCGTGAAACCTGCATTTCGAATCCAGGCGGGTCAGGGCGAAACCTTGGGCAAGTTTCCTCACTCCACACGCACACGTAATAATAACCCCTAAAAAAAAACACCCACACACACACACACACACACACAATAATAAAAATCGCTCGTTTCAATCCACGACTGTTTGTGGGGCCGCCGCTGTGCGCGATTGGCTGCCGCGTTTCGCCCGCAAACACACGGTCAATTCACTTTACAGTGTATTCTGTGAAGCGCTTTGAGACGCAGTCTAGAAGATGTGAAAACCTTATATCAAATGCAAGTATTATTATTATTATTATAGTTACACTGTGTCAGTGAGTGAGTGAGAGTGAGTGAGTGAGTGAGTGAGTGAGTGAGTGAGTGAGTTAACTACACTGTGTCAGTGAGTGAGAGTTACACTGTGGAGGTTGAAGGAAAGCGGTGTCCTCACTGGGAGGGAGGGAGAGGGAGACACAGGGAGGGAGGGAGAGAAGGAGGAGGGAGGGAGAGGGAGGGAGGAAGGAGGGAGGCTTTTAAGCTGCTGCCGAGGCCTAAACACTGACTGTAAAGCTGGAAACATCTGACTTTGCTCAGGGAGACACAGAGGCACACACACACACACACAGAGAGAGAGACAGACAGAGAGACAGAGATACAGACAGAGATACAGACAGAGACACACACAGAGAGAGACAGAGACAGTGAAACAGAGTCAGACAGACAGGCAGAGACAGAGATATCCGTGAGAATAAATCACAGAGAGACACACAGAGAGATACAGACAGACACAGAGAGTCACACACACATTCACAGACAGTTTCTGAGAGAAAGAGGGGGAGGATAAAAGTTTCTGAGAGAGAGAGAGAGAGAGAGAGACACAGATTCCCAGATACCCCTCACCCACACATCACTAACACAGTCTTAAGTTTTGTTCAAAGAAAAACAGAAACCCATTAAACCCAGAAATACACTCAAAATCTCTGTCTGTCTGTCTCTCTGTGTGTGTGTCTCTGTGTGTGTGTCTCTATCTTGGGTATGTGTGTCTCTGTAACTCTAACTTAATTAACGCCTGCAAACCAGCCCAGGTTGGTGATTACCTTCAGTCACAGGGAGTCAGACGTGAGTTGGTTCCATTTCATTTCTCTCTCTTTCTCTCTCTCTCTCTATTTCCCTGACTTTCTGACACTCCCCCTTTTCCATTGACTTCATTCCCTGTAGCAGGTTCCCAGCCCCTCACACACAAACACACACTCACACACCCTCTCTCTCACACACACACACACACACACACTCTCACACACCCTCTCTCACACACAATCTCACTCATGCACACTCTCACACACAGAATAATCCTTGCGTTTGATATAGAGCTTTTCACATCTTATCGACGTCTCAAAGCGCTTCTCAGAATATACTGTAAAGTGAATGGACTGTATATTTGTGGGCGAAACGCGGCAGCCGATTGCGCACGGCGGCGTCCCCCCACAAACAGTCGTGGGTTGAAAATGACCAATTTATTACTGCGTTTTTTTGGGAGGGATTATCATTAGGCGACTGTGTGTGGAGTAAGGAAACTTGCCCAAGGTTTCGCCCTGACCTGCCTAGATTCGAACACGGGTCTCACGCTTGTAAGGTGAGTGCTCTAACCACTGAGCTACAGGATTCCAATAATAATGTGCTTAGAGCGCTCGCTTCGCAAGGGATCGATTCCCGGCAGGTCAGAGAGAACCCTTGGGTAAGTTTCCTTACCCCACATGCCCTCTGTTTACCCGGCAGTAAATATCTATCCAGTTGTAAATCGATTGGTTTTTCCAGTGGGTAGTAATAAACAGTTAAAATAATAATAATAATAATAATAATGTGATCGCTCAATCCACGACTGAAGCGCTCTGAGACGCTGTCCGGCGTGGAGGGCGCTATATAAATCGAAGTTGTTATTGATGTTGTGGTTGTTTATGGGGACGCTGCTGTGCACAATTGGCTACCGCGTTTCACCTGAAAAATATAGTCAGTTCACTTTACAGTAAACCCCCCAAAATAAAATTGATTTCAATCCACGACTGTTTGTGGGACACTGCTGTGCGCAATTGGCTGCCGTGCTTCGTCCACAAAAAATACACAGATCAATTCCCTTTGCAGTATATTCGTTGATAAGATGTGAACAGCGCCGTATCAAAACACAGGGATTATTATATTACATTTATTACATATACATGTGGTCTTTTCTGAAGGGAATTGCTGTGCTACAATAGCCTGCAACTGCCGGCTGTACTTGCGTAAGGATTTGAAAATGTCAACCGACAATCTCGACGATTAAAGAATTCGCTAAATAAAATTCCACTTCGGATCAGAATCCCCCCGAAACAGGCCAAAGTGGAGCTGCTGTCTGTCATTCAGGCAGAAAGAGAGCTATCCAATAGGATTAGAAATGACAAGCTGCTTGACGCAGTATTCCAGACATGTTATGAAACGAGAGATAGTGAGTAATGCATGCGGGTGCTTTTGAGTTTTGTGTTCTGAACCATTGAGTAAAAACATTTGGGGGGAATTCCAACCAAACCCACAGGGGAAGCCAGACGACCAAGATGATGTACGTTATAATAATAATAATAATCCTTGCATTTGATAATAGCACATTATCACGTCTCCGAGCCTTTCCGATATCATTTACTGTAAAGTGAATCGACTGCATATTTGTGAGCGAAACGTCAATGGAACGTCAATTGTGTGTGTGCAGTCAATTAACTGTCACGAAGGGTGGGTGTGTTTGGGTGGGGGTGGGAGAATGAATATCAATACGTTGAGTTAACGTTTGTGCTGCTGCGTTTCTCCAACAATAATCAGTGTGGGGGTGGACGAGAGCTCCATTGGGTTGGGTTTAAAAACCTGAGACATTTTACTAACTGCAGTACTTGAACAGGCTTTGACTATCCACTCTCTTGGAGGTGGACGTGGGTTTCAACGCTGAGGGTGGAATATTCTGTCTCTGAGATCAAGTGTCACCAATAGGTCAGATGCAGCAAACACCAGATGTCAAAGAAATTCAGATCCACAAAGTGATAGCCAAACAATACAGCCTTATTAATGACCTGTGAGAAGTGTAGTGACGCGGAGAGAACTTCTGTTGGGAAGTGTGTTTTCGTGTCTGATTTTTCCAATCTAATAGTAACCAGAATGGCTAAATTCTAGATATTGCATTCTTTCTAAGCTGTGTGTGTTTGTGTGTGTTTCTTTTCAAGCTGTAAAGAGTTAGGAGAGAGACAGGCCAGGGGGAAGGCACTTACATGGAAAGGGTATTTTTCTTCCCTGACACAGAGGTTGACGTTTGGCAGTAAGAGGATTTGCTGAGGCTGTAAAAGGAAAATAAATCATATAAAAAGGCTGAGATAGAATCTTTTACCCAGCCGTGGTGTACGACATATCATATTGGAGAGATATGGAGAGACAGAGGTGTCTGTAGGCTATAAGCTGCCGGTTGTGAGGTATGAACAACCCGGGGAAAATCTTTGCTCGATATTTCGGCTGTGAAAATTCTATCTATTATTTGATTCTCTGCTAGTTTCCGCGTCAAAGATACACAGACAGGAGGAGGTGAAGGCAGACTATTCCGTCAAGGAAACTAATACAGTGAGGCCTCACTCATCAACTGAGTGGAATTCTGGACATGCTACAGAATTCCACTTTCATCAGCTGGTGGTGGGACCTGGGGTTGGTGTCTGTAAACATATTCCTGGCCCAGGTAGCCATGCTGATTTTAATAATAATCCTTGCTTTCCACCTCTTCTAGACATCTCAAAGCCCTTCACAGAATATACTGTAAAGTGAATTGACTGTATGTTTGTGGGCGAAACGCGGCAGCCAATTGTGCACAGCAGCGTCCCCACAAACAGTCGTGGGTTGAAATGAGCAATATTATTGTTGTGGGTTTTTGGGGGGTTTTTTACTGTTCAGCTCCATGAGACATCCTCCCGACGTGAAAGGCGCTCTCTAAATGTTATTTTCTTTTTGTTGTTAACTGCCAACGTTCTTATTGGGAACTAATTCCTTTAGCAGGCATTTTACTCAGGCGGTGTGGATCAAGGGCTGTTCAGTATTAGTGGTTGTCCACAACAAACTAGGCTAGATCCTCTTTGCTGAATCCTGTTTGGAAACGCCTGCAATCACTCGACAGCAGAGCGGAGGAGACTTTGTGCAAGAGGAAACTTGCTGTTCAACTCTGAACAGTCAGAAAATATGTTCTTGATCATAAAATTCCCTCTTGTGGTGGCTTTACAACAATGAAACAATGACAAGTATGATTGCCACTCAATTTCAGCCACACCGCAACTTAACTTGTTGCTCGTCCAGACACCAAATTAATATAACATATTAATGATATCTGTCATGTGCCTGACTTTGCCACCACAGTCGTGTAAAATCAGAGGACTGAAGTGTGGATTCCTGTAGCTCAGTGGTCAGAGCACTCGCCTCGCAAACAAAATATTCAAACTCGCCTTCAAAATAATAGTAATAATTTGGTCACTCAATCCACGACCATTTGTGGGACACAACCGCGCATTTGGCTGCCACGTTTCACCCCCCAAAATTACAGTCAACTTCACTTTACATTATATTCTGTGAAGCGCTGCGAAACGTCTTAAAGACGTGATAAGGCGCTTTATTCAAGTGCAAGGGTTGTAATGTATTATATAACATAATATTTTGCCACCAAAGCATTTTTAGTTTGCACTTTGTAGCGCACATCTTAAATGAAGACTCCCTCCCTGATGTGTTGGAAATGATGAAATCCCCGAAAAAGGTTAGTCACTGAAAAGGGCCAAGTTTAGCAACAATCTGCGATCCTCATGATTGAATCTTCCGCTCAATTTGAAGAATTAAAAATTCAATTAAATCAGAATTAAATTTGTTCTCTATCCATTCCCTATTTGTGTTTAATTGTTCTATTATTCTGCCTGTATGGTTAACTAATTTTGATCTTAATGAGAATTTGAAATGGTGTGGGCATTCGCTCCCCTGGGATTTGCCTCTGGAAGGTGTTAAAAAGAAAGAAAATTCTGCGATAAAGCACAATGCGATGAAGGGCTTACACCTGGAAGAGCCCTAAGTGTCCTGATATTTTAAGTTGTTTCCGAATTCCGTCCCCCTGTTTGTTAAACTCCTGGACTGTCCGTCTTTGTTCAATCTGTCAGTTTAGCTGTCGGGAGAGTTGAGCAAAGACAATAGCAACTACAACTTGCAGTGATTCATATTTGGATTGGGCACCTCAGTAACAGCTGTATACATCCCTCTAACCGCTCGTTCTTACGCAGATGGAGCTTTTTGTTCCTTAATGACAACAAACTACATTTGCAGAGCGCCCTTCACATCAGGAAGATGTCTCAAGGCGCTGGACGGTCAGGGATTTGGCATCAACTTGGAAGTTTGCTTAAACTGAAACTAGAGATTTGCTATTTCTGTAATGGGGGTGGGGGGATGGAGTGGGGTGGGGAGAAGAAAATAATCTCAGTTTACTGGAAAGGTTCAAGGAATTGAGGCCAGATGTCTCGAGTAAAATGGGAAGACCTACAAGAACAAAGAACCATTAAAGTATTTTTCTGGCAGGAATTCTGGAGATGCTGGAGCTGCTATAAACATTTTCAAAGAACCGACTGCTGTATTCGGATAATGTAATGATGATTATCAATAGACAGTAGCTCAGTGGAGCCTTAAAATATAATAAAATGTGTTAACTGTGTTAGGAACATGTCCATCTGTTATGCAAATGTAATACCTTGTGGCTTCAGCTCATTGCATATTTGGTCTTTACTTTTGCAGTGAGGAAGATCAAAAAATGTGAGGACAAAAAACGCCTGTTAAAATTAAATTTTGCTCTAGCCCCACTAACTTCAATTTTCCTTGAAAGGCTTCAGGAGCCTTGATAAATCATGCAATAAATCATCAGCCTCTCGCTGCTTCCTCCAATCATTATAATGCCTGCTTAGCTTGAGATGAGGTAAGGAGAAGCCTGCTCTCCTCCTCTTGAGTTAATCGTGTTTCATTTATTCATGTAAATGTTGGTCGTTGGGTTAAAAAAAGAAACACTTTAATAAACTAGAAACTAGAAACTTAGTAAGCATTTACTTTAATACTCGTGAGTCACTGGAATGAGTTTCCCTGACTGCTCACAGCCATACAGATTATCATAGACAGTGCTGGCCTTAGTTAAATAACATCCCATGTGTCTCCCAGATCTCAATGTTAATTAAAATATTAAGGAGCTGCTTGTGGCACATAGTAATATCATGTACCTGTCGTACATTTTCTCTGCAAACACTGTTAATGTAGTGCGCTTTTATGTTCTGCATAAACACTCTCACTCACTTTATATTCAGGCAGCAGCCATTAAAGAAATAGCATTGGCCCTTTGGCTGCCTCGGTAAAGGTTTAGTAAATATTTAAAGGCCATTTCGCTTTAAAAAAAGAGAGGGAATTCAGAAATTGGATTTCTCTGAGAACCAAATGTTAATTTTGTGTTGATTAAATTATTTATTGAATAATAAGCTGCAGTCACAATCACAGAGAGATGGTATCTATCTATACACAGCACTGTGAGGCAATTCTTGATAGGGGACCACTGAAATATTTAGCCGGTAAAATGATTACAGTTATTGTATAATAATAAACAATCATTGCGTTTGACCTAGCGCTCCATCACATCTTCGAGACATCTCAAAGCGCTCCATGGGATACATTGTAAAGCTAATTGACTGTATATTTGTGGGCGAAACGTGGCAGCCAATTAATTGTACACAGCAGTGTCCCACAAACAGTCGTAGATTGAGTGACGCAGTAAGTATTATTGAATTTCATTATTATTTCATTCAAACGGATTATTACCCCTGCCTGGAAAAAAAAATTGGGAATGAGAAGCAAAAAGAGCAGAGGAGCAAAAAAGGAGCGTAGCATGGAAACCCCCAAATACTCTCAAAATGGTTAGAATATATTTGGAATTATAGTGAAAATATCACAAAACCTTTTTATGAAGCCGCTGATTACTTTTCCAAAAGCATTTAGGGGATAATATAGCGGCAGATTTCCAGTCAGTTGTTTTCTAAAATGAACAAAACTGAAATTCGTAACCAACTAAACCTCTTGCCTGATGTGTTGTTGCACATGTGCTTGTTATCAGGGTGTGATAATGAGTGCACTGGAATGAAGGAGTCTTCGATAATCATAAAACGTAATTGCAGATAGTGAAACTGAAGGCACAAAAGGTTAGAGGCAGGAGTGTCTTGGGGCGTGTCAGAAAAATGTATCAAACCGTTCTACGTGAGCTTTTTGGCAATCCAAATCATCTCAACAGCTGCTTTCCATTTTCCTATTTAATGCAAACTGTGCTGAATTATGCAGTTGCATTGCAACAAGAATTTAAGGAGGATGATTTTTATGCCGTGCCTTTTAAATTAGAAACAGAACAGATATGATAAGAACTGATGGTAACGCCAAGTCAAGCAAGTATTCTGGCATTCGAGGCTTATTTGTGTTAATGATCGAGATAATGCGAGTTTGCATTGATCCGTGCAAGGACTTTACTAGTCTCACATGCCACAAAGGCGAAAGTGGACAGATTCTGTAAAACAAAATTTTGTGTTTGTTCACTATCCCTGGCCTCCTTCAAGTCCTGCCTCTATACCCTCCTCTTCGACGGTCCCATCTGTCAACCCTAATCCCCTCCACTCCCTCCACCCACCTTGTCCCTGACTCTAGCTCGGGTCTGACACAGTGACTGTCTAACGCCTTGCGACGTCTTCCTGGCGTGAAAGGCTCTATACAAGTGTAATTTTGTTGTTGTTGTTGCTTGGTGCAGATCGAATACAATCAATTGATCTCAAGCTGGGGTTAACAATCTCTGTTATTCAGCACTGATGGCCTGACAATATCACTGTAATCAGACAGAAACTGTTGCTGTTTTGAGTTAACCAGTAACCAGCAAATGAGGTTTCCATAAGGAAAAGATTTGGGAAATATTGCGTCTTTGACAGCATTACATCCTTTCATTACTGTGCCTTCACCCAGTTTACCCCCCCCCACCCCTCCTTCCCCCACTCCCCACCCCACCCCACCACCCCATGTTCTCCATCAAAGTGAATTTGTTATCAGGCAAACCTTTCTCTATTGCTCTGGGCAGCATCAAACACACGTTTACACCGAAGAGATACAGTGATTCTATTTTCCTTCCATGGTGCTTTTTCTGCACAGTGGTGTGTTTATTAATTAAAGCTCCAGAATAAATGTCTCTTCTCCACAGCCCAGAATTGCATGTTGTCACATTGCTTTGAAGAATTTCTACTTGACTTTTCCTAGATAAGATCAGAGGCTCATTGCTTGGCAGGTAGCTGATGAATCACCTCAAACCAAGCCACAGCCGATTAATCACTGCTTACAAAGCAAAATATTCCATCATGATAATCCCAAGATAACTGAGACTTTTAGCCTTGTTTACCTTTTGTGGAGTGTTTGAATCGGACCGGGATGACACTCAACCCGCCAAATTTTCAACCAAATTAGCAAAGCCAGGAGGCCAATTTTGCTGATCCAAGTGATAGCCAAGATCTTAAGATTCATAAGAGTTTTATAGCACAGGAGGAGGCCATCTGGTGTATGACTACCCTAGGCATCACTACATCCATCCTCCACTTCCCTTACCTTATAACCTCTTATATTTTTCTTCATCAAATATCTGTGATCAGAGGTTTCCTTTTCGAAAAGCGACAAAACCGGCAGAGAATTGTTGACAACCACAGTAGCCATCTCACTGATTTATGAGTCACAAATTTGCTGAACTCACGAGCTGCAAACAGCGCTGGAAAACACTGCATCTTGTCCTCTTTTTCTTACCATCTGAACTGTATCAAGTGCTCTTCCCTGAACAATGAAACGATGAAGCCATCTTTTGCTTCACACACACACAGAAAAATATAGGGATTAAGGAGCAACAATTACACTGAAGGGTAATTGATAAAACGGCAGATTAATAGGGTTGAAATCTCACTTGTTCTGGCAGAAACTCAACGTGTTGCTTGCTCAGGGTCAAATCTCAGGCATTTTCACTTGCAGATAAATGGCATCCTGGCAAGCATCGTGTCAGTGGTAGCTCTTTATCATTTAGCAGACATTTCAATCATTCTTTGGCATTCGCTCTATCTCTCAATTTTAGGGCAAAACCTAATGCAAGTTTCCTTATTCCACACACACACACACACACACGCCTGTTTACTTGGCAATAAGTAGGAACCCGCTTGTTAGTCAATTGGCGGATCACTTTTCCAGGAGGTAATAATCCCTCCAAAAATAAACAATAGTAATTTGGTTACTCAATCCGTGACTCTTTTGGGAGAACTGCTGTTGTGCAATTGACTAAAATGATAGTAATTGTTGCATTTGACAAGAGCGCTTTTCACGTCTTGAAGATGTCTCAAAGCGCTTCACGGAATATACTGTAAAATGAATTGACTGTATGTTCTTGGGTGAAATGCAGCAGCCAATTACGCACAGCAGTGTCCCCACAAACAGTTGTGGATTGAAGTGACCAACATTTTTTTCAGGGATTATTATAGGCGTGCAGAGTAAAGAAACTTGCCCAAGTTTTTTGCCCTGCTGGTAATTGAACCCAGGACTCTTGCTTGCAAGGCAAGTGCTCCAGCCACTGAGCCACAGGCCTCGAGGATCATATTGTAAGTGCTATCAGCTGACCTGGAGCCAATTGCATGAGTTGACACTGCAACGTTTAATGCCAATTATACTAAGTCTGTTAAAGGTTCCATTGTAGGTGCCTTGACTTGCCTTCCTAAAAGTGTTTTGTTTCTGTTTTCTGTCCTTTCCAACACCCACCACCCCCCATCCAACCCCACCCCACCCTTGATAGTCCAACTGGTTTCCTTTCCTCCCTGCATCTCCTTAACAGAAGTATGAAGCAAAATTGTTTTTTTTAATCAATGGTGACCGGGTGGTGACTGCTGGCTGCCACCATCGGATGCCGTGCCACATGGGAGAGAGATCGGGAGACAGAGAGCGATGAGGGTCCTCATCGGAAATTGGAAAACTATCAATCGGAGAGTCCTTGCATAAGGGCAGACATCAAAGAGAGTGCACGAGAACCAGGACAGGCTGAGACACAGATGGCAAAGAGATCAGGGAGTCAGAACAGAAATTGTCCAGGTCGGGGGAAGAGATGAAGGAATTTGGAAGAACAAGGCACAATGAGAAAAATCAAACTGTTCAGATGGGAGCCAAGGGTAGAAAAAACACGTATTATGTTTCCTCAGTTTCAAAAGAGCCTTCATTGCATACAGCACTTTACAATGAGTATTCAACACTATTCACCTAGAAAATATACAGTCATTACACTGTACATTACACCACACTATATACATTGTTAATTCATTAACTGCCTCTGTATTTTATTAACCTTGAGCACCAGAGCTTGGCACAAATTCAATAGAAAATAGGATTTGCAGATAAAGCTTGTTCTGGCACATGGGCTGAGTGCTGTGAATCTGTGTAATCACACATACCTTGAGATGTGCTGGATGCTGGATTGATTTCCAAGTTACCTGACCAGGTGGGATTCCTATCCAGATGGCAGGCCTTTCAGCGCCTTGGGACGTCCTCTCAATGTGAAAGGCACTCTATAAATTTAATTTTGTTGTTGCTCTTGTTGGCTGCTGAGAGGAGAGTGGACCTGCCTCGATGTCTCCAACCTCCATCAGAGCGAGATAATAATAATCCTTGCATTTGATGCATCCCTTTTCACGTCTTCCAGACGTTTCTAAAGATGATGTAAAAGTGCAGCAGGACTAACTAATGATGATGACATTCTTCAAAAAGTAGGTTTTGATATGGTCTTGGAAGCCACGCCACATCCCTGATCAGTCAACCCTCCAAATGTTCAGTTCAGCTCCTTCAGACTCAGGCACAGCCGAGGCACACAGGATAATCACTCAGTTAATTAGCGTGCACATGGAACATCTCTTTGTTTTACTTGCCAACTAACTGGACTACAAATGGGGTTTGCATATTATTGACATTTCGCTCAAGAACAGGGAGCCTGGACACACATGTGGGAGTGATGAGTGTTCCTTTACAGCCTGGATATGCCCCACCAATCCCCTAAAACACACGTTGCCTTTCCAGTTAGCATCGATGGGCATGATTAAAACTCAAGGCCATTATTACCTCAAGGATCCATCATAACACATTGTTTGTCAGCTGCCCTGAGCAGCTGTTTATGAACGGCTAATGTTTGCATATGGTTCACGTGCAAAGATCACTGTCACTGGCAAAGAGGGAACCAATCACCACTGCGTCTACAGATACAACCTACCCAAATTACTCTGTACTAAACTTCCTGATCTCAGTCAGAGATTTGGGTGGGGTGGGTGATGGGGGGGGGCGGGATATTGCAAAAAGCAGAGATCAGTTCCTGCCCCTGATCCGTGGGAACCTTTATTGGAAAGTGTGGGTCAGAATTGTGCTCGACTATATTTATATATGGTTTTGAGGACAGGATAAGGATAGGCCGCGGTGACTCTATAATCAAATGCATCACTGACATTCACTGACATTTCTCATTGTAAAGGCACAAATGAAAAAGATCACGAGTTTTAACCCTACGACAGATGTGTGAAGAATGCCTAAGCAGGTGGACTATTGGGTAGGCAGAAAATCTCCATGGGAACTGTGTTCATGGGAAGAGGAGAGAGAAAAACTACATCCCCAATTTGAAAACAAATCCTTTTTTGTTACAGTCAGTAACATTCCTTCCGTTAACATTTTGAGGGCGAAAGCTTGTCAGCCCGAGTTAAATACATGTACAGCAAATGCTCCAGTCACAAAGTGCATCAGATGAACACTTTGTCCAAGGAACACGGAGGAACAGCCAAGGACAAGTTAAAAAATATGATAATATTTATTAATGATATTAAAAATTTCTTGAAAGACATGGATGTCCAAACACAAACTGTATAGTCACTTGGAGGCTCTCAAACCTTTACCAATAAAATGAAACGCCTCGATCCATCTATATCTGCTTGCTCGCTCTAAATAGCAGGAAGATAGATGTTTCGAGGAATACGAATGTCAAAAATAATTAAATTAAATTAAAAAAAAGTCAGATTTGACTCCCCCCTCCCCCCCCCCACCCCACCACCCCCAATTTGTTTTACAAACACAATACAGCCTACGCAAAATATTACCTTGAACTCTGGCTGTGAAAAGAACCTTTAACAAATGATTTTTTTGTGTACTTTAATAATCAAATGTTTCTGGAACACGATCCACGTGAAGTTGAGTCCAATTATCTAACGCCGCTTACAGTAGGAAGCAATATTCTAATACAACTTATCACTGGAAAATTAAAAAAAAAGGCAAATTACCTCAAAACAAACAGCACAGATAAAACAATTTACAAGCAACAAATAAGTGTCAGGGCACTTTCGACAGCTTCCTTATATTCCGTTGTCTCTATAATAATGCAAGGATTATTATTCGTGTCACATTAACTCTTTGTAACAGTGACACTCACATGGCAAACTCACTTTACCACTCACTGTCTCCTCACAACCATTAAAGCTGCAATATGGCACAATAAATCAGAGTGGCGAGCGTTAGGCTAGGCTTGTCATTTTAATGTGAACAAAAAGATAACATTTTTCCAAATCAACATACACGATGAAATCATAATATTGCAGGAAAAACATTTCACAAGATGTGTGTGTGTGTGTGTGTGTATGTGTTTGTGTGTCTACTGTCTGTACTCGAACAGGCTTCAAACATACCACTGAACAACTCCATCATCCTGGATCGGATGGAGTCCCAAGGGAGTTTTTAAAAGGGTGCCGTGGAGTTCGTCCTCAACTATGGGTTTCCTTAAAACCTTTCTCATGTGTTGTGTACGGATAACACCACTATTAGCTGTCAGATCAAAGTGCTTTGTTTTCCTCTTATTTACAAAAAAAAATAAGACTTTGATCTCTCGCACAATTCTGTTTCTTCTCAAGGACATTTGGAACAAGCAAAACCCTCTTTGAGTAAGATATCTGCGACGGGTGGATTGCAGCTTTAATGATATCGGTTGCCAAGTACTGTAGGTTGGTTTTTTTTCGCACTTGATTTCTTTTTCTCTCTCTCTTGAAGTGTAACACAGTTAAAGCCATAAGATTACAGCAGCAAAAATAATGGGTTACTAATTACAATACATCTGAAATGGTGTGCCAATGTAACCAATGTACAGAAAATACACTGTCATCTTTTATATATCACTGAACAATACTGTTCACAGAAGATACTGATTTCTGCCTGCTAATCTCCAATGAAGTCAGATCACCGTTAGGTGTTATTGTGAATATTAAGACTTACGCAGAAAAATGCTTGAGGTTATCGTGCTGTGTTTTTTTTTCCAAAAGGGACAAACGATAACCTTATCAAATCTTGACCTAGTAAATGAAAGATGTAATCAAGAAATTCTCGCTTAGCTTTGTTACCGTCAAGATTCCACAGAAACCACACAATGTTCTTCAATGGTTGGGGACCGAAAAGAAAAGCCATGACCGTAGAAAGCATCATCCCTTCTGGTTACAAACCTACTCACAACTGTTCAGTTTCACTGCTCAAAGCAGTTTCTTTCCACACTTGTAACTTCCTTTTTTTTTAAATGAGGGTTTTTTTTGTCACAATTTTTTTGTAAAAAATCAAAGTCGGTTATTATACTTATGTATAAGAAGGCGCTTCAAATGAATAGCAAATGTGCACTTAACACTAAATTCCTTATTTAGATTTTTTAAGTGAAAGTGAACCTCAGAGTTGGTTTACACTGTGGCGTGAAATCGTGTAGCGGATGGTTAGATGAGGTATTTTAATTGATTGCAAGACAAAGCGGTAATTAATATTTGAGGGGAAAAAAAAGTGGGGAGCAAAAGATGAATTTCACTGCAACATGCTTTTAGATAAATAAAAACTGCATTTTCGGCATGCACGATAAAATCAAGGGAACACGGCAAGTCATTCAGACCCTAGGAAATAAAAATAATTTGGCAAACGTCATTCTGGCAATATTAATATTTTCTTTCTACTCTTAGCAGGTGGCAGTGGCATTACATCCAGTCAATGCTACACATTGGTAACATTATCTTGAGCAAGTTGTAAACTTTCGAATTTGCACAAAACTGTTAGAAATGAAAATGGTTAACATTATAATAAGGTGGGGCTTTTTTTTGCCATGTGTTGTATTTGATGTGCGTTGTGGAGGAGCTCATCTTCGTGCCTCTAGGACTGTTTACAAAGAGTGTTACCCTTTTCACCACATCTTGGCAATATCCTATCACATATTGTCCACTAATAAAATCGATTCTAATTAGGCATATATTGGGAGTTTCACTTGTTTTGGCACTGGGCTAATTCCATCTTCAGGCTTTGCACAAACATACAGGGCAAATGTACTGCGATTAACCACTTCATGTATACCTATAGATAAATGACAGTAAACAGGAACTCCTTTACTGCAACGGTCTGTGTGATAAAATTGGCACCAAATAATGTTAGAAAAGGGAAGGAGTTACAATGAAGAAAATTACAACACTGAAAAGTCCCCTTTCATGGGATTTATGACCGTGAGTGTTCAACCTCAAACAATTATTCTAGCACATATTTATACAAAACTACTTTGTCTGATTTTTTTTCATTGAAACTACTATGAACGTATTGTGTTGGAGTCCCACCAAACTCTTTCTCTCAGTTTGTGACAATCAATGAAGGAAGCATCTTCTTAATAAGAACTTGAATGGGGATGCAAAGTATGTTTTTTTTTAATCACAGCTTATTGAGCAGCACAGTCACCAAGCAGATAAATAATCATGCGTATCGTGCTTAAAAATGTCCTGTTCCCTCTATCGCCAAAATTGTATTGACAGGACTTTTGAAACAAAGCTGTTCATTGGCAGTAATCAGTTTATACCTCTGTCTTTCTGGCAGAGAGTAGTTATTTCCTTGTGCATGAATATTCCACCCAGGCCTTAATAGCATGTACCTCACGTACATATTATGTAAATTTGTACAATGGCGTTGTTCCAAAAAATAAAATGAACAGAATTTATGTCAAACTACAAATCTGCTCCTTGTGCATATCTGTAGACTCTTAAGTATTCTCTTATAAATCCTTCTTCATTGCGTCGATCGAAGCTTGGCACCACAGCAGAACTCACAAGTTCAATGTCTTCAGACACAAATGCTTTTTTTTTCTCCATCTCCCAACAGAATCGTGAAATTATCAGCAACGACAATTTTCTTATTTAAAAAAATGATCAGATGGGGTCCAAACTTCCTCGCCTCCCAACGATCCCCAGCTGTATTGGATCCGCTTACCCAACAGATTGTTTTCTCTTATTATCTAGCAACGGTCATGCACCCATGGACACCAATTTTAATCCGATCTTCACTGGTAATCTCGTACTTTGTTTGTGGAGCAGAGCTTTTAGCTTTCTCAATGCCTTGTTTGGCTATACCCTGGTCGTCGAATGTGAGTGGGGGTGAGGATGGGGCAGGGTGTTATTCTGTCCTCCCGTAAAAGTGTTGAACGTGTGAAGAGGTTGCATTCCTGGTATGGTGTTTGGGTTCATGGTGATGGCATTCGGTGTCATTAAAGGGATATCATCCGGAGACCGCCTCATTGCTAAGGTGTAATCTTGTGCACAGACTGTCCGCAGAACAACCTCGTGTGGGTGGATGGAATCACATTCATGATCAAGATCAGTGTGCTTCATCTGCAATGACATAATCTCTTCCTCCTGCGCGTGCGTCAGGTCATTGGTGGTGTTGCGTTGAGGGCTGCATCTCCTATGGACATCGTGTCGCCTCTTATCCTTCTTGTAGTACAAGGCTGCGAAGGCGAGGATGTTCAGAAACAACAAGGAGGCTCCCACAGCAATGGTCACGCTCAACTCCGTGGAGTAATCCCGCTGATCCACCAGGAAAGGACCCGCTAGATGCTTCTGATCGTCCTGGTTGACGGTGGGAAAGACGGACGTCACGGGATGTTTGGTGGTGCCAGACACTGTCTTCGGAGGTCTGCGTGTAATCTCCGAAGGGACTCGAGTGGTAGTCGAACTGTACTGGGAGATATCATTCAGACTGTGTAAGTGAGGAACCAACTCCAGCCACAGGTTCACCTTGTTAGCTCTGTAGTGCTCCTTAACACGTGGCTTCAACCCAATGTGCAGATAGAGCTGATCTTTCTGTGAGTACCTTGACCAGGCCACCTCTTCAAACCGATTAGGTTTAGTGTGGATAAACTTTGTATCCTGGGGGACAGGTTGATTTGGATCACTGTGTGGAATAAATCAGAAATTTACATTTAATAATGGTAATGGAACGATAATAATGCTTGGTGTTTTTGATAGAGCGCCTTACAGTGCCTTAGGACGCCCTCCCTGACATGAAAGGCACTATACAAATGTAATTTTGCTGCTGCTATTTTCACGCCATTGAGACGTCTCCAAGCAGCTTCGTGGAAAAGTGTACTGTAAAGTGTATTTTGTGGGCGTTCTGTAAGATTTAATAAAAAGTAACTTGATTTTATTCAAGCAGCTGTTTGTCATTATAAAACACATTTAGCTTGTTAACAAATAGTCAAATCTAAGAAGAAAATCAGTAATGGTAATACAGATTGAGCTATCGAGTGCAGATCTCATCCCACCTATACAAGAAAAATTATTCACAAACTTTTATATAAATGCTCAATTTTGCAACCGTATAGGCGTAAAATCCCATTTTCCCTCTTTTGTTTTGCTTTTGTTTTACAATTCTCCTCCATTAATTTTTTTGGGCTTCGATAATACTGACAAGAAGTATCGCTCCAGAAAAAATTGCAACTGCAGTTCATTGCGTTTCTTCAGGTATTCAAATAGACAGTTTGCTGACACTCTAACTCATTACACAACTAACTCATAACTAACTGCTTGGTTCTGATTTTACAGTGGTCCCCATAACTAACGCCACTTTTATTTTTCCTTTCCTACTGTATTTTTGCTGAGATTGCTCTGCGCAAACAAAGTGTTTGTGGTCGAACTTTTGCTTTGAGGGTATGTAAAGAAAAAGTCATTGAAAATATTAAGCACTCCGAGGTGAGAAGGGTGCTATATAAATGTAAGTTGTTGTCGCTTTGTTATATTCTTAGAAACAATTGGGGGGTTGGGGGGGTAATTTTCAAATATAACTGTAGCTTTAGTAATTGTATCTGGCTTTGTTTTGTTTTTTACGGTGAAAATCGCAAGTTCTGCAGCAGTACTATAGTAGTAACGTCACACAGTTACGTCACAGTCACTGTTGGTTACATCTGTTCAATGAATACTTATTTGGATGCACGATTTCCATTGCCAGCACAGTCTCTATTGTCTACTTACCCGGTTTTAGCAAAGTTTGTCCAATAGGTCATTACCACCGCACTTAGCATGACATCGTTTTTGGAGAAGTTACAAGGGAACAGTTCGGTGGCACCAATCATCGGAACTCCAAACACATATGGGATCTCATCTCCGTGTGAAGAATCAGCCCACGCTGGCATCATGTCACTCTGGCAGTGATGATAAAAGGCATAGAAGAAAGTTGGCGAACCGAAGCCTGAGTGAAGGTCGGCGGTGGCCACAGCTGGGGCTACCCATTGGTGGTCAGTAAACAAAGCCAACAAGGTTTTCCTCCGGGTCTCTGAGTTATGTCTATCCGCCCAGTCCGTGTACATGAATTTGATGGTCTCCCTTAGGACATCCTTGCCTTCAGGATAGCCGTACAGGTTATCCACAAAATTGGACACAGCGAAGTCAAAGTCGTTAGCTGACACTCCGTCTTCACCGTCCACTATGCCTTCGACAAATTTATATCCCTCACCTTGATTCACTCCCAACATGATATCATAGTTAAGGAATTCACCCTGCTCCATAAGAATCTGGGGATCATCAGGGATGACATCTCCATCTATGACTGGTCCAAAGGCAATATGGTATCTCGCAGGCTGAATGTCTTGTTCAACAAGTTCCTTGTACTGTTTGGATCGTAAGCATTCTACCAAGTCAACGGTATCTATCATGTTGCAGCCAACTTTGGCGGCCAACTGCTTTGCGAACTTTGCTGGCTGATAGCTGACTGCCCAGCTGGACAAAGCAGTACCACTTTGTGCTATCGCTCTCTGAAATAGTCCTGTGGACAGATATCATAAAGGGTACTAAGAAAGTTATCAGGATTTATCATGAAATATATTTGTTAGAAAACAATGGTGACTAGTGGTGGCACTTGATCATCAAAGTGGTGCACAGAGTAGTAGTAATTAATAATAATAATAACAACAACACATTAATACAGTAATTCTCATTAAGATTCTTTAAATGGGGATTCAGAATCATACATTGACCGAGCAAACTAGGCCACAGGTCTCAGTAGATACCATAATATCAGACCAATCCCTTTTTGGTTAGTTACATATTTTAGCACACAGTTACATTATACATTTCACTTCCAACATTTTGAACGACTGTACTTAACACCTTTCCCTTTGTTTTCTCACCAAAATGAACTCCTACCTGGACTCGGGATCACAACAGCACCACAGTTCTATCAACAATGTTGATTACGGCAAGAATCGGCAAGTAGACGCTCATAATAAACTTGCAAAAATCTTTCAATGTCATTTCATACATTCTGTGCAGCATTGAATCAGGTTTTTAAGAGTAATATTCAATTTAACCCCAATGACCTTGATTTTATTTAGGCGAACTCTGTGTCTTACAATGCAGTACTTATGGTATGACAAGACCATTTACTTATAGTATTACGTGTCTGGAGCTTATGTATTTGCACAGGCAATTTGGAGTTTGCTCTGTAGAGTTCTTGGAATGTGTTTACTATTGCAGATGCAGACTAAGCTAAGTACTAATGTTATATAATATAATAGTAATCCTTCCATTTGATATAGCTCTTTTCAAATCTTCTAGACGTCTCAAAGCGTTTCACAGAACATACTGTAAAGTGAATTGACTATATTTGTGGGCGAAACATGAACAGCCAATTGTGCACAGCAATTGTACAAACAGTTGTGGAATGAAAAGGCCAATTTATTATTGTTTTTTCTTGAGGGATTATTATCAGGCATGTGGAGTGAGGAAACTTGCCCAAGGTTTTGCCCTGACCTGCAGGAAATGAAACCTAGTTCTCTCTCTTGCAAGAGGAGTACTTTAACTACTGAGCTGGAGGACTCTATTATAAATAATGAACAGAAAGATCTCAGAGAAGAAAGTAAGTGCTTCTCTTTATGATAATTGATTGAAAAGTTCAATTAATGACCACGGTTAAAAACAAATTGGCTTTAGTTCAGAATATTTTCAGAAAATAGTAATAGTAATAATCTTTGCATTTGATACAGCGCTTCTTAAGTCTTCTAGGCAACTCACTAAATGTCTACAAAGAATATGTTAAACAAATGTTTCCATTAGAGCAATTTTCATGACGTAATTGCATTTTTTTATAATAATAATAATAGCCCTTGCATTTGATATAAAGCTTTTCATGTCTTCTTGACGTCTCAAGCACTTCACAGAATATACTGTAAAGCGAAATGACTGTTTGTTTGTCGGCGAAACACAGCAGCCAATTGCGCACAGCAGCGTCCCCACAAACAGTGGTGAATTGAGTGACCAAATCATTAGTTTTTTTTTGAGGAATCATGATTTACAGACATTCTGTTCATGGCAGACATTTTCCCAGTAAAGCCCTAGAATTCCTATTTATAGATCACTGTTTCATCATAAAACACCAGCACACATTTCTTGCATGAAGTTTACATTTTGATGAGAGCACTTGTTCACGTGAGGAAAAACGGTTAGCACAAATTAGCAGGGGCACAAACACAAACTGAATGGGTTTCCAATACATTGTTTGGAATTCCATTCTAGTTTAGAACGTGTCCTATAGTCCATCATTCTCTTGGATTGAATGAACGGTAATTATAAACAAATCTGGGAGAACCCCTAGCGCTTGAAAGAGCATCGAGTTTTATTCCACAACAGACATGTTGGGAACTACGCATGTAAGTGAAAGACCATTTTGACTGTCGAGTACCACCACCAGCTATAAAAGCCTGAAAGAAGAGAACATTTCAGAAATTTCCTGCTCGACCGTTCAATCACATAGTAATTTAGATTATTTTACACCTGGCAAAATATTTTGAGATCACGTTTGAATAAGAGGACACAAAAAAGTAGCATATCTGAAAAATATTCATTGCATTTAATGTTCTAGCACAGGCAGAAGAGCTGTACTAAACTGGCACCTGCACTTTAGGGGAAAAAAACACTGAGGCAACTTTCTGAACTTTAATCCAATCACTGTACTGTGTAGAAGGAATGGTTCTTGGCATCAGCATGACAGATAGATGATCACTGAAGGATGATGAAATATTTAAAACTTAAAGTAGACAAATTGGTCAGTGCATTGAAGGCTCCCTTTAAAGATGCTCAAAGCTCAAGTCCAATCTGTGAATAAGCTTTGGAAAAATCATCAATACCTGAAATATTGATAATATTGAATGGCCCCACTTTCACAGCAATCCCAGACACTTAAAGGAATGAGTTTGTGCTGACATAAAGCTTTTGAGGGCCATTTGAAACTGGGAGCAAAAATCTTGAGACAAAAAAGACCCATGCTGTCACTATCTCAAGTTTTCTTCTAAATATTGTGAGGCATGTCTGAAGTTCTTTATCAGCCACAATCTCATTAGGCTCCACCTTGAGATGAATGTTTGTAAATGGGAAATCTGCACAATTCTGGCACATATTTTATTAATGAAAGGGACAAATTTTGCAGGAGCAGTAGTCAGTCTTTCAGGAGCTGTTATCCTGATTCAGTTTTTTAAAATTTTGTAAACAAAAGTAGGGAGGTGTGTGGGTGGGGGGGGGGGGTGGTGGGGGTGGGGGGGTGGGGGTGGGGGGAGATATAAAGAAATCACACGACAGTAATGGACAGTGGACAAAATAGAACAGAACTGAGAGGCAGGCAATGGTCATGCAGTAAAGGGTGAATGAGATGGGTGTCGGGTGCAAGATGCGAGATGACCCAATGGACAACATAGTTTGCCTTCTACCTAAAAGCTAATCTACTCTGGTGATAGGCATATGGGGGAAAACAGATACTCACGCACATAAACATCTGCTTGTGACCTCGATGCTTTGACAATTTTGGATCATGCATGCAAAACATTCAAACGTTTTTTCAGATGACAGCAAGCGGCTCATGCATTCTCAAACAAAAGATTTCTGAACCAGGCACTGAATTTTTTGGTGTATTTTTTTTCCTTCGTTTTTTATATATATATTATATATATCTACGAATCTGATAGCATCGCTGGTACCAGAAGGAAAAGAGTAGAAGCTAATAATAAGTGGCACGTCAAAAAAAAAAGGTTTGTAAATATGTCTGCCATTGTTTGCGGTGTAACTTTTGGCGGCACACATTTCAAGAAGCTGGTTCGTTTTGACAGACAAGTCACTTTTTGTCAGAAAGGAAAGCAGCTGTTTAAAAAAAAAAAGGCAGTTGCTTTGGTGTGCTGTTCAGAAGTCCACTTAGAAAGTGTCTTTTTTTTGTTGCTGTTGTTTTATCAAGATCAACTGGATAGAGAAAGTGTGTCACTCAAAATGTGAGCATGCACAGAAGAGTTGACTCAGAATAAAAAGCCATAGAGTACAGCCAAAAAGTTGCTCTTTTCTGAGTTCTAGTCCACAATTATATATCAATATACAGAGTGTCACATGATACTAATGGCGGTGGCATGCAGACACCAAAATTGTCAAAATTTTCAACCTGCTTAATACCTTTGGTTGAATTGCTCCAACGGTTACCTTCAGAATAATGGGACAAAGTCAACAAATTGACGCAAGAGGCACCAGCGCCTGATCCAAAAACGGTTATTCGTAATGGATCGCCACTGAAGAAAGCTATATTTTCACTAATCCAACGCAATGCTTGTATTTGATCCAGTAGCCCATAATTTCCTTTAGCGGCTTGGTCACCAGTGCTTAAAAATCCTGTACCAAAAGAAAAATAGGAGAAGAAGTTAAGAAGGTAAAATAAGGACAGGTAATAATCACACTTCACATTTCTCAGATTTTCCAACAGAAAAACAGCACGTTGCGAGTTAACTATTCAGATTTTTTTTTTGGAAAAGCATACCATAAAATCCATGCCAAAAAAAAAACTTTTTAAAACCTTTTTTTGGAATTGCAATCATTTGAATTTCAAACAAGCGTCAATTATTTGCATTCTCAGGACTGCGTCTCCATGTTATGACCAACCAAGCGGGCAAACAAACGGGACAGATGTGGCTTTCACCTGCGTAATTTCAGATGTAGCTGGTGAGAGAGTGAGTTTGGGTTTTCTTTTCCTTTCCCAACAGTTGAAGGAAGGACTTTGTGGATCAGGAATCATGTCAATGTGAGAAACTGTGGCCAATATTTTACATTAGATAACTTCTAATTGGGACTCAAGTGATCAACTCATAGTCTCTATTTCCTCATTTGTTTTCCATTATATTGACAAGTTGATTGAGCTAAATGGCTTCTCTCTTTGCTATGATCAACTTCAGCTATATTCAAAACAAACACTCAACAAACTTAATGCAGTAACAAGAAGAGCATATGAAATACTCCTCAGGGAAGAATAACTGTGATGATTTAGAAGATATTTAATATAAAGACGCAGCAGTGACATTTTGACAGCAACAAGATCCCTTTAACTAGTTTGGCTTTATAATATCCAGGTCTACAGTTATTTGGATTATTATTACACTAAGTAAAAGGCAAAGCACTGTTGCGATGGTAAAATAAGAAGTTTTGCAACCCTAAAAACGTTAGTCCAGATATTCCAATTGACAGATATGTTGGTGAGACGAGACACATTGAATCAGGTTGAACTTGTACAATTCCCTACGATCTTCGAGGTAAAGACCAGATCTTTTTCAAACAAAGTTTTCGTCAATTTTCTGCTCAAGAGAGCAGTAGGTCTCGAAATGTATCCAGGTGAATCTGTTGATGTTTCTTTGCTTTATAACCCACAAGGGTTCATTTTATTCCATCAAAAATACAGCGAGTCCGACATAGGAATTAACACATTGAGCACACAGGTCGATTCCATTGAAACCTCCACTCACAAATGGATTGTGACCAAACAAAACACTGTCAATCAATATCAATTAGATTAAAAATAAAGCCATAGAACCACGGAGAGACCAAGATATGGGGAACATGTCAGAGGTATCAATCATGGACGCACAGCCTCAGTAAATTAGTTTAAACATTCATTTTTTTTTAAAGTATGTCCTTTGCCATCTGCCTGCTAATGAACTAATAAAAGATCCTCATTATAATAGATATTCTAAAACACATTCAAGACACATTTATGTGGTCACTGTATTTCACAGCCGTGAAATGGAATTTCGTACTAACTAAAGAAAACTGAACATTATTACATTTTACTAGAATTAATTTACAATTGCTCCATCTATGTCTACTGCAATTCCACTATGGTATACTTCAATTAAGGAATAATAAGACTGTGAAGTAATTTATACTCATAGATTAGGTGTCATCTGTGAAAGATTACTTTAAATCACACTGGCCTCGGGAGCAAAGGCTGCTTTTAATAGTGGTCTCTTGTCCTTCCAACCCGGATTTCCCCTGAAGTTACACTTGGAATAAAGCTTCAAACACATAATAAAACAGAACCACACAGGCACACATGAACAAATCCATCCACTTTACTCTCTTCAATCATACCACTTCTCCCAAAATGTGACTGTATTTGTGTTTAGGGGAATACAAAATGGTAGATTTATTTCAAATTTCATAGGTCAACTATTTGATCGCTTTCACAGAGACATTGTTGCATTACAATCCACAACTGTTTATGGGACACTGCCGTGCAGAATTGGCTGCTGCGTATCACCCACAAAATAGGCAGTCACTACACCTCACTGAATATCTTCCCCCCGTTCTCCCTAACCCCACTTCCATGACTGTTTGTGGGACACTGGTGTGTGCAAATTGGCTGCCGCGTTTCACCCACAAATATACAGTCAATTTTCCTACTCTCCTACATCCTGCCCCGACCCCTCCCCCCACTGCTCTTGTCCCTACTTGACTGTACAGCGCCTTAGGATGTGCTCTAGATGTGAAATGCGCTATATCAATACATCTAGGATGTATTGAAGAAACAAGGATTATTATTATTAATGCAACAATTTATGCAGGCACATTATAAGTGATCCACGCTGTATTGAGTTTTGATAATGCAATTCCAAGATGTGCCTGCGTGTTCTCTCTTTGTTCCAATTGATTCACCGTAATGTCATCGCTACCTTTTCGATGCAAGTCCCGTCATATTTGTCCTATTGGAATGTATCACCTAACCTTTGTAGGATTACAAGGCTCCGGTTAGCCAGAAGCAATGTCTGGCATTGTGAATGCACAATAAAAAGAATAGGTGGCTCCATATGGACCCTTGTTGTTGCACTGCTATTGTTGGACCATCAAACCTGCTAATAACTGTTTCCGAAAGGGTAACTGCCAAACCATATTTGCAAGTCATTGCGGCCTTGGGCACAAACTCTCACACCGTCTGAAATTCACACACATTAACAATCAGAAGAAGATGATATTGACCAGCTGGTTGGATGAGTGTTATGAGGCTACAACGCATTGAGGGTTTCAGCGAATGTGATAAACCACAACAGCCTAACTTTATTGTTTTATTAAACGTTGTTTGAATCCCTCCTCCTTTTCGTTGCATGCGTTTTGATGATGCGTTGTGTACAATTTGCGTTAAAAAATGAATGCTTGGCCTGACGTTGTCATATTGTTTAGCCTGACTTGTTTTGCATTTTGCTTTCATCTCGTTGTGTGTTTGGTTCTCCACTGACATGTTTCCGTCAAATGGCGGGCACGTACATGACACAGATTGGCGATTGAAGCCCAGTGCCGACAATTGGGCAGACATTGTACTTGTGACAATACAGTAAAAGCCTGTTTACCCGGCACCCAATCAACCGTAACTTCCGTATAACCGGCATCGCAAAACAACGGTCCGCATTCGATTAAACGGAATTTATCCAGAAAAATGCACTGAAATTTTTGTTGTTGTTTTCAGCCGAATATCCGAATATCCCGAGGGTGCCGGATAAATGGGCTTTTACTGTACTTTGTTGGTGTGAGAAATACTGCAAGTCAAGTATTTATTGCCATTGACCAAAGAGTTGTCCCACACGCCAGCCATGATAAGGAGATGGACGTCACTGAATTGTGGGGGGACAGTAGACGAGATCCACATTGAGATGGAACAACTTTCCTAATAAGCAAACTCCACTGCTGGCCTCATTACAAATCCACAGTATCACTGTTTTTTCTCTTCCGCAACGATATGATGTGCAACTCGACCTAGTTTACATAGCTGCGGTCATTCGTTTGCAAATAGATCTGTTCTGTGCGCAAGACCAAGCGAGCGAGACAGACAGATGTGCCGAAATTTAAAAAAAAATCAGAGTTGGTCTTAATTAACCGATGGGTTAACCGTGTCTAAATGCATGCAGGTGTCCTTAATTAAGGAATTAACCAGCAATCATTTCGATTGGAGGGTTAATTACAAAATTAAGGACATCTATCAATTGAACATGATGAGACCATGAGCTATTGGCCCAAACCACATTGTGGACCCGAGAGAGAGTGAGTGAGAGAGAGAGAGAGAATATTGCATCTGGTATATTTGACTGTTGAATCACATCAGACAAATCCGCAAAAAAAACTCACTGAAAAGCATCAGCCCTCTAGCTTCTGAAAGAACCAAGGCAGCACACCATGACAGGTGCCCTGTAGCTCAATGGTTAGAGCACTCGCCTTCCTGTGTTTGAATCCAGGCAGGTCAGGGCGAATCCTTGGGCAAGTTTCCTTACTCCACACACACGCCTAATAATACACGCCTAAAATAACCACAATAATAAAATGGGTCATTTCAATCCACGACTGTTTGTGGGACACTGAGGTGCGCAATTGGCTGCCGCATTTCACCTACAAATACACAGTCAATTCACTTTACGGTATATTATGTGAAGCGGTTTGAGACGTCTAAAGACGCGAAAAAGCGCTATATCAAATTCAAGGATTATTATTTTTATTAACTAACTGTATGATGTGATAGTGCTGTTTGAATGTCCAATTGGGTTTGAAGCACAAGTCCATGTAGAAGCGTGGGCCGACAGTACTCAGGTAGCAAGCCCATATGGGCCCCATATGGGACAAATTGGGTTGATCCATGCCCATATGGGTTCCACATGGGCTTGCTACCTGGGTAGGGGAAATCAGGAAATCTCCCAAGTCTCCATGTGAATGATTCCTGATTTTTACCACCATGTACAGCCTAGGTCAGAGGTTTTATTTAAATTTACCCTGACAAAGTTTCTAAACAAACAGAATAGGTTTACGCGTTTTGCTCCCCCACCCATGCTGAATCCCTTCCTCCCCACACCCCAGGAATCAATCCTCCCCCTATTGAAACCAATACCCTAATTTTACATGACAGTCCGGAGCCCTTTCAGGAAGCCAGGCTACCCTTGATGTAGAATGCTTGCAGCATACGTCCATGTAGAATGTAATTTGCTTTACCCAATATTGCAGACAGAATGTAATAATCCAGAGGCAGGCTTTGTGACCACTGTTTCTTGACTTTGTTCTGCCACTTCTCATCTCCCATTATGGATAAAATATCAGCTCCAGTTCTGTGTAACTGCAATCAACTGTACTTCTGGCTTCAGCCGAGTTGCTGTCAAATCTAATCTTCCTGATGCGTATTTCACTTGCTATCACACATGAGATAAAACCATGTTATATATGTATTTCTTAGTCGGTGACTCACTCAGACGCAGCAATGAACAGGTCCGAGTTGGATAAAACTGTACCAACATTTGGCATCCGATTAAAAGAGTATAAAATAAATTTGCTTTCACATGTTTGTTTTTCTCTCTCTTGAAGTTGTTAATGTGTTGAAAACGACAATCTTTCCTCAACATGTGCTTGAATTAGAGGAAAGCGGGTGACATTAGAAACATAGGAAGAACATGCTTGACTTAAATGGTGGTCATTTCAGCCGGTCTCAAAGTATCTCAACGTCTCCAAGAGATTCCTACAAAGCGGCGTTAGCGATTGTGGAAATGTAAGCAAACTCAGCGGCTAATATTCACACAGAAATAAATGTGCACAAATAATCATTTGGACACTGGAGCCTAGTGGCCAGCACACCAGGAGAAAGTCTTCTCAGAATAGTGCTTCGCAATCCACCTGAACAGGCTGCCTCGATCGGGTTTAACATCACATTCAAGGGACAGCAGTTCTGACAATCCAAAGCTCCCCCTGGCATTCCCATTGCAGTGCCTGCCTCAACAGTGAGCTCAGATCCCTTAAAATCTTCTGACTCAAAGGCAACAGCTCTGCTACCAACGGAGCTGGGCTGACACGCAAACATTGACTCGTTTTCATATACATCTGTTCCCCTGATTGCTCGATGATCAAATTAGATTATTGCAGAGTTACAATCTTTGTGGGCCTTTCAATAATGTGAAAGGAAGAAAGCGCAGACTTTCCTATATCTTTGAAGTACAAGCGATGACATTCCCAAGATAATAGCTGGCCAAAGCTATAAACCATCACCAGCTCACCTGACTGATCAATTGTGAAAATGCACAATGATGGACAGAATTTCGCTGTCCGGTAATGAGTTAGTTAGCACTGGTGAGATGCTGATGGTACTATGTTTCACACAATGATGCGAGTTCATCACCGCAACCACCAAAAAAAATTCACTTGATCTTAGATCATTTTGATCAATAAAGACAACAACATGAAATGGGAAAACTGAGCTTCGGGGAGAATCAAGTACAGCCTTTGCTGTCAGAATAGTTTTCGATTGGCCCGAAGAAATCTTTTTTGGCAAGCAAAAAAAATAAAAAATCTCACGCACTCGTTCGTCACATCTCATCTTCCCGCGAAGCAAGTCATCTCCCCTAGCACGGAAAGCGGCGGAGGCAGCTGCAAGGATCCCAATGTCAAATGTTGTCTGGGGAGATTGTCCTCAAGAAGAAGATTGGTGGAGCAGGACAGGGAGTAATCAGCCTCAGCGAAAATGCATTGCACAGCGGAAAATATGTCCTCGTAAGAGAAGGGAGATGTGGAATGTTTGCCAGCATTTGCTGTTTTTTCACCCCCCTTCCGCCCCAACCAAAAAATAAATGAAACAATTATCATCACTTTGTTGCACCTGAGAGAAAAACAGATGTGATCACTTTCTGCCTTTTATGCAATTCAGATAAAAGCAGAACGGGCTGCAGCCAGAGGCA
Organism: Hydrolagus colliei; assembly: GCA_035084275.1. Lineage (NCBI taxonomy): Eukaryota > Metazoa > Chordata > Chondrichthyes > Chimaeriformes > Chimaeridae > Hydrolagus > Hydrolagus colliei. Next base: position 10,935,934 of record CM068751.1, on the reverse strand, counting down.
ACAGGAACAGAAAGGCGAGATCTTCAAACAAGGAAGAAAATAATCTAGAATAAATTTGGTTGAAATTTACGTTGCTTTGAGAAAGCTGTAAGACATTGTTTCCTGCAAATATCTTACAAGTGCGGGGCAAATGCATTGAATGTTTACCGTTGATAATAATTAATAACAATCCCTCAAAAATAAAAAAATAGAATAAATGCGTCATTTCAATCTCCGACTGCTTGTGGGACATTGCTGTGCGCAATTGGCTGCCACGTTTCGCCCACAAATATACAGCCAACTCACATTACAGTAGATGCTGTGAAGCACTTTGAGACATCTAGAAGACGTGAAAAGCGCTATATCAAATGCAAGGATTACTATTATTATTAAAATAAAATGACTGCTGCAAGCACAAAAAGACTTGGAGTGATTGCATTTGACATTTCCCGTCAATTTGCTTTACACTATATTCTGTGAAGGTGCTTTGAGACGTCTCGAAGACACGATAAGGCGCTGTATCAAATGCAAGCATTATTGTTATGATTAATATTCCTATTAATCCCTCCACATTTTGGCTCCAACTCTATCGATATATTCTCTGCAGACCAATATACCACTCTGAACTCTCAGGCTCTGATTTGCTGACAACGTGCTTCTCAAACAATTCTGAGCTAAATCACTATTTTGGACATAAAAATAAATGTCAAACTTTGGTTCACTGTTTGCAGCGTGTTAGTGCTGAGGTTTAAAAAAATAAAGTTTCTGCAACGCTATTCTATTTTGTCGGAAGAAAACAAGGAAAAGATGGGACAGCAAAAAAAGCCAGATCCTAGACATTAAACCAAATAAAACACAATTAATAATAACAATCCTTGCCTTTGATATAGCGCTTTTCACGTCTTCTGGACATCTCAAAGCGCTTCACAGAATACACTGTAAAGTGAATTGACTGTATATTTGTGGGTGAAACATGGCAGCCAATTGCGCACAGCAGCATCCCCACAAACAACCGTGGATTGAAAATGACCAATTTATATTGCTTTTTTGGGGATGGATTATTATTAGTAAGGAAACAAGTAAAGCAAATAAGTAAAGAAGAATTATAATAAACAGTTAATTATTGAAATAGTAAATAAGTAAAGAAGAATTGGTAGAAAGAAGGCAAGACAGATCCTCACCTCAAATGTTCCACAGCAAACTCCCACATATCCTATCACTATGGTAACAGTCACTACTTGGAACTGTCAGGCTTGTTAACCATGAAAAATGTATTGTTTTAGTTTCACAAAAAATGGTTCACCTGCAGAATGCATCACAATCCTTTCCAAATGTAAAAATTATTTCATCAATAATTCCTTGTTTTGGTCGCTGCAGAGTTCACGGCCAATCCATAGTCACATTGATCAGAAATCAAGTTGCATTGTGCTGGGGTTACCAGAAAGAAAGAAATCCTCGCTAGTCAATATTAAATTGGTCACCACAATCCACGGCTGTTTGTGGGGACACTGCTGTGCGCTATTGGCTGCCGCGTTTCGCCCACAAACATGCAGTCAATTCACTTTACAGTATAATTCTGTCAAGCGCTTTGAGACACAATCTAGAAGATGTGAAAAGTGCTATATCAAATGCAAGGATTATTATTATTATTAATATATGCCTTTGACTTGTTGCTCAGCAAAGACTCTGATGACCATTACCCAATGGGTTTTAAACATGAAGCCATATGAACTGGATCAGGAGTGTTCCTGGCTGACTGATGCTTGTAGGGACAGCGATAGATTAAATTTACCGTATATTCTGTGAAGTGCTTTGACAGGTCTCGAAGATATGATAAGGTGCTATATCAAATGCAAGGATTGTTAGTATTATTATTATTCTTTACCACAGTTATTTTTCTCTGGAACAAGTAAAATAGGTCAGGTTTTCTGCTTCTAAATTCCAGCCAGTGTCCCCTACACCCTTACCAAGATGTATACTTAGTAGATATCAGGCCACAGCAGGTTGGTTGTTGATTACAATGCCTGTCAAATAATCTATACGGCTTTCACTGTCTGGGCTGGCACTAGAACTGGTTACCGGATCAATATTTTTTTACAGCACTGAGAGGGCAAGTGTGAGACAATCAGGAGAAGAGGAGAGGCGAGAGGGATATATTGATACCAAATAAAACAGTAAGTGGTGACACTGCACACCCGCCATGACAGGTACAAGTCCATTGCATGACACTGTCACCTTTCGGCATTTAGCGAGGCCTCTCTCTACTTTACCATTTTTTGAATGTGAAAATGTCACAAATAGCAATGATGAGGTTGATTTTTTACCAATTAAACTCGGTTTTAAATTGTCTGCCGTTCTGCAGAGTCGATTAAATGATTGAACAGACTCCCTGCTGGCTTAATTGGATTTCCTTTAGCTGCGTTTGACCCAGAGGGAATTTTGACGGATAATTCTAGCTCCTTCTCCACATTCATTTCACATGGGTGATACTATATAATACAGTGGACTTATCTGTTAAAAAAAAACAGGGATTTGTGTTGAAAAGCTGTTCTGTTCTGAGAACAATACTGTGGGGACCAGGGCAGCTATCTTTTTTACAACAAGTGCTTTATACCACAGAAGTTATTTTATTTAAAATAATTGTTCAGCTAATGCTTGTGAATAACACCTCCGGCAGAAGCGATGATCCATTTTCCCCTGGAAAGGATGAAGTAAAAAGAAATGCGATTGAAACAATTAAATATAGTTGCTGGACAGCTCCCATCGACAGTTGAGAGATTAATAGCTCGTTGTAAGAGTGACCTTCTCGCCTACTCCCACCCCCACCTCCCCACCACCCCCCATTTGATTTAAGAGGCGAAGGATGTTGTTGTTTGAGTGAGGGTAACAAACGCAGGTTATTTTGTCTTTTTTTGCATCGCTGAATACTGATTCATTCTAAGGTGGATGTTTCAACTTGTGGATGAGTCCCAAATTAGACGACATAAATATAAGACAGCTAAGTGCTCGATCGAAAAGGGGGATACTAATGATAATAATAGTCCTTGCGTTTGATACAGAAGTTTCATTCGGTCGAATGAAAGGGAAACCAGAGATGCCTTGACAAATGCATCTCAAAATTGTAACCCCCTGCTTAAATGAATCATTCCACATGGTATAAGGTTTATCAAATATCAGACGCTATTAAATAACAATTCTTCAACCCATATCGGATTGATAATATGCAAAAAAAACTCAACTTGATTTTAGACAACAAATTCCCGATTTGCTTTTGATGGATTCAATGGATTCATTTTTGAAAATATTTCCAAACAACTTACCATAACATATCCCACCTTCCACATACCATTAAATACCCATTAAACTAAAACGTCGCTATGTGACTGGAACCAGCTTAATTTTGTCCACATGAGAAATACAATAGAAGCCAGAAGCCACATTCATAAACAGTGTCACTTTCCCCAGCTGCCTTGGATTCTGCACATTTCAATCCGTTCCCTAATCAATCCTTTCAAGCCCGGAATTTGCATCTCGAGAAAACTGATCCAGATGCACGAACAGGTGCCAAATTAAACAAGTCTGTTTGAAGTGCAGTTGATCTGCATTTTAATTTCTTAAGGGTTGAAAGCTGCAGCAAAGGTCAAGGGCAATTTGAAATATAAAAGTCTCTTAATGCGTTGCATATTGCCTATGACTGTCACAACACAGACAATCAGGTGAATGTTAACAGGTATATAAATGATATTTCAATCGCGTCACTGCCAATCAGTAGCTTTGTGTGAAACCTAAGCCAGTTGTGGCAACAATCCAACCTCATTTTGTATTGAAGTGAGACTGTGGTGTATCACATACACAAATAAGCAGCAGCTGTGTGAGACACTAACTGATTAATGTCGCTATTCCCGTTTTGTGCTCATAATAATCTGCTCTGTTCAAAATCCTAGTGAGGTTCTCTCGTTAGCATCGAGCACATCCCAGTATATTAGAAATAGCGCTTTTCAGGCATGAAGATGTGTTAATATGCACCAAAACCCAATTTCTGCTGTGGTGATGAAATGCGAACCACAAAGTCAAGGCACGTCTCAAAGGCTCAGGAAAAAGTTAGATATGACCCAAACAAGTCCTTTCTTCCTGACAAATATCAGTTCTCATGCACCCAATTACTACCCTGGGGATTAAAGATCTGTGATTCCTGACGTGAAAGGCACTCTGTGGATGTAATTTTCTTGTTGTTGTTGATGTTGCTTTCCAATGACCAAGCCAATTAGCTTACTCACTGATGGTTTCAGAATTTAAAAAAAACACAGCGAGCATCTGAAGATACATCTGAACCCAAGCAGTGAAACCCTGAGCAAAGCCACATTGTCGCTGAGATGCTGATAATAATAATAATCCTTGCATTTGACATAGTGCTTTTCATGTCTTAAAGCGCTTCACAGAATATACTGTAAGGTGAATTGACTGAATATATGGGGGTCAAACGCGGCAACCAATTGCGACCAGCAGTGTCCCCACGAACAGTCGTGGATTGAAATGACCAATTTTACAGCAAGCTCCTGTGTGTTTAGATCAGGGGAGGAGGAGGAGGAAGGAAAGAAGGATGACAAAGACATATTTTACTCATTGCTCAATTTCATTGCTTTTCAGTGGAATGAAAACCTCAGACGTTCATTGCTGGAAAGAATGGTTACAGTACAAAATAGAGGCAATAACATCCCTCTTCATGTCACAGACTGCAATGATGTCTCGGTATTGATATTTATCCAATGTACAGAAAAAGCCATTCCCTCAACGCATTCCGGTGAAAATGGCATTATTGTACAATTCAAGTTCCAATAGACTACAGCAAAAAAAAATACTACACTAAATTGGTCCACTCTTCATTTCCGACTGAACATAAATGGTGCTTTCAGGAATACAGCAGCTTTTGAAAGGTCCACGCAAATTATGTATTACATTTTCAATTTATTGGTCAGGAACTCAAAATGTGCCACAGTTGCGTACATCACCCGAAAGTCACTTTTCCATGTTCAACGAGAAACTTATAGGACAGGGAAAGTACTGGTACTGTTTACTCATAGAGCATACAGTCAATTCACTTCACAGTAAATTAGAATATACTAAGTATATTCTTAGGATATTCTAAGTATATTCTGTGAAGTGCGTTAAGATGTCATGGAAGATGTGATAAGGCGCTGTATCAAAAAGGCAAAGGATTATACTGTAGATGGACCCCATTCTTCCCGACATCCTCCCGACATGAAAGGCACTCTACAAATGTAACTTTGTTGTTGTTGGTGGTGTACACTATCTCCCTGGAGATGCTCGGGGACCCCAAAGTGTGCAATGAGTTTAACCAGCTTGCCATTGAACTTGCCTGATAAGTTTTCTACTGCTTATCCAGCTAGGAGCACCCTATCCTTTTAGAGCTTTGGCTTGCAGGGTGAACAGGAGCCAAGTGGGAAGGAGCACAGAAGCTCGCACAGAAATTCTTCTGAGAAACACAAAGTAGGTCAACATCTCATCCTAGCAGGCAACCAAGCTCAGAACAAGACAAATACTTAACCACCACCCCACCATCTCCTTCTTCTCTCTCTCAATGTGTTGGATGCCAAGTCTTGCAATGTGCCCATTGCAAGCATCATGTTATCATCAGCGCTTTGGATTTCACCCGCAATGGGAGATTGGGCAGTTTCCCAACAACCGTTTGCCTCAGTCTACTTCAGAACCAGTTCTTTCTGAACCGATTCTAAAATATCCTGCAATACAAATGGACTATAAATCATTCATCTGATGTGCAGAAAGAGAATAGATAGCCAGTGGGTTAATGGCCTGATCTGATATTTATATTACGAGTGGACCTGACTGGATAAAACATAAATGATGAAGTTGTGAGCATGTTACGATGTCAAGTCCATGAGTTGGATAAGGATCAAATCACAAAGAAGCTTTAGGGCTACTTTTGAACATACTTTCACAGAAAGTATTAGGTAAATGTCAGCACTTTTTGTCACAGAGTATGTATGGTATAACATACAGTACAAAAGTAGCAAGCAAATGTATTGGCCACACAGCACAATGTAAAATGAAGATTCATTCCTCTTGACCCGCTCGGTTCATTGCAATTATGATCAAGGTTGATTCTTCCTCGAAGATCAATGTTTCATCATCAAGAACCTAATGCTGAATTATATGTTTATACTGTTAACAAATACCGTCAGTAGATCAGAGAGACTGGCAAAGGATTAATATTTCCCGCTCAGGCGAGGTTCGAGCGATAGAATTAATTTCACAGAAATGGCTGATTTCATTAATAATAGAGAGAGCCTGGAACAGAAGAATCTCTTCTCCTGCCATTTTGTTATTGTCAATTTGCCAGAACTGAAGAATAATAAAACCATTAGGTAATAAAACTGCAAAAAAGACATTAATAAGTGGGACTTTTCCACAATATAGTGATCACCCCAGTTCTGTCTGACATTAGATTTTTTCCTCATTTGCAAACTCCCAGTGGCACTAAACTCACCAGTTTGCAAATTAGTCTACTCCGCAACCTAATAAACTAGAGAGGCTGTAATAAAACTACTGTAACATTAAGCATAAGAGACCTGACCGGAATGACCTGTGAGAGCAGCCATGCAATTTCCCCAGTTAAGCCTTTCTTATTCCTCATTTGTTTCATTTCAGAAGATCTTTTTTTTCTTATTGTTGCCTTTCTCTTCTGTACGAATGGTGGCAGTGTCCTAATGAATTGCCTATTTTGAGAAATGAGTTTTTTTTTCAATATATAGCCTTCAGGGTACTGAATACATTAGACACATCAGGAAAGAAAGTATTTCAAATTCAAGATGCACTAGGTAAATCAGAATCACAAATAAACGCTTCAAATTCTAATTTACAACATATTTTAAATCACCTTTCTCTAATCTTGGCTCAATCGTTATTTCTGTTTCCAAATATGAATAGGATCCCACTTAAATGTCATCATCTGCTTTAAAAGTCCCTATCCAGTTTTTAAATTCCTTTTACTGACAGGGTTATGTATTTTTAAAGTAAATTATAATAATGAGCCATGATCCAATTAGATGTATTTTTCGCAAGACTGAAGGAGTCAAAAGTATGGTTTCATCCCAAAGCAGAGGGGAAAGCTTTGCAATTACAGTGCACACTGGCTATTAAAACGTTTATTAACATTGTGACTTCTGGAAAGCTTTCACATCACTTTGGAGACTGCTAATGAAGAAGCAATCAGAATGTCTCTCAAAAAAAAAGAAAAAATAGTTCCCTAGAAATGAATAATTCTCCTGGTAATGATGTGAGCCTCAAAGAAACAACAGTAAGATAATTCCCAGAATAATGCAATGCGTTTTGATTCCCATTCTGCCCCAGTGAACGTTAACTGGAAAATGAGGGTGATCCAAGTCTCGTCTATCATTGATGACATTGAACTACATTTGGTTGGTGGATTGTGATTGGAACATGGCCACCCAAACAGGGCCATTTTGACCTTTTCTGAAGTGGAAGTCGCTTTAAAGATGTTCTTTATCTCTATGTTATAACAATACAATGGCATTTCAGAAATATCATTTTACAGCCAAATATCTGAAAGAACAAGCGAGCCTTTGCATTACAAGTAGCCAGCACGAAGAGGAGATTTTCACAAACCTATCAGGTTAAACCGAGGTTATCGCAAATTGTCACTCAAATCTCAGTTAAGCTTTCAACCCAAAAAAGACAGGATTGCAATTTGATTTGGACTATAGCTTCTACATCACAGCTTAGTTCTAGTCATGGAGCTAATTATATTTGCTCTGTGGTTCCTTAGCTCTCTCTCAATATTTGTCAATATTTCAAAAGAAACTTAATCACAGCTAAGAACAGACAATCATGTTCCAACTGCAGCTCCATATGTCAGGATTGTATTGTCATTACAAGGTGTCAGCCTGACTCCGTTGTTAGCTCTCTTACCTCTGATTCAGAAGGTTTGTGGATTCAGGACTGGGAGCTCAAAGTCCAGGCTGAGCTGCCAATGCAGGACTGTAGAACAGCTGCATTGTCTGAGGTGAGACATAAACCTGAAGGTCCCACCTGACTGTTCAGGTGGACATTAAAGATGCTGTGGCACTACACAAAAAGAGGAGGGAGTTTCCTGTATGCTGCAGGCTCTGACCAAACTGAATTCGGAAGCATAGGGCTGATATTCAGACCATTATTGGGCCATCTTTTCAGAAATACCCACCCTATCAACCTTCCATCATAGTATTCTGGTGTTCATTAAATAAGCCCAACAGCTCAATGACCTTTCCTCAGTAGCCTGTTGCAGTGATTAATTAATACGTAAAGAAAATACTTCCAGGTGTCTTTCCTTTTGCCGTCCCGAACCTACGCCCTCTTTCTCTGCTACACTGTCCTTTTCTGATAGTATTGTTCTGGCTTCAATATCTCAATCGGATCTAAAATCTATTAGATTTCTATAATATCCTCTCCAAGATGATTCTTTTCAAGTATTTGTGGGAACTTGCTGGCAAGGGTTAGCTAAGATTAGCTTGCTTAGCTAATGGTAATCTCCACTGCAAAATTTAGAAGGTTTTGATGTGATCTGGTGCTATATATAAATCCAAGGAAGAATCCAAGGAATAAATTATAATAAATCACCTTCAAGGCCCTCCATGGCCTTGCCCCCTCCTACCTCTCCGATCTGCTCACTCACCCCTCATCAAACTATCCGCTCCCTCTGCTCAGTGGGCTCTACCCTACTCCAAGTCACCTGCCAGACCCACTCCACCATTGCAGTCGGGTCTTCAACTTCTCAGCACCCAACCTGAATTGACCCACTTTGCATTTTCCATTTATATTTCAGATTCAAAGCCTCCAAATTTATTGTTTTTGTTCTAATGGACAAAATGTTCTATGCAGCCAAGTGCAAATTGTGCAATGATATTTTCGTGGTGTAATGTGAATTACATCTATCCACAAAAAGCTTTATTTGAGATTTGATAGATTTGAGTAATAAAGATTTCCCTTTTGGCAGGATCGTGTTTAATATATATATATCTATATACTGTATACAGTACTTTTATATATAACACACACATATATATATCTACAATATATGCACATGCAACAATATAAAACAAAATTTTTAATTTTATCTTATCTCTTAACTCTGGCCTGTTCTGGATATTTCTTCATTTCTGTTTGGTTTTCACTTTAATGTAGTTACATCAGAAAAAAAAGCATTGACATTTCTGTTCTCTCAAAGCATTTGCTGCATTAAAAGGCTGTATTGAGATATGACTGAATTATTCATTCCTCTGCCCCACATTTATTATACATCTAGGATTCTCAGATTTCCTCTCCAACACCTCAGTATAAGATGACACAGGGAAAGAGTGCGAATGAAACATACTATTTGAACAGCCTGACAGATCTCACAAGACTGTGCAGTTCGGGTTGCACAAAAGGATAAAATCAAGTTGAAGTGAGGACTTGATGTCAATTCCATTCCAATCGGATGATCTTGTTCTACTGCAATCTAAACTGTTGCGCATTAAGCAGTGCCTTGTAGTTGAAGGACAGGAATAAACATGTTCCAATTACAAGGTACAGAGGGCAAGTAATCACTAGAATGAGTTGCCAGTCACGGCCAAGACACGGAACCTTTAAGAAATGGTCCAAAGTTGAACTGGGGTGTGTATTCTCAAAGGCAAGCTCAAATGGGATCAGGGACCTTTTTTTCATAAAAACCCTCTTGTAATTATTTTCTTCCATAAGTAATAATTAGATTGGGAGACATATTCTACGCGTTCCATACTTGCCTTCCTGAATCCCAGAGGGTAGCAGATATCAGCAGAGTGGAACAGGAGAAGGTCACTAAGCCAACATTTGGCCCTGAACATAAACTGCCTTGTTGCAAATAATAAGCCAAAGAAAGTCTTTGCCAAGGAATGCAAGGCCTATTCAATGGACAGTACAATCTGGAAATTGGTTAAGTCAACACCGGGGAAAAAAAGCCACTGTGGAGAAAATTGTACCCTTGGTTCCAATGATTACAATCACTTGATTATGCAACAGTTAATCAAGTCAGTGCATTAATTCACTGATTGAGTACTTTTTAAAGTGGGTGTTAATGTTGGCTGAAGCCCCACTGTATGTTACCAAATGTGCATTGTAGATCTCGTGCCAGGACGCCTGATGTTACTAATGACAATGATTGAAGGCGTCCTACACATTTATCCTCACGCCGTTGTCATTTGAAGAAGCAGAAGCAAACCCACACATTGAAAAAGTTTTTCACTGCAGCAGTTATAGCAATCCGCTTGCATCCAACACGGAAGACTAAATCTTTCACAGCAGTCTATGTCTAGCACTTAATGTGTTTTGTCGTTGCTGCTTTATTATTGATTTGATTTCCACTATAACATTATGCATCTTGCCGTTATTGTAATAGCGTTGTTTGGCAAATTACGAATTTAAGTTAAAAGGCAGTGCATCAGCGATTTGATCTCAAATTTAGAACTGAACAACGACATAAGTCACAGAGTAAATCATTTTTGTAGTGAAATTATCATAATTGTCCAAAACTTCATAATTATTTGTTTTTTTTCTTGAGATTATTTGTTTAAAACTTGCTTTCTTTATGTGACAGTGACTCTGTGTAACCGTTCCCCGGCATTTCATCAGTATGGTGTATGTGTGTGTGGTGGGGGGAGTGGCTGTGGGGTGGGGGGGGGGGGGGGTGGAAGAGAGAAAAGGATCTCAGAAATAAGCATTAATGTATCATTTGAATGACCGGCAGCAGAATTTGATTAACGTTTTATTGACACATGGCATGACCTGCAGACTGGTGGGTATTGCTGCTGAAACCATCACCATTGTGCTGACATAGAACCACCAAAGGCACAAACAAATCAAAAGTGAGACTCACTGGACACAGTTTCCCAGTGGCTGTCATGTCATTTTCTCTCTGTTGTCAGGAGGAGAGAGAGAAAGAGAATGTGTGTGTGTGTCTGTGTGTATCCATGGCTAGGGGTGGAGGGGGGTGGTGGTAGGTGGTGTTGGGGGGTGGGGGGGGGGGAGGTGGAAGAAAGAAGACTTTGACAGTCTCCAGTGGCATTCAGCGGCAGGAGCTGAATATTTATTCAATGCTGTCAATCTCTGCTTCTCAACCCCCACCCCCCACCCACCCCCATTAGCAAGCAATGTCACGGCAGTGCACTTTGCATTGGTCTCGAATCGTACTGTACAGAAAGCAACAACAATCCCCCTTTGCCGTGGTCAACCAGAGATGAATCGAGTTGCTGAGAGCCACAAGTACTGACGTATATAGAATCAATGGTTGTTTTAGCAACGCAAAATCAGTAGAAAAGAAAAGCACAGATCCCAGGGCAACATTTTGTTATTTTTGTGTACTGTATTATTTTTTAAATGCAACACCGACACCAATTCAAACCCGTTTTTTCCATGGTGGGAAGGGCCACAAAATTGTATTTGAAAATGCAATGAGGCCACACTAGAGTGTTCATGCACTGACATAATTGCATATCAACTTTCCAGAATATTTCAAAGACACTGGGCCAAAGTGAGGCTTCTTAAGCAAACAGGACAAATCTTCCCATTGCCCCTGTAGCCTGACAGGGACATTCTCTCCTCAGTTACTGCAGTAATTTTTATTCATTTATTTTTGGGGGGGAAGAAAAAGGAAGCAAGCGAAATGAAGACCATTCCCTTCAAATAAATCAACACACAACGTCAAGGGTTCCATCAACTGCTAACATGGCAGCAATTCCACAGCACTTTCCAGGTAATAGCCACACAGCTAAAAACAGTGTGTCCCACACTGCTGTCCACAGTCGTGGATTGAAATGACCAGTTTTATTATTGTGGTTTTTTTGGACAGATTATTATTAGGCGTATGGTGTAAGGAACTTGCCCAAGGTTTCGCCCTGACCTGCCTGGATTACGAACACAGGCTTCCCCCAGCTTGGTCTCCCAGCTTGCAAGACAAGTGCTCTAACCACTAAGCCACAGGAGCTCAGGTAAAGATCCTCTTCAGGTAAAGGTTCTAGGATGCATTTGAAAAGAGGGGAATTTCTCCCAGTTTGTGGGATTTAGGCTTAAATACAGTCACTAGACTTGACAGAAATTACATATCAAGCACTTTGATTTAATGATGTTACATGTGCTACATCAAATGCAAGGATTATTGCAGGAATATTTGACTAAAAGTAGTCTTATGGTCAAAAACATAGATTGAATAAAAAATCTGTTCGCAAATCTGTGCATTGAATTATTTTGTAGTCAACAATTTCAGGGCATAGTGGCTGAAAGCATTAATGGGAGCACAACAAAGAGACACAGGCAATAATCCTTCCCAATCATCACACTCCAGATGGTGGAATTTCTCTTACAAATTACGAGAAGAAACTGGCAAGGGGAGAACACGGAAGACTTTCCTCCAAATTAGCACATAAATTGCCAGATCAGTATAGTCTCTAGCGGTTATTCTGAGACTCTACAAGGCACTGGTCAGACCACACTGGCAGATCTGTTTGGTCAATCCACCACAGAAAATATATCTCCAGTATAAACTTGGGATGGGATGCACAGCAAATCAACAAGATTGATCCCTGTTTTGAAGTTGGGCAATGAGGAAGCACTACAGAAGGTTAATCTCTAAAATCTAGACTAGAAACGTTGAGAAGGAATGTTACTGAGGTCTTTATAAAATATTAAAGGATATAACAAACAGCTTAAATGCCTGCAACATTAGACAAAAAAGACAGCCAAGCTCCTGATCGCACAATCTGAGACCAACCAGTTATATTTTGCTCTCAATAACATTTCATTGGCATTTGGATTCTGTCAGCCCTTGTGGTTTGTTTTATCCGTAGATCAATATCATAAGTACCTGCAAGACAGACAGAATGTAACACGCACTTTTGGCTCACAATAACTCCAATTAACTATTCAGCGATTCTGAAGAGTGAATTAAAAACTAATCCCAACAAGCACACAGTGTTGCTGCAACTGCACAAATGACAAACATAGTTTGTACAGACAACAAATCAGATGTAATACAAGGAAATATATAATCAAAAAAATAATAATTGATGTTTTTCAACAACATGCTTTTGGTGATTCCGCCCCCCCCCCACCCCATACACAAAACAAACCACCATCTATTTTTTCTGTCGCTATGACCATGTTCATGATTTCATGTTTTCACTCCAATACCACTGTCACTAGTCAGGCAATCTGAGGTCACACCAAACTCCCTCAAGAAAGCATCACCTGTTCCTAAGAATTTCAAAGCCAGAAGAGATGGCTTAGTCGGAAACTAGAATTCATTTGAGATTTAGCAGCTGTGAGAATATTCTTTTGAGACATCCCAAGCTGCTAAATGACTCAGTATATTCTATTGAAGCCTCCTCTTTGATCTGAAGAAAAAATGAAAAAAAGGGAGAAATATTACCAGTTTATCTGGGATGATCATCTCCCCATATTGGCCCCAAATACTGTATCTCTACTGTAACCTTCTCGGTTGCGTTTAACGTTTTCGGTTACTCTGATCGACCCTTGGCATGTTTGTCTTTGCCCACCTTCCCAGTCACATGTAGTATCAGCTTTGCAACTTAGATGTTGCATTTACACAAGAACATCTCTCCCCTGCTAGTTAAGCGGAGGCAGGTAGAGTAAGGAAACTTGCCCAACGTTTCGCCCTGCCCAGGAATCTTGCTTGCGAGGCAACAAGAGGAAGGTCACCTTGATGGCACTAAAACCATGAATCTCTGCTTTCTAATCCATTCATCTTGAAAGTTTTGAACCAAAATGGTTCGGGGGAAATCCATAGACCTCAATGTACCAGCATCCATTGGAAACATTTTAATATGTGGGCTGGTTGAAATATAAAACAGCTGTCTTTTGAGAGCAAACTAACCTGAATATAAACAACACAAATCCGTTCTACGCTTGATTCTGAAAGCTTTGATTCTCAGATAATTATTTGGGGAGGACAGGTTTGCAGGGCTATGGGGAGAGAAGGGAGGATTGTGATTGATTTGGAAAAGCTCTTTTCAAAGAGCCGGCACAGACATGAAGGGCCGAATGACTTCCTCCTGTGCTGTATAATTCTATCAGTCTCTGAGATGTTGAAAGTGAAAAAGGGTGGGGAGGCCAAAGCTTAAAATGGAAATACATTTGAGAGCATGAAGGATAAAAAAACATTGATTGTTTCAAGAGTAAAGATGCTAGATAAAGTTTAGATAAAGTCAATAACTTCCTCATAACATTTAGATTTTACTCTGAATTTGCTTGCTTTCTGGGGGTGGAGAGGGACACCAAAGATAACTTGCTGCAAGAAACATATTTTTTCAATCATTATTATAATATACATTTATTACTGTACTATATTCCAAATAATCATGCAAAATAAACAATACCTCAGTCATTCTAGGGTTTAACCAGTGTTACACAAATCTCTTTGGTCACTGGCCATCTGTTTCAGCCTGTTTCAGCCCTAACAGATCACAGATGTTGAACTGGATAGAAGTGTGACCAGGTTTTGATTTTCAGACCTGGTCTGGGGGTGGGGGGGTATGTGTGTGTGTGTGTGTTGTGGGAGGGGGAAAATGAATAGTCATGCAAATGATACCAGTTTAAACAAAACAATACCTTTGAAATGAATTGGTTACATGCTGAATCTCTCAATTTTCTCCGCTTGGAAAAGCCACTTATCAAGATGTAAACTCCTCCAGCAAGAAAGAGAGGATAGTATTATTGAGCTTAATTCCTTCAGTGCTGATTCAGAGCTATGTCTACAGGGCATTTGCTCAATTCGAAACAGTTTGGATCCAAGGAACTCAATTCAATTATTGCTTTCAGCTACAGTAAGGTATTTTTGACTTACGTTTTGATAAACTTACGTGGTCGATAAAATCGTTTTTAAAAACACGCCTAACAGATGGGGAGAAAATCTCTTTGCTGTCACAAAGACTTAAAATTCAAGCCCATACAATTTGAGGAGGGTGAGAGAAGAAGCGGGGTGGAAGGGGGGGAGGAGCAGTACATTTGATATAGAACTAGATCAGGTCATTGAAATGTCACAAACTGGTTCACAACTTTATAATAAAATCTAGTGACGATAGTGAAATGTAATGGCAGGCAATTGTACACTGTAATATCCTGCAAGTAGCCATGAAGTGAATTACCAATTTTACGCCGGGAATGTTGGCCAAAGCACTGAAAAAGACACCTATTTTTGAGTATTACCTCTGGATCTTTAATCTCCATCTCAACAGGGAGAGAGGGACAGAACCTCAAGCGAAGTTCAGCATCTCTGCCAATGCAGCACTCCCTCATTGTCCCACTCGCGGTGTCAGTTTGGATGAGGTGATCAAGGCCCTAATGATGGGGCTTGAACCCACAATCAGATGTAAGAGTAACAGCAAACCGAGCCAGGCTTCCACTGGTTCCCCATTACCCCAGTCCTTGCCAGACTTCATTGGGTCCCTATCCCAGAGAGGATCGACTTCAAGATCCTCACCCTTGTCTTCAAATCCCTCCACTCTTCTGCACCCGCTTACTTCTCTGACCTCTCTCCTCAAACCAGCACTCGTTGCCTTCGCTCCACTGGGTCTGGCCTCCTCCATGTCCCCCGAATCCTCCGTTCCACCCTCGGAGGCCGTGCCTTCAGCACTATGCCCCGAGACTCTGGAATTCCCTTCCTCACTACCTTCGCCTCACCCCCCTCTCTTCTCAGGTGGGACTGAGGGACTGAGGGACCTTCTCAGGTCCCAGCTGAAGACCTTTCTCTTCGACCGTGCCTTTGGTCACCTTTCTACCCCTGCCCCTGACTTGGTCCCAGGATCCGCTATTGTGAAGCGCTCTGAGACGCTGTCCGGCGTAGAGGGCGCTAAATTAATCGACGTTGTTGTTGTTGTTGAAAGCCAAAGGGCAACCTTGCTTAACCTTTGGATAAGAAAGTTTGAAAATAACAATAGCACTACATCGTTGCAGCACCTGTTTGTGTACACCGTGATTAAATTTAAGAAAAAAGTACTAACAGATCAATCTCAATTAACAGAACTGCTTTGGAAGGCAGATTACCCACTAGCTTGCACCACAAAGTGATCGGGCACAGAGCATTCTTTTTTAAGTTGTCCAAATGATCAAGCTTGTTGCACGATGCAGCCGGGATGGGATAACACTGAAAACCTTCTTCTAAATGAGTCACTCGACCCGCAGTAGACAGCTGGCCTTCGTGAAAATATAATCTGTTCTTTCGCCGACAAGCCAGTGTAAAATCCTAAATTTTTCATGTGGTTTTTTCAATAAAATATTTACCAAGTCAAGTGTTGTGTTTAAAAAAAACGACCTGAAACTAATTTTTTGGGACATAAAGACAAGTATCGAGGAATGAACTCCACAGAGGGAAATGCTGGAAGTAAAAATCTTTATTAGTGTTGAAATATCTGAACATCTTCCTCTCCCACCATGCCTACAGTCATCTCCCAATCCCCCTGTCTCAACACTGCCAAGCGCTCCAAGATGCTGTCCTTCGTGTGAGGCGCTGTGTAACTGCAAGATGTTAGTGTTATCTCAACGCAGTCCAGTCACAATGGTCTAAATTAGTCAATGTGAAGACATGATATCAAACGCAATTATTCTTATTTTTGTGGGGCTAAACTAATCCAAATCCATCAACAATCACTATGTGAGAGTAGCCACTCGCTAGAGTACTTGGGAATCCTTAAGCAATTACTCTTGAAATTCTATTTCAAAAGCAGGTGAGAATTCAACAGCTCAGTGAGTTTCTGCTTCAGGCAACTCAGCGATTGCTTTTTATACAGGGACCAGTCACAACAGTCATTTTGTTTGTCTGTTTGTTTGCTTTTCACGCAAATTTTATCTCCGCTCCCCATCTTTCCGCCTCCACACTTGTGCAAACTCCCACCACCCTTCTCTACTACCCCCACCCCACCACCCCACCACCACCCCAAACCACAGTCCACGCCTTCTCTCCCGTTGTGCTCACCACTCCTGCTTCAAACGTTGTTGGTTCAAGAGAGACTTTTTGAGAAGAAAATCTTTGGTTTGCATTGATTTGGTTTATGGGACAAGGACACTGGCGACCTATCTCGTCCACGACATGTAATAAAACATAATCCTTGCATTTGATATAAGCGCTTTCCATGTCTTCTGGACGTCTCAAAGCGCTTCACGGAACACTCTGTAAAGTGAATTTGACTGTATCTTTGTGGATGTACGGTCCATTCACTTTTCAGTAGGTTCTGCGAAATATGCGGCCTTGTGTAAGTAACTAGACCGTGTGTTTCCGCTTGAAACTTGTAACATTTTCCCAGAATTAAAAACACCTAAACAACACAGCTAAAAGTAATCCTGTCACTGAACCGGATTATGCTGCTGTGTGCTTTATTATCAATGCACTGTGCCCCAGAGACTTTCCAGTTATTTTCTCTCTGTAAATATCCACCAGGAACAGTTATTACAACAGAAGGCACATGAGAGATATGAAGATGAGATGCCAAGGGTTATTTTTTTTTCTGGCAGATTAACACAGATGGATCAAGGTTCTGAGCAAGCAATCACACAGGCAGACAGACGAGGGGGGGGTGGGGGTGTGGGGTGGGGGGTGGGGGGGTGCGGAAGATCACTTCAATGCATATGGTCATAAAAATCATTCTTCTATTGAGCCTTTAATTACAAACGTAGGGAATTAATTGAACAGCTTGTTTTCTAAACTGATTAATATTTAGTGCACCACATTCCTCCTGCTTCTCTTCAGCTATTGCCAATTAAAAAGGACAAAGACGAGGGGGGGGGGGGGGGGAGGGGGGGGGGAGGGGGCAAGGAGTGGGAGAGGAATTTATTTCCCGTTTTTTTTCATGACTTGCGACATGAAAAATCTTGAGTTGTCAATAGGTTCAAAATTGCCGTGTTTCTGGACGGGAAACTTTCATAAGGAATCTTAGTCAAAAGGGACCTCCTAGTCTGATAAACCACTTGATTTACAGTGAAGTCCCCATATGTTGGCAGGAATTCTAACCACACATCATAGAGTTGCAGTGTTACACTGAACATGACCGTACGGAAACTGGCCATTTCAGTTCAACTAGTCCATGTCAGCATTTGTCAGCGCCTTGGGACGTCCTCCTGATGTGAGAAGCGCTATGCCAATGTAATGTTGTTGTTGTACTCCACATTCGCCCCCTCCACCTATGCTAATTCCCTCTCTCCTAACCCTGTTTCTGTTCTTATCGCCATCTCTTACAATTGCAGTTTGGTGGTTATACATTTTACTTCCTTACAGATGCGCAGAGAGATGACGGCGTTTCCATGAAACTTTACGCGTCAATTCATTCATTCCATCTACGGTAACCTCCGACAGACTGAAATCTCAATCAGCTGCGAACTCGACTGAAGTCTTTAATAATGTTGTACGTTAACATAAGCAGGTTAGAGGGTCTCTCAATTTGTACAGAGCGGTGCTGAATAGAGAAGAAATTTCTTCAATTGTGCATTTTTATCTGTCATGTTATTTTGTTTCACTCTACTCCTTAGCTCCCTCGCAAGCCCATGCACATCAGGTAGATAACCTGCTTTCAGGACACTACTATTGCAGAAGTTTCAAGTACACCAGGGTTTCAAGAACATGGAGGATTTCAGACATTATGCTTTATTCCTGCCAGATTGATTAGTCCATCCTTTCCCAGTTTCTCCTCGCCTCTGGACTGCGGCGCTCCATCTACTGGCTCGGCCTTGAATTGACAAAACCAATCTACTCAAGTTCAATCATTCATTACAAAAGTACAATGTTGAAAATTGACACTTTAAGTGAGATGAGAATATTCAGCCTTGCAGTTTCAGTAAGACAGATCTGCTTGGCCTGTGGCCTTATTACCTGGCTCCAAATTAAGCCTCCAATTTATTCATCCTGCTTAGAATGTCAATGATCGCTAATCTAGATGTGCAGGTAAATGCACAGATTGGGTACTTTGCTCTGGGACTATGCAATCTAACATCAGAGCTTATTGTAAAACTAGGTTTGAAAATGATCTTTTTTTTATGCTATGAAGGGAATGATATCACAATCTTTCGACTGATGGAAATGGACCAATTTCTCCAACTGCTCATAGCGACGTGTCACAGAATCCTGCATTTTCATTGAATGCCATTGACTCTACGACAATGGTTTCTGTTGTGTACATAGAAAAAACAATCAAGATAACACAACAAGGTAAGAATCGAGCTTAGCCGGAGACGTCTGGAAGCAAAGACATTGTCAAAAACTCAGATTTCATCTTACTAGTGTACTAAGTTGCATTACAATTTGGTCCAATCATTTTAAGATCTGTAACATCCAAGAGCAGTAACTTACGTTTAGTTAATGTCTTTCACAAAAAGTAGCATCTTACAGCTGACAGCTAAGAAAATGAGAACTGTTGCACTTGCACTTGCTGACGGTCATATAAACAACGCAACTGAACCCTTCAATGGCAGCAAAAGACCAGTCTGGGACAGAGAAAGAAAATCTTTGGTGTTTTCACCCAATCTGCAATCATCAGTTCATCTTTTGTCAGTTCTACATAAAGGATAATGGGAAAACTGTATTCGAATGTTCTTAATTTTGCTCAGGAAACCTGTCAAGTAAAGCTGGGCAGAGCGTGGCTACTTATCATGCACTTTGTCTCTCATTATTCACTAAGTTGTGATTATACCTGCCCTGGCTGTTCGAAGAACAAATCAATAAGTTTTTAATTCAAACATAATTTGAGTAGCTGCAGTTGGCTGCGCTTTTGGAACGCTGCTCAGAGACGTTCAAAGGTAATACCACCCACGCAGGAAAAATCAATGGAGAAATGCTAATTTGTTCCTCTCAAAACCTCTGTGGGTCGGAAGGTTAAGCTGGTGTTATCAATAAAAAAAGGTGAAAGGAAGTGATTTTTTTACCAATGAAAATTGATGGATTTGCATTGCCATTGGCACGATGGGGTACAACAGTGTTTTAAGTTCATAAGCAGAGTGTGTATGACAGTCAGTCAGTCAGTCAGTCCAGTCCGTCAGTCATTCATCTCTCCAAAGGCGCACACTGCTGAGGCAAGGCACTGAACATCAATCTGGCAATGCTGTGGTTCTCAATGAATGTAACAGGAGGGTTGATATCCCTCACTCCAAAGCCAAGGAGAGAATGGGGAGATACGGTGGGAGAGTTATGTGAGCAAAGAAAAACGATGATCTGAAAATCTCCATAGCATCTAACTGATAACAACAACATGGGAGGATCTCGCTTGGGTTATCCCCAAATATCAACACCTGTTTGGAAAAGAAGCTTTAACTATCTAAGTATAAAAAATCACATTGGGAGCACTTTGTACATTGTATCAGCGATAATGTTGAAAGAAGCAACGCAACACTTACAGACAACTAAATATTCCTGCTGACCCACACACCGCACTCAGTACACATGAAAACATACATGAAGTGTGTGACCTTCGGGTATGTGGTGAGAGATTTCCCTACATCAAATCCACGAATTAGCTACGATGCTATTTCCAAACAACACTCTAAAAACAACAGCAGCTTACAACAACAACAAAATTACATTTGTATAGCGCCTTTCACGTCGGGAGGACGTCCCAACGCGCTGAAACAATAAACCAGAGAGAGACAGATTAACAAATGATTCCAAGGTTGGAAAACCTCCTTGTGCTGAAGAATAATCAGTGCCGGAAACAGAGAATTCTTTATTAATCAACAAGTCAAAGACCTCAACATCAAATTAGCCAACAAACTTCCTGATAATCAGAGATCATAACCTGACCCAGCACAGGACTGCAAATACAAACAAACCAGGTAAGCCAGCCTTGTAAAGCTATCCTGCAAGCTCTTATATTCAACATTTTGCCTACGTTATCCGAGAGATTTTCTGTAACCAAGTTAGATGTAATGTGTAATGTTTAATTACTCCCTCTAGCAAGCACAGTAGAATGCATGAGAATTTTGGAACTAATATGGTCTTTATGTGAGCATTCCCATAAAGCGAGTGCTATTTATCTACCGCTCTCAAAATGTTTCCATTGATTTTCTCTGATATTTTCTTCTTATTTAAAAATAAATAGCATGTCTACATTTTAAAAACCTTTGAAATATTATTGTGTTTCATACCGAACTACCATATTGTAATGACTTTTTTCAGCATCTATGTTTATTTAATTTTAAATTGCTAAAACCTTCTCTTTAAAGCAGGAACTGACTTGAAATAACACCCTGGATAATTGCAGAGATCAATTCAAATTTAGCATTTTGCCCACAGAATATACAGTCAATCAATTTTACAGTGTGCTCTGTGAAGCGCTTTCAAACATCTAGAAGACGTGAAAAGCACAATCAAGAGTCCTGTAGCCCAACGGTTAGAGCACTCGCCTTACAAGCGAGGGAACTGGGTTCGATTCCCGGCAGGTTAGGGTAAAACTTTGAATATGTTTCCTTACTCCACATACCTGGTAATAATCCCTCAAGAAAAAAACGACAATAAATTGGTCATTTCAATCCATGGCTGTTTGTGGGACGCTGCTGTGCACAATTGGCTGCCATGTTTTGCCCACAAATATACAGCCAATTCACCTTACAGTATATTCTGTGAGGCACTTTGAAACGTCTAGAAGACATGAAAAGCGCTATATCAAATGCAAGGATTATTATTATGTTGCCACAAAGAATGAACAAAAGAGTGGCAATGTTGTGTGTGCGCGCTTGTGTGTGAGTGTGTGTGCATGTGTGAGAGTGTGGACATCTCACAGCCATCCAAACAAGTAGCATAGAGGTTCTCCATCCTCTCACATTGTCATATAATAATAATAATAATCCTTGCGTTCAGTATATCGCCTTATCACATTGTCGATACATATCAAAGTGATACATATCAAAACGTTTCATGGGATAGCTGTGAAGTGGATTGGCTGTGTTTTGTGGGTACAACATTGAGGACATTGAGCTGCATCAATTCTTTTCAGTATTAAAGGTGAATTAATCTCCTGTAGTTTTCTGCTACAAAAATACATCAGCTATCCTCCACACATTGTAATTATTTGACTTCTATATAATAATTAAGAACAAAAGGAACAATTATCAAAATGATTCAACAGTTATTAGATTTTATGTTTCTTCAAACTTATCTTCCCTACGTTTTTGTAAATTGTCAAGCATTCTGTCAGAGCTAAATCAATTACTTTAGGAAATACGCAAGCTAGGTACAAACCCAAATCTGAAGCATGTGATTTATAAATTGTAAGAACGACCTTCAGCTTAGTATTGAGCCTTTGGAAAAAGCCACTGCAGAATTAACTTGTCATAATTTTGCCATCTTTCAACTGCAGACTGTAATTGAAAACACCACAAGCTGTGAAGGAACATCCATGCTCCTGAGAGAACATAAAATATGCTTTCTTTATTTACAATAAAAACACAACCTCGAACAGCTCTGGAAGTCGAAAAATTTAATTCTCCCCCATCGCCCACCTCCACACCCACCCCCCCTGCCACCTCCACACCCACCCCCCCTGCCACCCCCACACCCACCCCCCCTGCCACCCCCACCCCCCCTGCCACCCCGACCCCCCCTGCCACCCCCACCCCCCTGCCACACCCACACCCACCCCCCCTGCCACCCCCACACCCACCCCCCCTGCCACCCCCACACCCCCCCCCCTGCCACCCCCACCCCCACCCCCACTGCCACCCCCACACCCACCCCCCCTGCCACCCCCACACCCACCCCCCCTGCCACCCCTGCCACCCCCACACCCACCCCCCCTGCCACCTCCACACCCACCCCCCCTGCCACCCCCACACCCACCCCCCCTGCCACCCCCACACCCCCCCCCCCTGCCACCCCCACCCCCACCCCCACTGCCACCCCCACACCCACCCCCCCTGCCACCCCCACACCCACCCCCCCTGCCACCCCTGCCACCCCCACACCCACCCCCCCTGCCACCTCCACACCCACCCCCCCTGCCACCCCCACCAATCACATCAACTTCCTTGAGATTGTGTGCTACATCACTGAAGGTGTCACCTTTAAGTAAGATCCTTAATAGTTCAAATGAAATACTTGCAATAAATACATCTATATCTCTCGCCGCTCGACGGGAAACAACGTATGAATTGTGACAACACAAGTCCCATGTGCGAGGTTGAAAAGAGGCTGGGTAATTCAAAAATAAATCAAATGATGCGGGTTGGATACTGTGAAGGGGTCAATTGGAGAATATGTAAAATGTGAGATTGTATTTTGTTTCTAAAAAAAACAGATGAAGAATATAATCCTAAACAATTCTGGGAACTTCTCAACTGCCTCTGGTTTGGCTTCCATTGGATCGACTCCATTGGAGTTTTGATTCACAGTTTATTTTTTACGGGATAATGGCGCCTCTTTAAACCACACAACCATGAACAATTGTGCCTGTTATCACATAGCTGACAATTTTTCTTTTTTTCCATTTCAGTCCGGAAACATCAAACAAATTGTGGTCATGACCCCCATAAAAGAAGACAAAAATTGTGGGAGTCGTGGGAGATTTGTTTTTAAAGCAAAGAATGGCATCATTTTCAGTTCACACTAGATACTTTCTCTTCAGTGTTTACTGGAGATATTTATGTTTTGTTCCACGACGACATTTTTTCGCGTGAAACTGATTGAAAAAGTTGAAATTGTTGGGTTTTCTGCATTTACCTCTGCAAAAGCTGTTCTGAGGCAAAAAGTTACCCAGTTCAGACAATCTTCCAGTCTATAAACCTTGTCAATCCATCTCCTCTCCATTCTGGATATAATTCATCTCCCTTTATATATTATAATATACGTCATTAAATTACTTTTGTTGTGTCTAGATGTGAAAGAGTTAATTGGTTCATTGCATTTTATGCAACAACGAAATGTTAATAATAATATAAAGCCGGCATTTTATATAACGCCTATCACTTCTTCAAGATGTCTCAAAGCGCTTCATAGAACTTGTCAAAGTGTATTTTGGGGGCAAAAGTGTTTTCACGGAAGGAGAGTACCTCGGTTAGAGTTGGTGAAGAATGTGTGAAATCAGAACAAGTTCATACACAGTTGGTTTTAGGGACGCTATCCCTGTGAAGGGCACTATATAAATGCAAGTTGTTGCTGTTCTGCGACTGAGAATATCAATGTGTTCACCCTTGATCTGGAGGCCGACAAAGTGAATTTCGGGCACAAGGTTTCTCACTGAAGCCTGAAGAGCCAGAGACTAAGAAAGAGGCAGTGAACCACAAAATCAAAGTACTGCTGCTGGAGGAATAACTAAGCCTGAAGGAACTTGTTTGAGCTGGCGAATTTCCCTTTGAGACGCACAGAGTTTATCTCTATGAAAGTGTATTGTCTGGGGACCTGTGTCCTGAAACTTAGGGAACCTTTCAAAACTGCTCCTGCAGAACTCTAGGATTGAGTGTTGAAATAAACGATATGGTTTGTTCTAGTCACTGACAAATAAGTTGCATTGGAGAGAAAAAAGGCTTCAGTTCGAACATCCACGCTTAGACATTTAGTGAGAATGATTAGAAGTTACTTGTGACCACAAGGTGAGTGATGTATTGTGTGGGAATAGTCCATTTTCTATTTTGAGAATCACAGTCAGTATCCAGTATTCTCAGGTCAGTCACAGCACAAGGCTTGATGTTTCCTCTATTCTTGTCCCAACATGATGTCTTAACCCCTAGCCTCGGAAGGGCATGTGTGACATTTTCCATTAGTCACAGCTGCTATCTTTACAGGATCTGTGAGTAAGTCTGCCAATTTAGTGCCAATTAGTGGTAAAATATGTGCAGTTTTATTCTGTGGGCTCACACCTAATGGGAACTGGATTGAGACTGCCTCAATACATTTCACTGAGGACCAGTATAATCATCAGAAGACTGAGACTTTCATCTCGTCAAACAGAGGTGTGGAATTTGACCAGAGCTCTACATATGAAAGTAATAGTATTTTAACCTACAATGTTATTAGTTCTCCATAAAAGCATCAGTAATAAATGTCGTTTCGCAATTATTTTGGTCGCCTAAATCAGGATAATAAGTGAACGTTTGCGTTCTTTTTCCTCTCTCGCTATTTGTTTTCTCATTCTTTTAATAAGGATCCAACTCTCTTTTCTAAAAATGTGGTGTCACCTTTTCCCCCAATGTCTCTGTGACATGCATTATTTGTGGTCGAGTAACAGGCAGGTGACGGATGGCCTGTTGTGAGGACACCTCAGAGCTAATCTGTATGCCACAGCGAGGCTCCTCCTCTGAAGCAATGATCTTGGAAAGGTAAAAATATCACACCAATTTCCGAATGGTAAAACTTTGCCAGGATGGTTCCCAAGACTGTTCTAAAGGATCAGTTCTGGTTAATGTCAATTGAGCCCCTCCATATCTCTCCATATCTCACCTCCCTGGGAACAAACTAGGATTGGAAGGAGTCGGTCACCGCTCAAGTAGAAAAGCAAGGATTCTCTGCTCTGTGTATCCAGAATCCATGTTTCTTTCCCTCTGTGCCTTGGGAGAGAAATTTTAACTAGAAGCGCTTCCCGTAAACGTTTGGTTAATTAACCAGAATGAAGACATAGTAGGAACTATGAGGTATCTCTTTAGTCTGAGTGCAAGTCTTTCTTTCCCCATGTTCAACCTGACAATGCTTTCCTGTGTCTTGAATGACTGAAACAGCGGTGCCCTAACAAGTTAGAATTGTTCATATGTCAGAGTTGTGTCAAACAACAATAAATTAAACGCAAATTACTGCAGGTGTTGGAAAATCTGAAACAACAACAAATTATATTTGAACAGCAACATTTCACGTCAGGAGGGAGTGTTCAAGAAATGACTGACTGTCCTCAAGAATCTCAACAGAAAATGAGAGATTCTCTGAGCTGAGCTCTGTATTATCGTCAGTGATGCGATTGATTTATTTCAGGGAATATTCATGTTAATAGATGTTGCACAGTTTAAATTCATGGCAGGCAGTCCAAATTAACAAACCAGGTGTGTGCATGTGCCAGAATTAGACTCTTTAAGATATTCTTCTCAGTGTGAGTTAGCTGATTTACAGCAAATAAATAATGTTGCTGGGTAGCTCTGTAATATCTCTGTCATTAAATATAGGAATAAAAAGAAATTGTTTTAATTTCATGAAAGAAACAATGAAACCTCATTTTATCTATCACTTGATAGAAATATTTGCTGGAAATTAATTGACTCATATTTTTCAAAAGATAATTAAAATTGATTTTAAGTCCAACAGTGCTGGGGTTCCAAATATTTAGTGTTATTACTGCTGTTCCGTACTGCACTACCAAACTTGATTAGATAATTTCTAAATGAGAGTTTGCTCAGGCAATGGCCAATGTTGGATAAGGTTGAAAGCTCAAGGATGAATTAATGACAGTATTACTTGAATTTAGGTTCAGGCCAACACTGATTCAGTAACAATTGCATACTAGACTCGCAAAACCAATTCACAATCCCCGCTAAATAACCTTGTGTTACCACATTTATTTTTGGTAATGACAGTTTATACACTAAGAAAACTGAATGAATTTAAGCACATGTCTAAGTTTATGTAGTATATCCTAGTAGAGTGTCAGCCTGGCTCAGCTGAAAGCACTCATGCCTCTGAGTTGAGCCACAATGTTATGAGTTCAAGCCCGACATCAGGAATTGGGATTCACAGTCTGGACTGCAGCACCAAAACATTGCTGTGTAATGTGTCGCATTTAAATGACACCTTAAACTGAGGTCATGTCTGCCAATTTGGGTGGCCATTAAACATTCCCTGGCACTATTTGTAAGAGAGGGGAGTTTCTCTCTCTGTGTCCTGTGACAATTACCCAGGTAATACTGGTCACCCACTCCACTATTGTGAGTTCCTTGCTGTGCGCAATTTGACTGCTGTAGATTATGTAATACAAAGACTAGGAATGAGAGACTTCAGCTATGAGGAAAGGCTAGATAGGCTGGGCTTATTCTCTCGAGAACAAAGAAGATTGAGAAGAGACCTGATAGAGATTTATAAGATTATGAGAGGTTTCGATAGGGTGAATAGGGAAAGACTATTTCCACTGGTGGGCGAATCAGTGACTCGTGGTCACAGATTTAAAATAGTTTCAAAGTGAAGCAGAGGGGAGCTGAGGAGAAATTTCTTCACTCAGCGGGTTTTTCGAATCTGGAATGCATTGCCTGAAAACATAGTGGAGGCAGATTCCATAACAGCTTCTAAAAGGGAACTAGATTGTTATTTAGGAAGAGCAGATCTATTAGGTTATGAGGAGAAAGCTGGGCAGTGGGGCTGAGTTGCTCTG
This sequence comes from Hydrolagus colliei, assembly GCA_035084275.1. Lineage (NCBI taxonomy): Eukaryota > Metazoa > Chordata > Chondrichthyes > Chimaeriformes > Chimaeridae > Hydrolagus > Hydrolagus colliei. The sequence continues at coordinate 10,908,578 of CM068751.1, read as the reverse complement.
TTCAAAGAGCCGGTACAGACTAGATGGGCTGAATGGCCTGCTTTTGTGCCGTATAATTCTATGATTCTATGAAAGATTATTACATTTTACAGTGAATCCTGTGAAGTGCTTTGAATGACCCACTGACGTGAAAGCTCCATATCGAAAGCAAGGATTATTCTTATTATTATTCATGTCAGAATAGCCGATTACTATTGAGAAGCAATGCAATTTTCCTGGTATCTTCTGCAAACCCACTGAGCATAGGAATCCAGACAGCTGTATTTGCCTAACCAACCAACCAACCAACCGACCAACCAATCAACAATGTGCTCCTGTGATGCAGTTGAAACGGCATTTGATCTTAAAATGTTGGTACATAGGACTGACTACTTAATATTGTTAGCAAATATTGAACTGCATGCGTCAACGCAATACTGTCAAGGGTGAAAAGCAGAGAAAAGCAAACAGAAATACAAAGTTGAAAGCGGAATGTTTCTTTCCCCAAGTATTGCAAATACAACCACACATAACCTCACTCTCTCTCTCACTCCCATCCCTCCTTCCTCTGCGAAATTGTTGGGGGGGAAAAGTCAAGCTCTTATGATGAATCTCGATTGGGATATTTAGCTGCACACAATGCAATAGCCTGTAAAAGAATGATTGTTTTCTGGCCTTCCCAACCGGGCACTTGTGATTACTTTCATCTCGTTTTGGTCATTTACTTTGTGACACTTTTGCACCGCGGCAGTAGTAACTCTTTCTTCGGAAATAGTCTCAAAAACGGCAAACGAAGCAATTGGATTTTTGCTCTGGCTGTTTGATAAATGTGCAAACTTAAGCCATCTGATGACTTTTCACACCCACTGCCAGACTGAGCTACTGCACAAGGTGCAAAGATACGTCACTGCTTTCTAATTCTAACGGAAAAATAATATGCGTGGATATTTTAGATTTTCTCACCCCGCCCACACTGACTAATTGAAATCTAGGTAATAATAAATAAAGGTAATAATCCTCGCATTTGATATAGTGCCTTTCGAGTCAGGACGATGCCGCAAAAGACCTTCACAGAATTTAATGAAAAGTTTGGCAACTGTGTCTATTTGCAGAGATTGCTCATCCACAAAATACACACAGCTACACTGCCTTACAGTAGAGCTTTGAGACATCTCAATGACGTGATAAGACACTTCATCAAAGGCCAGATTGTTATTATAATATCATTATTCCCTCGAACTACCAAAATAAACACCCAAATCTGCTGGCTGCTCGAAATGAAAAAGGTAGCTCGATGGAATATGTTTGTTGATCGGAAAGAGAATACAGGAGGAACTAATTCACGTAGAGAGAGGCGAGTCGATGGAACTCGCTACCCTTAGCAGTGGTTGAATCGGATCGTGCAGATGCTTTGAAGAGGAAGTGAGACCTTTACATGAGGGAGAGGGGAATAGAAGTATGTGGGAGGGAATAAGCAATGGGTGAAGATTAGTGTAAAGCACAAACAACAGCACAGACTGGTTGGGATGAATGGGGCTGTTTATGTGCTGTACCTTCTTGATAAATCTTTGTAATTTTTTTCCAGCAAGGTTTGCCTGAATTGGTTAAAACGCTCGTCCCCGGGGTTGAGAAGGTAATGGGATGTAGCGCCCCGCACCAAGACCAAGACGTAAGATGACATTGTGCGCCAGTGTGGTGCTACATTGTCAGGGATGGTTTAGCTAACATCCCACCTGCTGGTTAAATGAATCCCATGGCACTATTTAATAGAGCAGAGCATCTGATCAATGGTACACCTTCATCCAAATTCAAAAACCGCCCCCCCAAAAAAGTAATTAGCTCTGGCCATTAATTTCATGGCTGCCACAGATTAGCTACTGAGATGCCTGCATAATAATCCTTACACTTCAAAGGTACACATAAATAACGCGATAAGGAACCATATTAAATGCAAGCGCTATTATTTATTTAACCTCCCACTTCGAGTTAAGTACAGCGAGGGGTTTTGGAATGATCTCCAGTCAATGGTGGCAGTGAGAGGTAATTATCCCTTTGTTGCATTTTTACAAGTTTTTTTTTATGTCCTGTGTAGGACCAACAACATTCAAAACACGTGGTGTGGTTTACAATCTTGACTCTTGCCCAGATAAAATACACCCACAAGGATACAAACTCCGACTGCAGCACAGACAATCAATGGAAATCGGAATGTTGCTTAAATTACAGTCACAAAGTACTGGACAAATCAACATCAAAACTGTAACTCATTGGGCTTGAAATGTGGGTTTCAGTCATTTTTCTACAGGCAATAATAGACGAGGCCCTTTTTAATTACTTTAAATCATCCTTCCTTCAAAAAGCACAGCATATATTTGGCATTATTTTCCTTACACTGCTTTGAACTATGATTTATCAATAATTCTCTCGTAGCCTCGCTCTACTTGAGGCCTGAGGGCCAATGCCACGTGTGATCATTTTGAGAATGTTACAGCAAGTCATTGAAAATTTCTTGACCTTCACAAATCCACTTCAGTCACCATGGCAAAAATAAGATACAAGTGCTACCACAGGCCCCCAGCTTATTAGCAAGAGTCTTTATGCCATAAAGAATCACAGGAAAATAAATTATACAGTTGCTGTAGATACACCTAGCAAAACAAATGTATTGAAATCATTATGTTTAACTTAACTATGAGTTCCGAGTGCCTAAACTACAGATCGTGTCTATCACAACACAACGTAAAAGAGTCTTTATCATAATTATTCAACAATTGAATAATTTATGATTTATAAACACCTAGCACAGTTTATTAAATGCAATGGTTTTCAATTTAAATATTTAATTTAATATTTTGTGCAATTAAAAACAAGCTCAGGGTGATCTCAATTCAAGCTATATTTCAGGGTCCTCAGCAAAACCCCAAATCCCCCAAATAAAATTGGTCACTCACTCCATGGCTGTTTACAACAACAACAGCAAAATTACAACAAAATTACATTTATAGAGCGCCTTTCACGTCGGGAGGACGTCCCAAGTCGTTTATGGGATGTTGTTGGTGGCAAATTGACTGCCACATTTAGCACACAAAATAAACAGTAAATCCAATTGACAGTAATATACTGTGAACAACAACAACAAAATGACATGCGAAGAGTGCCTTTCACGTTGGGAGGACGTCCCAAGGCGCTGAAATCTGAAGCGTATTGAGACATCTTGACGACGTGATGAGGTGCTGTACAACATGCAAGGATTATTATTATTGTCAACAAATGAGTCAATATTTTCAGTGAGCTTAACTGGAATTAAGGAGCAAGCATTATTACAATATTAATAGCAACATTAATTAATTTAATTAGTAGCACAAACGTCTTTGAAGCAGTGAAGGATGATGATGCCTCAACCCAAACTATTGTGGCGTGATTTTTTTTTCCTTTAGTTGAAAGGATGTTTTATTAATAATAGCATTGGGAGATGACTGAAGCAGATGGAGTGATTCTATATGAGCAGATGAACTAGTTGTGTGTGATCACAGCACCAAGTGGCTTCACAGCGCAGTTGGCTTTCATCAATTTTACGACTGTGTGTAAAGCTTCCCAACTCCCCCACAAACAACACCCTTCAACATGGTTCCACGAATATACTTCCTTCATTATGTTGGGATTGGGTACATCTGCTGAGCTAGTCATCAACAACAACAACGACAACAACTTGCATTTATACAGTTGTCGTCCGCCCCCCCCCCCCCCCCCCACCACACAGAGTCGAGTCCCAGAGTGCTTGTCGTGGGTATTCTTGGGAGTATAGACATGTACACATGTATTTTCACACAGGCATTTGCCATAATTTTGCATTCATACAGCATGTTCGACACAGGACAATATCTCAGAAGGATTGACAAGAGAAGAAATCGGAAGGCAAACGGGCTGAGGAAACTGGGGTGGGGAGGGAACAGAGGGAGGTGATCATAGCTTCTTAATTTAGGGGGCACTGATGTGAAAATTGTCTAACTGTCTCCATCTTACAAATGGCACAAACATAGCTTCTGGTGGCTTGGAAGAAGAAGAACACAGCAACTGGGAGCTTTGGAGTTTCCAAAGTCCCCTTCGCCTCCTTTGGCCTGAAGTAGAGTTACAGCCTACAGCCTCCCACTGATGATGACTCCAGTGGTGTAGCTGAGAAACCACGACAGCTCGTTCTTAATAGGGTTTCAGGCACACGGCTGCCTCAGCAGTTTTTAAACATTCTATTACAATGCAGGATTTGAATCCAGTGTCCTGCAAGCTCATCAAAAATCTTCAGACGCCAAAGGGTGAGTGATGTGGGAGAGAGAACTGGATCAGAGGCTGACGGATTGTAGCAATGTGTCAACAATGGAAATCGCTTTCGTCCGCACATGAGAAAAGTGTGATTGTTTAAAAACATTACCTTAATTGAAATGCTTGTGATACCTATCATTTCCAAGGGATGCCGTGGGATGAATATATCTATACAGTAGATATAGTTGTAATTCAAATCGGTCGAGCGGATTGATTTAAAGCGCCATACAAACCTAATTTTGTTGTATTGTGACAATGATAAAATCCGCTCAGGAACAAAACATGCTGCAGAGAAAGAGACACCAGACAGCAGAATCATCCATATTTATGCATGTCCGGTATTGCCGTGTGGAAAATACTAAAGGATTTGCGAATATCTTGATCAGAGCATGAGATGTTGAGAATGGAATAAGATGTCCATGCATTCATTCAGCCGGCAAGTCATTCCTTTTCACTGACAAAGTGTAACCCCCATCTATCAGTTAGTGCACCCAAACCATTTAATCTGCCCAGGAAAAATTCTGCTTTGCGTCTTCCTGTCACTCAGCGATGCCCCGCAGAAAGCCATCAAGTGAATAACCGATTGTATCTGGGGGGGATTGTAGGAAAAATTACTTTCTCTTTCTGAATAGGATCACGGGACACTAGTTAAAGTTCACCTGAACGGGCAGATAAGATCTCGGTGTAATACCTCACATGATCAATTGCATTATCATGTCTGATAATGCTGCACTGGTGTGTGTGCTATGGCTCCCAGTTATGATTTCGGTGTTGTAGCTACCCAACTGCCACAGCTTGTTCTTAATAGAGGTTTACACACAAAACTGCCAAAATGCTGTGTTATATTGTGAGCGTCAACCTGGGGCTTGAACACATGACGTTGAGACTTGGGAGGCAAGAGTGCCACTGACTGAGATGGGCTGACAGACACCGGAACTCTACCCAAGGTAAGATATTCCCTTACTGTGGCATCTTCAGCCTTCACCCTAATGGCTTCCTGTTAGCAATTGAATTGATCAGAATTTGTTTGGGGAATTTGCTGGGCAAAAGAAGACCAAGGACCATCGCGTTCGCCTTCCACCATCCCTGGCAGTTGATTGACATTTTTCATGTCCCAAACTATACACTGAATTAGTGATTTAGGGAGCAATGTTCCAGTATGTTTACTTGGGTATATCTGCATCCAAAATGTTAATTACATAATCCATCTGACGCCTATCTTATTTATTTTTAAAATAAGCTAATGCAGCAGTACTGCCACTATATTCATAATCAGTTACACTGTGAACTTTGCTTAGACGTGTCTATTGGTTCCACGTTGCCTTTTGTTCTCTCAGTTCTCTCAAACAATAGTTTTCAAGTGAAACATTTTAATGGGATGCATTTTAATGGAATGCACGATGCATTCAGAATATACCAAAATTGGCTAAAGAATCTAACGTGGCTAAATTGTATCATCAATTGTAATAAGTATGCTTATTTATTTATTCAATTGAGATCGATCAATAGGCAATGCAGCAGAACAGCTGACAATGTGCAGAATAACAGTCTGAAACAAGGTGTTTGAAATGTTATGTTTAATGTGAAGCAGCTGAACTGGTATCATTTGAAGCGTTCAGTCGTTGAAATTTACAGCTCAGCTAGCTCATTCGGTTGAGCACCAGACTTGGGCCCAAAAGGTTGTGTATGTGTGTGTGTGAATCCCAGTGGATTTGCTGAGGTGGATAAATGAGTATAAGTCTCAAGTTGATGGTTGACTGGTCTGTCTGGCTCATGAATGAGATTTGAAAGTCTGGATATGTCCTTCATGCTTGTAAAAGCTTGAACAGGCATGAGGACAGCCACAGCTATATAGAAACAGGGTTAAAAATGTACCAGAAATGCTTTTGTAAGCTGAGTGCCTTCCTTGTTATCGTTTATTACACTAGATGCACTTTAATATTCTGTAAATGAAGAAAATCAACTGCTATCAAATAACCGACAAGAAAGAGGGGGCAGAGTCACTGAACATCAAATTGATCAAAAATAATTGGGAGCTTTGCGAGTCAAGAAACAGCTCTCGCAGTTACCTGCTTTCTGTGACTGAAATTGTTGTTGCTGCCATTTGCAAGTTCTCACTGTAGCAGCCAGCTGTGGTGAGCCATCATTTTGAAAACGCTACTGGCATCTGTTGTGCACAGAGCTTGCTCGCATAATCTGTATTTGAGTTGTCACAGCAGATGGCGATAAGAGTTTCTAAACAGTGGATCACTTGAAGAAGATGACTGAATTAGAAACTTCTGCGCAAGAAAGCATCAAAGGCGTTTCATGAACGGTTCACTCGATGGAAGATGTTGAAGTTTAACGTTCCCTAAGATTCATTCCCGCACTGTATTCTCACTGTCGGCCACTTTTTCCCTTCATTGCTGCTGGTTCTCTCTCCCTAACACAGGCTGCTACCCAAATATAAAAGCTCACGAGCCACGGAGAAGTGTTTCCTTCTTCCATTCCGCCTCACGTGGTTTCAGAAGAACCATACAGATGTATGTGACGAACATGAGCAATGGTTATAAGGATAATCACAGATAAGAGATGATCAAATTCCTGGAGGAGTTTAACTGCCGACATGATGAATAGGGTCACATCAAGGAGGAGATGTGAAATATAGAATGTCGGGCGCCACAGTTGTCCACTGGTGTGATCACTCTATGAAACTGGGGGTGTGGGAGGTGGACAGCAGTGAGGAGGCAAAGAGAGAGATTGCATAGATTCTTTGCACTGGATGTAAAGTGGTTTGGGAAGTGTGTGTGATTAAGTAGAATGCATATTTGCCTTGTCAGCTTGATTGGCTGGCTGGCCTTGTCCCATGGCATGTTTCCTTTGGCACTTTTTTTTTCGGCGCAGGGGGTGGTGGGAGGGGTGGGGGAGAAAAAGATAAATAGCCACTGGAATACCAATCGACCTCCAGTGAGAAGGTAACTAGGGAAATCGGATGCGCAGACAAATAGTTATTGAAATAGGCGGAAAACTATATTTTACCCATGGAGCTACGCAAACAAAAATCCATGAAACGTGATAACGAGCTGATGCCTGGTTGCACTGCTAACAAAGAAGACCTTGGCATATGTGTGTGACAGACAAATTCAACGGACTTGTCTTGCTGGTCACGGAGTTATTTCCTTAAAGGGAAATGCACATTCGAACGCAAAGTGTTGGGACGCAATTAAGGCATTCGCAAATGAATCAAAGTGCCTTCAATTTGGGAAATTCACTTGGACACTGTGGATTCCTGTAGCTCAGTGGTTAGAGCACTCGCCTTGCAAGCAAGAGATTTGGGTTCAATTCCAGGCAGGGCGAAACCTTGGGCAAGTTTCCTCACGCCACATGCCTGATAATAATCCCTCAAGAAAAAATAAAATAGAATAATAATTTGGTCACTCAATCCATGGCTGTTTATGGGACATGGCTGTGCAGAATTGGTGCAGCGTTTTGCCGATAAATGTTCAGTCAATTCACTTTACAGTATATTCTGTGAAGCGCTTTGATACATCTGGAAGATGCGATAATGCGCTATATTAAATGCAAAGGTTACGATTATATTATATTTGGGAAATAAGGCAAGATACTTAATTTAGTTTTCCCTTTGAGTTCAAGGTCATTTGCAACATAATTGCTAAAATGCATTAGAATTCCACAGTTTTAGTATAATTAAGTTATGTTCATGTCTAATTAAAAAAAAATTAAAAAAAGGAGACATGTGCAAACAGATTTAAGACTTGATTCAACGTTCTGTTGAATTATTAATTTTGTAAAAGACCCATTTATTTGGGACAACAACTCACGTGTACTCTCAGAGGGGGCACTTATCCACAAACATGCCCCATAAAAAAGTGACATGGTTCTGCCAAACATTTCAGACTTGCTTGCACACCTCTCCTGCCCTATCCACAAGGGAATTTACCGCTACTGTCAGCCTGGCTCAGTTGGTAGCACTCGGTATCACCTATCACCTCCATATTGGGAGATTGGGCGTTTAATCCCCACTTTCAACCCACATCATTTATATTCCAAAACGGTGCTGGGCTAGCAGTCAACCTCAGGCGGAAATGCCATCCTGTATTGGAGTGTCAGCCTGGAGCATTTTGGGTCTCAGAGGTGAGAGGCCTAGCAACTGAGCCATACTGTTACCTTACAGATGTCCTACTATTACAAAAGGCGCTGTATTAAATGCAAGGATTATAGAGAACTCCGAAGTCCCAATAAATTCCTTGGATGGTTAAGCGCGTCCCATTAATGTTCCTATTCAGCTCCTCATTTAGATGTGAAAGAGAGAGCGATTGGAGAGGGACGATGAAGAGCATCATCTCTTTATTGCGGTTTACCCTCCCTCCCTCCTTTTGTCAAACTGTACACGATTGCCATCAAAAGCTGACACTGTTAACAAAGTGGTTTAGCTTCCATGGTAACCGGCGATTCCTACTCCATTTTGAGAAAATGCATCCCTCAGAGAAATGGAGCAGTATTTTCAGAATCAAACCTCTCAGCAGATTAGAGTTTGGGTTTATTCCCAGGGAGGCTTGAATTAAGCAATATTCCCGACTCCTGAACGCTTTTTTTTCCAAATGCTGCTTCTCGTCATTCATTTAGGGAACTGGCAACTGATTTTCCACATTTTTTATATGAAAAGCAAAGACATGGATTTCCAAGGCTGTTTTTTTTTTGGTCCCCAAAGGAGTGCTTACATTCCAGAGAGTGAGAAGAGAATTTTGACATAAAATAATTCAATGCAATTGAATTGGGAGATCCAAATCCAGAGTAGTACAGTACTCTGTTCTAACAGCTGGTTTTTGTCGATGCATAAATGTAGCTTATACAAGTTATGGTTTGCATATCCATGTGTGTACGTGGCCCTTTACCATTCCCTTACACAACCAACCTCTGGTTATTCTGAAATCACAAGACAAAAGAGGCAATTGCCATATGAACTGGTCAAGTACGGTAAGGCTACCCATCACAAGACCCCTCCTTAAATCACCTATCCTCTTCCAACCCTCCTCAGCTTCCACCCCAGCTCGGATGCCAAGCCAACAACAACAACAACTTGGTTTACTTAGCGCCCTTCATGCAGGACAGCGTCCCAGAGCGCATGATTGTCAACCAAGTAGGGGGATGTCCCCCTGACATGAAATGCCCAATAAAAATGTTAATTTGTTGATATGTATTTGGGGCAGAGGCATCAGAAACCCAAATGCACCTATGTGATGTTAACTTTCTAGTTGCTTTTTTTTCTTAACCGCACACAACAACAACAACACCAACAACAAGATTACATTTATAGAGCTTCTTTCATGTCGGGAGGACGTCCCAAAGCACACACACATCTGCTGAGAGCCGTGCGGCGGATACCAAGGGCACAATGACCAAAGCCAAGTGCAATCTAATCCTATCATTGATAACAAGGAGCAAGTTCCCTGGCTAATGACTTTCCTGTCACACTCCACATCCCAACAAACGGAAGGAGGTCATTCAAATCTCAAATGTTCATTTGAGATTCTCCTGGTGTGTATGGCACAGTACAACACAACACCTCCACTGTACCTCACTTACTGAGCCAGCAAGGCATTACTTTCTGATAAGACCTGGCACCCATGAATACAGTGTAGCTGGACATTCCTTAATGAGAAAAATAGAGAAGCTAAAAATACAACAACCGATTTGTATAGCGCCTTTCACGTCGGGAGAAGGGCCCATGATAGGAAGCTGATGAATTATTGGAGTGATTTTTGTCTGGTTCGAGTACAAACTCCTGCTGAGGAGGGTGAGGGGAGATGGTTTACTCCCAAGTGCTTGCGCCGGCTTTTCTGAATCACCGATCAAGCGAGTAGCCCTGTGATACAGCACCTGGCCTCTCCACTCAGTTGTGTGCCCTCTTCACCACAGCTGAATTGGCAGGAGGTCCTGGGCACAAAGTCAAACCAAACCACTCTGTGCGGCGTCGCACTTTAGACTTCCGACAACCCGCTGCCCACTTTTGAGAACTAAACCTAGTGATGCACCATGGCAGGTGTGTGTCGCCCTCACTCTCTACTCCACGGCATGGCTTTGATTAGGAATCTGCACCTTTCCTGTGGTTGGAGGAACATTTCACACTGTTGTTCAGTGGTAACCTCAACATGTGCCCAGCTACTGCTCTTAAGCTGCTGTCACAACATTACAAATGTTATCCGCGGTAGGAAGCAGCGCTCAGAGGGACAGTAAACCACTGTGATGACTACCTGCAGGCAGGTGCTCTTTCCATCATCGTAGAAACTGTAAAAGCCGGTGTCGAAGGCACGTGGCTGCCTTTGCAAACCCTGATGCACTCCAATAAATCGCTCCGCGAGTCATGGAATCCTAGGTGAAGACGTCTAAATTATGCCCTAGGTTTTTTCCATCGTACCCACATCACTGTGGATTGAAAGTAGAATAAATTACACCTTAAAAAAGCCAAGGAAGAGAGCACGCTAACTGTTCTTAATAATAATAAGAAGAGTTCATGCACAAACTAGTCAGTTTAACACGTTTTGTCCAAGTGCCTTGAAACTACGATACCTATTTATACAAATACAATGAGAAATATCATTTCGTTCCCAGGTGACACTCAAGGCATTTATCCCCGGAGGGATAATATGTGTATTGGGGATAAACATAATGTTTTTCAACAAGTGTGGGAACTGGGAACTGATCTAGGTTAAACCCTATTGCAGGATAACACAGTTGCACAATATAATATCATGACAAAAATAATAATAATAATCCTTGCGTTTGATATAGTGCCTGATCACATCTTCAAGATGTCTCAAAGTGCTTCAAAGAATTACAATGTACTGTAAAGTGAATTGACTGTATATAATACTTTGTGGGTGAATGGATTCACTCCATAATGAACACAACTCCTTGTCTGTCACTGAAAGTGGACTATGGTTACGATTTGAAGAGAGAAGGAAGTGTCTTCCTACATCCAGGCCATTGTCCACCCACAAATTGTCTGCCCCTTTCACCCACAAATGCACAGTCATTACATTTAACACAAAATCTTGTGAAGCACTTTGAGACATTCCAAGGATGTAATCTGATTCTATATCAAAAAGCATGGATTATTGGAGCCCCTTCCTCCCTCCCATCAGTGATGTTACTGGGGGATGGGTGGGGGGGGGCGGTGAACAATACCAGGCTAAATACTTTTAAATATTCCCGAACATCGCTGTGGGAATAATTTCAACAGAAATTACGCCTCCTCAATATATCACTCTATAGCTACTTGAATCGGTCCCTCATTGCTAGTTATAAAAGCTTACATGTTGTCTGTTAAAATTGAACACAGCAGAGAGAGAGAGAGAGTGAAGGAAAAAAAACTTGATCCTTAATGTGCTGATATCACATTTTGAATTCAGGGGAATATTCTGAACATTAATTGAAATATAAAAATGACAAAAAAAACAAACAAACAGGTGTTATTAGGATAAGGTACATCGCCTGTATGTTCAGTGTAACACCATTTATCATGCTCTATTGTGTAAAGACTCCAGGGCAGAATGTTTTAGGAATAATTTTCAATCGAAGTAAACTTTTCAGCAGGAATTGAAGCCATAGCCCTGGGCGCATTAAAGGCCCATTACGCTTGGCACAGCTACTTTCTCAGACCATTGAATGAGCCGAGCAGCTGTGAAATAGAGCCTTTTGGGGAGGGAAGGGTGGTTTTTGAATCTGTAGAATGTGTTATGTTTTATTTAGAAAGAGTGCGGCATAGGTCATTTGGCTTTAAGCGTCTGCTTCAGTTTGGCGTTTATGGCACTGGGAGATTGTTGCGACAGTTATGGGTGCTCTGGGACACTACCTTGCATGGGGCGCAATATAAAGAGCTTGTTGTTCAATATACAATACATAAATTATGTAATTTTTTTATTGTTGCTCAAAAATGACAATTAGCCATTTTGCGAATCTCCCCGCTCAAACAGCTTATAATAATAATCCTTGCATTTAATATAGCGCCTTTCACGTCTCCTGGACGACTCAAAGCACTTCACAGAATGTACTGTTTAGTGAATTGACTGTATATTTGTGGGCGAAATTATGATTCCAATTTGCAAAGCTTCCAAAATGTGCGTCCTCCCGACATGAAAGGCGCTCCATAAATGTAATTTTGTTGGTTGTTGTTGTTGTTAACGCCACAAATTGGGTTACCAAATAATGCACTGGACTGCACCTGGCTACCTGTGGTTTTACTGCATGCAATATTGGCTTTGTAGATTAAAACAAAATCAAAATGCAGCAGTTGCTCAAACGTTATCCTGATTTCTAACCCCCCTACCAACTAAACGTGTTAAAAATGGGTTACAATAAATCACCTGCTGGAAAAGGAATCCTTAAACAAAATCACCATCATGTGATCAACTGTTTAATAACCTTAAATAATTAATAATAATAATCCTTTCATTTGATGTAGCGCCTAATCGTATCTTCAAGGTGTCTCAAAGCGCTTCAAAGAATATACAGTAACATGTATATGACTGTATATTTTGTGTGCTAAATAATTGTCTGTTCAATGCTTTCCAGCAATTTGTTTTCTTGAACTTTTTCCAATTGTACTTATTTTTTGTCTTTCTGAAAGAGTTCTCGTTGGCTTGCCTGTTACTTCCATTTATTTCTCGACATCAATTGAATTTTTCTCCATTCCTCCTTCCATTTCTACCTGTTGCTTTTCACTCACTTCTTTCGAGGTACTTTTTTTAAAAAAACTTACTGACTGTAACTGTCCTCTCGTTTTTCCATTTCACTTTCACTCTCGGCACAGGTTCATTTCTCTTTAACATTCTCGATTTATTTCCCGTTGCCCTTTTCTTTCCTGCGTTTCGTTTTCAGAATAAAAGATCCTGATTCCATTTCACTCTCCTGTACCATGTTTCAGATCACTGCACAGCATAAACACAATCCCAGGAGGGTCCACAGGAGGCAGGAGTGAAATCCTGCTCTCCCCTTTATTTGAGCGCCGAGGCTCAAATAAAGAGGTCAGTTTCAATGGGGGAAGAGAGTGGGGCAAGGGGGAGTTGGACTGAACGAAAGAGAGAGAGGGAGCGAACAGACAGCGAAATGTGCCTTGGGCTTTCGGGGGAGATGAATAAAGGCAGACAGCAAACATTGTCGGATCTGCTGGACTAAGGGCAGCACATGAAATGCAAGAAGCAAACATAGACGATTGATATTACAGCTTCGAGCAGGAATTTTACTTTCTCATCATCTGATCCTTTGACAAGGGATATTAAACTGTTATACTCTTATACGTGCTAATGATTTTCAGACCACCCTGATACCGCCACTCATACTTCTTGATGCAAATATGCCCAGAGAGCGCGGAGTGAGTGGATAGCATGGTAGGAGGTCGTAGAGGTGGTGGGGAGTGGGGGGGGGTGGCAAAGTCACGGGTCCATGACCCTTCATCAGAGCTTGGTCAGAGTAGTTCTGAGGAAGGGTCGCGGACCTGACAGGTTGATTCACTTTTCCTTTCTCCATGGATGGTGCCTGACCTGCTGAGTGTTCCCAGCCATTTCTGTTTGTGTTATAGACCCGTGAAGATTGAGGTGAGAGGAGAGGCGCTGGGGGAGGATAAAGTGGTCAATGGTATGGAAGGCAGCAGAGAGGTCAAGGAGGGCAGCGAGGCTCCGCTGACTGTTGTACCATTGACTGGATCCTAATAAAATTAGGAAAATGATTATCAAGAATTACCATTTAACAAACATGTTGGGAAAAAAGGGATTGGTGCGTATTTTATTTAAATAGAGAGAATTGTTTTTGCATGCAGTATATTGAGAGAGAAAAAATGTTCATCTTGATACTTATGTGCAAAATGACCCTGATAAATCTATCTACATTGTAGAAATGAGGAAGGAGTCCTTCTATTTTCTCTGGGTTTTACATTGCTCTGAATTAAGCTTACCTGGGGCTAGTTGTTTGAATCATTCTACTGGACTGTCCAGGGCCTTGGGACATCCTTCGGATGTGAAAAGCGCTGTGTAAATGTAATTATTTGTTGTTGTGGGTTGCTTCACACTGTTCTTTTCCCAGGGCTTTCCTTCGCATTGCATCTTTTCCCAAATGCCTTTCCTCCTGTTTCCAATGTAACTCTGTCTAATTATTACAATATTGTGCCGAGCTACACTCAGCTGACCAAAGGAATTAGAGTGCACAATGGCATGATGAGAGCGAAAGTATTACAGGGTTGTGTTGCCAGCTGCTTGTGGCAAGTTATATTATAGTGGATTGCCTAGGATACAGCAAGAGAAAACAATAAGCAATGTGAACCAATAGGGGACATTGTTACCTTATCTTCACTGAGTTTTACTGTGCAGTGCAGTGACTGTGTAATTGTAGGCCAACTCAGCAGTTAATTTGCACGGAGTAATGTCCCACAAACAGCCACAAAGCGAATGACCAATTTTTTTGGGGGGAGGAGGGAGCATTGGTGGCTAGGACATTGAGATAAATTCTCGTAATACATGAAGGTTAGCACATGCACAGTTTATCAGGCATGTGAGCAAAAATCCACTGCGGATAGAGCTTAATATTGCAAAAGAGAAGTAACCAGATGTTAAAATGAGCCTAAAAAGGAGAACACTGGAAGATTAGGGACCAGTAACAATTTGGAGTGTGTATGACATACTCTCAACATTCTTTGTAAAATAAACCATTCAAACCTAAGCTCTTGTATAATCGCCACCCAGCAGTCAGCTCACGGAAAAAAGCAAAAAAAATAGTCGCCCAACATTGAGTGGAAATCAATAGCATTTAAGTGTGGTAAGCGCAATATTCTCAGGCCAAAGATTCTGACATATTCTCAGCAGTAACATGACCACTTCATTCACTCTCCAAAGTGATAGGCTTTGCTATCAACAGTTGCTAACCAATACTGAAGACAACGATCATCTTCACACAAAAAAATAAGTCAATAAAGCCTTGGGAACGCACTGATAAAGAGCCACTTGTCTCGGTATTCAGTAAAAGTGGGTTTTTTTCAAGTGGGAGAATGGAAGTAGGTAAAAGAAAGAGAAGTACTTGTTTTTATCACAGCAAGAGAAGTGATTATGTGTTTCATTGTTCATCATGTCAACTGGTTATGTGGCTGTAAACAAACAGGGAAAAATTCCCATAACAGAAAAAAAAATGCTCAGTTTAAACCATCTATGGAAGATTATATTGTAATAATAATAATACTTTCATTTGATATAGCTCCTTATCATGTCTTCAAGACGTCCCAAAGCGCTTCGCAGAATATACTATAAAGTGAATTGACTGTATATTTTGTGGGTGAAAAATAAACAGTTATGTATATTTATTCAGTAAACCAATGTTATGGCTTAGAAAGTAAGAATCTATGAATGTTGTTAAGAAGAAAACAGTACGAGATGATTTTAAACTCTTTTTCTGTGAAGAAATTATTATTTAATAATAAAATTATTATTACTGTATTTTACTAAGTCTAAACCCAGGTGGAATCCAGTTCCTTACATTTAATTGTTTCCATTTTCCCATCAGAAATCAGTAGTTCTTCCTTCGCAGAAAAAAGAGTTTGGATTCATAATAATAATATTATTATTAAATTCTGGTCGCTCTGCAATGCCACAAAGAGAATAACGAAGAACCGGCTGAACTTTTTCCCCCTAACTGCAAAACACTGCAGGTGCTGAAAACTGCCAAAAGCCATCGGCCTGGATCATTAACTCACTTTTCTCTCTCCACAGATGCTGCCTGACCTGCTAAGTGTTCCCAGCCATTTCTGTTTTGATATCAATATATTGAACAATATGTAAACTGGAAAAGATGAGGCCCAATGACTCTCTCTCTCTCTGTCCGTCTCTCCAGCTGTTACCAGGAAAAGGTCTTTAGTTTTACCAGGTACAGTGACAATGCAGCTTCCATAACAAGTAATCTGTGCGTTTGCACCTTAAGCAGTTACTGTACGTGAAGCAAAAGTATTCGCTTGATTCAAATTGCCTTGTTTGGCTGTTTCCTGATCTCAGAGTTCATTTGCACGAACAAGTCTAATTGCCAAAATCACCTAATTCATCGTCATATATTCTTGTGCATTTGATTAAATGATACAGGGGGCCTTTCACTTGGGGAGGATGTCTCAAAGCATTTCACACTTTACCTAATAAATGATATCGAATTTGGCTTCAGAAGAGATATATCTTGCCTGACCAAGTCTATATCATGTGCCAATGTGGTGATGTTTCAAGGGGATGCCACAATGGAAGGGCTCAGACTGTGGAATCAGAAGAAATAGCCAGAATCTTACAGAGAGAGGTAGTTCCAAGGATGGAAATCAGGTGAATTCCCAGAGTTAGAGGTATGAGCTGTGAGGACTGACTACATAAGCCAGACCTCTTCAGTCTCGAAAATAAGTTTTTCAGTCTCTCTCTGTGGAGCGTGTTACGGAGGTATATAAAATGCTTAATGGATTGAGGATGATATCCCAGAACAAACCACAAACCATTCAGATATACACCAAAACACCAGAATAGAAGGGCATGGATTCAAGGTTGTGAAGGATAATTTTAGCACAGACATTGTATCTCTTAACCTAAAGAGACAGCACTGTCTCTTGCTCTCTCCCTGGAGGATATACCTCGCTGACATAATTCCAGAAGGTGCAGAGGTTGGCAAAGAGCCCACTGAGTGTGTTGGGTGGTACTAAAGATTAATCACCTAAAACCTACAGAGTTTGAAATTGTGAGCGCTGTCTGGCAAGCTTTCCCCAATGTGTTCAGTCCGGTCTCCCCTCCATCCCCTCACCCAAGGAAGATTGTCATTGTAACACTGATCATGGCTTTTGGATTATTTTTAACTTCAATGACAAAAGAATCTCTGTATTTTTGGTTGGTAGTGTTCAGTAATGACTACCTTCTTAAACAATGTATGGCCCAACAATCCCACAAATAAAATCATTCACTCACTCCACGGATGTTTGTGGGATATTTGCTGTGAGCAAATTAGCTGCCGCATTTCGACCACAAAATACACAGTCACTCCGCTTTACGGTGTATTCTGTGAAGCGCATTGAGACGTCTTGACAACGTGATTAGGCCTGGTATCAAATGCAAGGATTTTATTCTTACTATTAAGTAAGTATGCTTGTGTGCCAAGTGTCCGAATTCTATTTAACCTTCTTCAGCTATGAAAACAAAACATAATTAATCCCAAAGTTGTCACCAGCACATTTGTAATCACCAGGAGCAATAAGGCGTACTGTACATTTAAAAATAATTATTTTTGAAAATCGTCCAGGTAAATTTTGTGTTTGTGGTGATGTGGTCGGTATGTGCCAATAATTCTAACACACTTTGATGATCTGAATAGTTTCTTCAGATTCTTTAGCCTTAATACTGCACCTGGTATTTACACAGAGGTTTAACCTGCAGGCGTCAATTTACATTGGATGTAGAATGTACATTATTGCATTTCAAAGGATATTCTCTGGTACATTTATACAGTTACCCAATACCCACACAAATTGGTACCTCCACACTACTGGTACCAAGCCCACTTCACAGTGGTGTAATTTACGCTCCAACAGCCCAAATCTTCCTAACAGAGCTGAGATCAAATCAAACAAAGCACCACCGTTGACTCTGATCTGTAAACGCACAGATACAGCAAGCGTGTGAGCTGCCAGCCGTGAAAGCCATTCTTTCCCTAATAGCTCCTGCTATTCAACCCAGTGTGCCACGCAAGTGAACAGCTTGAAGGCAGTAAATTCGACTGGAACAAAAATTGACCAAATTGACTTAATTTTAATCAATCCGACTGTTAAGATTTTTCCGATATATCTTTACGGGTCTGATAAATAATGGCTCCAAATAAACGGCGCTATACAAGAACCATATAATGACATCGCTGTGTGTTTCTACATCAATATGTAAGAAAACTTGCCCCAAGGTTTCGCCCTGCCTGGAATTGAACCCGGTTTCCCTTGCTTGTAAGGCGAGGGCTCTCATCACTGAGCTACAGGACTCCAGAACTCTTTCATGCAAACTGTGCCTCAGGTAAATTAGCTGGACATGAGGTTGTGAAGCACCCTGGTCATCAACATGCCCTGCCACTGCACGTTAGGATCAGGCCAGTCTGCCCATCACTCATTCTGAGTGACAACCGCTCATTCTGATGTATGACCTATTTGATACGCTTCATTCTTGAAAAGTAAGGATAGTTCCATACATTTAACTGGATTTATAATACGTGTCACTTTTACTGATCGTAAATGTCATTCCTGACATATCGCTAATGGTTGACAGCGGTGAGTGCAACGAACAGAAAGGGTTGGGGTGGGGGTGGGGGGGGGTATGGTGGGGGGTAGTGGGGGTTAACTTATGTCCACCATTCCCGTGCAGCAAGCAAGCTCCCAGCTCAGCTAGCTATCTGTGCCCAGGAACGTCAACCTGCAGGTGCGTTGCACAGACAGTCACCCAAGTCACTCTCGGTTGTTATTGAATATCACTGATGCAGGCCATCTTCTCAGGGGGAGAATGATCTTTGGTCGATGTAGAAAAAATACAAAGTTTTTTAGTTGAGAAAAAAAAATACTCTGTCCTCTCGCTCCCCCCGTAAAATGGTTTCAGTAAATCAAAGGTAGCAAAGCTTCGACTTGAAAGCACCAGGAGAAATTCCTCACATGGAAACCTAAACACTTGAGTGTTGGAACACAGACTCCTCAACTGTAAGGAATAACATATTTTCAGAACCGACTACAGGTACACCCTGCTTACCTAACGCCTGGTTACCGAAACTTCACTATAACGAGGGTTTCTATTTGTACCACTACTCCGCTTAACAAAGGCTGCTTTTGCTATAACGAATGTTTACACACACTTTAAATCTCGTGGGCTTCTGGTGCGCAGCTTCTTGTGAGCAGCTTCTCTCTGGTTGCACCAGCAACGCACACTTAGTCTTTAGCGTGCCTCAGTTAAGCAGTGCAGCCTCTTCCATATGGGAGGAGCTTAAGCGGCAGGATGCTTTGTGGCTTCAATAATAGTAAGTCCAGATTGGGTGCGTGGGGGGGGGATAGAGAGATAGAGAGGAGGGATAGAGAGATAGAGAGGAGGGGGGGATAGAGAGATAGGGAGGGGAATAGAGAGGGAGGGGAGGGGGGATAGAGGAGAGGGGGGATAGAGAGATAGAGGTGGGGGATAGAGAGAAAGAGAGGAAGGGAGGGTAGGGGTGTAGAGAGAAAGAGAGGAGGGGGGATAGAAAGAAAGAGGGGGTGGGGGGGAGGTAGAGAGAAAGAGAGGAGGGGGAGGAAAAACGCGCAATCAGAGTCAGGAAATGCCTGGGTCCAGATTGTGATATTTCAGTATGGTGACTGTAAAGACCTGGCCTGGAGCAGGTAGGATTGGCGTTTTTAGTCCTGAAATTTTTGTCACATTCCAGATTCTGGAACTCCAGATTTTTGGCTGCTCAACCTGTGCACTGAAAATGTTAGCGCTAGGAATTGCTAGAAACTAAACTGATTTTAGCGGGGAGGCTCGGGTCGGGGCAGTGTTTTGGCTGCCGCCAAATCCAGTAATACAGTTAAATTCTCGCTTAACAAAATTTTCGCTTAACGAAGGGTTTTAAGGTCGTTAACCCCTTCGTTAAGCCGGGTCTGTCTGTATTTTCCAATCACTAACCGCACATGTACATACCTCCCACAGCAGGAGTTAGTAGATAGCGAGATAGCGATTAGCAGTGAGAGTCCTCGATAATTTTCCTTTCCCTTAAGCAAGGATTTTGTTTTTGGGGGGGAGGGGGGGGTGGGTTGGGGAGGCAGCCAGCCAGGTGTCTGACACACATAGAAACCCATCACTGTTGCTTAAGAGTCTTCAAACCAAGATGAGATTACCATGCATCCCACCTACAACATGGAAATCCCAGAGATAGATTGTTGGAATGGAGGGACACATCCAGTTTATCTCATTCCCGGAAAGTATTAGGCGCAGGTTGTCAAGAGCCAAGGTTTGGGTGGGGGTGAGGGATCCCAGAGTGTGCAATTGGGAGCCCTGTCTAACAAGATTTCCCGCTGCTTGTCCAGCTAGAATCATTCAATCCATTAGGACTGTTTCTTCAATGCTGTACTGGACTGTAAAATGCACTAACTTATTGGGTACTCAATAATATTTCAACAATTTAAAACTATTTCACAGTCAGATAGTCATAGGAATCCATTTTGGTAAAGATTGGCATTAACATAGGAAAGACGTTGACTGGAAAAAGCTATAAAGGGAAATGTGATGAGCGTTTTTTTGGTTGCGTCCCCTCATATTGAAACCTTGATATTGATGTCTGAGAATATTGCCTTTGCGCATAATGTGTTGGAAATGCAGATCTCAGTCAGAGACGGACAGACAGAATCACACAAGACACAGGCCTCTTTCTTTGTTAATGTGGCAAACACAAAAGGTTCGGGTTTTCCAGGAAGAAACCTGCATTGATAAAGAGATTTAATTGTCTGTCAGTGTGCCTGACAGTGCAAGCCACTTCAGTTATAGGGCCCAATTCACATTACTATTTCAAATCTCTAGATACTCTTCCATCTTGCGGCTGCTGGTTAATTAGCATGGCCTCGTTCAGGTAGTGTGGCATTTTCCTTCTGATGAGTCTAATGGGCTATTGATTTTCCATCTTCAAAGAAATCGGGTCTACTTTTACCATTCAATCATGATATTAGCTGTCTATTAAGTTGAATTCTCCCAATTGACAGCCTGTCGACAGACAGCTCACTGTCCAGTTCTGTCAGCAGATCAACAATCAGGGGAAATGCAATTATGAAATTCTTGACACCTCAGAATCACGTTACAATTAATTCCCCTTCACCGTGCAACCTATAATTCCAGAGAAGTGGTTAATGCTGTGAAAGACACATTTCCAAAGAATCCTGAAACAAGTGTTTAACAACATGCGAGATCAATAATCATGGCCAGGCTTTTTTTTTTTCCGTTGGCTGCATTAAAGTCAATATGAAGTGTTTAAAGTAAGAACTTGTTTACTCCTCACTGGTTTACAGAAAATCCCCAAACATTGACCCCGATATTCCTTGAAGCGGCTCGAGTCCTGTAGCTCAGTGGTTACAGCACTCGTCTAACAAGCGTGAGACCTGTGTTCAAATCCAGGCAGATCAAGGCGAAACCTTGGGCAAATTGCTTTACTCCATACATACGCCTAATAATAATCCCTCAAGAAAAAATTGTCATTTCAATCCTGGACTGTTTGTGTGACACTGCACAATTGGCCTCCGAATTTAACTCACAAATAAACAGTCATTTCACTTTACAGTATATTCTGTGAAGAACTTTGAGATGTCTAGAAAATGTGAAAAAGCGCTAAATCAAATGCAAGGATTATTATTATTATAAAATAAGATACGCTTGCATCTGATAAATCAGATATCTAAACTTTTGACGTTAATATTACTTTGATGCAACTTCATCTCACGGGTGCCGATAGCACTGATAATTAAACGTCACCAGGCTTCATTAATCTTGTTTTATCTTTCGCAGGGACCACATTGGAAGCTATTCAACTAAAACACAACATGGATGGATGTACGTATCATTGGCTAAAAATAGGTAACAATCATGTTTTTCAATAATCCAAATCGCAAGTTTCATTAATAGTAATATACCTTACCTTTTATATAGCGCTGCCTTATCACGTTATTGATATGTCTCAAAGTGCTTCACAGAATATCCTGTAAAGTAAGTTGACTGTGTATTTGTGGGCAACAGGCCAAATTGTCAGGAATATTAGATAAGAGCATTATATGGGGTGAAACCCTAGGTGAGTTTCATTACTCCACACACCTCTGTTTACCGAGTAGTAAGTAGGAACTTGGTTGTCACTTTCTGGGGGGAATAATTCCTTCAAAGAACGTAATAATAATTTGGTTACTCAAACCACGATTGTTTGTGGGACACCGCTGTGCGCAATTGGCAGCTGTGCTTCGCCAACAAAATAGACAGTCAATTTACTTTTAGAGTATTTGTCGTGAAGCTTTTTGAGATGACTCAAAGACGTGATACAGTGCGATATCAAATGCAAGGATTATTATTATTCTATTTTGTAGAAAAACAGCTTGAGTGTAAATGCACTGAAATGGAATCTAGATTTGAAGCAGGTATCCTTCCCTCACCTCCCACACGCATACATTAGGTGAATAGCTTTACAAAAGTAATGTAGATTTATAAGTCTATGATAACAGTTCTTTCAATAGAAGGAAAAGAAAACAAAATCTATAAAAAAGAAAAAAAAGAGATACTACTGTATTTCTCAAGAAATATCTCTTTTAATTGCTTTGGGCTATTTGAAGGGTACATGGTTTGATTTAAAGTCTGCAAGCATTATAAGGTATTTTTTAAAAAGTTAGTTTTAACCAGCCGGAGAGCATCAATTCAGAAAATATAGACTGAAAAATGCCCATCACTGTGGGAGGATAATTACTGTTTTTGTTCAATTTTGCTCTAAATTTGTATCCCATTGCACACAACTGAACTGATCAATCAATCAATCAATCAATCAATCAAAACTTACATTTATATAGCGCCTTTCACGTCGAGAGGATGTCCCAAGGTGCTGTACGTTAGGTAGGGACAAGAGCAGTGGGGGAGAGGTTGGGGTAGGATGAAGAAGAGCAGGAAAATTGACTGTATATTTGTAGGCGAAACGCGGCAGCCAAATTGCGCACAGATATTGATTATTGCGATACAGATATTGTACATCAAGAGAAAAAAAACTGTTCATCCCTCAGTAGTTGCAACAATATTCAATCTACAGCATTAAACTCAAACACACAAGCCTGGAAGACTCCTGGATTTATCAGCCTCACATTCAACTTCATTACATTTGACAAATTCTTCCAATTGAAAACAAAACAAAAGCTAGGTCATACACATATTTAGTTTGTGACTCACTCCTGAGACAGGCAGAACATTAAGATCTAGATTAGTCTAATTTGGAATGAAATTACATACACGAGTAGACTGAAACGCCAGGAGTGTATTTTCTTAATACAGTAATAATAATAATCCTTGTATTTGATATAGCGCTTTTCACGTCTTCTAGATATCTCAAAGCGCTTCACAGAATATACTGTAAAGTTAATTGACTTTACAGTATATTTTCATCATTTAAAACAAATGAATATCAAACACGTTATTCCACATATCAATTTTATTGAAGTCTGCTAATAAAATTCCCAGATTATTTTGTCTCAAAGCTTCAGTCAGACAATTGGGATGACAAGAAGGTGAGATAGGAATATTAATGGCGAGAATGGTGAATGAGAATGCTTGGTAAATGATTTCGGATTATCATTGGCGAACTCGGTGCCTCACTGTGTTTGAGAGATTAATTCTCAATTGAGGAAAAGGTCACCCTGAATTGTCGGCATTCCAGTTACATTTATTGCTTACATTTACAGTTTGATACCTATGATCGATGCGCACTGTTTTTTGCACTGTGGGTTTTTGAGGAAGCGTGTAAATAAAAAGAGCATTGTTTATTACTAAGAGTTATGCAGAATGTTACAATATTGGAAACATGCTCTCAGCCCAACCGGTTAGCGCTGGTGTTTATATCTCATAGGAGCCACCAATCCTCCCGATCACCTCTCCCCTTACCCACTTTATTCCTTTTCTCTCCCATGTCTGCATCGGGTTTCCTCTTAATATTCTACCGATTTGAAAAGGTTGATAGCTCTTTATGGAGCTCCTGTAGCCCAGTGGTTAGAGCACTCGCCTTACAAGCATGAGACCTGTGTTCCAATCCAGGCAGGTCAGGGCGAAAACTTGGGCAAGTTTCCTTACTCCACACACACGCCTAATAATAATCCGTCCAAAAAACCCACAATAATAAAAATTGGTCATTTTCAATCCATGACTGTTTGTGGGACACTGTTGTGCGTAATTGGCTGCACATTTTTACCACAAATATGCAGTCAATTCACTTTACAGTATATTCTGTGAAGCGCTTTGAGACATCGATAAGATGTGAAAAGCGCTATATCAAATGCAAGGATTATTATTATATAATTCTCGATAATCTGGCACTTTGACCTCATTGTGTCGGAATGAACCTGCCCACAGACTGTAGCGAGTTACAATGGTTCTGTTCACCATAAGAGAGTGTTTGCTGTGTAGAAAGTAAAGCTTATACACCCATCTGCATTCCTTTCGGGAAGAAGCAGAGAGGCAGAACGACTATTGACTTAGCGATGATTTCTTAGCGATGATTTCTGATCAAACTGCCCCTTTTCTGGAAGCTTGTGCTTGCCACAGCTACTTAAAGCCCTGGTGAAGACAAACCAAACATGTCTGTGCACAGAAACCTGAAAGATTAATGATTATGTTGGTACCTCTATCCAAAGGGTTTTGGGGAAGGGAAACGCATCAGTTCATGCCAGCCACAATTGTGTGGAATAGAACACAAGCTTACTGCCTATGAAATAGATCTGATATGACAACTGCACCATCGATGCCTAACGCTATCACATCGACAAACAGTTTGTGATACAGATAACATTGTGGAGTTCGAAGAGAGCAATTTGTTTAGTGAGAGAGTTTTTTGGTGGGGAAATGACTACAGATACTAACGGCCAACACACTATCGACATCACGCTGTATCCTCACTGGCGGATTAATGATCACAGGCATACATCACTGTACATACTTTTGAGAGGAAAAATATGAGTTGATTACCATGCAATGACATGGTCAATAAATACACAGGTATTCAAGTTGTCTTCTTATAACATTGTGGTGACACATACTTAAATATATTTTGAAAAAAATTCCACTACGCTGAGTTACATTTTAAAATCACCCCTGAAAGCATGCATTATTTAATAATAATATTAATCCTGGCGCGTGATATAACGTCTTATCGTGTCTTCACGACCGCTATTGCATGCGAGGACTACAAATACATTTTCTTTTTTGTCGTTCCTCAAATCCTCTCTGGAATTGTAGTTTGAATGAATTGAGAAGCTACTGTCCTGTCTCTCCCCGCTGTGCAGCTGACAGCTGGGGGTTGAGTAAAGGTGGGCAGAGTGACTGAACCTCAAAATCCTCTCCTTCTTCCCTCTGGGTGAGCACTTGGCCTAGGTTAGCATCTCTCGACGACTGCAGGGATGAATTCACCTTGTGGGAGATGATAGACACATACTCACTCTGTGGGGCTCCGTGTCTGAGTTACAAAGCAACAAATCAATGTATTCCCAATTCGAGAAGGTTTAGATTTTTGTTTTTTAGAAAAAAAAGAAACACTTTGCAGTCATTCTTAAAAGACAATATCTTGGGGCCTGTAGAAAAGTCAAGGTTGATTCCCGCCGGTCCATTATCCTTTCCAAATATTATTTTTTAGGGAAGAGAATTGTGCAGATTGACAATTCTCTCCCATGCAACAAAGCGCAACTAGACTTTTGACATTTGAACAATCTGCCAATGGATGCAGCCACACCATTATTTTCTCTAAATCCCTCTTTAATTTGCTGACATCACCACCACCAACAACAACTTGTATTCATATAGTGCCTCTCACAAAGGATAGTGACCCAGAGAGCTTGACGTCAGTTATCACAAAACAACAACAAATTGCATTAATCCAGCACTTTTTAGCTTGGGATGAACGTCTCAAAGTTTTTTGCATTGGTGGAGTGGGATGGGTGAGCAATGTAAGGGCGAGGTGACTGAAGACGTAATCTGAGTTGTCTTTCGAGAGCTTTTGACAAGCAGAGAAAGAGTAGGAGAGTTAGAGGGACTTTGCAAGAGAGCTCTTAGAAGGTTGGGAGCAAAGTGAAAGCTCAATGGTCAGAATTCAACCAGGGTGGAATTTGTGCCTGGAGCAATAGGGTGGCAGATGATGATGTTAAAGACCAACGGTGGTTTCCAGCAATCTCTTTGCCAAGGTCCTATCTCTTCACCTCTGGAGATTAGGGACATTGGCAAACTGCAGGAGGACCTTATCCCAGCTATTGGGTTTGTGACACCAGAACAAGAAAGGATGTAGAGCAGAGGAGTATGTTCGCGAAAAAAAAGTTATTATTTTAATGTGCAATAAAACTACACATTGCACTTCAAATTCATAAAAGGAAATAAATGTTTCAAAGAGTGAAATACAAGTCGTGGTGGCGGGTAGGTGTTGGATTCATAGTCAATTTCTTTTTGTTAGCAAATTAAAATTCAGTTTGTGTAGGCAGAGTCAATGCTATTTATTCATTCTCTCTCCATAGTCCAACATCAGGCAGTATCTTTAATTTCTTTTATATATATCACTGCAAAATATTGTAAACCCACAAATCAAAATGTTTTATCTCACTGTGAGGAGCTGAAACGATTTACATTCTTCTGCCTACCCAGTTACTGCTCTGCCCCAAACCAAAAGGCATCAAAATAATGAATAGCTCAATCCCAACCGATAGCGTATTTTTTTTCCTTCCAAACCGCAATGACTCACCACATTCTGCCTGACCGTTTGAGATCTATGGCCGTCGAAATTTCACTACAAACTTTTAATGAGGCTCAAATGACATACAACAACGATAACCACAATAATAACAACATAATTACCTTTGATAACGCCTTTCATGCTGGGAGGACATCTCAAGGCGCTGGCCATGCAACGCTGAGGTCACACCCAATGGAAATATTTCAAACAATCAGCCATCATACAGTGGGAAATAAAATTAACATTCAATTACTGCATAGGTACTGCAGGAAATCACATTAATGGACAGCAGCTTGTGCTTTTCATTAACCTCCGAACTATTAATTATCTGAATATAAGTGATCCAAACACATTGATGAAGTTTTCTTCAAGATTCAGTAAAAGTGCACAAAACGTCAGCCAATGTTGTTATTTCCTCTGACTATGCGTTGTTCTCATTTTGGACCAAACCTCACTCTTCACCATGGATACAGAGGAACCGTCAACTGTCCCAACAGGCTACAGGGCCCTCATCAACGCTCATCTTCCAAAATGACCCTGCTAACATTGCCGCTGTTATATTCAGGTCTGTGACTCAGTTTGGCTTTCGTTTTATATTGCGGTGAACGAAAGCATGAATCACGGATTCCAGGTACAAATGGACGTGGATGTGTTCTGCCTTAACAAACAGAGTGGAATGAATAACTGTGGGACAAAACCAAAGGTTGAGTCTATCAATCACTCAGCTGACCTTAAATGAGTATAGATAGTATGGATGTATGTGTGCCAACCATTCAATCTCACCTTAATACATTTTACATTTCCTCTTTTTTTCCTAGGCTTATTCATTTTATTCCCATTTTAAAACATGAATCAGAATGACCTCTGAGGTTAGGGGTAAAGCACTATTAATGGTGCCAAGAATAGAGTATAATGTTTTACTACATTTACAACACTCTTTACCTTAAAGACTTCCTGTAATTATCCTATGAATGGATTGAATACACGTTCCCTCGATCAGTGAGTGATTCAATGCAATTGGAGTTCATATCGTCGTTTGCTCAGTCATGGTGAACTGTCTTTAAACCTTTCAGCAAATCAGACTTCACAATTCAAATGAGGTGAATTGAAATAAACTATTATGCAAACACAAAAAAAAGTACTGTACTACATTCCCATAGAGAGGTTTTTAAGCGATCCACCATAATTGGAAGCCAAACACACATTAATTCTACTCACAAAACTCACAGCGGTGTCAAAGAGGCTGCTACAATTTCATTATGTGATGTGCATCTTCAGGAGAGTTGTAATTCACAGATTTACTCGATCTGAACCCGCAATCTGAATTTGCTCCAAATTAATATGAACCATACTCCCCCACCACCTCCTCCCCCCTACTTTTTATCGATTGGAAATATCAAACTGTAGAAAAGGAAAGCTGCCTGACTAAGTATCAGATACCCACTTTTATCTTTGCTCACGAACGGTCACATATCGTCTGCGGAAGCCAGATAAAAGCAACAGTGCAAACCATTCCCTGATGGGATGATCTATTTACTCTCATCTGAAGGTACTGTTACCTAACAAAGCTTCAAAGCAGTGTTGATTTACTCATACCCACACATCCCCCTTTTAGTGCGAGCCTCAAGGCTTTTGAAAGCAATAATGATAATAATAATAATCCTTGCATTTGATACAGCCTTTTCACGTCTTCTAGATGTCTCAAAGCACTTCACAGAATATACTGTAAATCGAGATGACTATATATATATATGTGGGCGAAACGGCACAAATCAAAGTATGGCACCCATCAAAAACTCCCAGGGAGCAAACTGTAAATACTGGGCTTGGAGAGTTAAACGCTGGAGTGCGACTCAGCATATTCAAATCAATAGCAACAAAGGTATGAATTTTTCATGATATCCTTGTATTTAATCACTTCCACTCTTTGGTTGACAGTTCCCCAGTGTCCACTGACGTGTTTGATGCATTGCTAAACTCTGTCTAATCAACTGGGTTAAATTTGTTTTGATATAGAAAAAAATACTGAGGACATGGATTGCTCTACTTCCATTCTATAATTACAATTTGATTCCAATTTCAAGCCAATTAAATTCAGAGGGGGTTTTTTCTGCTGCTGATGTTAATAGGATCCAAATTGCAAATGTCTGAGAAGGGTTTGGTGCATCAATGGAAAGTTACAGCACCTTCAAAAACTCTTGTCATCAAATTACGGAAGGATAACAAAATAATTGGATGTAATTAGGAAGAAGGAAAATGGACCAGCCTTTGAATTGGTAACTATTTAATCTCAACGCGGATTGATGCATGAAAATGAAAGATTATGATCAAACAGTATATTGATTTTGAATTATCCTCTCAGCAAGCTCCACGATTAAAAGTATTTTTTTCTCTCTCTGTGAATGAACTGAATTAATTATTCGCTTTGATCATGTCATAATGTTTATGGTGAAATCACTTCTCATGTAGGTACAGTATTTCACAGAGTGTCCATTGCCCATTGCCTCAACAGTCTAATTGCCTCTGTTTGATTGTCTGTGCGCTCAATTGCAAAAGAAAAAAAACAACAACCAAATCTGTGATCAGTTTGTGTGTTTTTTTTTGTAATTGCTGAGTGGTCATTAACCACCATTATGGTCTCAACACGACCTTGTTCTGAAAACATTTACGTGACTTGTTGGTGTGCGTAGGAACATTTGTCCTCTTGTAGCTACGATGTGTGATTGCTTCTCATGAATTACACCCCCAAATTACTGTGAAGCGGGTGTGTAAACGCATTTCACATTTGAGTAATGCCGGCATCTCGGAAGCTTTTTTCAAGAGCTGCTATACTGCTCAGTCGCAACCACTGCATGCAAGAGAGCGATACAAGAATTTATAGCTGGCGAATTGTGGCTATTCATCACAAACAATTAACTCGAGCTAGAGATAATCCCAAACATTTTAACATTCATTGAAACCTGTCATCAGCAGTTCATCCACCTGCACTTGCAAAGCTGTTCTGACTAATCTCTGAGCTACAGTCAGGCTTGACATTGGCGGCGCGCGACAACGGTATAAGCCCGTTTTCATCAAGATTCATTTCTCTGAAATTAATTTCTAGTGTGTAAGTCAGAGAAGGGACATGTGTTTGACCAAAATACTATCTGGTACGTTTAACCCCCTCCCCAGAGGATTGCGAGACTATGCCTGAAAATATTTTAAAAAGCAATATTTGAGATCCTGATTTTAGAGAATGCGAGGATGAGTATTCTACCTTCATTCCAATTTACAAAAGCCATCATTCACTTCTGTAAAGGTTAAATACAAAAAATCTATTGGTGTGCAAG
The DNA here is from genome assembly GCA_035084275.1 of Hydrolagus colliei. Taxonomy (NCBI): domain Eukaryota; kingdom Metazoa; phylum Chordata; class Chondrichthyes; order Chimaeriformes; family Chimaeridae; genus Hydrolagus; species Hydrolagus colliei. Next base: position 10,878,468 of record CM068751.1, on the reverse strand, counting down.
TTATACATATACATTGTATTATGTGAAGCACTTTGAGGCGTCTAGAAGACCTGGAAAGCGCTATATCGAATGCAAGTATGATTATTATATATATTACAACTTCACACAAGATTTTATTACCCATAACACTAAGAGTTTAACAGTAGACTGTGACTATCCTCAACACAACTTGTATCCGCGACTTCAATTGCAGTTTTCAATGTTGAGGATTCATCAGTCCAACTATTTGGGGGTAAAAGTATGACATTGTTTTAAGTTAAAATCACTATCGAGCACCAACTAAAGCTTGGCATCCCCTTGTCGAGCTTGCTAGATGTGTTGCTGATGAAATGACTAAGGTAAACAAGGTGTGTTGAAGTTATGATATTTCAAAACCCTAAAAGGGATCACTCTGTTCCAATGAAGGACTTTCAGTAAGCTTAATATAGTAGCTAATATTACAATTCTATCATCAATCTGCCAAACTAGCCTCCATGTTCAAAGAAAACAGTTACTAGGTCCCAAGCACTTTTAGTCAAAAAAGGTTAACATAGATGATGTATCCACTTGATCACAATGTAAATTTATTACGCTGCAAATTACACTATATTGCAAATGTAATCCTGTTGTCGTTGTTGTATGTTAGGTTCAGTTTCAGGAGATGTCATTTCCAATTTACACCAATTCGCACTGAGACATTAGCACATCTCAGAGAGTTAGTCTGAAATAATTGTCATTGTTATTCACCTCCGGGTGGCAGAGATAATGTTCCGTTTAAAAAAAATTCAAATATATATATTTTAATCCACTATTAGCATCAATATAAAACTATGTAAACATATGACTACTGTTTCAGCAATCTACTTTCTAAATACTGCAATATTGCACATAAAATGTGTTTACCAATCAATCAACTAAAATAAACAAGCGATTGTTATCAACATAGCTCTTGATCCTGATTTCTACCCAAGTTTGTGTCAAGTTTCTGTCTCCAAACCTGCCGAGCGGCCAACCAATCCACCCTTCTCCAGAACTCCGTTCCGCAGTCTCTTTATACTCCCTGCATTTGATCAAGCACTTCATCACCTCGTTGAGACATCTCAAATCGCTTCACCGAATTGGTATTGCTCCCTCTCCCCTTGCCCTTAAAGCTCTGTTAGAAACATATCTCTTCAGCTGTGGCAACTTCCTTACATCTCCTCTTTTCACTGTTTGGTGTTCCCATTATATCTGTCAAACACTGGGCTCTAAATGGAAGGCGCTATACTATACAAGTGCCAGTTTGACAGTGTAGAATGATAAGCAATCCCAACCTTGGGAGAACATTTGACACAGAAGATTCTGAGAGTATCTCTCCGACAGGTTTCACCAAATTTGAAGAGAATGAATCGTAAACAGAGATCGAAGCAAACAAAGAGACAACCTGTAAGTTTTGTACAATAATAATATAATAATCCTTGCATTTGATATAGCGCTTTTCATGTCTTCTAGACGTTTCAAAGAGCTTCACGGAATATACTGTAAAGTGAACTGAATGTATATTTGTGGGCTAACTACGGCAGCCAATTGCGCAAAGCAGTGTCCCACAATCAGCCGAGGATTGAAATGACCATTTATAAATTTTGTTTGAGGGATTACTATTAGGCATGTGGGGTTTCCTTACTTGCCCAAGGTTTTGCCCTGCCTGTACTAAAACACAGATCTCACCCTTGTAAGGCAAGTGCTCTAACCACTGAGCTGCAGGACTCCAAATGAACTAATTGCCGGTTTCGCTAGAGGTAGAAAAATGAAAATACGCACCGTATGTTAGGTCAATTGTACATTTACTCATTCTTCAACACTCGCTGTTAACAAGGGCCCGATGGGCATCTTGATGTATGTTTCTTTCTTCTGCAAAAACGTATCTTGGCTAACCTTACTGTGATAACAATTCTCAGCAGCAAGGAAGTGCTTCACGCCTGAATCGAGAGGAAATGTGGAACTGAATCTCGGGGTAGTGCTGGTCAACTCAAAAGCAGCACATTCCAAAACAAGTTTGAACATTGAAGGGTATTTGGCAAAAGTAGCATAGTAACCTCACAATCAATCACAGATATTGTTAAATTCATCAAGCATTACAACAACAATCGGCAGTGGGGTAGGGAGGGTCTCGGGTAAAACTGATAAAAATCCAGTAGATATTAATGAGCGTAAAAGGATAATATTGAGCCTAATACTTTCTGGAATTGAGTGAGCAGGAAGTATCCCTCCAGTGAGAGAGACAGAGAAAGAAAGAGAGAGAGATCATTCCCTTTTCAACAATCTATCTCAGGAATTGCCATGTTGAGGTGGGTTGAATGAAAATCTCAGTTTGGTTTGGAGACTCTTAGGCAACGATGATCAGACATTCGGCCTACCCCCAAGAAAATGTCGGGACATTGGTAAAGGCAATTTGCTCCAGCTTCACGACAATTGATTTCAAAAATGGGCAATATTTAATCTCATTTGTGCTACAAAACATTCAGATTATGGTGTATGTTATGCCTCCGGGCTGCCACAGACCGATAAGATATTCCTATTCAGCAAGTGGCGATGAAGGAATTAACTTAAATACAAGGATCAGCAGCTGGATTGGCCAAATGCATTGATACCAAATAATAACCCGCTGTGATATCTAAACATAATCCTAAATAATTCTCACCGATATGCAATACACCTCCCTAAATAGTCATCAATGTAGCACATTATCAACTGCTACTGACCTTGTCTGTAGAAAGCACAAACTTATGCAAAAAAAAGCTGCGTTTTCTCCCATCAAACTTAATGCAGTTTTGAAGTACTTGGCCACATTTATAATAGGATAATTTCGCTAATACCTGCTTCAATAATCCCTCCACTGTGCCCTAAACTCTAGTGAACCACTCACTACACATTCTGAGCAAATGGGCTAAACTCAATTGTTCAGCATAAAGTAGAAATCTATGGTATCAAACCAATTTCCACTCATTTAAAACCAGATCAGCCATCAAAATTAGCATTTTTATTGAATGGTCCACGGCAATAATATACAATTAAGTCACACAAAATCGAAGCAGATTTTGTGCAACTTCTGTATCTCGAAGGAATTTTAATGAAAATACATAAAAATTATAGCTTCCGAGAATAAAAATACCAAGCCCCGGAACTAGGCAAATGCATTGATATTTTGAAGGAGCTGCAAATGGGTTTACGTATGATCTTGTTAGAGCATTTTTAATAAAAACAGCGTATGACAGTCTTGTTTGATATAAAAATTATCTGGAATCCCATGATGCATCAATCAATACATCTCAGAATAATCTGATCTCCCTTCGGTTATTTGTTTTCCTCGCACATAATAATAATAGCAAAATCCTTGCACATAATAATAATAATCCTTAGATTTATTAGAGAGCGCATTACCACATCTTCAAGACATCGCAAAGCACATCATAGAGCATTATAAAGAATAAAATTATACTGAGGTTCACAAAATAAAAACGTATCTGTGAGCATTTCTGCTTTGCATTTTGAAAGTTATTTTAGCAGTTTTTTAGACTTCCTGATCAGTTGCAATCACCTCAGCCTGTCCTACGCAACATGTTGTATAACTAGCTGCTGTGTTGATATCTGACTGTGGGAAGGCACTGAAAGTGACTTTGAAAGTGGCTTCTTTTTACACAGCGTGAACATAATTATATTTTCTTACTTCGGTCAAAATCAAATTGCATAACGTGGTGCTTTTCCAGCCCACTTTTCATGTGGAACACCCTGTGGTCTTGCCATAATAATATTAATCCGTCCATAAAAAAACTATAATAAATTGGTCATTTCAATCCGCGACTGTTTGTGGGGACGCTGCTGTGTGCAATTGGCTGCCTTGTTTCGCCTGCAAATGTGCAATCAATTCACTTTACAGTACCTTCTGTGAAGCGCTTTGAGACGTCTAGAAGATGTGAAAAGCGCTATATCCAAATGCAAGGATTATTATTATTGTTGTAGCCTACTGTAGTGGTGGTGCTTTCATCGAGCCTGGCCCTTATAGGAGGATTATCACCGAAGTCGTGACATCCGGCCTCTTGAAGCTAATAATTGGGAACTCCTGAACTGGAAAGCTTTCAAGCGAAGATTTTGTTCTACGGTTTGCACAAAACCCTTTTTTTTTTGTAAACGAGAGAACATTTTAATGAGGGAACCAGGTCTGTGATTCGACCCAGAGGCTAATTGTCATGCTTTCTCTGTTTTTTCACGGGAGTCACCAAATGGCGCACACTCATAATCTTTGTACAGAACTCAACCCCTCACTGCGGCCCAAGCAATTTCTTTCATTTTGTGTCATTCTTTTGCACTGAATGTTTCTCAGCTGTTTTTCATTTCTCTAATCAGAGCACTTATTTAGGAAAGGTAGGTTGCCATGACACTTGAAAGAATAATGAATAAATGGTGCCGCGGCACACTAAGCATTTCTGAAAAAAAAGGGACTGACATCATTCCTCTTAAATAATGAAACTGATTTTCTGTTTTCTTCCACGGAATGGAATCTGCACAGAAATTTATCCACAAACGGCAACAGCTCAGGCAACATTTAAAGCTGGGAACTCGAATGGAAAACTGGCTTCACACACTGTCCTTTCACCTCTGGGACCTGGGCTTGAATCCAACCCCATAGCGATGAGATTACAGTCTCCGCTTTTCCCTTAAAGCTACAATGTAAAGGAATCTGAGCAGTCTTCACCCAGCTCCTTCCAGGTGAGAAGAAATTCATTGCAGAAAGAAAAGCGGGTTCAGGATTAATTGGCAAATTTTGTTCGGAAGCCATATGGATGTTTGGGGCTGATAATGAGAGGAGAACAAGGAGAAATACTCTTTTCAGATCAGAAGTAAAGTGTTAAGGTGGAACGCAGCTCTGCACGCTCTTCGCCAATGCTGGCATGGGCTGTCCGAGTGGAACAATGCTTCTTTCTCCAGGACCGACATCTGTGACGTTGGCCAGAGAAGAATTTCATTAGGGAACTGGGCATTACTACGCCTTGGAATCTTCAAGCAATAATCCTGCATCTCAAAACCCCGACAACTCATTAAAATCAATTTGTTCGCAGCAAACGATTCTCGAGTGCGTGCACCTTGGAAACAATTTATTTGCCAGTGAGCACGTGGGTGAAGAACTTGTTTCTGAGACAGTCACACGGCAGGCAGCCTGCATTTTAATCTCCTGCTTTTCTCCGAGCACCGGTCTTGCCGGCTTTCATTGCAGCTGAAGATAACAGAGTCATCTGTTAATTCTGCGAGTTGTACACTGACTGAAACATAGTTATCGCTTTCTTATGCTTCACAGATCACCTGCATATCAACGGAAAAAATCCATTGGGGTTCATGTAGCTCACCAGTGTGTGCTCACCTTGACCTGCTCAAAGCGGCTAATCAATGACACCCAAAACGTTGACAAAGTCACAAATGGTGAAGAACGGTCTGCAGTTATTGATCTGGAGGCTCCATGGGCCTGGCCTGAACCCCTACAGAACACTGCATCACTACATCTTGTACCGATCGAGGTGCACATGTCTCTGTGGGCTAATACCCAAGATACCCCAGGCAAACGACTGAAACAATCCAATAGGAATTAGTTCAAAGCAGCTGTGACCTTCACGGCCAAAAGCAAACAAAGGCAGCTCCAGCACAGACCCGGGTCCCTTTTCCTATTATTTGACAACGCTCAATAGCTATAAGCCTGAATAGCCCCCACCTCCTCTGACACGATCTCTCCAGCAGTCCCGGTATGACACTCTGGCTCTGCAGTGACTCAGTCTCTCTCTAACCCTGAGATTTGATCTTTTCCTGATGGTTTGGCAGTTGTGTGTCCCAGTGTCCTGGTTATCCCACGTCTCGTGTGGTTACTGTGCACAAAAGGGTTTTGCCCCTTGAAAAGCAGCAGGGCTACAGGTTCAGCACATCAGCACAAGACTGAGGTTGGGTGGTGGTGGGGGGGGGGGGGGAAGGTATGACAGTATTGACCGACGCAGGTAAAGAGAGAGTCAAGGAATCAACTCACAACCAAATTTCCGAGAGCTTCCTTCAAACAGCTTAAGAGTTTTCAATGGACCACAAGTGAACCAGGCCAGTGGAATTTACACACACTGCATTTATAATAATAAAAAATAATAATCCTTGCATTTGATATAGCACTTTTCACGTCTTCCAGACATCACTTAGAGCTTCACAGAATATACTGTAAAGTGAATTGACTGTATATTTAGTGGGAAACCCGTCCCGTTTCCACTTACACTTTTGGCAAACCACTGGCCAAACCAATCGGTGATTCCCCAAGAAAAATAATGACAATAATAAATGAATTGATAATAATTTGGTCACTTAATCCATGGTTGTTTGTGGGGCACTGCCGTGCGTAATTGGCTGCTGTGTATACCCCCACAAAACGTACAGTCACAATATACTCTGTGAAGCGCTTTGAGATGTTTCGAAGATGTTAATAAGGCGCTACATCAAATGCAAGGACTATTATTCTCATATAAATACAGTGCTAGTTGATGAGGTTGATTGATGTTTTGCTGAAAGCTTTGCCACATGAATTCTGACAGTGAAAACCAGGTGCTTAAAAAATTCTCCAATGGATGAATATGTCACACACCACACAACGCACCTATTTCTGGATGTCATTATATGGTTGTCAAAATTTTTAATTTCCGATTCATTCACATCAAAGAAATTAAATCTTCACGTTGAAAACAACAAGTTCTTATACTCCTGTAAATATGATCAAATATGACAGGAGTGTGGATACAATGAAGCTGCTATAAAATGCCAACCTGCTTCAGGAAGCAGTGAATCAAATGTTCAGGGCACCGAGATTTACTTTGCGAGGAGAAAATATATAAATCCAAACTCAGTTTGCCAGATTTTATCATGTGATTTTACCTGATAACATGGCGGGTCTAATAAAATGTATCTTTTCCATTGTCATTCCTTTCAGATGAAATCTGGAGTTCAGTCCTCTGTTGCTGTACACACAAACTGAGATAATCTAACTAAAGTTTGTTTGTACTGACAACACAAATTCATCCCAAAATGACTATTTCACCAGTGGCAGCCTGATAACACAGATAAAGCTATGTTTTTGTCAGTACAAAGTCTTTATAGGATTTTTGTTTTACAAAAGAAAACTGTACAATACATACAAATCAAACATTATCAGTGTTTGGGATTCAGACATGGCAGGAGTTGTCCTGCCATGAACTTGCCTGAATGTGTACAGATGTAGATGACACACTGAATAAATATTGCTCACTCACTATTGGAAACAAACCTAATAATTTTTTTAAATTTGTGCCCAGAATTTGAATATTGCTTTAATAAATCATCTCCACATAGCAAACGTGGTTGTGGGCACTGTGTGTGTTTTTTTAATGAGTGTTTTTTGGGAAGGAAAGCGTTTCCTGGACACTCAACCTTTGACAATGAACAAACATTAAACAAACATTTCAATCCATGACTGTTTGTGGGACACTGCTGTGTGCAAATTGGTTGCCGCATTTCACCCACAAACAGTCAATTCACTTTATAGTATATTCTGTGAAGCGCTTTGAGACACAATCAACCAGACGTGAAAAGCACTATATCAAATGCAAGGCTTATTATTATTAAGCCTTGAAAGATAAGGCTTTCAAGGCCTTAGTTTGGGTGGCAGCAATGGAGAAGGTCAGAGTCCAAATTGGTCTCATCTTCATGTGAAAGGCATCAATGGCTCTATAAATGTAATTTTGCTGTTGTTGTTGTAGTAGTGGCACAGCTTTCTGTCCCATAGGATACAGTCCTGATCCTCTATCTAGCAGAACAACAGGGACCTGGAAATATTAAGTCCAATAACTGCAAGACAATGACTTGAACTCACATGAACCTCTGGCTAAGAGTTCGGGGATCTTCTGCCAGATGTGTTCAGAGTGAATACATGATTAGAATTCTTATTCCTTTGTTTACATGATAATTTCTCCACCCGGCAAAAATACCTATAACTGTTCTGTAGCATCATAGATTTGGCATAAAGATCGCACTGTAGAGCAGCCAAGTTTACTTTGGTTTAATTGCTGCAGCTCTTCCAGGCTTCATTATTGCAGCTGTGCTGTGTTGGGTCCAGTATAAAAGATAAAACTCTTTGAAATGTCGTAGCCCAGAGAACGCTATAATATCACTGGAGTGGCTCGGACTAAAAGTACACCTCTACGCTTAACAGTGCCAAAACATAACGTTCGGCACCATGCGTGAGTGGCGATGGACTGTTGAATGGCTTCCTATTCAGATATCGTTCATTCACTGCATTCTTATGAGTTTGTACATTATCTGAAATATATTAACAAACGTTCAAATCACAATTGTCGAATTCTATAATCGGGCTTCAGGTTTCTCGGTCACCATGTTTCTGTGTGATTTATAAATCTGTTAATGAAACTACTTTGGTTCCTTTCACCAGCATTACAGGGACACTTTCATGTGTTAGAGTGACTATGTGCTAATTGAATTGAAATAATTATCATACATTACAACACCTCTTAAGTGTAAATGATTTCACCATTATTTTATCTTGAATGCAATTCCTATCAGATGCAAATCGGGGACAATAAATTCTGCTTTATTTTGGCATTTGGACAAAATGTTACCTACTCTATTTGCCGTTTCAAAAGAACTATAAGAATTTGCTGGCGAAAGAAGACCAAGGTCCATCTAGTTCACCTTCCACTATCACCAGACACTGTATTATTTTCTAGTAGAAATTCTTGAAACAAACAATATTTTCTGGTTCCACCATTTCTTTCAGAATCTTTAAAGACTGTCATCGTATCGTCCCTCATTTCACTGTCGGTCCCAAATCCAAACACTTTAACCTAAGACCATATAGTGCTAACAATAGTTTATTGCATTGTCAGAATATCGGGGCTGATGGATTCGTGCTCAAACGTTTAATACATCAGATTGTACATTTTGAAAACACTGGCTTTCAAAATTCCTCTAAGTGAGGAAGACTTCACTCAACATATCTATTGCCCATAGTCTGATGGTGAAGGTGCTGTATTCCATTGCTTCTATGATTTGAAGAGTTGAACAATCTATCAGCTACTGGGTTCTAATTTGTAAATACATTAAGGTATTTATTTTCTGAAATCTGGATACAGCAGTTATTTTGCAGTTATTTTGCGGTGAGATATTATAGAATAGGGTTAAACATTTCACTGTATGCAATTATACTGTCATACTGATTAAATATACACATTATATACAAACTGAGAGCAAAAAGAACGACTTGGTAAGTGCCACAGGCAAGCAATCTAATCTGTAGCTGAAGAAGAATATTTATATCAGCAGGTAGTAAAACATGTTCCTTGGAGTACAATAAGGTCAATAAACCTATCCACATAACATTTAATATGATGCTCGTGAAATACCATTTAATCTTAATAAATTCTAACAAAAAGTGGATGAATGTAGACGAACCACAGATTTGGGAAACTATATTTCAAAGGCTTGAATGTCATTAACTATGTCAAGGTGTGTTCTGTTTATTTAAGGAATTGCAACAAATTTACCACATGACCTTTGGTGTTGACTGTGATTTGTGTGCAGCTTTGGATCACAGTGCAGTTGGCTGAGTGTCCGCACAGGAAAGAATAACGCAATTAAAATTGGACTTAGAAACAATTGGTGCAGAAGCCATGGATGCTTCATTGGACCACAAGTTCACAAGAACTTGTTTCAGACAAAGAAAACTCCGCCACACATTCGATCTTACGCTTCCGGGAATAAACCACCCTCCCACATCAGCAACAAACCATTTCTTAAATGAGACCAGTATCCTGGCCTCAACCACATTTTCTTGCCAACCTGTTCCTGTTATTAATTCGCCTCAGTGTCAAGCAATATTATCTATCTGTCCCATGGTATTTTCTTGCTGATCCACTGAATAATACACCAGTAAATAAAGACAGTGGGTCTCTAGCAGGCAGCTTTCCCATTGGAAAGATAAGGGTTGTCACATCACTATTCTTCCATGAAATATCCATCGATAATATTAATACGTCTTGAGACGTCCTCACGGTGTGAAAGGCAAAATGCAAATGTAATTTTGTATTGTTTGCAACCAATTGCACGTTCTACAGAGATTTTCAACAAGATGACAGCATTTTTCAACGTATTCTTCTTTAAATACAAGTGCTGGTATTGGAGCAGAGGAGAGGGATGGATGGTCAGTGATTTATCTCAGGCCTTTTATTAAAATAAAATCGATTTTCACCGATAAAAAAATTTCTCTTTTCAATTAGCTGCTAAACGAGGACACAATAGCAAACTTACATTTGGTTTGTTGGGAGGAAAGAAAGAGGAAAGTGGGAGTGGGGGGGATATTGTATTCAACAATCTATTGGAAACTTTCAGCAGAAGTAACCTGTTTCTATGAAAGTTACGAATAAAGATGAATAAATCTTATTTTCAGAAAGCAATACATCAGGGGGAAGCCAATTTTTTTTTGAAAAAAATCAATGTAAGACTGACATTTCTCTTTTAACATATTTGGAACTTGTCACAGTGACCGATAGAAAATTGGCCTCAAGTGTAGCTTCGTTGCTTGCTAATGCTCAGTCGCACCAATTTCCCTGGAGAACTTTAAAACATCTCCACATATTATCAATATGGTACTTTCTGAGCTCAGTGATGCATTCAGTCAGATCACCTCATATTGCTGTAAGCCGCGAGACAATAATCCTTCTACAAACAACATTTTATTCTTCTGTTGGATTGTGGTGCTGTCTTTAACCTCTTTAACTGCGCACTAGTCACAAATTGAATTTCGAAAGGTACAAAGGGTGTTTCCTCATTATGCATTTGTGGTAGGGTATCTCTACATTATTCATGTCCTCTCCTCTTGATAATAATTTATCCATACTGCATATTTCTGAATAAGCCCCATCAGGGAGCTGGTTAACGTAATAGAAAGACATTCACATATACTGCATATATATATATATATATGTATATACGAAAAGAAGAAATAAATGTTGAAAATCTGTAATAAAAGCAGAAAGAGCTGAAAATCCACTGGAGGTCAATGAATAACTGAGAGCGAAAGACAAGCTAATGTTTCAGGATAGGCTTTTTTTTTAAAATCAGGAAACGTGAATCTGCGGTTGATATGTACAAATAGACTCTCATTGAATTCACGGTAACCTCAGGTCATCTTTAAATTTGTATTCACTCGTTCAGCTCTGTGGCAGAATTCAAAGCTAGGCTGAGTGCCAAATTTCCATTTTAGAACTTTCTTTTTTCAATATATTTAAAAAAAAACTCACAACCCTGAGACCGTCAAAGCTCTTTCCCCATCAACTACTTCAGGTTTCAAAAGATAATATTTTGTGCTATTCCATACTCTGCACCGGTGTATGTCTTCATCGATCTGTTTCCACCATAATTGCTATTCGCTTTTCAATGTGCAGCATTAGCGTTTTTTTTATTTCAACCATGAATGCATCTTGCTCTTTGACTAAAACCTTTTTAACATTTCAACATTTCTAAAAAAAAATGACACAATTCAGCTAGGTTGAAGCTTTGAAAGTACGGTACTTGCATTCATATGGTGCTTTTCACACAAAAAATAATGTCTGCATTCGACAAATATAGGTGTTGACACCGAGCAAAAAATAAGGCAAAAGGCACGCTCAGGGAGATTAGTGTTTAGGATGTTTCTCAATGCAAGGAGAGAGGAAACGAGTCAAAGTGGTTTCGGAAGAGTGTTCTGGATGCAGCAGGCATAGCGAATAGAGGCTCAGGTACCAATGATTGAGAGAAGCTAGAGAGACTTTAGCAGTAAACCAAAGTCAGTAAAGATGGGCTGAAATGTAAAGCTGGCACAGAACAGATAAAGTGAAGAGAGATCATGTTGGAGTTTGGGAAGATCAGGACAAGGATCTTCAACTCAATCCTATGATAACATAGCTTGTAAAGGGAGCAGAATATCAACTTTAAATGAATGTTTCATTCAGGCAGCGAATTCTGTCATCGAGGTTCACAACATTTTTCTGTTCAATGTCAGTTGAAAGACAACCCTAATTGGAACCTTTGCCTGTTGCATACTGTTGCCCTGTGTGTGACAGATTAGCAGCACAAACAAACCTACGAACAAACATACAACAACAACAAACAACAACAACAAAATTGCACTTACATAGCGCCTTTCACGTCGGGAGGACGTCCCAAAGGGCTGAACAGTCAGATCGGGAAACCCCAAACCCCAACATGATCTACATACCAACAAACAGACAAACAAACAAACAAACACTGACATACTAACAAACAAACAGCGAAGACAGTCTGTTAGGCACTGCTCCTGATGTGGTACAAACCAAAATGGAACGCAAAGCGCAGACAAACAAAATGGAGATTGAACCAAAAGGGACTCCTTAAGAAACGTGCTGATATAGAAAGTGCTATGAATCTAAATTGGTCCAGGATGGCTTTCTCTTAAGTTGTTGAAGCAAGAACAATTCAATCGAAGCCGTAGTACGCTACCTACCGCTATGTTCTCATTTAGTTATATTCCCATTTCGTAAACTCTTTCCATCAACTGGTAAATTAAACATACGTTTAAGTGTCCGACATTATCTAAATTGTGCTTCACTGCTGTGTTTACTTCTCAAGATTCTGTACGCGCGGCATCACCTTTAAGTAATGTTTGGGGATCACAATTAAATCAAAAGAAAAACTAAACCGATTTATTTCCTCATAACATTCTTGTGACAGACACTTTGCAGTAAATTTCCTTATTGTATTGATCCTATAAAGAGGTCAACTCCGAGACACAATTCCATTGCGAAGAAACTTGCAAGAGTTATATATAATTCTGGCTACTTTTCGTTTGGATGTGACTGACCAAAGCCCATGAACAAGTGTCAGCAAATGGAAGAAATTGAGCTGCGATTAGGAACACTGGGAGTGAACCTACTGATCTCTACATTCTTTGGTCCACAGATTGGGCAGCTACAGGTATGTTGTATTGATCAATGTATCTAGAGTATCCCGACCTGATTGTTCAGCACTTTGGGACGTCCTCCCGACGTGAAAGGTGCTATATAAGTGCAATTTTGTGGTTGTTGTGGTAGAGATACCATTCTTAGATATCGCAAACTGGGTTTGTTTTTTTTATTACCCAGCGCACCATGAATATCAGATCAGATGCTGACATCTGCACAGAGAGTAATCGGATGGTGACAACTTCCTTGACCATATTTCCACGTGAAGAGTTCCCGAATCTCACCTGCACTGGAGTTGAGCAGAAGGAAAGTTTTTTATAGTAACAATAATAATAATAATCTTTGCTTTTAATATAGTACTTTTCATGTCTTTCTAGGCTGTGTCTCAAAGTGCTTCACAGAATGTACCGTAAAGTGAATTGACTGTATATTTTGTGGGCGAAACTTGGCAGCCAATTGCTCACAGCAGTGTCCCACAAACACTTGTAGATCGAATGACTGCAAGTAAAAGGAGAGGACGAAGGATACCGTGTTTAATGACTATCATGGCTTTATCAAAGAGCTGAAAAGTAGGGTCATCTCCTCACCTTTCCTGAGGAAGGTCTACACAATTAGTGTTCAAAATACAGTCCTGGAAACCAAGCAAGAAACCACATGTTACCTGATTACGGTTTAAATAAATATGCAGAACTTTAACGCTTTCTGTTTATCGTAGAATCATAAAATTATACGGCACAAAAGGAGGCCATTCTGCCCATCTAGTCTGTGCCGACTCTTTGAACAGAGCAACTCAAACCCACTGCCCAGCTTTCTCCCCATAACCTAACAGACCTGCTCTTCCTAAATAAAGATCTAGTTCCCTTTTAAAAGCTGAGTTCCCTTTTAAAAGCTGAGTTCCCTTTTAAAAGCTGTTTAGCAGAAACCTATCACCATGCTGTATACAATGAGTGAGTAGTGAACTCAAGCAACTACCAAGGATGGTGGAAGATGAACTGGATGGACCTGGGTCTTGTTTGGCCCAGCAAATTCTTATATTTCTTATGTTCTGACATTCAAGCGTATCTGAGCCAGACAGAGTTGACACTGGCAGGGAAGTTTCTCATGAGTTGGATTGTGGCTGAGTCACAATAGAAATTACACAAGTGTCAATGTTGCTGTGAAGGTTTGCTGTTCCCTTTGAACAGTTCAAGACAAAAGAGAGAGAAAAACCCCCAGCATCAGGAGAACACAGGCTCTAACGGAAATCAATTTTACACCAAAGTGTTCGTTCTGTGAAGAAAATTATACATAGCACTGTATCTCAAAAAATTATTCGTAGGATTTCTTCTAAAATGATCTCATTCAGGTCCTGATAAGACTGATGGAAAGTACAGTGTTTGAAAATGTGCCCTTTCAGTGTGACCAGTAATACAATGTTTGCCAAACCTCAGTCTCCTTTTCCTTTGTCAAATACTGTATAAAATGCTGTATAAGAAACAGTGAGAAGGGGATCAGAGAATATATATCTTTTTTTTATTTTAAAAACTGCACATTTTAAATGAATAATTTTACGTAAACTCAATCAAAATCAATTACGTAAAATCAATCAAGTAGAACAATACTGAAACATGTAAATATATATTTATATCACACACACAATACACTGCAGAACATATACGTCAAGAAACACAGCACAATATGATTTCACCAACCAATCTGTGTATAAGAGTCTGATACGCTACACAGCATGGAGGGAGCTATATAAGTGCAAGCTGTTGTTGGAAATATCTGGAATCTAAAGAAAGCTTTCACTGCAGTTGAAGCCAATAATATGATATAATAATAAATAATAATCCTTGCATTTTGATATAGCGCTCTTCTAGACCAGCGGTTCTCAACCTTTTTCAGTAATGTACCCCTTGTTAATTTTCAACATTATCGTGTACCCCCACCCAACAACATACACACACACTCACCACCCCCCCCACCCCCCACCCCCCCCCCCCATTCCACTTGCATTTTATGACCAGGCTTCTCTTATATAACAAAATAACTATACAAAATGGGGGGAATAACAATTAAATATACAATTTGGAAGGCTATAAAACGTTAAATAAGAGAGCTAAATAAATCAATGTACCACTACCTGTATCCCCTGGAAGTAATTTTGAACCCCCTGGGGTACATGTACCCCTGGTTGAGAACCGCTGTTCTAGACGACGTCTCAAAGCGTTTCAAAGAATATACTGTAAAGTGAATCGACTGTTTATTTGTGGGCGAAACATGGCAGCCAATTACGCGTAGCAGCTTCCCCACAAACAGGCGTGGATTGAAATGACCAATTTTATTATTGTCTTTTTTTTTTAATGGGATTATTATCAGACGTGTATGTGGAGTAAGGAAATTTGCGCAAGGTTTCGCTCTGATCTGCCTGGATTCAAAACACAGGTCTCACGCTTGTAATGTGAGTGCTCTAACCACCGAGCCACAAAATATAAGAGGGTCCCTGAGAATCACTAGCATGATGATATTCACGAGCATACACATGCACATGACCCATTAGTCATCGTGAAAGCAGGTCCATTCTCTCAAAATTCAAAACAATTTCATATGGTGGAGAATATAGCCAACGGAAAGCGAGCAAAGGGAATGCTCAACCATGAAAAAAAATTACTGAATGTGTGATCATTGAGTTGAATAATCGATTAATTCATGCGTGTTAAATGAAAGCAGCTCTGCTATTAATGTAACCGCTAGTGTCCACTTTCATCCCCAATTGTAATCGAGTGCAATTTATATTGGAGGAATTGTTGCCCGCCTTCGCTATGAGGGCGGTACCCGAAGAGATATGAGGCTAAACCAGTTTGGAATCATTAGTATTTCATCTATGAAAGAAAAATATTTTGTCACCGTCAACTACTGACAAAAAGTAGCTCCTTTTTCCGTCATCGACCTAATCGCTGTGTATTTCGGTTTGCATCTTCACTGTCACCAAAATATTGTTTGTCTCTTGGTAATTCCGATTGTGCCAGATTTCATTTCGGTGTCTTTTTTTGTCAATGCAAGAAGTCATGAAAAACAAAGTGGTATCTCCAACATCAAATAGTGTAAATCTAACATATCCTCTGGAAGGGCTCCAATCCCATCCTTTCCTAAATACTTGAGGTAAAAAGAATCAATTCCACACAGTATCAGTTTATTGCATTTACAGGCTCAAACTTGCAGTTTTCCCCCAGACATTCTTGATGGTAGCAACACGAGAGACTTATTAAAAAGGCAAGAAGGAATATTGCTGATGAGAATAAAAATCCTTGCATTTTGATATAGCGCTTTTCACATCTTATCAACATCTCAAAGTGCTTCACAGAAAATACTGTAAAGTGAGTTAACTGTATATTTGTGGGCGAAACGCGGCAGCCAATTGCGCACAGCAGCGTCCCCACAAACAGTCGTGGATTGAAATGACCAATTTTATTATTGTGGTTTTTATGGGACAGATTATTATTATTATTAACATTGCTGATACACAATTAGTATGTTTGAAAGGGTAATGAAGGATGCTGACTGGCAGCTTGCTGATGCAAATCTTCCCCAAATCAACTCACAGCTTTGTTCACTCTTTGAGCCTGTCATTATACCCCTGATTGTTCTGCATCTGGCATGGGAACACATACTCACAACAACACACACACACACATAACACATATACAAACCACAATACACACAGACAACACAACAGACACACAACACACAAATACAATACACACACACAACGCAGAACGCACACAACACACACAACAAACACACACACAAACACAATACACACACATAATACACACACACACAACATACGCACACACAACTAAAAATAAATTCAACCAACTACAACTGTGAGTAATGTTCACAAATATCAACACACAAAACATCACAATGGTTAAAATCATCCCTAAAAAATAGTGCCATTGCCATGGAAAGGAAAGGCTCAGAAATGTACAACTCCAATTTTAAAAGTTCCTGGTCGCAAACTTAACGTTTTAGGACGCAAAATGATTTTATTATTGTTTTGGCTGAACTGAGTTTGGTTGCGACCTGGGGATTAGAACTGAGTAATAATTTACCATGTTAAATGATAGAATATTCGAGTGGACTACTATAGTATTGCGGGACTCCTTTCCAGGTATGGGTTCACATGCAAACATGCCAACAATATGGGCACAAAGCAAAGATTTTAGTTTTTTACTTGGAAATAATTCAATTTTTAAATGAACATTTGCTGAATATGAGGCCAAACTGATGCCTCGGGCAAGGGAACCCCTCTTAAAACTGTCGAACCATTTTTGATTTATAAATTCAAACATTTTCTCTTGTGATACATGTGGGCTGGTTAGGAGGAATTCAGTCAATGAATACTGTACATACCAATTTGGTTAAAATCTGCCAAAGCATTGCTTGAGTTATTAAGGTGATACATTAGCGTTCACAATGGAACAAATGGCTTACCACAGCAACATAAATCACCAGCACTATTCCTAGAGTGGAAGAGGGGAATTGGAACGTTATATTAAAAGAAAGGAGTTCTTAACCTTAACCACATAGCAACCAAGAACAACTTCACCTGAATTGTTTTTTTCCCCCCAGAAATTTAATTTGCCTCTTTTAATCTCCATTCTTTATTAGGGTTGCTAAACCGAACAGTCAAACACAATTATATATATATTAAAATAAATATACCTGTATATGCAAAATACAAAACCAATCCACTTTACAGTATTTTCTGTGAAGCGCTTTGAAATGTCTCAACAATACGTTAAGGCGTTATATCAAATGCACGGATTATTATTAATATTATTAACTACCTTTTATATTATATTTTGGATACCATCTGCAGCTCTCTACTTTGGGTTTGCTAATAACCACAAGAACAACATTATTCAATGTTGTCCTGACTACATTAAAAGCAGGAACATATAAATAGAGACTGTTCTATAAATTGCCAGTACTGAACTGCATTCAATTTTCATCATGGATTATTCATATTATAGTGAAAAGACGTACACATTCCCAATAAAACATAGGACCTGAGTAAAAGCTGGTTCATTCTCTTGCTTTAGCACAAATATGGCTGAATGTGTGTGTGTGTGTGTGTGTTTCTCTCCCCTCCTAACTCGATTCCTCCCCTCCCCTAACCCTGCCCCTCCTACTTGCTCGGGATCCAACCTGACGGTTCAGCGCCTTGGGACATCCTCCCGACGTGAAAGGCGCTCTATAAACGTAATTTTGTTGTTGTTGTGTTCATGAAAGCAACAATATGCCTGCACAGGAGGGTTGGGGTGATGGGAATTCCCATGAATACTGGTGATAAGCTTGCAGAAACATTCAGACATGGAATGGTCTAAAATGTCGTGGTCTCCCAATCTAAAATCTGACATTTGAAGGCTACTGAAGAGTGACTGGGTCCCTTTGGAATCTGTCAGAAAACTATTGTGAAAATGCAACACTTCTCCTCTTCCCTCGTACATCGCCCAGAGGGTTAGATCCATCTCTCCAACCTGCCAGGAATCTCATACACCTTCTTCTCACAAGGACACAACCAAACACTGTACAAGCATATCAGGCTCTCGTGACATTAAGTGCCTTCTCGTATTTATCTGCGAAAGAATATAGTTGTGTGTCATTGCCTTCTCCAGCCCGATAGACTGCGAGGGTAGAAAAATATTCTCCGGGTTGAATTCTATCTCCAATCATTCGCCTTCAGATTCAGACTAAGAAATGTTCAAAAGGGTTTTAAAGCAGCATTAATTCTGAGTTTCAAACTACTTAATGAAACTGACATGTCAGCCACAATTATTCCAAAATGATTGTGCTTTTCCGTCTCCATTGTAAGGATATCACGAATATCTGCTCCACAAATAGGCTGTTAAACTTCTGAGGGAGGCTTACATACATCAGATCACTTAAGGCTTTGTTCCAATATCTGTCCTGCCTCACACTCATTCCCTCGAGAGGTGGCTAAAGACTCCATTTAAAAAGAGAGCTCTCAAAGGAAACAGAGGTGAGCGGGGCAGGATGGGGTGAGGACACACACACCTCTCACTCTCTTTGTCCAGGATATCCCTCAGTATCCAATCCCCTTGTGCTTGCTGTGCACACTATGAACCACACACACACACGCACATGACTTTACCCATCATTGAGACATCTCAAAGACATTACAAGGTGTACAAGGTGCTGTACAAGTGTAATTTTGTCGTTGTATATAAAATAGGAATATTGTTATTACTACTGCCAGATCACCCACAAATAGACAGTCAATTCACTTGACAGTATATTCTGTGAAGCTTTTTGAGACAGTCTACAAGACATGAAATATATCAACTACATACTGTATCAAATGCAAGGATTATTATTAGATGCTGTTTACCCTCAGATCCATCTCCCTCTCCCACATAGGCTCTCTCACATTCACCACTTTCTTTCCACAAAGGGAACTTCTTCACTCACTCCCCACAAATGTATTTATCAAACCGCCTCTCACCTCCTCTCTTCTCTTACTCTCCATAGCTTCCTTTTTGGCTATTACGTATATCTAATTTCCCCCTACCCCACCCCACACCACCCTCACCCCCTCCACAAAAGAAAATGAATTCAAAATTGAATGTGTGTCTACGTGATATTGAATCATTCAAAACATTATAGCGGATGTGATAAATCACTAAGACTCGCACCGAGAACCAACAGGATAGCTATGAAATATCTGGCGCGCAAATTGGATCTTGTGAAAGAAATACATTCTAGAAATGGTTTCTAGTTTAGTTTTTATCAAGAGTCCTACAGGCTTTCAGTAAATTTACATTTAGAATTGGTGCTTGATGAGGTCTCTCAGACCTTCTTACATTTAATCAATGCACCTCTGTTAGAATCTCAAGCAGGCAAGAAATGGCCGGTTGCCCTTCTTTCATACTGTTCCTTCACATCTCCAGTCATTTCAGTAATGTCACATAATCTTGTTCGGGAAGATGCAATACAAATGTACCTTCATATTGCACATACTCTTCACATCAGGAGGACAGCCCAAGGCGCTTGGTTACCGAGCCTGGCTTGGCATACAAGGGAGCCGGGGGTGAGTGGGAAGGGGAAAGGTAACCATAAGTGCAGTCAAAGAGGCAGGTCTTGAGATGAACCTTGAATGAAGTGAGGGAGGGAGCGAGCCGGAGGGACTTTGGGATGGATTTCCAGACATTGGAAATAGGCTGAAAGCTGAAAGTTGGCCACCTTTAAACCTAGGTTTTGTAAATGATTTGCCACGGCAAACCGCTCACAAATTCAATACATTGAAAAAACATGATTTGCATCTACGGAATCCAGGGGTCCAGCTGTTGTTAATGAACTCCTGGCCACCATACCAAACAGCGTGCTAAACAAATAATCTGTCATCTAAAAATAGAAACTTTCTCTTTCAACCCTAAACTCTTCCGACAGCCTCGTTTTCACACAACACTGAAAGTTCAGATTGAAATCAATGCAATAAATATTTATAATCAAGAACGTATCAAAAAACAATCTTTAAAATTCAACGGGTGCTTTGTGTGCTCAGTCATGAATAGAAAGAACACTGGAAGGGAAAGAAGGAAGGCATAAGGGGCAAAATACAACATTGCTTCCAAATGCATGTTCCTTCCAAAAATAACCCCAAGGATGATACATGAGGGAATGGTAACCTTCAATCCTACAAAAACAAAGGAAGACAAAACTTTACTTTCGACTGAAAAAGCTTTTTTAAAAAAAATTCAATGATAAAAAAAGGAAAAAGAGAACCAGTTTTTTTTTAAAAAAAGGAATGTGTTATTAAGGGCAGCTCAGGATTGTGAAACCACAGAACAAGGTCCTCTGTGTTTCCGTATTTCCCATCACTGTTTCCTTTTTATATCTATATATATGTATATATATATATATAGAGAGATATATATATATATACACAGTATATATATATATATCCCATTATAAACAGGAAATAAAACCCTTTGGGGGAACGCATCAGAAGAAAACAAAGTTGAAATGCTCCAATGCATTTTTCATGTAAAAAAACAAATTCCCTTGAAGACCAGAAACAAAAACTGCTCATTATATTCTTAGAGTGCATTTCACAACACCCATCCCATCCCCTGCTGAAATAAATTTAAAACAAGATGACTGAACAATGCCAAATCCAACTGGCCACCTGAACCATAATATCAACAACCCAAGCAAATTATTCATAATCCCAAGTATTTAATAAGACTCTCACAGCAAATAACCAGCAGATTCAAACATCACCTCACAATCCTCCAGATGAAATCCAATCTGAATCAAGAATCGATATTCTTTAACAGTAGGAGGTGGAATTTATTGGAGTGCTATTTTCGATGGGCACATCAGACAGAGTAATTGATGCAATAATCCAACACATTATTAATGGTGTCACCTTAACTAATTCCAGATTTATTAAAAAAAACTTCTGAATCAGAAAAAATTGCCTTATGCTTTCTGTGTTATTATTACTGCAATGGACAGATGAACTTCAGTGACAATCACTTCTCTGAAAATTTGTTGTGAGTTGTTTGGCATCACATCTTTTGGATATAATATTAGTAATAATAATAATCCTTGCATTTGATGTAACACTTTTCACATCTTCTAAACGTTTCAAAGCGCTTCACAGAATACACTGTAAAGTGTATTGACTGTATATTTGTGGGCAAAATGCGGCATCCAATCGCACACAGCAGCGCGCCTGCACAAACAGTCGTGGATTGAGTGACCACATCATTGCTTTTTTGAGGGATTATTATAATAAAATGAAACCTGAGTCATAAGGCAATGCAGTGACAGCCAGATGTTAATTTGAACTTTGGAGTTTTACTTCTATATCGCAAACTATTGGTCGGTTTGATAAGACGTTGTTCGAAAATAGCTTAAAGGGATTCCTAATTTGTTCCGGATTCATCAGATGAGTTAATAAAAGGCCATTTAATATTTCATGAGCTGTGTGCCTGTCACAAAGATTTACTCTGATATTGAGTTAGGACAATATAGGTAGAGTAGTAAATCTAATAAATGAACAGAAACTTATATACTGTATATGTTTATATATATATATAAAATATAAACTGAGGACTCCATTATCAGATCCCTTAGCTGTACGGCTACAATTCACATTCAGGAAAGAGGATTACAGCCAGCGTTGATTGATTATAAAGCAGCACTACAGCCACAAATTCAGGTGATAACATGAACCAGGTGATAACTGAAACTAAGAGCGAAGAGAACATTTGATAATTTTTCATGTGAATCCCTAGATTATATCCTAAAATAAACACATTCTATTTGACTGTTATTCAATTTGGGGCCCTTTTCGCTTATGGCAGCTGTTAGGCTTTCTGACAAAAGCTGTCAGCGTCGCTCCTTACACTAAGGTGTTATGACACAACTGAAGACTGCAAAAATCAGAGATAATTTACCACAAACTCATCTGCAATGGATTAACCGGAACATCTGCATACATCGTTTATTACTAAAGTTGGACTTTGCCGTTCTTGGGATACACCGAATATTGAATTTTGCAAATGGGACATCGCTGTGAATGCATGAATCCGGTTTGAGAAGAACCAACATTACACTCCCACTGTCACAATTATCTATCCCAAATTACTGGAATAAAGAATCATCTCTATCTTGCCATTTGATTTTGTTGTCGAGATGACAGAATGATGATTGAGCGAAAAATATCGGTGTCAACAGCATTTCAATGCACATTTCTTGCAGCGTCTATCGTCTGAGTTGTTTGAAATGGAAAGACCAAGTTGTTCTTCTATTACAGGTACTAACAATTATATGTGGCAACTGACACTGATACAGTACCACTAACTGGTTTCAAATGCCATCGGAAATGTGCCCGAATGTTACAAGCGGGAAACTGAGCAGCACTCTCCTAATGGTGCTTTGTTTGTAAAGAATTAGTTGTAACAAGCAAGTTGCTTATTTAGGCAAGTTGTTGCTTTAATCCAGTCCATAGCCAAAAGAGAAACGGTAATAAATACGCGTTGGCCTAAAGCCGTTATGGTGTTCGGAGACTCTTATAATAATATCTGTTGCGTCCACAGCAAATGATTTAGTTATGAATCTCATTCAGTCATGAACCTTGTAAGAGAAAGCATTCTTGGCAGGATCACAAAAACAACAAGGGTGACCACAAAACAATTTTACATTACGAAGAATAATTTACAAATGAAATTGTTTTGTGGATTGCTTTTGATTTGAATTATTTATGCTGTAAAAAAAGGATTTAAATTTGCAGATCTCGGGAGGACGAGAGTACTTTGGTGAAATTTAATAATAATCCTTGCATTTGATACAGTGCCTTATCGTACCTTCGAGAAGTCTCAAAGCACCTCACAGGATATACTGTAAAGTGAATTGACTGTATATTTGTGGGTGAAACACAGCAGCCAATTGCACACAGCAGTGTTCCCCAAATAGTCATGGATTAAGTGACCACATATTTTGAAAGGAATTATTAACCTTGGAAAAGCAATCTGCCAATCAAATCACAACCGGATTCCTAGGATTACTTCCAGGTAAACAGAGGCGTGTGGAGTAAGGAAACTTTAGTCTTGCCCGGGAATCAAACCTGGGTTCTCTTGCTTGTGAGGCAAGGGCTCAAACTGCTGAGCTACAGCAGTCCACAAATTCCAAAACAGTGCAAAAGGTGAAGGAAGGGAAGACTTGCCTAAATTCATTTTAATAAGAAACAGAAGAAAGTCTGTAATTTGAACAAATTGCTTATAGCTCAATGTAATGACAACCTAATGGTTAAATAAGGAGAACACTCTCAACTAGCACTGCAGAATACTGACTCCATCTGACTAATTGATCCCATTGGACTTTCTCTAAGTACAATTAAATTCTAAGGGTTGATTTTAAAAACTAACTACAGTAGTTTTGCTGTGAAACTGTTGATTTAACCAGTTATATATTTTTTGAGGGGAAAAGACTTTAAATGGATTTAAATGGTTGAGGTAATAGATAAATGACTTGGATTTCTTATGCAGACAAGTGAGATATTGCATGAAAACAAAGAGGCATTTTGAGTTGTGGGGAACAAACTTAGTAGAATTTGATAAGTTGCATCCGAATCACAAAGGTGAAGCTTCAATAACAGACGCTATTAACTTGGCAAATGTACAGTCTACTGAATTAGCTGCCATGTTTCGCCCACAAAATATAATCAAGTCACTTGACAGTGTGTCCTGTAACAAGCTTTGAGACATCTCAAAGACCTGAAAAGATGCAAAATCAAATGCAATTATTATTATTATCATGATCATTATTATTATTCCAACGAGGATTTGATGGGAGTAATTCTGTCTCCATTGAGACTGGAGCACCACAAAAATACTGACCTGAATACAGGGTTTTGATTAAACTGTCTTCAAATGATTGGTGACAGCTGTGTGCAACTCAAGTCAATGGTTATAAATACAATAATGCCAAAGGTGAACAAAATATTTTAATTGCTTCGTTGTTAATGAATTGCAAATTGTATGTAGCCTGATGGAAACTAAGGGATCAATGGGCCAACCTTCATATTCTGTGCTAACTAAACATTTGACCAAGTTTCTGACAGGCACACAGTCTGAATCTCTCTCAGCTGACTGCCATTCCAAACCCAGAAGTGGGAGGTGGTGAGGGAGAAGAGGGAGGAAGCAAAGTTCAAAAATGTTTTGGTGAGCCATTTTTCTTGCACAAAAGTTAAGATTAAAAGACACATGCGGACTGTTCCTGAGAACACAGCAAATCAGACAAATGGAAGCCAGAGAAGAAGAAAAAAAATCAAAGTCTTCCTGCAGGAGAGTTACTATGGTAACCGCTGAGATATAATCACTGCTAGTGGTTTGCGAGAATGATGGATAGTGCAGTAATTCCAAAAGACAAAGGCAAAAAGGACATTATTGCCTGGTCAAGATCATTATTTAATTCAAAGAGCAAAACAATTTACCAACAAATGGCACCAAAAGCAGAAGGAACTCCTGATGATAACCTCTCAAGCCTTACCAAAGAAGCACTCAAGTCACATGCGACAATATACCATTCAAATCCTTCTCCCAACTTTGAAACACCCACGCCGAATGTTTTCAGAAATCCACTTTTCACACTGTAAAGAGTAAATGAGCAAAGCTAGATCTTTGTGCTTCATGTGACCAGCTTATGTTTTCTGGTTTTCTGAATGGAATTGTTCATGCACCCGATTTATTTCAATGCACGAGGCGCTTCAATTTCATTTTCCACGCCGTGCAACCCAGTGAATATTGATGGAAAGATTCGACAGTTTACACAAGGTAGCAATTCTGGTCACAGTGGTCAGGGGTATGTAATGCAACGTTTTCATTTCGAGCGAGCTTATGTGGGCAACTCTGCTCCATTTGGTAATCAGTCACATCTGAGCAGGTTATCATGACTCTTGACTATTGAATCTCTTTACCATTTCCAAAATGCGACTGCTCCCTTACCCGTTTGGAATGAAAAACACCATTTAGCAGACCATTGCTATTAGACTAAAGCCCATCCATCTGCTCAAATTAAACTTATCATTGTACGAAATTGAGAAAAAAAACAAGAGCCCTCCGATTGCTGCATGCCAATGCGATTTGCGAGATCCTTAATGCACAGAGGCATCTCCTTCTCTTCATCAATCTTGTGTCCGTCCATAAATAGACGAGTGACTCACACCCATTTAGATATATATATATATATACATACAGTATATATATGAAACATATATATAATATCTAACAATCAAAGTACTTCAGCCTATTACTCAAGAGTAGTTATCAAAAAAAATGCTCGATTTTTAAACAAACAATTGCATCTATTTTAGCTTTAAATGAGTTTTTGTGTTGACCCAGGTGAAAATTTCAGCAAATGGTGCACCTTTTGTGCTCACAGCAGTGAAATAACAGACTGTTAACTTTCCTACTTTCCTTCCCCAAACCACAACCCCTTCCCCCCTACTCTGGTGCCTATCTCTTCTCCTCCCTTTCTTCCCTCTTGTCTTCTCCCTCCCCCCTGCTCTGGTCCCAACCTTGCGACCAGAGCAGTTGTTGTATTCTGTGAAGTGCTTTGAGATGTCGATAAGATGTGGAAAGCGCTATATAAATGTAAGGATTATTATTATGACTCTGTGTGCACTGTTCAATTTTGCATTCCACATTGCTATTAGAAAGTTTCCAAGTGCTAGAGAACAGCCATAGTAACAACTACTTGCATTAACAGAGTGCCCTCCACGCTGAGCATTAAAATTATCCAGTGCAATACTCTCACATCATGAATAACAAAGATTGTAGACAGAATACAGCTGCACTTACTTTGCCCCATATCTCCTCTTCCTCACAAAATGATTCAGTAAAATTGCAAAGAAAGCACCAATCTACTTCACATGTGAAGACGTGATAAGGCGCTATATCAAATAATAATAAGAAGAATCCTTGCATTTGATAGAGGGCTTTTTACATCTTATCGACATCTCAAAGCGCTTCACAGAATATACTGTAAAGTGAATTGACTGTACATTTGTGGGCGAAACGCGGTAGCCAATTGCGCACAGCAACGTCCCACAAACAGTCGTGGATCGAAATGACCAATTTTATTATTATGTTTTTTTTTGGACGGATTATTATTAGGTGTGTGGAGTACGGAAACTTGCCCAAGGTTTCGCCCTGACCTGCCTGGATTCGAACACAGGTCTCATGCTTGTAAGGCGAGTGCTCCAACCACTGAGCGACAGGAGCTCCACTTTTTGCAAGTATTATTATTATTATT
Source organism: Hydrolagus colliei (assembly GCA_035084275.1). Classification (NCBI taxonomy): domain Eukaryota; kingdom Metazoa; phylum Chordata; class Chondrichthyes; order Chimaeriformes; family Chimaeridae; genus Hydrolagus; species Hydrolagus colliei. The sequence continues at coordinate 10,851,634 of CM068751.1, read as the reverse complement.
GGTGTATTCCAAACTCCTCACTTAAGGCAATGATTTTCAAGCCTAATATTGTTAAGAATTTTGAAGTTCACATACCATAGGGTCAAGAGATTTGCGATGCAACACAACTGGGCCACTGATCACATTGCTACCACTAATCTATGGTCATCTCTTAATTACAGGCAAGCAATCAGTATATAGTGGAGATCAAAGGTGAAGCAATTCCTCAGAGGGCGGGAAGGAGAGGGATGTCAAATCAACTCGCTGTGTGTTTGCCATTTCAGTTGCGTAACGGTGTAAATGAAGCATAAAGAAGAAGGAAAGAAAAAGGGACTGAAATACGGTGGATCGGAAAGATATTTAATTGGGACTGTTTTTATATTTGCTTTATCCAAGACATCCCTACAATTATTTTCGCAATTAAATAATTAACGCGCAGTCCATTTTAAAAATAAAACTTCTCTCACTTGAACACAGCATTGGCTTATTATTGGCGTCATTTGTATTCTTCTCCAGTAAAACACAGGAACTCGCAACTCATAAATGGGTAAATTACAAACATGCATTTATGTGGAAAATTAGGGGCTTTCCTTCCTTTGCCGAGTGAGTGAGTGAAAACAAGCGTCATTCAGTGAGAGACGCTTTCACGACTCCAGAGGCACTCCATTGTGCCTTTCAGCAGACATCAACACACACTCGTTCAGTAGCAAAACACTGGCCCTTTGCTGAGGAGATATCAGTTAGATCCCGTCAACAGTAACTGCCGAGCATCACATGTTCTCCCCAAACTCAAGTTGCCTTAGCAACCAGACTATGATGAATTACCCCGTCTCCACTAAGCATTCTGTTCACGTAAATGTCCTGCAAGGTGCTTGCTCGAAGCGCTTTCATTTGCAGCCAATTCCTAATGGAAAGTATTTGTTTGATTCTGTGACAGTTCGAGCCTCACCAGATGCCAGCAGTGTATTGTTTTGCGTGCGTGGAAATCTTTAAATCCCGCCCGCAAATTAATTAAGAAACGTCGTTGTGACTTGGGGGCCAGCACACGATTTACTTTGCCTGGTATGATCAGATGCCATCTCCCTCTCTCTACGTGTGAGGCAGCTTCCTAAAGGAATAAGAGGAGACCTTCTCCAGGCTTGACTGCCTCCTATAGTTCTCTCGTTGTTAATGATCAGAATTAAGTCCATCGTGTGGGCATTGCTGAGCGCATCTCATTTGGAAGACAATTCTGGTGGATACACAAAGGGAGGGAGAGGTTTCCAATAAGGGTACATTTTGTATGAGCGCCCGGACATTTCAGCACCTCCGATGATTTTTGAGTGAACTGTAGTCTCAATGACTTAAAGTGCAAGAAATTGAATTCCCCCCTTCCCGCGGACCCACCGCCCACCAACAAACAAAAAAAGTTTTAGTCTCTCAGTTCTAACGCTATGATTAATACAGTGTTTTTTTTGTTTCGGCAATGTTAATTGAAAACAGTTCAGTTCAGTTTGGATTGAAACTCTTTTCAAAGAAGTGAATGGAGAGAGAGAGATTGTTAGTTGAAGCCCATAGTAAAGCACACAGCAAGGTCAGGGAGAGAGGAGTGAGAGAAGACAACTGCTGGGGTGGAGCTCCTGCAGCTCAGTGGTTAGAGCACTCGCCTTACAAGCAGTGACACCTGCGTTCGAATCCAGGCAAATCAGGGCGAAACCTTGGGCAAGTTTCCTTATTCCACATGCTTAGTAATAATCAGTCGGGAAAAAAACAATAATAAAAAATGGGTTATTTTCAATCCACGACTGTTTGTAGAGACGCTGCTGTGCGCAATTGGCTGCTGCGTTTCGCCCGCAAATATACAGTCAATTCACTTTACAGTACATTCTGTGAAGCGCTTTGAGACATCGATAAAATGTGAAAAGGCGCTTTATCAAACGCAAGGATTATTATTATTATTATACACTTGACAGCACTACACAATCATTTCTCCCTCCCAAATAACTTGTCATTTGGTCAGTGAGGTAGATTGCTTGCTGACGCTTCACTATGAGAATGATAGCCTACACATTATTGTCTAGATCAGAAAAAAAAGGAGAGCTTCCTCTCATTCTCTATTCCCGCCTAAAAAGCATATTTATTTTTAAAGCAATCCAAAAATCAGAAGATTCCTTTGCTTCACTCGATGAGGCCTGTTTAAGTATGGATCAATGTAGCACTGAAAATCATTGATCAAGTTGTAATAGACCTATGTAAACGTACACCGTCTCTCTCTCCCACATACACACACAGAGTGAAACATTGCTGTCTATGAACGTGTGATTGAATTATCAGGGCCATATCGCAATGGTGGAATGACCCAAAATGGTGAAATGTTGGAATAATACACTATTGGTGCACTGCGCACACATAACTTGGGATAAGCCTGTTGATTTCAGCCCTTACTGAAAGATAAAACTGGATTTCACCTTGATTAAATTATTATTACTGGGTTTATGTTTTGGACTTTTTTTTAATTTAAATGTTCAAATACCATGACTATGCCATCATCTTGTGACTCGGAAACAAGTGCGTACCTCTCATGATTATAAACATGAATTTGTCTGGGACAAATTTAACGAAGGAGAAAACAGCAATCAACAACAAAAGAGAAAACAAAAGAGATGAACAACCAGTTCTCCTGTAGCTCAGGGATCAAGAGCACTCGCCTTTCAAGCTTGAGACCTGTGTTCGAATCCAGGCAGGTCAGGGCGAAACCTTGGGCAAGTTTCCTTACTCCACACACACGCCTAATAATAAGCCCTCCAAAAAAAACCACAATAATCAAAATTGGTCATTTCAATCTACGACTGTTTGTGGGGACGCTGCTGTGCACAATTGGCTACCGTGTCTTGCCCACTTATCTACAGTCAATTCACTTTACAGTATATTCTGTGAAGCGCTTTGAGATGTCGATAAGATGTGAAAAGCGCAATATCAAATGCAAGGATTATTATAACCAAGTCACGGAACATCATTTGTGAACAGAAATGCCTGGTGCAAAGGTTAAGCAAGCCTTTGCTCTTTTTTGGTGAGCCCAACCAAATATTGTAATCACATTCCAAAACCCCACTGCAGCATTCAAAATACTACAATCAACATTTCATTACCAACACACGTCTAGGCGCGAACAGCACCAACTAAAACACCGATTCCGAGACAGACATTTCCTTTCAAGAAGAAATGTGTGAATCAATTTCCAGTGCTATTGGGTGAATACATTTGAAATCCCCGTCACTTCCCTCCCCCTCTCTCATCCACTCTCATTCCGCAATTACTCCATTATGTGGCAGCCTTTGGGAGATTTTCTGACAATTGTAGGGGGTTAACAAATTAACAATAACAAATTGATTGAGTTGACAAATAAGCCAGGGCATGAATGCCTTTCACAATCTCTTCCCATTTGCCGTAGAGGGTTCCTTTCAACGCTTAGTGCTCTGTTCCAGAAATTAACACGACCTCGGCCCGTCACAGGGCATGTCTACAAATGTAAATGCCTGTCGGTTGTTCTTAAACCAGCGTGGCACAGTTATTGGAAATAAATTTATCCTGCAGTTCCAACGCGTAAAGTTCCTGATCTCCCATGGGCTGTCAGTGAGGTGAGCTCCATTATGTTTCAGGGGCATCCAGCTCCAAACGAGAGCCTGCCTGGAAATATTACAACACCTTATCTTTCCGAAACCGGCTGGGGAATGTTACCGAAAGGAGGGAAATGGAATTCCTCTCAGCAGTTTACTTTCGCAATCAATTAAAAAAAAAATGTCAAAAAGGAAATCAAATTTTTAATTTAAAAATGTGCCTTCTGGTGATCTGGAAAACAAAACACATTGTTCTTTTGATTCACTTCCGCGCAAGATCTCTTCCACTTTAGCAACGACTGATAATTCAATGATAATAATTTGGTCACTCAATCCACAACTGTTTGTGGGACACTGCCATGCTGTTGCGTTTCACCCACAAATTACACAGTCAAATTATTTTGCAGTACATTCTGTGAAGAGCTTTGAGACATCTCATAGTCACAATTAGGCTCCACATCAAATGATTATTTTATTACTGTATTATGATATATATAACACGTATAGAAAGTATACTGTATACTAAACCCTCAAATCATCTGAAGCAGTTCAAATCATACAGTACAACAATAGAATACAATTTACATTTAAATACGTCAGGAGAACGTCTCAACAGGATTTAAATCCAACTCACATCGTTTGACGTGTGCCGTGACACCTGCCATCAACATAACAAAAAAAATTCTGATAATGGAATAAATTACTCCCCGCCAAGCTCAACTGTGTTATATATTTTTTTGAAAACTGCATTAGTGCAGTAATGCACTTCAGGAGCTGAGCAGATGCTGTTAATCCACTAAATTTTTTGTTCCTGTTTCAAGAAAGTGTTTCAGCCACTGCAAATGTTGTTGCCAAGCCGCATGCTCCGTCCAGTCTATGAAATATCTTGCACTTAATGGCGGTAAAATGAGACTAAAAATTCTGTTCAACGTTACACCTTATTTTTTCTTACGTCTGAGTAGTGCGGAATGAAGTTCCTCATTTTGGATCAGATTTATTCCTTGGTGTTGGGTGTATTCCATACAACTAGTGAGGTGGGGGGAGAGGGGAAGAGGGGGGAGAATAAAAACATATGTGCTAACTGGCCATACAGTGACATCGTTGGAATAAGAAAGCAAAAGCCTTTAAGATGCCAGATTGAGAGGATAGTGAGGAGCTTCAAGAAGATGTCAAGGTCTTAGACATGGAGAACTCCACCCTAACAGAAGATTGCTCTGTACAACAGCAACAACAAGAAAATTACATCTGTTGAGGGTGGAGTTGTTGGGGGTGTTGGGGGCAGGGAGGAGGGCAAAGAGAGGTAGGATGGAGGCTGAAGGCAAGGTCAAAGAGGGGGGTCTTGCTACCAGTTTTGAAGGAGGCAAAGGGGTGAGCAAGGTGAAGGGATTGTGGGATGGAGTTCCAAAGCACAGGGGCAGTACTGAGAATAACATTTGCCTGTTGGTGAATTCTCCGCAGTATCTTCTCTTGGGGAAGCCATGCGAAAGCTGAGGGTCAACACCATCACAACAGCACCTGAGTGCCAGAGAGCTAGACAGCTACTGGCTTTTTCACAACCATCTCCTTTCGTAGGCTGCAATCACTTCATAAGCCCATCAACAAATGTCGATGACTCTTTGTAAGCTGTAAAGGCAACGATATCATTGCTTTGCAAACTGGCAATCCAATTAAATGGGATATCGTTGGGCAGAGCAACTCTCCCCATTTTGTATAACAGCTCTGCTCCACCATTACAAAATCACTTTGAATTTCCTTTCTGTGGGGATTGTGAAGTCAGTTTATCTGTGATTGCAGGTGACCCCATCTCTATCGGATGGATCAAGCAGATCATCCCAATAGGCTAAATCAGTGAATAGCATACAATAAATATTTTTTAGCACACAGATCGACAGAACAGCATTTGAAAAACATATCCTCTTGTTGTTTGCATACATAAGAACATAAGAAGAAGGAGCAGGAGTAGGCCATTCAAACCCTCGAGCCTGCCCTACCATTCAATAAGATCATGGCTGATCTTCTAATCTAACTCTACCTGCCCGTTTTATCCCCATATCCTTTAATCCCTTTATCCATTAGAAATCTATCAATCTATGCTGCACCCCCTCTAAGGCAAGTATGTCCTTTCTTAAATAAGGAGACCAAAACTGCATGCAATATTCTACGTGCGGTCTCACCAAGGCCCTATAAAGTTGCAGCAAGTCCTCCCTACTCTTATATTCTAATACTTTTGTAATGAATGCCAACATGCCATTAGCCTGCCTAGTTGCTTGTTGTACCTGTATACTAACTTTTTGTGATTGGTGTACAAGGACACCCAAATCCCTCTAAATACTAATACGTTCTAGTCTCTCCCCTTCAAGAGAACAATCTGCTTTTCTGTTTTTACTAAATAGGTGAATAACTTCACACTTCCTCACATTATATCATAAATCTAGTAATGAACAAAGTTATTGTCGGAGTGCGTGAGAAAACTTTTTTTTAAAAAGAAATATCTAATGTAAGAAAAGTAACTCATTTTTGAAAAGTAAAAATATTTACCTTTGTATTTATCTAATCCTTGAAGTAAAAAGATTTTTGTCCGCTGTGACTTCCCTTCTATGATGACTTTTCATTCCTGTTTCATATGCAGATTTTTTTAAATGTACCCTTCAGCTTCAAGCTTCTTGGTTAGTTTTGAAACTGTTCAGTCACAAATGGGACTTGCCACACACTTGTGAAGGTGGTTTGCCTTGTGATGGGCTTAACAAAGAAATTCCTCCCTCTATGGAAATGACTGCACCTAATACAGCATTCATCTATACTTTTTAAATTCGGAATAATGCATCAAATAATGCAATGCCAAGAGATTTGTGGCACTGAATTATAGAACATTTATTCTGTTGGCAACAATAAAGGAACAGACCAAACATGGCTTAGATAATGCTGGATATGATTATAGATTATCTTTTCCAATTGATCATCAAAGTTCACTAAGTTAAAAACGATGCAGTGGTCCCAACGTGTTATGCAATATGTATATAGTATACATATTTATTAAATTAATTTGCAATTGTGGTAGGGAGCTCCACATGGAAGGGAAGTCACAAGGGACAAAAATATTTTTACTTCAAGGATTAGATAAATACAACAGGTAGAGCGCTCACTTTACAAGCGTGAGATCTGTGTACGAATCCAGACAGATCGGGGCGAAATTTTTGGCAAGTTTCCTTACTCCACATGCCTAACAATATTCCATCCAAAAAAACAAAACCACAATAATAAAAATTGGTCATTTCAATCCACGACTGTTTGGGGGACACTGCTGTGCGCAATTGGCTGCTGCGTTTCGCCCACAAATATACAGTCAATTCACTTTACAGCATATTCCGTGAAGCGCTTTGAGATGTCGGTAAGATGTGAAAAGCGTTATATCAAATGCAAGGATTATTATTATTATTAGATTTGATTTATGGAACTTTTTGCATGCTTTATGGGAGGTCACAGTAATGGAAAACAATTGATGCATTCAAATAAAATAAAAAGCTAATTCTACAAAGCAAATCATGAGACAGCCTCACAAAATCAAAAATGTCCCTGTGCATTTCCTGAAAAAACTATTTTTTTTCCCCTGAACATCTGCAGTTACATAAAGCTCTATCTAATACCTTTACCATATGCATCCCATGGCCAGCCTTGAACTCATCACATGGAATAGAAATCTGCTATTCTCAACCAAAATAAATCTTGAATTCCTTCCCATTGTGAACTGTAATTACACAAACCAAACAATCCATCATACCCATCATTGTGATGACACACAGCCACTAACATTGGGTAGAAAGGCATCATTGTACCTTCATGAGAAGTGGTATCTTGGTTCACTTAAATAAGAACTTTCACCGACTCTGCGATAAGGTTGTTAATGGTCCCCTACGTAAGTATTCGATACAAGGTATAGTTAAGGTAGAGATGAAATCTTGAGATGGATTGTAATTACACATAGGCCTTGGTGTGGGAACTTCAGTTACTGACAATTAGTGAAATTACCATTACATGGAATAGATGCAGTTTAGATAAAAAAAGAAGTAATGCCTGAAGCGGTATGCAAATAGCTAATCAGAATTACTTAATTGTTTGGAGAATTGCCTATTTATTACCTTAATCTAGAAAATTCAGTCTCTTGTTTCTGAGAAGGGTTTTTTTTAACCATCCAAGTACACGAGCAGGAAGAAAAGATACCCAAAGTCGTGGAAGAATAAAATACATGTGCAACATTGCGTTTTATTTTCTTCAGATGCTAAACCTGCTAGAGATCTCAAGGCAATCGTAAATTGCTGATAATTATTTCCACTGTTGTTCAATAGACATGCAGCAGAACCCTTCAAGGTAAAAAAAACATCTTACTCCTGGATCAGCAATTTTACTGTTATATATTCAGTTGCTGAAATATTCAGCCCCGGGTTAACATGAAGAAGAATTAAATCTTTACTACAAAAACTCCCAACAATATTGTATTGAGGCTAAAATGTAAATGTAAGACTGAAAGGCCTTAAATATCACAAAATAGGTTATAAAGCAAGTTACTGTGAGTGCATTTACAATAAGAACACAAGAAATAATAATAATAATCCTTGCATTTGATACAGCGCATTTCACATCTTCTCGACATTTTAAAGAATATACTGTAAAGTGAATTGACTGTGTATATGTGGGCGAAACATGGCAGCCAATTGCACACAGCAGTGTCCTCACAAACAGTTGTGGATGGAAATGACCAATTTATGATTTTTTTGGGGGGAGATTATTATTATTAGGCATGTCCAACTTGCCCAAGGTTTCACCCAGCCCGGAATTGAACCCAGGTTTCTTGCTTGAAAGGCGAGTGCTCTAACCACTGAGATACAGACTCCACAAGGAGTCAATATCAGCAATGTATATCATGCCTTTTATGTCTCAAAGTGCTTTAACACAAATCAATGGGGGATCTGAAGAAGGTGGGGGGTACAGAGAGATGAACTCAGACATAGTCAAAGAGATTCATCTTGAGACGGACTTTGAAAGTGGGGTGGGATTATTGTGTGTTTTAAAAAGAAAATGCGCAAGCAACTGTCAGGAAGGTGAACTAGATGGAGCTTGGGACTTTTTCATCCAGAATTTCTTATGTTCTTAATAAAATGTGCCCTTTTGACCAGATGTAATTAGACACTGTAGAAAGCTCACTGTCAAATGCTCATTGCAATTCTGTAATGCGTGAGGCCTTTATGTTTATCCTCTATCTGTTCATGCTCAGTGCAAGTCGAGTTCCTTTGCTGTTACTTGAGTGAAAGCTAAATGAGGCCAAAGCACAAAGCTAAATGAGTGAGCAAGGGAGGGAGGGAGGGAGGGACATGTTTGAGAGAACCGATTGATTTTGTAGTACAGTAGTCAGTGTTATTTTGATTATTTGTTGACACAAGCAATACTTAGGAAGTCCTCTGAGCTGAATTGTGATACAGTTGTAATTTTCCCCATGTGGAAGATGGTATTACGCGGCTCACATTGCAGTGCTGGCAAAAAAAAAATCCTCACTAGCGATAAACTCACACGAGTCGTATAATCAAAGTTATATCGGTGAAACAATATCTTGTGAGCATTTCTGGGAGGCCTTTGGTAACCTGTTCCTCATTACTGTCACTTAGCTGACACTGTACAGCGATTTTCCAAGAGTTTCAGCATGACACGTCATTAAACCAGCCATTTTGATTTGCCCTTCGAAGACTGTAAAGGGTAGAGATTATGTACATCTTTCTACCACCCAATTATCTCGGTATATCACAGCGAATTTATGACTTAAACTGTCACAAAACATATATACGCTACATTTCACAATTCAGAGCAGAGAACTGCTATTTTAGTTATACGCATTCTTAGAAGCACTGGATCCCAGCAATGCTACTTTACGTTCAAGTCTTTAACCAACTCTGTTGCCTATAATATTCAGTGTCAGATATAAAAACAGATTATTCTAAATACAATATCTGGTATTCAGTAACAGTGCACTGCAATAGATGTGTTTTTTTTAACACACATATATATGACTTTAACATGACAAGAATTTGGCTGACAAATTGCATTTGCATTTGATATTCAAATCATTGATACTCAGTGGAAGCTCCGTGTTAAAGGAACGTATTGATACCTTTAAAAAATAGTAGAAACATTTTAAATTGTCGTCCTTCAAAAGATAACCTTACCAGAAGTGAAAACTATGATATGAATGAAAGGGGAAAGAAAATCCATGTGGGGGGGAGAGGGGAGGGAAAGCAATTTCTGTGCTTTAAAACTTTAATTATACTCAATAAATATATTTTCTAGTCCAACGAAATAGTAACAAAAATATTAGTTTGTAGACATCACTAATTCAGATCTCCGAAGTCCGATGTCATTATGAAGCCCCGATTGGGACTTGGAGCTGGTTGGCTTGGCTGTCAATCCAGGACTGTACTCAGGGATTCGCTGTCTTTCAAATGAGATGTTCGACTAAGGTCCAGTCAGCTGTTCATTAAATATCTGACAGCATAATTTAAAAGAGAAGGGAGGTCCCCCTCGCCTGCTGCCAAACAATTCCTCAGTTGAAAAAAATGTGGCTGTTTCATAGAATCATAGAATATTACAGCACAGGAGGTGGCCATTCCATCCATCGTGCCTGTGCCGACTCTTTGGAAGAGCTTCCCAGTCAGTCTCACTCCCCCCCACCCCGCGCTTTCCCCATGTGAATGAAATGTGTCTGTTTCATGGGATGAGGCTGTTGGTAAATTGTCTGCCTTGTTTGCCTACAAATACGCGGTGCACACACCAGCCAGGGGAGAAAAAACAAACCTCAAACTGTGAAACTGTTTGAGATATTTTGACATTTTACTGATATAGCACGATATGAAATGCAAGCAGATCCTCCCAAAGGATGTGAAGGAAACCTAATGAAGGATGACCAAGAGTGGAAGACAGATTTTGTGGGGTGAATATAAACAATGATGGGAAGAGGCAGGAATGCGGGGCGAGAGAATAAGAGCGTTAGGAGACAGTGGATGGTACGTGATTGCCCCTGTTGAATGTCTAGTTTTTGTGGCCATGGTGTGCGGAGATAATGAATTAACAACATCTGTTGTTGCCATAAGCTCAGTCTATTCCCTTCATGTAGTTTAACACCCTCTTAATCATTTCAGTAAGAACGGAGACAGGAACATATAGCTGCAGCTTAAATGTCCAATACACACACAAACATACACACACACACACACACACACACATATATACTCACACACACAGAACTGTGATTGTAAATGGGATTTAAAAAAATATATTCACTATTTATTTAGAATGCAGTGTGGCTACAAAAAGTTTTTTTTAAATCTAAATCCCCCTTTAAGCATGCATGTAGCGTTTCCCAACCAGTTTAACCTGACAATCTAGTTAGTAATGGAAGAGGTGGCCAGACTAAAGCACAATCTTTCAAAGGTAATACGAAAATCCATATCTATCTGTGTGACCTATCCAATGCAATTCACTCTTAATGATGAATAAAGAACCTCATATAAAATTCCATTCTGGCGATGTGCTTATGGTTTCAGAAGTATCCCTTTCGCTGTGAAATGAAAACCAGTAATGTCTGCAACTAACAAATAGCGAGGGTTCTCCAATGCTACAAGGAGAAAAAAAATGCTTTTCTTGCCAAAACAGCACAGTGGAATCACACCACAATAATAATAATAATTATCCTTGCATTTGATATAGCACCTTATTATCTCTTCCAGACATCTCAAAGTGTATACCGTATACATATATCTGTACAGACTCTATATTTTGCGGCCGAAACAAACCATTCGGGACACAACATACCACCGATGTGGATGTATTTTTTTTGAAAAAGCCTGCAATTTCTCTATTAAGTGTGATTGCTATGTTTCATCGTGAAAATGAATATATTTCTGGTGAAGCACATCAGCTGTTAATTGGCGGTCTGACAACCCGAAATCATTCAACTCGTAAATTGCCCATTTATTGGTTATTGACCGGTTACAAAGGGAGTAGCATAACCTTCCACTTAACAGATAATCAACGTGAACATCCATATAAAGCCACGTTGCTACACTGCTGCCCCTGGGGGAGGAGGTGGAATTGACTGACATTCTTCGCGCACAATTCGCAATCAGCAGGTAAAAAATGACAATAATACCGCGGCCAGCGAGAGGTATGTGTGGCTCTAACAGCAAGAGTACGAGTGAGTCGCTGCAGAGATTGACAACAACAACATTACTTTGCACAGCGCCTTTCACATCAGGAGGACAACCCAAGGTGCTGGGCAATCATTGTTTCCAATTAACAATTGAGAACCTCAAAAAAAAATCGAGGGCACAGGTATCCTCTTAAAGGATCTAGTTCAAATAACCGCTTTGTATGTACATCATCTCAATCCATTCCAACTTTAAACAGAAGCCCACAAAATATGGTCAATTCACCTTATAGTGTATGCTGTGAAGTGATTTGTGACCTCTTGAAGACGTGATAAGGCACTATATCAAATGCAAGGTTGATCTACATTATTAAACAACTGGATTATAAACCTCAGTGTTATTTCTTCAGCTCCCGTTTCTTCAGCTTCTTTTTATAATTTAAAACTCTAAAATGTGGCTTTTCTCCGAAGAACTGTCTTAACGCTTCAATGATCTTTTGATGGTAGGGTGCCTAAAGCTGCAAGCCATATTCCAAATGTGTCTCACCAGTGATCGAAAGTGAGAATCACTGCTTTCAACTTGAAATATGACTTTGGGATGTCATATTAGACTGGCTCTATTAACTTCACTTTGACTGAAAAACCTCAGTCAATAATCAATAATCACACCCACATCCTTCTCTTTTCACCACCTCTGCTAATGGGCTTCCCTCCACTGTCCACAACTGTTACTTCTTCCAATATGGATTGGCTTAAATTGATCTGCATTAAGATATAGCTGCCTTCTCTCTCAAACCCACCTGTTTAATTCTGCTGACCTTTTCAACACCATTTCTCCCCCCCCCCCATAGAATATTCCCAGGTACGGACAGCTCCATTTCAATCAGTAAGACTTTCCGGCACCTTGGGACGTCCTCCCGATGTGAAAGGCGCCATGCAAATGTAATTTTGTTGTCGTCGTTGTTATAATTAAATAATAATTCTTGATATAGCACTTTATCGTATCAATGAGACGTCTCAAAGCGTTGCATGGGATAAACAGCAAAGTGGATTCACTGTGCATTTTGTGGGCGAATTCCCTAGTTTATAAAAGTGAAAGATGTATAATATTTCCAGAAATTTCTTTGGAATTGATAGTACGGAGGACAAAGAATGTGCCAAATAACCTTAAAATTGCAAAAACACCGGTGTTATTTTCAAACAAAATATATATTTATGGACAATAAAAGCATCTATATTAGCCCAGACATAGAGTGGAAGAAGAATTGGCTGGATCACAAAATCAATTTCCTATTTGGTTTAGCCCCCGCACCCCACAAAGAACTAAGGAAATTTTCACAAAGATGTACCGATTTATAACTGTGTATACATATTGTATGATTGGCGGGGTGGGGGAGACACACACTCAGGTTGACAATGGGGTGTCAGACTGATTTGTCTCCAGTGTTTCTGCCCTGAATTGCCTTCTACTGTTAGAAATTGTGATTATAGGATAAGGACATTATCGGCCTTTGTTGAAATGACAATTGCTTGTGGTTAAATAGCCCGGTGACATCCATGATGCACTCATGGTCGTGCCTGAAGACATCCCTCTCCCCCCCCGGTTGTTTCAAGCTCTCTTAAGACGTTACCTTGCATGAGGACTGCTGTGTCAATGCAAGTTGTTGTTGTTGTTGTTGCAATCAATCATAAATGTACATGCTGCCAAACTAAAATCTATTACGTTTTCTGGCGGATTCGTTTGCTGCAATACAACACAAGACTTCTCAAAACAAATTGTTAATTTATATAACAAACTGATTGTGAATACAAAACCTTCCATTGCAAAAAAGTGTTGAATGCAAACCAAATTTAATAGCGTTGATTGAATGCATTCTTAGTACTGTACTCCATTGAAACAAAACCTTCAAATCATTAGCATCAGAAGTAAAATTGAGAGTTTTTTTTAAAAAAAGTTAAACCTTGAAAAAGAAATAGCTAATCACAATCAAGTTTCCTAATTTCACATGCCTCTGTTTATCTAGCAGTAAGTAGGAACTAAATAAGTAAATTGGCAGATAGCTTTTCTGGGGGTAATAATCCCTTCAAAAAATAATAATAATTTGGTCACTCAATCCAGAACTGTTTGTGGGACACCGCTGTGCGCAATTGGCTGCTGTGTTTCGCCCAATAAAATATTCAGTCAATTCGCTTTACGGTATGTTCTATGAAGCACTTTGATACATCTCAAAGACATGATAAGGCACTTTATCAAATGAAAGGATTATTGTTCTTATATTATACTTGCGCTTAAGTGTAGTTCCGGATGTGAACCGAGACAATGATTATAAGATCTCAACAGAGATTTGCACGAAGACTGGAATTTGAGCTATTTGATCTCATCCTTCCAATATATCCACCCTATTGTCCTGCATTTAGAGCCTGAAATGCCTCCCCCGTAACCTGTTCCAGTTGATAATCACCCTCTGGGTAAATAAATATTTCCTGATGGCCTGAAATTGCCTTTCTCACCCCTAAGTCCTTTTTGCTCTGTGTTCTCTCCATTTCCGCCGTTTCTCATATGATCATATTGAAAAATCTTACAGTTGATTCCCCCCATAGGGTCTCCCCTGACATGTCTCTTTGTTTAGACTGAAGAGTCTTGAGTTTGTCTAGGCGTTGTTTTGAGCTCATCAATCTAGCCGCTGGTGATAATCCTCAGTGCACATCTCCAGTAATTAGGCAATCCCTTATATCACATAGACCTGAGTGAGTGCAGTTCGCTAGGTGCAGTCTGACCAGAGTAATGTACAGGCTGAGTGTTACTTCTGGGCATCAGAACCCAACTGATTTAGTAACACAGTCTAGCCTCCTGTTTATCATGTTTATTGCTGCCTCTCGGACTGTTTTGACATGATGAGTAATGAGTCAAACTAACACCCCCAGCTCTCTCTCTTTCAACATCAATCCTGCATCCCCATGACCCCACCACCCCTCCCGCAACCCCACTGGCAACTTCTATCCTTTCCAATACAAGTGTTTCCTATTTTGCTTCCTATTTGCAGTTACCTCGCCTTTATCTGTATGGATTGTTGATCACAATCACAGCTAAATCTAATCTAACCTGATCGTTGGCCAAAATTGACAAGGTGTATAGTTTCCAGTGGTTCTTACTTTAGCAATCAAAACCTGAAGGAGCAGTATATTTGCACCCCTCTGTTGTCCAAGCAATTGCAGAATGCTGTCAACCCAACTGAGATCAGCAGAAACCAGGGGCTAACCTGGGACCTTCTAGTTCTGCGTTGCTCAGTTTTACGTTGGACGTGAATCATTTGGGAAGCCCAGAATAGACATTTGTCACACAGCCCGGTACAGTCACTGACACAGTGTGATTAATTTGTCAGCAAACCATCTGTGCAAAGTACAAAATGTTCAGTACAAAATGGAAATGGAAGTTTTATGCATCTATAGCGAGAAATTTATTTATTTATTGGTCAGCTGGGTTCTACTGCAAGCGAAATACAATGCACCATCAGATATATAAACTTATATAAACTGTTGAAGTAAATGTATATAATTCTGGCAGTTCAAGAAGTCAATGGTTGCTTAATAGTTTATTTAGTTCCGTGTTTATTTAATAACAAAGGGATTCTAATTCTTATCAGGCTTTAGATTTTGATTTGCCTGTCCTAAACACTTCAGCGCTTCAGAACCATTTAATTGGAAAGCAAGATCGTTCAGAAATTCAATATAGTTTGAATGAAATTCTGAATATTCCATGGTGAGATTAAGATCATTGACGACTAGTCAAGTCATGCAAAAGTGTAAGCCCATCAACTGCTCGGATACAGCGCAGCCAAGACATAAAATATTGGACTGCTGAAATAGATACGAAAAATTAATAGTGCGCATTTCAAAAATAAAGCCTGCAGAAAAATGTCAAACTCCTCAATAATATCCATGCATCTAGATTATTTCTGCAGTAAACTTCATTTGTGGCTACTCCAACCATATAAATACACCAGTCTATTTTTTTTTGCTAATAACAATACTATGAGAAATTGTTGCAGACTGAAGAAAGATTAAAAGTGCATCTTTGTTTCCCTACTGTTAATGGAATCTAAATGAACCTGTCAAATGTTCCCCCTCCACCCCCCCCCCCCCCCCCTCACCCGCGCCCCCCCCCCCCCCCCCCACGCACACAGACTATAATAAATGCTACCAAAAGCACTAGGGGAATGGTGTAGCCTCTCAGTTCACTTGTACGTGAAGGAAATCAGTCATAGACACATCTTGGCTGTCACACAATTTCATTCTCAAGGGATTACCACTGAACGCACAATCAAAAAACACTTCACCTGAATAGAAAAGAAGAATTCAATCAAAAGGGGACTCCAATTTGCAGCTGGATTGCTGGCTCTTTGTGATGTGCTGGAGAGGAGGTTGAATTCTGCATCAGCATAACCCAATAATATTAGTGTCACTCACTGACCCAAGATTTTGGCTTTTTTCTTTTCGTTTGTTGACCTTGCTAAGCTGGAATACTGTCAGTGGTGTGTGGTATTAAGGCTGAAAGATTTACGGCAGATGGGGAATTCATTTTGCGCGTTATATGCATTGATTAACAATCAAATGCGGCTTGACAATCTTTGATACTGAAATGGGATTCGAATTCCATCTTAACCGATTGCAAATTGCAGTATCTTTCACACACACACCAAAATCCTTTGTTTCACAGTTCTGAGCCACGTATTGTCTTTACACAGAAATCTAATAAGGTGTTCCATTCCTTCCTGGAGTGTCTTCCAGACAGGTCAGAATCATTGCCTTCAGTCTGAAGTACGGCGGTACATTTTTCCTGTTTAAATAAAACCTCTTTAAAATGTGGTCCGGTTGCGAGTCGATTGGCAGATTGGTTTTCCGGAGGTAATAATCCCTCCAAAACCAACAAAATCTCTTACATTTGATAAAGCACTTTTCACTTCTTCAAAACGTCTCAAAGCGCTTCACAGAATATACTGTAAAGTGAATTGACAGTATATTTGTACAAATTCTCACCCAGTTGTGAAAACTACGTCGCCCACAAATATACAGTCAATTCACTTTACAGTATATTCTGTGAAGCGCTTTGAGACATCGATAAGATGTGAAAAGCGCTATATCAAATGCAAGGATTATTATACTACTATTATTATTTGTGGGCAAAATGAGGCAGCCAGCATCGTGGATTCAGTGACCAAATTATTATTGGGTTTCTGAGTTTAAGGAAAAGAAATTCAGGAACATTCTTAAAGTACGTGAAGAGAGAAATCAGCTCTATTTACTTGGATTAAGCACAAATGTATGTGTGTGTATTCACCCAATACATAGCAGCTACACTTATTTCACTAAAGGGGGTTTAGGACAGGACTTAAAATACTCAGATGCTTAATACAATCACTGAAACCCACTGACAAGACTCAAACTTGAAATTACTCCCATCCATCAAGACTTCAGTGTAATGAAACACGATATTGAGTTTTGAGCTTTTTTTTTCCTTTGGCCGCTCAATGTGCCTCCTTCAACTCAGTGACTTCAATGCAAGATCAGCAATTATGCCACGGCTCTCTCACGTTTACTGAGAAATCCTTTTGTCGTGTATTTTCCTAAAAAAAACACAGTTCATTGTGGAACATTGAATGATCAAAAGACCAGTTCATATAAAGAAGGCCTTTCAAATCACACCATCCCATCCTTTCAGAATACCCACCCTAACACCTTTACAACAACAGCATCCACCTTTCGTTTTAAAAAGTGTCTAGAGTACTGATATCACCGTAAGCAAGGTTCCTTACTCCACACACATGTCTCTGTTTACCTGGCTGTAAGTAGGAACCCAGTTCTGAGTCGATTGACAGATCGCTTTTCCGGGTGTAATAATCCCTCCAAAACTAATAATAATAATAATTTGGTCACTCAATGTAGAACTGTTTGTGGGACAATTGGCTGCTGAGTTGTGCTCTGAAAATACAGTCACTACACTTTATAGTATATTCCGTAGAGTGCTTTGAGACGTCTCAACAACGCAATAAGACGCAATATCAAATGCAAGGATTATGAATATTATTATTTCTCAGATTCAAGTTTAAAACTGAACCTTCAAAATTGGTCACTCACTTGACATGGTAATAATCCTCGAAGTACTATCTGCAGCTCTATAAAACCATTAACAATGAAAGTACCTTCTTTGATGCATCTCTTTTCCTCCTGCTCTTCTCCCCCCACCCCACCCCACTACCCCAAACTCCCACCCACATCTCGGCACCCCTCCACCACTGGTCAAACATGCACTCATCCCCTCCATGAATAAACACAATAATATTCAACCCACCCCACAAAGCATTCCAAAGTTTATTCACAACATTTGATTTTAACTGTCCAAATGTTGCCTGGTTTCAAAATTGGGCTTGGTTCAATCAGTTCCAAAGTACGCTTCGAATTTCCTAGGACTGCATTAAATTTTAAATAGTCATTGATTTGGTTTCCGTCCAATTTCATACAATTTTCATACAAAATCTCATTTCCTAGCTACATTTCACATCTGGACATAAAGAAGGAAAGATTTGCTAATGTTATTACACTGTAAAACATTATAAATCTTTAGCTGTTACACCAACACAAGGTAGTCAACATGCATAATTAGTAGAAGCATAAAACTCGTTACTGTTCATAATCCTATTGAGGCTGTGAATGATATTTGCATAAGAATAACACAGTTATGAAGGAAACTACCAGCTTTTATAGATTTTATTTTGTTGGGGAGACCAAATTGGCTGCTGTATTGTATGTGCAAAATACATAGTGACTACAGTTTACAATAAATCGTGCGAAGCACTTTCAAGTCATTTTGACAACATGATTCGGTGCTTTATCAAATGCGAGGATTATTATTAAAAATACACTTCCTTAAGAGGAGGACAGATGAGATGAAGTGGACGGACACACGATCGGGTAGAGATTTTGGATGGTCTTCGAATGGAAGATGCTGAGTGTCCAAACAACCGTACATCAGTCCACCTTTCCTCATGTTTCTACGACTTTTGACACCAAAGTGAGTTGGTACTTCGGTAACAATTCGAAGGGCAATAAACCCCGAGTCTGCAACACCGAAACTGACAGCAACACTGTGTTATCTCTCTCCACAATTACCCCGGAACATGGCGAAAATTGTCGTTTTACGAATGACAGTCGTCTATTGAGAACAACACTTGCCCAAATGGCACGGCAGGAAATCCGAGTAAATTACAGTACAATGTAATGAATCATTTCAAAGGATTGAATTGTCCTTCAGCCATGGATAATGCTGCTTTAAATGCTATTCATTCAGTAGTGGCTCTTAACTGTCATAGCCATAATGGAGCTTTGGGCAGGTTGAGCTTAGTGCTGTTCACAGCAGTTATCTCAGTTGCTTTTGATTTTTTTTTTTTTTTTTTGGCACATCGATGCTTCGTCATGCCTCCAGTCTGGAAAAATGACAAGGTGCCAGTTCTTGTTCAGTTCAGTGAGATGCCCGAGTGGTTTACAGCACACAGTTGGGTTGGTTTCAGCATTAAATGTTTGCTGGGTAAACATCTGACTGCTTATATAACATAATACAATCCACACAAACCCGTGGACAGTCAACTCAACGTTTCATTTCAATCCTGGAAACGAACGGCAAACGAGATGTGCTTTGCTGGCAGCGAAAGCCATCGCTTGGGTTGAAGAAATGGGTGCTCTGGCGTTAAAGAAAAACCCTCAGAATTAACATTAAAAAAACACTAAACTTTTGAAGGAAAGAAAAACCTGGGGTACATCTGAGGCAGTGGGACAGGAAGACCCATGAATCGTGAGGCCCTTGGGTAAACCATTCTCAAACCAGGTCGGTAAAAGCTACAAAGTAGGAAGTACATTTTAACACCTCCACCTGGAATGACCCTGTTGCTCGGTTGCCCAAACTTCTTTTTTTTTGCATGAAAACACCTTGCATTAGGATCGATGAGAGTCAAATTGTTCCTGAAAGTCTCATCAATTTCAACAGGTTTGATTGTTTCCAAAAGGCAAAACATTAGTTTGAAAGGGATATAAAGCCTGTGATTGTAAAAACAAAATAAAATCAGATTGTTTTAGTATTTTTTTTACAATGACAGGCACTATTGTTGCTGTTTTTCTATTCTTTTCAACTGTAAAGCACCAGCAAGCCAATGCCCTTATTGTTTTTTTTAAAAAAAGGAGTTGACTATTATATTGTCTGAATCAGGATAGTTATGAATCACATCTTTTGAGAAAATCTCTATAAATTGATCAGAGTGTATCCAGCAAATCTTGTGTGTTTCCTGAAGCTATCGCTCTCATCCTCATTGCTTTGTTATCCTTTAGCTCTTTTAAGACAACAGGAAAATCAGCTATCATCCTCCTAAATACTTTCATTTGTACCTGCCCTCGAAGAACATTAATTAAAATGTCAAGTCAACTCTCAGTGTTAATATGCAGTTGGGGTGAAAAAACTCCACCATTGTAATAAAGTCTTTTCACACAAGCAAGGACTTATTAAATCCCTATTCGCTTGTTCTCCAGGTCTTTCAAAAAGGGATTATGGTTTGTGAGATAGGACATGTTACAGGATTACATTTGATTCCGTTGTCGAGTTGACTCAGCCAGGAAGTATATCCTTGTAGAGTGGAAGATCCGACAATAAGATTTGCAACTGGAAATAAAAAGCCTTCACTCTCCTTCCTAAAGCTGCATCCAACGAACATAGTCTCACCACTAAAGTACTTTCAGAACTATTTTAGGGATCTTGTAGCCCCACCTGAATGTATTAATACAAGCAAAATTAGTTAATGTTCGGGCAACTAATCTTGTCTTCTTTACTATGTGGATATTTATGACCAAAACCAAGAGATGATATAATCTTCATCAGAAAACCATTCAGAGCATGCACATGAATAACAATAATTTTCCTAATTTGCCCAACAAAACTAGATTGTGTATTTCCAGATTTCTTCAATTTAATTTAATTAATTTCCAAAGAACATCATATGGTCATTTGTAATTTCTTCCAACTTTTGTTCCTAGAATTGAAAGGGAAAAAAAAACCTGGAACAACCAATAGGGTTTTTGTATCTCAAATCTAAAATTCTCCCCAAATAGCTCTTTAATGTAAACCAATCCTTCTTAATTATTAACAATCCTTGTATTTGATATAGCGCCTTATTATGTCTTCAAGATGTCTCAAAGCACTTCACAGAATATACCATAAAGTGAACTGACTGTATATTTTGTGGGTGAAACATATACAGTAATTAGTTTACTCTGATCAGTGAATGTGTAAAATGGCCTGTCCAATGTGTGCGCAGACTGGGACAACAATTTCAATAGAGAATTAGATCATGATTATCAATTGATTGAGAGTTATGAAAATTAACGCTTGATTTCTTAACTTTGGGACTGGTCATATGGATTGTAATAACTGTACCTTGTATGATTGCACAGTGAGTATATACATCCCCTCCATGTTTCCCACCTATCAACATCTTTACTACCCAACGTGGTCTAGCTGCACTCGTGGATCTTTGGGTACTGTGTGTGTGCCAACAGCTAGCGTATAGCACTAGGACCCAGTTGCTATGTTGCCAAGAAGTGTTGTCAATCAGCGACAGCACTTCTCTCTTAGGATTAAGGTAAATCTCCGTTGATTTCTCTCTCTGTGTCTGTGTCTCTCTGTGTCTGCAGATCTTGGCAGCCAATGTTCCCAAACTTACTGCCCCTATCAGCATGTCACCCACCACACCACCTTCTGCACATCCTCTCCCCCCACCCTCCATGTCATCCACCCACCCCCACCCTCCATGTCGCCCACCACCCCCCACCCTCCGTGTCATCCACCACACCACATCCTGCACACCACCCCCCACCACCCTCTGTGCCACCCACACTCCACCCTCCGTGTCAACCCCCTCCTCACCCTCCATGTCAACCACCCCCCCACTCTCCATGTCAACCACATCACCTTCTGCACACACCCCCCAACCCCCCACCCTCCATGCCACCCACCATGATTTCTCTCTCTCTCTCTCTCTGTGTAGATTAGTCAGTCAGACAGCCTCACGGATGGCTGCAGATGCGCCCAAACTTACTCCCCCTATCCCCAGGTATTTTATAACTGTATGTGTTTCTTTTGTGTTTAGTTTTACTAAACACATACTTACTTCCCTTATCCCCATGTTTGCCATAGGGCCCTGCATTTTCCAACCGCGATTTTACCAACCACGGAGGTTTAGGGGAACGTATCCCCTGCGGATGGGGAGGGATACCTGTACTGTATAGATAACAATAACTTCGATTTATATAGATATATGTATCCCTGTATTTTACGTGTTTTTCACTGACTTTAACAAATGTTTCAGGGGTTCTTCTCAACCCATAGGACCATTAGTTTTCACCAATGATCACGTGTTAATGTATCTCTTGTAAACTTCAATCAAATCCGTAAGTGCATTTCAATCAATAACATATTTTAAGTTGGGTCTTGATTTTGTTGTCCTAATTCAACTAATCTATAACAGTCATCTTTATTTTCCTGCTGTTCTCTGCATCAGCAAAACCAACCAAAATGCCATGAGCTGTGGAAATCTTAAGATTATGGCCTGAATCACTTGAGTTGACCTCTAAGAATGAGTGGCTGTAAATTGAGGTACAGATTTATTTTCCGTGCCATGCAATCACAGGAGAAGTTCAAGTGAAGAAAGTCATTCAGCCCATTTGATCTCAACCTTCCAGAATGCCAACTCGGCCGTATTCCTATCATACCATCAGGCTGATTCTTAACTGAGTTCAGCGAGCAGGCCTCAACCACTCACCACTGCTGGTAATCTGTCCCGGTTGTTAATTATTCTGTATTTAAAGAAATATTTCCCGTCTCGAACTGTCCTTTACAACCTTCAAAACATATGTAGCCAAAGCAGAAATGGCTGGGAACACTCATCAGGTCAGGCAGGATCTACGGAGAGAGGAAAAGTGAGTCAACGTTTCCTCTCTCCGTAGATGCTGCCTGACCTGATGAGTGTTCCCAGCCATTTCTGATTTTGTTTCAGATTTCCAGCATCTGCAGTGTTTTTTGCATTTTGCTTCAACAAATGTTTCTGACTGGAATTGGCAGATCTAACTGTACTCTACTGGTGTAGCCTAGCCTCAGTTGGCCTGGCAATTTACTGTGTCACATAGTTTAGAAGTAAACTTTGGGTCACCAGGTAGCAACAAAACCAGTGATTTTGAGGTGAGTACAACTAAAGGACTCCCATTGCAAACCCATTTAGATGTCGTCCTAATTAGGTCAAACTTCTTTACTTTAATTCTAAAGCATTTACAATAATCACTGAGGATTTCTCGGTCCAATGTGTTGCCCAATATCACTGCCTTTATTAAAATTAATTCATCCTAATTCCCAACACAGTATAACCATCCCTTTCATCTTCAGGAACCTGGCACTGCCCCATCTTGCTGCCCAGATGAGAAGCCAGGGGAAGTGTTCGACAACAGAACTAAAATGACTGAGAAATCATGCAACATCCTTCTTATTGTCTAATATGTTTTGGCAGCTCCAAAGGTTGGAGAACATGGGAATTTAGCTTGAAAGCACACTTAAAGGAAGCCAGCATTTGTAAATCCAGCACTCATAATCCACCATCACTCTCCGTTTCTCGGCTCAAAGCAACATCTGAACTTCCAACAGATATGCACCATCCTTTTTAAAATAGAGGGTTTACATCACTTTGAATGTTTGTTTGGAAGAGTATTAATTTCTTAGCTGCTGTTTAAATTTCAAAATAATCCTCTTTGCTGTTTCGTTCTTCTATCTGTGACACACAAGAGAGAAGTCAGTACATAGACAAAGTACCTGTTTGTACATATATTTATAAATATTCCCCGTCTCAGTTATACCTTCCTATGTAAGTGAACGATAGCACCATTGGTTCAAACTACTTTAAATCCATATACTGTATTCTGAAGATGTGACTATAAGAGACAGTTATTTTTATAACCACAAGTACTTAATTGCTGGCACAAAAATAGCATTTTCGAAAACGCTCACTGGGTCAATTAAATATGTCACATATTTTCCCAAACTGTGACTCTAATAGGGAAAATGTAGCCATATATAATGTTATACAATAACTGGCTGCTTTGCTTCCAAGTGAATTCATGTCAAATGTATTTTTTTTTCCCATCACTATAAATTTAAAACCTGTCTCGGTTAAGGCTAGGAGACAGCAAACACTGATACCCATCATTGGCTTTTCAGAGGACAAAGGAAGCACTAGTTTGCTCAGAGCTGAATTATTTGCTAATTTTCCCTCCGTTTCAATACGTTAACTCTCAGATTGTCAGCAGATTTTGGGCAGTCACTGTTTCCCTGGTATCAGGCTCATGCCTGTAACATGGAAACAAATACTAACATGGTGGAATCCCATTATAACAGAGTACACACAAATAAATGCAGCAGGGATATTGATATTAATAACCTGATATTACTAATCATTAGTCTTTGCATTTGGTGTAGCACCTTAACATGTCTTCGAGACGTCTCAAACCACTTCACAGAATATACTGTAAAGTGAATTGACTGTACACTTTATGGGTGAAATGTGGCAGCCAATTGCACACAGCAGTGTCCCCGCAAACAGTTGTGAATTGAGTGACCAAATCATTATTATTCTTTTTTATTATTATCTCCGGATAGCGATCCACCAATCGAGTTCCTGACATCTGAGTTCCTACTTACCGATGGGTACACAGAGGTATGTGGAGCAAGGAAACTTGTCTTGAGTTTCGCCTTGCCCGGGAATCGAATGACACTTGGAAGTCACTGGCACGACAGTGACTTCTAACCACTGAGCTACAGGACTCTGTGGCAGTGAATTAAGTGGCAGTGACAAATTAAGGCACGGTTGAGTTATCAGGAATTTACTGTGTCAGATCAGGGCAGAGGATTGAATCTGAAGCCAGGCTAATCTCGGAGCACAGTGCAGCTTCCCTCTTTGAGCTTGGGCATGTTTTGTCTGCTCTTGGCTTTTGCTCACCGTTCAGGCACAGGCGCAATCCTCGCTCCTCTCCAAATTCATCTGGCTATTAAATATTCATCAATTTTCATAGCTCCCTGCGTTCCATAATTTATGGTACATATGATCTCCATGAAATGTATTTGTGATCCTGAGCAGTATAGGCTTAGTGTTTGTTATACATTTTCTGAATGAGGTTATCAGAGTGTTACAATTCACCCCGTTCAGATAGTTTTTTTTCCCCTAAACTGATTTTGCTTGATGGCGAGAGCGGCTTGCCTTTGAGAGTCTTGAGTCAGTAATTAGGTTTTCAGCCATAGTTCTGATGTATTAAGTGTCTTATTACACTTTTTACCCCTGTAGGATGTTGGGCTTTTCATCACAGTCTCATTTTTTAAAATTTGTTTAACAAAAACTAACACAGAAAATTTAGACATTACCGCGTTGAGGACTTTCTGATGGTTTTACATGAAAACCCTCGTTTATATCACAAAACTGTTGAACTAATCAATAAACAGCTGTAGGGCACATTTAGTCTTTTCATCGTGTTTTGTATTTCAATTTCTGGCAAGAAATTCTCTGGCAGGATTCTTTATACAGGTAGACCCCGCTTACCGAACGCCCGGTCAACCAAAGTTCACTATAACGAAGGTTTCTATTTGTACCACTTATCTGCTTAATGAAAGTTGCGTTCTCTTTAACAAATGTTTACACACACTTTAAATCTCGCTGGCTTCTCATGCACAGCATTTTCTGGTTGGCCACCATTCTGCCGCTTAAGCTCCTCCCATATTGTATGGGCTGCACTGCTTTGTGGCATCAATAATAGTAAGTCGAGGACCATCTGTATTTTACTGTTTATTGTATTTTACTAACATTTTAATATTTTATTGTTGCATTTAAAGTTGTGTAGCCTTCAATAGCAGTTATACCTTAGGCCTTCGCTAGTGCAGGGACCGAGGCCGAGCGGATTTTCGTGTTTCTGATGTCCGAGGTCCAGAAACGCCCGAGCCCAGGTTCGAGTATTTCCAGACTTCGGAACACCAGAAGCACGTCACGAGTCCGGAAATTCCTGGGCCCAGGTTGCGATATTTCGGTGTGGTGACTGTGAAGACCTGGCCTGGAGCAGGTAGGATTGTCAATTTTTGCCACATTCCGGCTTCTGGAACTCCAGATTTTGGACGCTCAACCTGTACACCGAAAATGTCAACGCTAGGAACAAAACTGATTTTAGCGGGGCGGCTCAGGTCAGGGCAGCTTTTGGCTGCGGCCAAATACAGTAATACAGTTAAACGCTCGCTTAACAAAATTTTCACTTAACGAAGGGTTTTAAAGTCTCTAACCCTTTCGTTAAGCGGGATCTATCTTTATTACATCATGGCACTGGGTTGACCCCAACCCAATCTGTGGCCAGTTGTGGACACAAGCAAATGCCCTCTAATTGCTGAAATGTTGCTCCATCAATCAGATCTCTTTTTAAAGCCTTCCATCTGTGTCGTTGGACCTAATTTATAGCATTACTGTTTTAAGTGCGGTCTTTATAATAATAATAATCCTTGCATTTAATGTAACATTTTTCACATCTTCTAGACGTCTCAAAGTATTTCACAGAATATACTGTAAAGTGAATTGACTGTATGTTTGTGGGCGAAACGCGGCAGACAATTGCGCACAGCAGTGTCCCCACAAACAGTCGTGGATTGAAATGACCAATTTATTATTGCTTGTTTTTTGAGGGATGATTATTATTATTATTCCTTCACAGTAGACTAGTTTTAATATTATTGAAGAACTTGCTGATACACGAATAAGCCTTACATTTGATATTCGGGAGACCACCTCGAAGCATTTCACAGGATTTTACTATAAAGCGCAGTGACTGTATGTTTGGCAAGCAAAAGTGGCAGCCACTTTGTGCACAACAATGTGCCACAAGCAGCCACGCCAAACAGACTTCATTCACGTGCAGAGCACCAAAATCGGCTCCTTTTACACCCTCCGATTCAATGCGACACGGAGCAAGAAAGATAAAGCTTCCTACTCCTGACTGCGATACTGCTTGGAGCAAAATGGCTTCGCTCCCAGAGGATATCAACACAGCTTAAATGTTACTGTGGAACGAATGCAGTATGTGTCACCCATTTCAGCATTGTTTGCAGCAGTGATGGTGGGGAGGTTGGGTTGGGGTGAGGGGGGGTGGTGGGGAGAAGGCTCCTTTCTTCCAGACATAATTAATGTATTTCAGTCCTTTGACAAACACTTTGTCAAAAGAAAAATCATGCCAGTTGGCCAGGGAGGTACTTTTAGCTGGATCTCCTGGGAAAACAGTGCTAGTAACACTGCAGCTTTATCCCACAACTCAGAGCCTCTGATTCCACATTTAAGTCCCATCGTATAATTCAGGTTTGAAAGAAGACGTCTCAGAGGGGACCTTATATAGGTGTATAAAATTTAAAAATGGGATTGAAAGAATAAAATCCAGAACAATACTTCAGAATGAACCAAGAGAGTAGAAGAAAACATACCCTTTGGCATTGCGAAGGATATATATTTCAGGATAGGTATCCGTGGAAGTTTTCCTTTAACCAGAGGAAAATTAACGACTGGAACAGATTACCAGGAAGAGTGGTTAATTGAGGCCAAGACAACAACAATAACTTGCATTTATATAGCACCCCTCACACAGTGTAGTGCCCCAGAGTGCTTGACTGTGATTAGCGCAACTTACACTTGAATTACATTAAAAAATAAAGCCCGATGTTGAGCTGGGAGGATGATATGGCTTGGTGGGTGCTCTGGAAAGATGAGATCAAATCAGGTCAGATCAGATTGGCCAAAGGGTCTTCATCATTCAGACCACTCTTGCAATGCTGAGCAAATTCAAGCAGTTTGGATGATGGAAAGCGTCTCAGTAATAAATTCCAGTTGGGATCCACTGACCTCATTGAACTCTTTGGACTAAGATCCAAGTACCTCTGATGGCTACAATAATTCCACTCTGGATAAAAACAGTTTGCCACTTGCTTTCCACCTGTTTACTCCCTACTTGAGACCGCTCGACTAATTCCGGGCTCCTGCTGTCCCCTCGTCCCCTCCGCTCCACCATCGGTATCCGTGCTCTCAGTTACCACGCCCTGAAACTTTGCAACTCTCTCCCTTGATCGCCTTGCCCCCACCTTCCTTCCCTTTTTCAGATCGCGTATGGCTGTGTTTACGGTTATCTCCTCCCTTGCCCCACTTCCCCACCACGGCTAAATATCGGGCTCCGTCACCGTTCAGCTCTCCAGGACACTTTCTCATGTGAAGGGCACTTTATAAATGCAAGACGTTGTTATTGTTTCTTCCTGTAGCTCAGTGGTTAGAGCACTCGCCTTGCAACCGAGAGACTTGGGTTCAATTCCAGGCAGGGCGAAACCTTGAGCAAGGTTCTTTACTCCACACACCGAATAATAACCACTCCAAAAAAAGTTATAAATTGAAATTGGTCAATCTGTTTGTGGGACACTGCTGTGCACAATTGTCTGTCACATTTCGCCCACATATATGCAGTCCTTTCACTTTACAGTATACTCTGTGAAGCGCTTTGAGACATCTAGAAGACATTAAAAGCGCTGTATCAAATGGAAGGATTATTATTATTGTTATTGTCTGAGACAAATGGACCACAGACTCGGACAGACTTGGATGAGAAGGGTTAAATTCTGATGTCAATGTGGTGAAAGGGGGATGCGGAGGGAGAGGGGAACACGATGCATTGTTCTAAGTGCAGTTTACATGCCTGCCCGCTGTGAGCCTCGAGAGCAAAGTGATGAATTAAGATGGAATTCAGTATCTACCTTTGGGGAAAAGATGAAGGCTTGATTCAAGCAGTAACTTTTTCCACAAAAGTGGAATCCTTAAGGAAATCGATGGGCCTTGGCTCATAATTCAGTGAGCGGGCAAGAGGGAAGAAGCTACGGTAAGATATGCCATCTTCTACAACAGAAGGTTTGAAAGGTGGATAAATCAATGCAAAAGAAAGTGAATTGAAATCCCAGACCGAGGTTAATGGTTTCACGAGAGGACAGAAGCTGGTAGTTGCTCCAGAAAAGCTGTTACCAAACGGAGTTACAAAACAACTGGTACCCCTCTGTCAGCCACGTCTTAACTCTAAACATCTTCCATCCAACGGCCAGACCTCCCTATGATAATAACAACAACAACTTGGATTTATATAGGTGGAATGTGCATCCATGTCATGACTGTTTCTGGGACACTGCTGTGTGCAATTGGCTGCCGCATTCTGCCCACAAAATATTTACAGGATATTCTGTGAAGCGCTTTGAGATGTCTCAAAGATGCGACAAAGCCCTATATCAACTGCAAGGATTATTATTATGATATGATATGAGAAAATGACAACCCTATGCATCAGCTCCAACCTCATAATCATTACCAGAAATTAACTGAACATGTCATTTTACGCGGGATACATATCTAATGTAATATAAATAATTGTTCTCTTCTCTGGCATTACTGTTTGTGTTCTGAGTTGTACGATAGTACTGACTATACTGGCTCCAACAGCAAAAATAAATGTTAATTTCCCACATCATTTATCGAGATGAATTAGATGCGTGAAAAGTCTAAATTAATTTTAATTATTGCAGAATGAGGACATGAAAATCTCTGTGTACATTTCTACATTGATAAGGTGGAACAACAATGTCATACATTTGACATATTTGTGTACAGTAATACACCGCCCCACCCCCACCCCAAAAACAAAAAACAGCCAGGAAGTGAATGATCTAATCCCTTATAAAGACTTTGTTCCGTAAATTATAGGTTTTGAGTAATTTTGTTGAGTGCCTTGATCGCAAAAAGGACTAAATCCAAACCTGGGGGTGTAGCCTTATCAAAATTATATAATAGATTATTCAAAACATGTTCGTTTGTTGAATATTACTATGAAATCGACCTGCTTGATGAAGGACACAAGTAATGGAAAAGGCAAATTTAAATCTGAATTTAGCATTCAACAATTCTGTAATTGATTCACTTCACAGTAAGTCCCTATTGAAATGTTATTGAAAATAGCCTGCAAAATCCTTGTTCTAACCAATCCACAATCAAACTGTAAAGCTCTCCAGCACACCACTGATACATGAACATATTTACACTTGCTGAACCACTATTATGTGCCGAGTGTCACTTTTATGCATAACTTGAAATAAGAGCCAATTTTCTGCTAGGTATTACAGTATTTATAATTCCAGACATAATTTCGTTCGATTAAAACAATCCCCTGTTATTTATTAATTTAATAAGCATATGTTTCAGTCTGTTAAAGCAACTGGTTACAAAACTGACGTTTCCTCCGATAATTAACAGCTATTCACTTGTTAGACAAGCACTAATCATTCAGATCAACTTTTAGAGTTTAACTCATTACTACTGACATTTTATAAATGAAAGGAGAGTAAAAGAATAGTTGACTGCCAATACTACTGAACAGCTAGATCATGAACTTTTTTTTATATATATCCATGCAGACACAACAGTGAATGATTCCAGTGATTAAACCTGAGAAATGAATCGGGTTCTGAGCTGAAACTTGTGCAGTTTTCGGCACATTCTGACTTCCTATATTGTCTGAACTGATCATTTATAATTTTGCTGCAATGTATTTTGGAGAAACCATTGAATTAATAATGAGCTTTGAATTTTAGCTTACACTAAATACTGCAATGCATAATAACCCAATAATTTTCTCTGAATTTGATATACAGCCTTTCACGTCAGGAGAATGTCTCAAAGCAGGATTCCCGGGATTCAATGCAAAGTGACTATGCATCTGCACTGCAGATATTCACAGAGGTAGCGCCTCAGAGCCCTTAAAGGTACCTACAGTAAAAACCCGTTTATCTGGCACCCTCAGGACCTAGCCAATGCCTGTTAAAGCGCTTAAAGCGGTTAAAATATATATTTTTTAAATGTAATGCATTTTTCCGGATAAATTCTGGTTAATTGAATGCAGACTTTTTTTTGCGTTGCCGGTTATACAGAAGTTATGGTTGATCACATGCCGGATAAACAGGCTTTTACTGTATTTAGTTTGAAAATGTCAAATATAAAAGGAAAAGGATGAACACTCCAAAAAGATGCAATTGTTTACAACATGAGCAAATCGGGGGTTGAAAGTGTGGATGTTTATGCACCAAAATTCATTGCAAAATGGTGCCTTTAGCGAAGAGGAGCTTGAGTAGGAATCTGCCGCTACGCTTTATGGCACACAGGTAAAATGAAACAAATATTCAGAGTACAAGTATCATCTCTCTCTCTCTCTCTCTTCAATTTACAGTTTACATCCACCACAGCAACAAAACAGAGGTCATCAAGCTGTGGACTTGTTAGTAGCCCTTGGAAGTCATCCCAAGGAATCCTATTGAAAAACAGCCACATTTGCTTAACAATTCAGAAAGTTAATTAAAAAAAACTGGCACTTACAGGCTGAAAAGGGATGAGGAGGGAAGCTTGGAAGGGGCACTAAATTTTGCCCACCAATATACAGTCAATTCACTTTACAGTATGTATTCTGGGAAGCGCTTTGAGATGTCTAGAAGATGTGAAAAGCGCTGCATTAAATGCAAGGATTATTATTTGTAATAGTCGTAGTAATAATAAAATGGAGCAAAATGGAAAGGCTCGAGCAATCCAACACATGAAACCAGGGAATAAAGAGAAAAGCAAGTCCTCAGAATCAAATACTGTATGTCTCAGCAGAGAGAGAGAGGGAGATAAATGAAAGCAAGGAAACATTGAAGTTACGATCATAGCAGCCGAGCACACGTGGTAAAGATCAAATAATAATGAAGGTTGTTAGCGAGAGTGGACATTACTAATTGATTCTCCCTCATCCATTTTCGCCTCTCCTTTTGACTCAATTTTTTTTCCCCCTCTGTGCTTGGGTTCACTTACATCAGATGGCACCTTACCTCAGTGAAACATTATTCATGAACGACACTTGACATTGAGCAACAGCAAGCTATTCAAGTATGTGGAGCATTGTGCTTGACAAATCTATCCTTTCAGTGAGTCCACACATGCACATCCGCAGAACATGAGAGGTTCGCTGAATTTTAATAAAGGATTCGAAACCTGGACATCTTTTGTTCACTTAAAGCGCTCTGAAACGCCATCCGGTATGGAGGGCGCTATATAAATCGAAGTTGTTGTTGTTAATCGGAACGCCTCAGTTAACTCACCACAGGCCAGAGACTGAACATACAAATCTTCCCCACAAGTTTGTTTGTGGGCCCGTGCTTACTCCCTGACTGAATTTAATAATAATACTAATAATAATCCTTGCATTTGATATAGCGCTTTTCACATCTTATCAACGTCTCAAAGCGCTTCACAGAATATACTGTAAAGTGAATTGACTGTATATTTGTGGGCAAAACGCAACAGCCAATTGTGCACAATAGTGTCCCCACAAACAGTCGTGGATTGAAAATTACCAATTTTTTTGGGGGGAGGGGACTGATTATTATTAAGCATGTGGAATAAGGAAACTTGCCCAAGGTTTCGCCTTGATCTGCCTGGATTCGAACACAGGTCCCAAGCTTGTAAAGCGAGTGCTCTAACCACTGAGCTACAGAAGCTTCACAATTTACCCAGAGCCAACAATGGGAGCCTGAAGATCATTCATCATATTTAACCCCAAAAGTAACCATCATTTCAAATCACTTTTGACGAAGTACAATGTGGAGTCGGACTGTGTCTGTGAGCAAGACATTTCAGTCCCGCACTCTTGCACTAACTGGCCTTTGTTGCGCTTGTTTTGCCGGCTGTCAGCTGAGCCACGAAGAGTCATGAGAATGCTCCACCTTTTGCACGGCAAGCGAGAAAGAGAAAACAGAACAACTGGGTGAGATCAGTCCAGTTTTACAGACACATTCCTCGCACCCATCGCTCTCATAAAATGTAATCAATGGCAGTACTGTACTGCCGAGTGAATCCTCTAAACTGGAGCAAAGCTACTTTAAAGGAGGGAGTGCTTCCTTTCCAACCATCTGAAGCTTTAGTGGCACAAATTTGCAAAAACTAACACAGTAAAAATAATGATCCTTGCCTTTGATATTAGCAGGCCTGCAGCAGTACAATAACTCCCCACATTACAGCTCGTTCAAGATTAATCATGGTTTTTTTTTTTCTGAGTAGCGTTTTATGAAAATATTTTGAAACTTGTAACGCCAAACAGACAATTTGCATTATCCTTGGAAAAAATGCACCTCATTTATTGCTTTAGCCCATATGTTGCCATCCCTAACACCGAACAATGAGAGTGGTTTGATTTCTACGTGATGGAAAACATGTCATATAACATGTAATTATCCGTTTAACATTCACACGTCGTCACTGAGGAAGATATTTTTGTTCGCCTTTTTAATATATTCGGGTAATTTGATTATTACAATGTTTTAAACTTATCTTCATTACCGCTCCTTATCAGCATGAATGTAATTAGTGATTTTAAGCTACAGGGAAAATGTCAGCCTTCAATAATCAGATCCACTAACTCTGTATGTGCGAGACGAGATCGTCAAGGAAACCTGGTTTCGTAGCTGAGAAGCAAAGGCAAACTGTGAGTAAATTGTTCCTCTTGCTACAAGAAGGGTATCAAACAGGTATGGAAACAGATACATACGCGAGAGACAGAGAATAGATAATCCGTCACCCCCCACCTTCCAACCAACTGCAGAGCCATTAGCTCTCGATTATGAAGCCAAAATATTTACAATGCTGCTGCACATCGCTGGTGCTGTAACCAGCAGTGCCGTGAATTGGCTTGCACCTGCAACTCCCCACAGCGAGTCTCTGATCTTAAATCGTGCCATCGAAATGAAGCGCCAAGTATTAGGTCAAATCCTTCGCCGTAGGGGCGGGGGATGGGGGGGGGGGGTGGGGAGGGAGGGAGGGAGTAGAAAGAAAAAAAAGCCAAGCGAAAAATTCCAGGCAGATACCAGTCATGGCAATTCTCACATCGCTCACAAACAGCTGATTGTACAGCATCACCGCCTGGAGCCTGTGTACGAGTGGCTTCACTGCTCTTGCAAGGCAACGTCGGCCGCAAGGATTCCCCAAGAACAAGGAAGAAATACGACGATGATAATAATAATAATCATCCTGACATTTGATACAGCGCCTTATCACGTTGGTGAGAGGCATCAAAGTGCTTCACAGAATATGCTGCAAAGTGAATTGACTCTGCGTATTTTATGGGCGAAACGCGGCAGCCGATCGCAATATGTACTGTAAAGCTCCATCGTGAGGTCAAAACATAAAACCTATTCCTATTGATTAACTTTAGGTTTTTAATACTTCCACGATGGCACTTGATTGAAAGCTCCATCCATTGTAAACCCAAGTCACAGGTTAAATCACCAGACTCAATTAAGATGTAAGATGTGAAGGCTTTAGTGGCATGGTGCCCAAATCCTCCTCTCAAGCCTTTACAATAAAAAAAACATATTCTGGTGATGGAGGTGAATTTACAGTGGGCATGTATCAATAATCAATTCATATCTACTAGGGTCCGGCGATATATCAATATATCGCTAAAACCCGATATAATTTTCATATCGATACGCCAATATAGGCATTTAAAAAATATCGATATATCGAAAAGTCGATATATACGAGGTAAAAAATTGGAATGCGCGCACACTGAACTACAAGACCCAGAATGCTCATCTCTATACACAATGCACATACCGAGGCGCAAAGCCGCCATATTGTATTCATAGTCCTAGAATACAATATACAGGTATGCAAGGGGTGGGAGGGTGGAGGAGAGAGACGGCTGGTGGGGGGAGGTGGAGAGAGACGGCTGGGGGGAGGGGGAGAGAAACGGCTGGGGGGAGGGGGAAAGAGACGGCTGGGGGGGGAGGAGGAGAGAGACGGCTGGAGGGGGAGAGAGACGGCTGGAGGGGGGGAGAGACGGCTGGAGGGGGGGAGGGAGAGAGATGGCGGGGGGGAGGGGGAAAGAGACGGCTGGAGGGGGGTGAGGGGTGCGAGAGAGGGACGGCGGCGGGAGGAGAGAGGGACGGCGGCGGTGGGGGGGGGGGCGGGTGGTGGAGAGACGGGGTGGATGTGATAATATACAGATAGATAGAGATGGGGGGGATGTGAGAGAGGAGAGAGACACAGACAGAAAAACACAGAGATGGAGAGAGTAAGAGACACAGAGAGAGAAAGATATTTACCTCCTGAGGAGATAGGCCCCGAATGCGCGCGCACCCCGAATGTGCACGCACTCTGAATGCGCGCACAGCGTGCGCATGTGCAGTACGAAAAACACAAAAATATCGATATTTTGGTATATCTCGATAAGAACCCATCGATATATCTAAATCGGAAAATTTCCATATCGACGGACCCTAATATCTACTCTGCTACTGTGTGTGTGTGTGTGTACGTGTGTGTTTAAAAAATGTGATGTTAATTTAACAAAATTTGGTATTTCATGCTTCTGTAACATTGTTCAGGTTGTGTGTATTGTGTGACATACTAATAATAACTACTGTTATTAAAAAGAGCTTCACGGAATATACATTAATATTCACCCACAAATATACAGTCAATTTACATTACAGTATATTCTGTGAAGTACTTTGAGACATCGAGAAGACGTGAAAAGCGCTGTATCAAATACAAGGATTATTATTATTACTAAATACCATAAAGCGAATTGACTGTATTTTGTGGGTGAAATGCAGCAGCTGGTGGCGCACAGGCAGCGCCCTACAAACACACACACACCAAACATACTTCACAGTAATGCAAGGCACGGAGGGTGACGACCAGGTAAGGTTCCGATGAAAGGGACAGACCGATCCATCACTCATATTGACGTGTTAAATTGAAGTGCAGCAAGCTGATGTGTTGAGCCAAGGAAAAACACATGGCGTGAAACAGAATGTAGCGACTTAAATAGATTGTAGTTTGCAGAATCGACAGGGTGTTCATTGCCTCTATAACATCACAGCGCATTACAATATGAAACAATATGATAAAGAAATTTCACTGTGAGATCTGAAGACACTGGAAATGTATTCCAAGGTGACTCAGAGCTGTTGTCACATACCACATGTTCAATATAAAGATAGACTCAACACTATGCAGTAATACCCTGGTCGTGTCACATTAAAGCTGCAATTAATATCTTCTGAAAAAGGAGAGCGTATTTTTTCAAATAAGGAACTACTTTCTGAAACACCCGACATCGATTCATTCCAACTGGTGCTCAAAGCGAAACTGGTTAACCCTGCCCTCGTTAACTCCAATCTCAATTCATCAATGTATTCGAGAGAGAAATGCTATGTTCGCGAAGGTGGGGGGGGGAGGGAGAGAGAGAGAGAAAAGAGAGCATTGTTGGCGAGCCGAATGGGAAGTGTGGGGCTCGGGTAGATTATCAACACTGGGGGAAAGTGCCACATTTTCAGGCGGTATCGCCCAATGTCACAATTTTTCTTCTTTAAAAGCCAATCAAAATGGTGTTACATCCTACCAGCTACTGGAACAAAAGAGCCATGTTTGAAGTATTTCACCTGTGATACAATTAGATTGAAATCTATGACAACTGTTCTGATCTGGAAATATGAAATGACACACCAACGTTGTACATCAAATGCTCAATTCAAGTTATCGTGCGATATTAATCAGATACCAGTTGACGACAGAAGTTCATTTTGTAAAAACTAAACTAACCATGAGCAACAATACACATCAAAAGTGATATAACATGAAATGTTACGCAAACAATACATGTATTCAAATCACTGGTGTTCGGCTTTGTTCAAGCTTTGAATGCACGCCATGGGTGCTTGCACTTACTCAACAAATAGAAGTAATACGTGGCTGATTTTACAGCTTGCATGATATGACGTTCCACCAAAATTAACACAATCTAGCACAGTACACAGCAGAAATAGCACAGACCAAATATAATCCAGAAGTCAATCTGAATCTCCTCTCCAGCACATCTATACCTAGCAGAAGGTAAGTGCTTTTGCGACATTCATGTGTTTCTTCACAGTTCCTCTGAGTAAAAATGGTGGAAGAAGTCCCAAATTGTAGCACCAAGAACTAAACTGAAATGATCCCCAACAGTGACTCGTGGATGAATCTTTCATTACGTACTATTCTCCACTTTGGCTATGCCCTAAGCCACTTGAATCTTATCTCTCCCAAGTACTTTTACTGAGGCGTTGCGTATTTTCTCAGCATCAGCGGCACACTTATTTACAAGGTCGCAGTTTTAGCCACAAGAACCACGATGGTACACCAGTTCAGCAAAAGACAATGGTCCTTGTTTCAAACCCGAGTCGGGAAAAGTTTAACGAAACAAAGAATGAATTAATTAATTGTACCTGGTTTCCAAAAGAAAGGTACGTTCTTACCTAAGACGCCAAGCCTGTAGTTAACAGTGATGACTATGACATTGCCATAACTCGCCAGGACACTTCCGTCAAATATATTTCCCGTGCCTTCCATGTACGATCCACCGTGGATATAGACCATTACGGGCTTGGGGCCACTATCCCGAATGTCTGTGAAAATGACACAAAGGTTGAAAAGTTTGAAACAACCAACTGAGAGTTTGGAAAAGGTTCGTCATTTTGTGAGAAATAATCAGTGGGAACTGACATAGAGAGTGAAAATATGGTTTTGTAGACTGCAGTAGGTTTCTCGAGCAAATTGTTGGGGGGTTTTGGTGATGGTGGTGGGGGGGTGGGGGGAGGAGAGGGGGAGTTTGATTGTTTCAATGATAGTAAACAGGTGAAATATAGTCAAGTTATTAAGCGATGAGGTGACAGATTAGAAGCCGTGATCGTAGTTACAGGAAAAATAATTTGATTAATATTTCTGGTTTTAAAAATATCGTAGTCTCTTACTGATCAGGCAATGCCTGCCTTATATTGTGGAAAGACGTTTAAAATAGTGTTGCAAATGGCAGTAGATCAAAATAAGGTTATCCATTAATCATGAAACAGAAAATATTAAAAAGTATCTATTTTCAACGTTAATGCCTCAAAAACGGAATGTTCCAAGTTAGATTTGGCCCAGTAAGAGCTAGGTGTAAAATGAACATTGTGAAGCGAATGTGAATTTCTTTTAATATTAAACTGACGGTAGCACATATAAAGAAATAAGTCATAATTTTCCAATCAATGCTCCCCCCCAAAGCTCTATTAATTATGTAGGGGGGAAAAATCTTTGTCCTAAGAAAGGTTGAAATTTCAATTTGTGAAGAATGATGATTTAATCTGATGATATTTATGTGGTTGTGATTTAATCTAAAGAAAGTCAGATTTCCCTACATTACTTTCTTAGTATCTGTTCAATGCAAATGAGTGATTGGAAAGCATGCAGCAGAATGTTAAAGAATCACGTTTCTTTGTGATTTATTTCACGTCATTTCTGAGGAGGGTGCGAATACGTAAAACATCCAATGCAAAGTCAACCCAAAAAAAATTATCTTAAAAGAAGTAGTTTTGACAATATGCGGTGGAGAGCTTTTTTTTTTGTCAGTTAAAAAGAAACAACCAAATACCGTGGAAGAAAAAAAAAGTGAAGACATTTAATAAAAAGAATTATAAAAATGTATTTCAATCATGACTGGCAAGACAAGAATAGTTGAAAACAAAGTGCAAAAACTCTGCACTTAAAAATTTTAAAAATATATGTATACTTTTAAGACGAGGGGAAAAATTTAAAGGATCCTTGTCATGCATATTGTTTTGATGGCAAAAAAATACCTTCATCTTCAGCACCATCATTATCACCTAAATCATCAGTCTGTTTCTTTGTAAGGGGACCTAGGATTAAACACGAAGAAAATGGAGGAAAAAAGAGAATTCAAGAACATACACGAACTTCACAAAATAGCACGTTCAAACATTTCTGAAAAAATTGAAATGTAAAACTTGTTTTTTCTTAAGAAAAACCAAAGTACAAAACCTCCTAAAAATGGATTTCTTTTTTAAAAAAAGGGAAGAATCCAAAAACGTGTTCAGTATTTACGACGTTTCCTGAAAGTTACAGTCATACGTTCTTCAGTCATTTTGTGCAAGAAAGAATTATGTACTCATTAGAAAAAAAAGAAACTTTTTCATCAGCATACCCACCATTTCAGGGAAAGATGTACTCAAACTCCTGGGTTACTGACTAAACACATCTACCTGTGCCTCAGGATCTGATATCAAAGAGCCAGGAAACTTTTACACATCTTCGAATGCTTTGAGCGTGAAAATCTTTTGAGAGCAGATCTCAAAATACCCCCAAAAATGTAAAGAAAACTGCTGCTTCGAGGGGGAATATGCAAAGCACAAACGAAAAGGCTTCTCATTATCTTCAATAGATTCTGTTTTTTGTGATTGAAAGACATATCAAAAACGAAATTGGGAAAGGACATTTCTCAAAGTAATTACAGATGTATGACATTTTATGCCCTAAAATGTTATTTCTTCCATAGAATACCAGAGCAAAAGCTTAACACTGTGCAAATTCTGATTTATAACATCAAGTTAATGAGGCTCCACTGTAATGTTTGACTACCTGCCACCTTATTCGGTGCAGGAGCTCAGACGAGCCAAAAATGTGTTCCAAGTTGAACGAGAAAAAAAACAAATTAACCGTGGTGTCAACCACCATTTCCAAAATCCTTGGGGGGAAAAAAAATTGTCTGTGTGTCCATTTATGCGATTGTACAAGACAGACATTCAAATTAGATATTTAATTCTTTATTTGACTGGGACACGTCAAATGCCTCAAAAATTGAGAACAGAATTAATCTGGATTTTTTTTGTGAGGAAAAAAAAATCTAATTTAGCATGCCATGTCATTGAAGGATGGTTAAATGGGTTGCTCTTCAGCTACAGATCGCGGAATTGTATCAGAATGCAAATTGGAATAACCATGGCTCTTTCCCGCAACCCTTATTGTTTCCTTACTTAGTTAATGGACATTTGCTGAAACCGAATGAATTGAATGGCAGAAAGTTGAAACTTTACGGTGGAAGCTCATTGCTTACTGTAAAAAGAATACACATTTCCATTTTGTTAAAGAAAACATTCAGAAACTTTACGCGGACAGAACAGGGCAAAGTACGGAACACAAAACATTTCAACGTCATGCAAGGGCCAATTGGGATTGGTGGGGTGGTGGGGGGGGGGGGGGTTGAGATTGGCAACAACCAATCTCACACAAAGTACACCGCCGATGGAGGTCTTAACATGCCATGCTAGGTAAGAATGTCGATGGTTTTCATGCATTGAAAGGAGTAAAATAAAAGTGTGAATGGCAAGAGAATGTATATATAGTGGGCACAAAGCTTAAAAGCTCAGTCCATGCATTGTACATTTTCAACTCGATCTGTAGCTTTCCAGGTATTTTCTACTTCACCGTGACTCTATCAACTGAACCTTGACCCTGTGCCACACATGAACACGGGCGCGGGGCTGATCTCTGCCTCGAGTGTGAAAAGAAGTTACCAACAACAATCCATTTCAGTGGCGAGTAGGAGTACACATTTCAAGCGCAACACAAGATAATACCATCAGAGGTTATTTTTTAAGTGCCATGTGCAGTGGCTTAGATTATTTTGTGGGGGGTGGGGGGTGTGAATAGGGGGAAGAGGCCACAAAACAAATAATTTTGACCGGTAAAAAAACTAAATTACAGCCATCCCTAGTTCCCTAGTTTAGCAATTAAGAATAATAGCAACAATCAAAAGGGTTTGCTTGTCACTTGTGTTTTCCATTAAGGTTCTGGATGAGGTGGTGGGAGGAGGTGGGGGGACTTGCCCAAAATTAAGTGACAGATTTCTCAGAGAAGCTCTCGAGCCTCTATCCTTTGTCTCAAATTTTTGTATTCATCATTACAGCGAGGTGACACGGACTGATTGTCACATTTTCTGACTGATTACGCGGATTAAGGGCGAGAGTTTCTGGCAGTTTCAGCCCAGTTCCCAGTGTAGAAAATCATAACCTGACAGTTTCTGTTCCTTGGTGGGTTGGGTTGAAAGTTTAATGAAGGAATGATCTGATCCCCTGCAGTGCAGTGCAGTAAAGTTGGGGTACACACCGTCTTTGCTAAAAGCTACCTGGGCCTTGCCAGCATCTGCTTGAATTTAAATGAGAATTGACTGGTGTGTGATTCCTTTGTGCTGCTGCTGTGTGTCAAATTTAAAGTTCACAGATTTTTTTTTAAATCCGC
This sequence comes from Hydrolagus colliei, assembly GCA_035084275.1. Lineage (NCBI taxonomy): Eukaryota > Metazoa > Chordata > Chondrichthyes > Chimaeriformes > Chimaeridae > Hydrolagus > Hydrolagus colliei. Next base: position 10,810,550 of record CM068751.1, on the reverse strand, counting down.
TTTTTTTTTCCCCTACCCTAAGGGAAAGGACACAGAGAGAAAAAGACGGAGAGAAGATAGAGAGCAAGGTATTCAAATATTTATAGCTGAAGCTATACTGAGTTCATATTAAGGTACGATTGAAGGCTTGGCTCTTGCCAATTGTCGCCTTATATTTTCTAGATTTAGGTGAGCTGGATGCACCCCTCCAGAGAGAGAGAGAGAGAGAGAGGAGAGAGAGCGCATTCCAATCCAACAATCTATCTCTGGGATTTCCTTGTGTGTAGGTGGGATGTGTGGAATTCTCAGCTTGATTTGGCGACTCTTGAGCTGTGGTGATGTGTTTCTACGAGTAGCAGTCACCCGGCTGACCAAAAAAGAATAATACTCCTTGCATTTGATATAGCGCTTATCATTTCTTCTAGACGTCTTAAAGCACTTCATAGAATATACTGTAAAGTGATTCGACCGTATATTTGTGAGTGAAACGCGGCAGCCAATTGCGCACAGCAGTGTGCCCACAAACAGTCATGGATTTAAATAACAAATTATTATTGGTTTCTTTGAGGGATTATTATCAGCCCTGACCTGCCAGGAATTGAACCCAGGTCTTTTATTTGTAAAGTGAGTTCTCTAACCACTGAGCTACAGGACTCCAATGTGTTTAACGTTCACCCAGGCCCTCTCCCTCTCGTCTCTCTGTCCCCTTGGCTTGAAATTTCTTGAATCTTCTCAATCCTTTAATACTGTACTTCCAGCATATTAAGATATATGCCGTCAATGTCTCTTTACCAATGACTCGAAAGAGACTCATTTGAAACACCACAAATACTCTCTCCTCTAATTACCAGTTCCCATTACACAGGGAATCTGTCAAGCCTCCACTTACACTGATACATGTGGTACTCTGTATCTGCAAGAAGGGCACACATTAGCCTGAAGCAAGCTATTTCTATAGTTGCTTTATGTATATACTGGAATTTCAGAAAGTTTTTCTTGTAATAACGATAAAAAAAATCATCCCCATGTTAGATATAATCCCTTATCACATTATCAAACCCTCTCAAAGCGCTTCACCGAATTTATTGTGAAGTGTAGTGATGGCATTACTGAGGCCAAAGCTAATATACACATAGCAATATCCCACAAAGAGATATGAGTGATTGACAAATCTGGGGGATTGTTGGCTAGGACACTGAGTCCTTAGCTCAGTGGTTAGAGCACTTGCCTTGTAAGCGAGTGACCTGAGCTTGATTCCAGGCAGGGCAAAACCTTGGGCACGTTTCCTTACTCCACATGCCTGATAATAATCCCTTGAAAAAATACAGTAATAAATTGGTCACCACAATCCACAGCTGTTTGTGGGGACGCTGCTGTGCGCTATTGGCTGCCGCGTTTCGCCCACAAAAAATGTAGTCAATTCTCTTCACGGGATATTCTGTGAAGCGCTTTGAGACGTTTAGAAAAGCGCTATATCAAATGCAAGGATTATTATTATTATTGAACTCAATGTAGTAAAGTAGTTGCTCAGTCTTATCAAACACATGGAGAAACTTCATTTGGTGGGAACGAATAGAGAAAACAAGAAAAACCTTGCCAAAATATAGTTTTCCGCGAATGGGCTGATTCCCCATTTCACATAAACATGCGCAATCACTGCACCCCTTTGTAAAGAGCTTTAGGACACTTGACATTATACACACTGTATCAAATGCAAGGATGATTATTGGGGTTTTTTGTTGTTGAAAAATTCAGTGAATTAACTACACAGGACAAGTTCAAGGTTGAGCCATGTGCTCGTAAAACTGTATGAACAAGTGAACCACGGCTGCTGCAACAAACCCCGTAACATACCAACAAAGCTGGAGGTGGGAAACATTTTTCTATTGGATTACAAAGTCCATTCTTCAGAACGTAGCAATCAGTCGACTCACATCTGCAGTGACAATTTGCTTTCAAATGTTTCTAAAATAGCTCCTGCTGTTCAGAAAATAGATCATTTTATTCTCCAATAAATCTCCCGAAAAATTCAAAGTATACGAGATCACAGATAATGAGGGGGGAAGACTATGCAACAAAAATCTGACTGTAAATAAGTTGCCTTAGACAATATAACGTGTAATCAAGTAATTAATGTATCATTGATGTTGACATTCATAAACCTTATAACCGCTCACAAATAATTTGAAAGGTGGTGTAATAAAATTAAATGTTCCCTTACACAGCTTTATTTCAGAGCAAAGGAATGCACAATATAAATATAATTTCATCATATACTTTCCAGGAAAGGAGAAACTCAAGAAGTCCAGTGGATTATTCGTTTAATTACATTTTTCTTCCATTTTAATTATTGATCTTTTCTTTGCAATATTAATCCCCTGGTAAATTCTCTTTGTGCTCAGTTATTTGAACCTCCTGAATTGTCATAAACTAATTTACCCTGACTGTATCAAAAGTGCCACTGATGATTTTTTGTAAAGGCAAGTCTTGGGTCTTATTTCCGTTAGGAAACTGATACCATAAAAGGCTTGTTTTGCAGAGAAGCTGTGAGTCTTTGGAATTAGCCTACTTATAAACAGGAAATAAACACAATGGCAACACAAGAAGGCATTTGTAAACGAGTACAGAGTTCTCTGACCAAATGAATGAGAAATAGAAAACATCACAATCAAATGAGAAACTGGTCCAAGGAATGGATGTTCGACACTTGGATTTAGTTTCTGCTCCCCCCCCCCACACACCCCACCACCACCAAAGGACAGAGAAGGCTTGGAAGACAGGGAAACCTTTTCAAAGCTTTTCACCCACAAAATTCAGTTAACAGTATATTCCATGAGGCGCTTTGAGACGTCTGAAGATGCGAGGAGGCGCTATATCAAATGCAAGGATATATTATTATTATAATATATATTATATATTGTACATTATTATAACCCAGGCGCCTTTTAACACTTCCTAGTTGCCGTCTCAGACTCTGGAGAAAGCTAGCTTTTATTCAGGAAATAAGACATGTGGTACAGGACAGGACAGCAACAAAAGAGGTGTACTTTGAGACTTGCGGAGTAGTTTAGATTTCAGAGGAGACAAGCCAGTAATGGCTGCCTTCTCGGGCCTCAATGACTCAGTGATGAGGATTTTATGAGAAATCTGAGATCGGAACATTTCCCAGAAGCACTATTAAATAGTTTGTTCATTTATGCCCACACCATACCTAATTACTCAGAACTGTTTGACTTCAATTGAATTCCATACATGGAAATCATATAGAATACCTAACTAAAGCAAAACTGTGAAATCAGTTATAATTCTGAAGAATCTGAATCCGATTGAACCAATACCATAATTTTGGATGCCTAACATAAACAGAGTAATGTAATAATACTACCACTACCACTAATAATAATCCTTGCATTTGATATAGCATTTTTCACGTCTTCTAGATATCTCAAAACGCTTCAGAAAATGTACTGTAAAGTAAATTAACTGTATATTTATGGGCAAAACGCGGCAGCCAATTGCACACAGCAGCATGCCCACAAATAGACGTGGAATGAAATGACTAATTTATTATTATTTTTAGGGATTATTATTAGGCGTAACAAATGCACAGACCTACCTCAATTGGCATCCGCAATACAAGGATCAATTTATAATATTGCTTAATTTCAAACTTAATTGAAGATCTCTATGCAAGGCAGAAGGTTGCCAATGCATGTTTAGTATTGTTTTAGGATGGCCTGTGCTGCTTTAAAAGAGGTTACTAAATATGCAATTTCTGCACCTTTTGGCACTAGCCTTAAATAAATTTACACGATAAATTTTCCAGCTAGCTGCTGCTCCTTCTACTTGTACATCAGACTTTGTGTAACCGTTTAGATTATACAACAATAATCCTCGCATTTGATAAAGCAGCTTATCAGGTCTTCGAGACGTCTCAAAAGCACTTCACGGGATATACTGAAAGTGAATTGACCGGATATTTTGTGGACGAAATGTATGACATTCATTAGAAGTGAAAATGATTCGGCTCTTTTCCCCAGTTGAATATGTCCAAGTGAGGCTTGGAGGATTCAGTACAATGTGTGAATCTATCTTTCTGGCACACTGTCAAGATAATAATTTTTCAATGAGTGCTTCCTAACAGCTCTGATGGGCGAGAGTATTAATTACAGTTGAGTGTGTTCTGTGATTGTTGTTTGCTTTTGTCACGCATGCATAATCACTGGCAAATATCACAAACAGACACATGTTTTTTGAAAGAGCTAAAGTCATAACTACGGCCTAGAAGATTTCAGGCACAAAAATCCAAACTTCCTTTCCAGGCAGCTGCTTTGCGATTGAAATTCTGTTCCGAGATCTTATTTTGGACTTCAGTAAAGACGCAAATATACCACAACTTCAGTGAGCGAGCAGTAAACTTACAGGACAGGTTCCCCAGGGAGACAGACGGTGGAAGCAGAACATGTCGTTTGTTTCAAGAACAAATTAGATAAGATTTCTACTGGAAAATAATATCTGGGGGATACGGTGTACACTTTAGAACATGACATGTCAAGTGACTGGCAGGATGGTGGTGGAAGGTGAACTGGATGGACCTAGGTCTCCTTTTGGCAGCAAATTCTTTTGTTCTTATTTTCTGAACCAATAATAATTGACACCTTTTTGCCCACGAATAGCAGCAGGTTTGGAAATTGGGTCTGCGCGAATATGTTTGCTTCAGGCTTTTGTAAATTTGACTGACTAATTTCTCCCTCAGCGTCAGCACAAGGCACCGAAGGCAGGAATGGGTTGTCTCCATCACAAGAGGTGCCTGGGTTTGGGTGCGGAGAACAACAATTCTGAACCACTTTGCTCCTGCCACTGATCACGGCAGCAGTCTGTCTCCTGGGGGAAAATGGATGGCAAATTAGTGCGCATAACAATTCGCTGCCTGCTCTTGTGGCCAGTCCACAGTTTCCCATTAGAGGGGTAATCAAATGTCTCGCAAAGATAGGTTTCACCGTTGCTGACAGGTGAAGGAAAAATCCTCGGCAATATTCTGACTCCCAGTTACTGCAAACAGGGAAGTCACAAGACAGTCAAGCTAAAAGTGTAAGAAAAGAAAATAAACACTTGGGTTTGCACAGTATCAATATATGTATTGCATATAAATAATACTTTTTTTTTAGTCTAAGCCCTGAATGCTCAATATTCTAATAATACCTGCATTACACAAGGGTTTACATACAATGCTCCATGCTGGTAGGTCCATAGCAACAATGAACGAGTAGAGCATTTCAAAGCACTAAGTAATTCAGTCCATATTAATGCATCTTCTCAGCTGAATAATTTTTCCAGGACCCTCTCGCTCTCGCTCCCCTCCACCTCTCGCCCCCACCCCACCAACCAGCCTTTTCTTCACTTGTCAAACTCCCATTTGTCTGAAAACGAGAATCAGCTGCATTTTTTTGTTGCATATTTCCATGGGAAGACAAGATCTGCCCACTGTGCAGACAGATAACAGCCACTGTGTTTGGAGTGAGTGTTGGACACTGACTAGTGATGGCTAGGAAGGCTAGCCTCTCTTGCCGAGAGACAAAGGCCCAGCTTCCTGGCGTTAACGATAGTAAGAAAAACAAAATGAATGGAGGGAGAATCTAGTTTCATGGGCAACCTTCAATGCACAAACAGAACCCGCAAAGAGTCTGAAATGGGTCACAATCAAAATTGATTCAAATCAAAACAGCCACAGCAATAATAAGGACAAAAATTTGAGCTGAAAGGAGAAAACAAATTTTAAACAAGTTTGAAAATAGTTACAGTATTAAGCACATGCTTATTTAGACTATCAATGTTAAATACCTTTTCAGGTGAGTTGGAACACTTTGAATAGCTTACGTTAAGCAAATCAATGTTAATAATACTAATAATAATCCTTGCATTTGATATAGAGCTTTTTACATTTTATCAACGTCTCACAGAATATACTATAAAGTGAATTGACTGTATATTTGTGGGTGAAACGATATGCAATGATATGTGGCACAGAGATATAAATAGAGGAAGAACACAAATATAATTGCACAAGCAATCCCCAAATTGGGTGAATTGGTAGCAGGTAGCAAAGGCATAATTTTTTTTTAAAAAGACAATATTGCATCTATTGAAAAAATTAGAGGAAATAAAAACTGTGGGTTGGTTGAAAAATAAGAACATAAGAACATAAGAATTAGGAGCAGAAGTAGGCCATTCGGTCCTTCGAGCCTGCTCCGCCATTCAATAAGATCATGGCTGATCTTCTCACCTAACTTTGATTACCTGCCCTATCCCCATATCCTCTGATCCCTCTATTTTTCAAAAATCTATCAGTCTCAGCCTTGAAAATGTTCAAGGACTGAGCATCTACAGCCTTCTGGGATAGTGAATTCCATAAATTCACTACCCTCTGAGTGAAGAAATGTTTCCTCAACTCTGTTCTAAAAGGCTGACCCTTAATTTTAAGACTGTGACCCCTGGTTATAGATTCTCCTACCAGGGGAAACAGTCCCTCAGTATCTATTTTATCTAGCCCTTTAAGAATCTTATATGTTTCAATAAGATCCCCCCTAATTCTTCTGTACTCCAGAGAATACAGCCCTTGTTTATTCAACCTATCCTCATAGGTCAGTCAGGCCCGTACGCAGGGGGGGTGCGACGGGTGCGTACGCACCCCCCCAAATTATAAAAGGTCCACATTTTCCGGGGTAGAGAATTGTATTTTTTATCAAATTTAAATACCAAGTAAATTTATTGAGCATTTGTGTAACAATCAGTTCTTCAAAACTATGTATAAATTATAAACACACATCTTTGAATGTTTTAGTATTAATATAAAATTATCGAGTCGCACACCAGAATCGGCGTCTCCCCAAAACATACCGCGTGGATAGACGAGTCAATGCCGCGGCGAGTCTGTGACTCGTGACTGGATAAACATAGGCGCGCGCCAAGACTCAAATCCATCCTCGTTTGGAAATCATACAGCCACAAGGGTAGCACCGCGACTGGAAGGTAAAATCATCTTTTAATCTGATCACCGTAAGTAAAAATTACTCAAGTTTTGAGAGTCTTAGGATAACAATGCAGAACAACTTATTAATTACTGTCAATCTGTAGTTTATGATCATTTTCTCTTATACGCATACATTTATCAAGCATTCGTCATTGTACTGTTTTAATTGGATTGTAATTTATTTTATCGTTCACATTCCGTACATCATCCAGTCAACAATCGTGTTTGCTTTTATCGGCGAACACATTCGACCTTCCCAAAAAATTTAGACACGGACTAACGGGGAAAATAAAAACACTGAATAAATAATGATGCTCTTAAACACCAAGGGCATGAAACATTTACCTTCATATTGGATCTTCTGAACCGATTAAATAAGACCTCAAACTGTGTAAAACGTCGGAGCCTCGAGGGGGCTTCGGGGGCAGCCCGCAAGCCCCCGGCCATTGTTGGTCCCATCACTAGCAATTCGCCCCCCCCATTAAAAATCCTGCGTACGGCCCTGCGGTCAGTCCCCTCATCCCAGGAACTAACCTAGTGAATCTACGCTGCACCCCCTCTAAGGCAAGTATGTCCTTTTTTAAATAAGGAGACCAAAACTGCGCACAATACTCTAGGTGCGGTCTCACCAGAGACCTATACAGTTGCAGCAAGACTTCCCTACTCTTATACTCTAAACCTTTTGAAATGAACGCTAGCATGCCGTTCGCCTTCTTAGTTGCTTGCTGCACCTGCAAACTAACTTTTTGTGAAATATATTAGCTGTAGTCTTATCTCATCTAATTGCAACTTAAACACTCCCAGCATGGATATTGTTGAAAAAAATCGCCTTCCAATTAATCTTATATGAGGTGCGTTTAAAGCTAATCTCAGTACAGCACCTTCAACTACACCAGTTTTCATCAAGTATACTAGTTATATTTATGGACTTGTTGAATCCCATTGCCAATTTTTCTACCAATTAATCCTGATTTACAGGCAGTTTTGCACTGTGAACTCACACCGATTTAGCACTAGATTAAGGCTGCTGGAACTCACTTCACTTAGCACCCTTGCACCCTTTCAGAGAGAAGAATTAAATCCCTTCAGCGCGAGTTGGATTAATGCCCAGAGATGAAAGGCCAACGCTCTAGCCCATTGTACCCTTTGCAAAATGTCTTTGTAGAGGCTCGCATGATGCAGAAGTAAACATGAAACATTTTTTTTTAAATGTACAGGAAATGAGATCAAGTAGAAGTTTTCTATCTGGTTATTTTAGTGCCGATAAACGGTGACATTTACAAGCAATGAAGCCTTTCAGAGTACATGACTAAGAGAACATTTTGCTGAAATATGCTGGCTTGTGAAAAGTAAATATAATTGCAGTTGGGTTAAGTATAATAAAGATGTCACTGGCAATGTGATAGCTTCTGTGCTAAATTGCACCATTGGATTGAAAAGTCAAATGTCAGATTATTGGCACTCATTAAGGTGAAGGATGACATTTCTGAACAATGGGACTTTTTTTTCTCTCTCTCTCTCAGCATCTTTTGACGGCACTAATATTCCGTTAGAAATTACACGTTTCAATCAAGGACTTCAGAAACAAATGTTTCAAGGGCCACTTGCACAGCCTGACTCATCCTCCTGAAGATGAGATGGCTGTTGCTTCAAATCATTTCACTGGTCGCTATTCTGAATAGTCGACAATAGCGACTGATCACCAACCTGCACTATGATGGAGCTGAGGAGAATGTGGTTAGCTGGTGAGCTGAAAACTCAAATATTTCCACTTGCCAATTCTGCCCACAAAATAAGAAGTCAATCCGCTTTACAGTATATCTTGTGAAGCGGTTTGAGGCGTCTCGATGACGAGGTAAGGTGTATATCAACTGTAAGTATATCAAATTATTATTCTCATTGAGTACAAGAAGCAAAAGTATACAAAAATGTCTCTTTTATCCAATGGAACTCCATACACCCTGGTCCAGTTGCATATAGTCTTCCATGCCCATGTAACATTCATCGGCGCAGAAAGCAGCTCCCAGCCTTTAAACAAATGTCAATGTGAATTAGCTGTTAAGGAGCACACAACTGCAATGCAGGTTGATTTGCCCTCAAACTCTTCCTCATTCCCTCCAGAAGAAATGTCTTACCTACAATGTGTTCAACTACAAAACACCCCCCACACCCACTACACCCCATCCCACCCCCCGACAACACACACGCTCACACCCCATGATTAATGCTTTGCTCTCACGAGAAATAATGTGCCACAAAACAGTTGATATTGACATTATAATGGCAGTATTATATTGTTGAGCACAGTATATAAATTCAAAAAAGAGCAAAACTCCTTGTATTCTGCCTAATGTAATTCACATTGAATCGCATTGCAAGGCACCATTGAACAGATCTCCAGAGAGGCAGAAATAATCTAAAGCGGCCTAGAGGGATAGGTTACTCAACAAGTGGATACATATTTTGGGGGGGGGTGGGGTGGGTGGGGGGGTGGAAAGAAATTTTAGAGTCTTTTAAAACTGTTATTTGGCCTATTTGCTCAGAATAATGGCTTGGCTCACTCTTGCCTCGTGTTTGGGGGCTGTGGGTTTAAGATTCACATCAGAACTTGAGTTTAAAAGTCCAGTGAATATACTGCGACAGCCATGAGAAGTGCCATCCATCAAATGAAATATTAAATCCTGATCCCGTCTTACCTTTTAGGTGCACATTAAAAATTCAACAATACCGTTCAAGAAGGGAGTTCCTCTCAAAGTCTACTCCAGATAGATTGGTCATTTCTGTCTATCACGGGATGTGGGACCCTGCTGTGCACAAATTGGTTGCCGTGTTTGCCTATAAATATACAATAACTACACTTGACAGCAATTACCTGTGAAATACTGTCTCCGTTACAGCCGCTGTATCAAATGTAAGGATTATTATTGCTTAGAAGACATTGAGATCCATCAGTACTGTCAATATTTTGCAATCAGTCCTCTCGATAACTGGTGTTCATGTTACTTTAGACAGAAACATGTCCTTTGTGATTAAAGCTGGTGGAAATGCACTGATAATTGTCTGCTAGGCAATTTTTCCACACTTAAGTGTATTTTCTCACCAATTAAACCCAGATATAATATTATCAATAATGAAAAGCAAATGGAACCATTAAATTAAGTACTGCACTAATTTATTAAACCAGTGATGATTTCATCAACGGTTGCATTAATACACACAGTCATTCAGTACGGCAGATAGATAGCCTGAACACAAGCCTTTTATTCATCCTGAAATGCCTGGGAACACATTTCCACGGCTTGGCATTGTTCCTTGGATCCAAGCACTCCCGAGTGATAACAGTGAATAGCAGTGGGCAAACTGTGTAAAGTGACATTGATTGCAGAAACGTAATGATAATAATAATCCTAATGGTTGATAAAGTGTCTCAAATCACTTCACCGAATATACTGTATAAATGAACACGGTAGTCAATTTGCACACAGCAATAGTCCACAGAACAGCCACAGACTGAACCAGCATCGACCTCAATGTTGAATTGAACTTGGATCCTTCTGTGGCGCCTTTCCTCAAACAGCTCTGTTGTCTGAGATGCCATAACAGATTCAGCTTTTAACCCAAAGTGAAGAGGAGTTGTTGGAACTGAAGAACTCAACTTGTCATGGGTTCATCTCTGTACCGAGGCGCAACAAACCACAAATTTGGCAACGGTGAAAGGGATTGCAAACCCCAGTTTTAATCTGCACAAGACATCTTTGTCTGAAAGAGATTTTGTTGCGTACAAAAACATTTGCATCTATTTCAGTTGCATAGCAATTGGCGAGTGATCCCACTGAGGGTAAAAGTGAAGTGAAGAAAGAAAAGTGAAGGTGGGGGTGGTTTGGGAAAAAAAAACTGAATACTGTTGATATCATGGCGAACCTGAAGGGATTGCCAATGATCTCGAGTCTATCGTTTAATTTCAAGACCAGTTATTCCAATTTTCTGATACAGAAAGCGCCATAGGGAGCAGTAGAATTCCCAATTCCGTGCTCCATATGCAGAAACAGTAAAACCAAAATACACACAAAACACACAAACACACACAGCAAGTCAGAGTTTGTGCCTGAAGCAGTAAACTATCTTCCAGCTTCTGACTGACCTGCTGCAGAGTATTCGTACCAATTCGGTTTGGGAGATTTAGAACAATCCATTTATTCAATTTTGTGTGTGTGTGTGTAAAAAACAAGAGAGCTTCTTCACAACTAATTTGTGTGGTCATCACTCACAAGAGGAGATTCACTTCCCTCTTGCGGAGTACACTGGGTTTTTCCCATTGTCCTTAATTGTCCGCACTCCATTTTTTCCTCCCTCTTTCAAAAGCGATTATGAACTCATGTACCTCCTATGGCTGGGTGGAGCGACGCTCACAAGCAGCAGCCAACTGCGGATTGCTCACAAGTGTATTCATCCACAGCTTGATCCATAGAAGGGGCACTTCAATGGATGGGAGGACAGATAATAGGAAAGAATAGCCTGTTTATGGGAACTTGATGATGTATAGAAACCTCGAACTCCGGCTGAGGCACCAAAGGGAACATTTTGCTAGCAGTGGGTATAAAAAGAGCCTTCCGCACAAAGCAGAAGGTTTCATATATAAAGTGCTCCACACGGAGAACAGCAGACAATTAAAGTTTATTTTCTCAAGCATTGTGGCAGATGATGCCCATATGTTTTGATGCGAGATGTATTCTGTTGATTAACCTGACAGATAACATTCGATCCTAACATTTTGATTGAAGCGCAACGCAGACACACACGCACACACACACACACATACACACGTGCGCACACACACACACACTCTTCTTCCCCATCTACAAATACACGTTGTACAGGTTAAGGTATGAGACAATAAATCCAGTACAAGATGATCAATATAAAGGATCTGTATTGGGGGTAATATTTTAAAGGTGTGAAAATCCTTAAGAATGTTGACTCAAATTATAGTACAGGGTTGCCCTATCCTGCTTGCTCTGTAACTACAGTACCAAGATTCCCCCCACACCCACCACCACTCATTTACTCCATATCCCTGTAGTCCTATAGCTCAGTCATTAGTTTTCGTTTAAGGAATCCTGTAGCTCAGTAGTTAGCGCATTCGCCTTACAAGCGAGAGCTCTGGATTCAATTCCTGGCAGTTCAGGGCGAAACCTTGGGCAAATTTCCTTACACCACATGGCTGATAGTAATCCCTCAAAAAGAACAATAAAACTAATTTGGTCATTTCAACCCATGACTGTTTGTGGGGACGCTGCTGTGCGCAATTGGCTGCCGCATTTCATCCACCAATATACAGTCAATTCACTTTACAGTATATTCTGTGAAGCATTTTGAGACATCTCGAAGACGTGATAGGGTGCTGTATCAAATACAATGATTATTATTATTATTAGTAGTATTATTATTGAACCCTGTGACTTTTTGGCTCTAACATCTTCAAGCTTTTTTGCATCCTCTCCAGTACCCTAGTGAGAATCCTTCATCGCTATTTTCTTTTAAATATTCAGGATATGTATAATTCCCTCTGCTTGGAGGATGACAGCTTCTTTTTTTAAAAAAGGAAATCCACAGTATATAGCTAGAATAACATTTGATACCATTCCTCATCATGTTATTGCAATGTTGCTTCTCACAATTTACTCTAGCACCATGTTTTTTTTTTGGGTGGGGGGTGGAGAAACGGTACTAAAGATCTGCTAAAGCTATTGACACAGCTTTAGCTGATAAAAGACTGATCTTAAAAATAAATAGCCGTAAAATTTAATAATTTTATTCGGATAAAAATCCATTTGCGAACAACTGAAATAAAAATAAAGAGGCAAGAGAGGTCAGTCACCTGAACAACTTGCTCTCTTTTAAAATCTGAAGAACACAGTTTGCTATGACATCCCACTCACAGGCATTATAACATACAAGGTTTCTATGGTATCAATCACCACTTCCCACATACTGTATTTATTCAGCTGAAGCTTGAGAAACAAAATGCAAGCGCACATCTAACTGTCGCACTCCCCTCTCAACAATCTATTACGTCCACTGAACAACGCACTAAATCTGATGAAATTCAAACCCAATAGAAAGTATTGGCATCAACATAATAATAACAATAATAATCCTTGCATTTGATACGGTGTTTTTCACAGTCTTCTAGACGTCTCAAAGCGCTTCACAGAATGTACTGTAAAGTGAATTGACTGTATATTCGTGAGCGAAACGCGGCAGCGAATTGCACACAGCAGCGTCCCCACAAACATTTGTGGATTGAAATGACCAATTTTATTATTGTGGTTTTTTTGGGAGGGATTGTTATCAAGTAAGGAAACTTGCCCAAGGTTTTTTCCTGACCTGCTTGGATTCGAACACAGGTCTCACACTTGCAAGAAAGCACCGGCATCAATAGCAAAGTATTGTACATTTCTTCAGGATTGACACACACACACACACACTTCCTGGCAACGCCCTATGCAACAAAATGGTTACAGGGAATGTTTAATTTCGAGCAGAATTTTACTGGGGTTTATCTTTTCCTTTCAGTTCCTGATCAGCACGGTCATGGCGCTATCTCAATCCTGATGCAAACGAGGAATATGAATAACCTCCCACTCACTCCAATTGTATTACCAAAGGTGATCAGGAACTAGCGGCAGCACAGCGTGGGAGCTATTTGACAAGGGCAAAGGAGTTTGTAAAAATAAATTGTTTTAATTTTACTTTCAAGTCACGTTAAAAGTATTCTTCTTTCTCCAAACAGTGAATTACATCAAATGATTCGATTCAACGAGTCTTTTGATGATAATTAAGACGCCACATCAGCCCAAACCCCTTCTTATGGTGGAGCCCTGTAGCTCAGTGGTTAGAGCGCTCAACTCGCAAGAGAGAGGACCTGGGTTTGATTCCCAGCAGGGCAAAATGTTGGGCAAGGTTCCTTACTCCACATGCCTCTGTTTACCTAGCGGTAAGCAGGAACTCGGTTGTTATTAATCAATTGGTGGATCGCATTTCCGAGAATGATAATCCCTTCAAAAATGTTTAAAAGAAATTTGGTCACTCAATCCATTACCGTTTGCGTCACTGCTCTGTGCAATTGGCTGCCACGTTTCGTGCCCCGAAGCATACACTTTACAGTACACTCTGCATAGTGAGATGTCTCGAAGATGTGATAAGGAGCAATATCAAATGCAAGCATTATTATTTCCCCTCTCCCACAACTCCTATTCCCAAAGACAGCAGCATGTTCAAAAATATCTAGGCTTCAATTCTTTGCTTACTCCACACTTAACAGTCAACTGTTCCAATAGTTTTCACATTAACTTTGTGGTGCACCAACATATTTGCAATGTAGGGATTTTTTTGCTTACTGACATCCCACTAATGATTAAGAGGAAGCAAATGATCCTGCAGGCACAGTACAACAAGTATTAATCTGAGGTCTCAAAGACGCACACATCACTGACACCAGCTAAATAATTAATTATTCTTGCATATTTTTTGGCACCGATTAGCCATTTATCAGGCATTTCATTTATTACTAGTAATTTAGGATTTCTTTGGGAAAGCGTGAAGCTTTCCAAACATCCGAGACTCGAGCCCAGCTTTCTTTTCCTCTCTCAGTCAAGGAACAGCAGCAAATAGAAAATTGGACCACATTTCAATGCAGTATAAGAAGTTGCCATGAGAGAAATTATTAATTCCACATCAAACTGAGTCTCCAGTGAAAACAGCACTTCATGAATAAGTTGCAAAATGAATCAGGATTCTCTTTATATGTGGACGTAACCCAACCCAAACTACAGTATTTTCTCCCAAATGACTTTTTCACCAAAGATTAGTCCAATAATATTTTTCACTGGACGGGATGTGATATTGAATTATATATCTTGCACAGGTGTATTTAAAAAAAGTCATTATTTCTTGTTGTGTGAATTGGGCATGATAAAGTTACCCTAAAATGGCCGGCAGAATGTTTAATTTTCAAACCATTAATTTCCTCATACAGTTTGGGTAAAAAAAATAAACTTGATCAAGAGGAACATTTCATTTCAAATGTAACGGTTTGTGTCAGAACTCAGCTCTGCTAGAAAATTAGTTTGTGTTGATTCCCAGTTATGTTTGATAAAGTGCAATGAGCTGATATTTATAATGCACAGAAGAGAGTGCTAATTCATTGCACCATCTAATAACCTTTGGTGTGATCTATTATACGAAATGACAGGAGTTAATTATTTCATTTCCAACAGGGATTATTACATTCAATCATATTTTACAATGTGGTAAATTTGAACGTGTTAAAAGGTTGAGGGGATTGAATGGTGCAATCAGCACAGGCATATTGTGCTTTCACCTTAAATAATAATAATGATTTGGTCACTCAATCCATGACTATTTGAGGAAAAAAAATTTGTGGACTATTTGTAGCAGCAATCGGCTGCCACGTTTTGCCCACAAAACATGCTGTCAATTAACTTTACAGTATATATTCTGTGCTATGTTTTGAGATGTCTCGCAGATGTGATATCGAATGCAAGGAGTCTTACTATTATATTTTAAGAGTGACATAAAACTACACAGGAAAAAAAGTGTTGCCCAGAATTAATACACACAGACATCAACAAAAGCATTGATTATTTGTCTTTCTTAAGAAATGGTTTGGTTTTAGATAGAGTAATGTAGCTTGTTGATTATGCAACACATTATGATGTTATAAACAGTATATAATATAATCCTTGCATTTGATATAGCGCTTTTCACATCTTATCGACGTCTCAAAGCGCTTCACAGAATGTAGTATAAAGTGAATTGACTGTATGTTTGTGGGAGAAACGCGGCAGCCAATTGCGCACAGCATATATATAACAATATATATGCATATATAACAAACTCTTTCACACGTCCTTGTGAAACAGTGAGATTGAAGCAATGATCCGTAACCTTCTGAAAATACCAGCTTTCATGAATCTATATTAGCATAGTTTGATTTCCACATCCTCCAGCTCTTATAAAGATATCCAGTTTGTTCAGCTTCCCCTTTGTTGGATTCACACCAATTTTTCATATTCCTTTATTAAACCTCCCTATGATGTACAATGAACAATGCATAATGCATAGCTTCATTTGGAAGACAAAAATAAACTAAAATATTTGTATTTTCTTCCACACTTGAAAGGCAATTTTATGCTGCATCTTTCACAGAGAAATATTTAACAATACAATAGAAAGAGCCTTTTCTAATAGAATTAATGAGTATGAAGAGTAATATCATTATTCTTGAGAACCGGGTGCCTCATGAAAAGAAAACAGTTGAAGAGAGAAAGAAATAAGACACAATGATGGAGCTTAAGGCTCAGCCGCCTAAGGATCACATTGTCTGGACAACATATATATCAAACTTGGCATTCGTATCTGTGACAAGCTTGATTGCTCTATGTCCAGACGATAGAAGGAATCTTCCTGGCAAATATTTGTAGCTTAGCAGCTCTAAGAAGGTGTTCAGCTGGATTTCAGGAAACCTGAAGTTAACACAGTTTTGTCAAAATATGGAAAAGACGGGGGGAAAAAATAGCATTTTTGTGGTTTATCATAATTTAAATCAATTTCTATTAATTTCACAACATTTATACAGCCACTTATAAAAGCAATAATTCCAATCATTGTATTGCTGGAAAGTTTATTACTGTAACTTGGTTGTTATTTTTTTGGGAGGGTGGGTAGGGAGGGGAAGGGGGGGAGAAAGGTTATGAAGTTGTAGCCCAAATCATTTTAGGATAGGAATAATAATAATCTTTGCATTTGATATTGCACTTTTCACATCTTATCGATGTCGCAAAGCGCTTCACAGAATATACTGTAAAGTGAATTGACTGTATACTTGTGGGTGAAATGCAGCAGCCAATTGTGCACAGCAGTGTCCAACAAACAGTTGTGCTTTGAAATTACAAATTTGTATTATTGTGAGGTTTTTTTGGATGGATTATTATTAGGCATGTGGAATACGGAAACTTGCCCAAGGTTTTGCCCTGATCTGCCTGGATTTGAACACAGATCTCACGCTTGTAAGGCGAGTGCTCTAACCACTGAGCCACAGGAGCTCCACAAATGAATCAGGTTATACGCTTTGAAATGTTTTAATCGACTACGCAAATCGAACCAAACTTAGCTGACATTAAACCACTGTGGCTAGGTAACAGGTCTAGGGAGATCGGAAGGGGATCCTGACTATTTGAGTGGATAAACTTCGAAACAGGTGAATTTCAACCCTGCACGTGAATTCAATGTGAACCTTTGACTCGATCAAAGACGGTTCCTTAACAAGGCTCTACTGACTTCAGGAACGTTCAGCTATAGGGCATCTAAGCTTCACTATGTGCTCCGCTTCAGCTCAGCATCCATTTGTGGTTTCTGGATCTGGCTTTGAGGTTGGCAGGTTTTCAAACTAAATATCCCTGACGTTCTCCAGTGAGATGAAATCGACGCTATCAGCGGTCAGGTAATAAGTCCAAAGGAAAAACACACACACACAGCACATACTGGCTGCTGCTGCTGGAAATAACAATGAAATCCAGCCTCCTTAGCAGTTCATAACCTGCATATTAGATCTTCAGGGTGCTCCTCGGGAAGATGTGCTAATCAGTCAATGATCTCAACAAGAGATACATGCGAGCAAAGCTGCCTGAGAAACGTTACTACCAACAAGTCTTCAGGGATACAGAATCCCATCTGCACAGAGATTATCATCAATCTTTACTTTCACTCCAATGAGTGATGTGCTTTAATAACAATAATCCTTGAATTTGATATAGCACTTTTCACATCTTCTAGACATCTCAAAGCGCTTCACAGAATTTACTGTAAAGTGAATTGACTGTATATTTGTGGGCAAAACAGCGCAGCCAATTGCACATAGCAGTGTCCCCACAAACAATCGTGGATTGAAATGACCGATTTTTATTATTGTTTTTTTTGGGAGGATTATTAGACTTGTGTGTAGAGTAAGGAAACTTGCCCAAGGTTTCACCCTGACTGGCCTTGATTTGAAATACCGGTCTCGCGCTTGTAAGGCAGGCTCTCTAACCACTGAGCTGCAGGGCTTTGGTTCAGTTTCCTAGCAGACACTTGGAAGCTCGGACTCCGGTTAATACTTTTCCATGTATTGTTGACAAGAGACATTAAAGAATGATGTATGTACGCTTGGCTTTCCTTATTCGTGCCTGATGTCACTGAAAGTCAAATCACTGCTCACAAAACAATCTACTCCATGTAAAGTGTTGATGCACAAGATTGATCATTTCATTGAATTTACTTTTATTTTAAAAATAGGCTAAACTGTAATACGTACAGTCATTAATAGTTAACTGCAAGGACAGGTGTTAATTTATCCTTTTTTTAAAAAAAGCTTTTAAGCCGTACAATATACTTGAGATTAAACTATCCCTTTTGTTAGCACTTAGCGTTTAATAATCACGTAAGCGTATCTCTAGGACAGATCACACTCCTGTTTATAATGCAAACGGCAGTTATTCTATAACTCATAGAAACGAATAGCCCAACGCACATGAACTCAATTAACAGTCCATCATGTGATGAACCACAAAGGGGAAATGCGTGCAAATTTATTTCCGTTTCTAACTTTGAAATGATAAAAGTAATACCTTTCGCCAAAATGAAAACAAAGCTGCCAAAATGGACAAACATGCCAGAAGAGACAGGATTAATAATAACAATAATAATTCTTGCATTTGCTGTAAAGCCATATGATTTCGTTGAGACATCTCTAAGCGCTTCAAAGGATATACTGCAAAGTGAATTCACTGTATATTTTTCTTTAGTCTTTGTTTGTGGGTTCCTGTAGCTGAGTGGCTAGAGCATTCACCTCGCAAACGAGAGAACTGGGTTTGATTCCCAGCAAGTCATAACCTTGGGTGAGTTTCCTTACTTCACATGCCTGATAATGGGACGCTGCTGTGCACAATTGGCTACCATGTTTCACCCACAAATATACAGTCAATTCACTACAGCATTCCTGCACTGTGCAATAAACGGTGCTCTGCTTTGCGCAAAATCTGAACTGTCAATTAGAAGGTTCATACCAGAAGCCATTAACCTTCTTGACTTCATCTGGATTCCATGTTGGTTTAAATTAAAAAGAAGAATGAGAATGACAGTTATGCAGGTGAAGCTTGTTAAATAAAATCTGGGAACATTTTTGCCTAATAACTTCATAAATGAACGTGTACAGTTATTGAATGCAGCCCTGAATATAATAATAATAATCCTTGCATTTGGTACAGTGCTCAAAGCCCTTCACAGTATTCACCACAGTTACTAAAAACTTGATCCAAAATTTATTTTAATTGTTTTTAAATCGAAAATAAAGTCTGCGGAAGGAGGCTTCCTAGCCTTTTTTCTCTTGAACTACAAAATAAGTGGAAATACATGTTGGATTTGTATATTCAGGAACCTCTCTCCTTGTTTGCAAAGGCAATGGGTCACTGGGTCCTGGATAATTAATGCTCGATTCCTTTTGCACCACAAGATTTCTTCCTCATTTTGTTCTAAAAGGAGGTTTGACAGATAGCCAATGTAATTTATCAAGTGATTCTCTTGCAACCCTTTACTGTAAAGTATTCCTCTCATCATAATTGAGGAAATATGCGTTTAGTTAAGTAAAGCTATCAGCAATTAGCTTTACCAACACATTGTTCAAGGCTCTTACAAATTAAACTATAATTAATTGGGGGTTTTTTTAACCTCCAACCGTTTTAATTTGAGAAATTAGCACTCAAAGTAAAAGTGGTCCACAAAAATTTGGTAAGCACTGTATTTGCATCATGTAATTCATTAATTATGACAGATAGCAATTTTCCAATTGTAAGATGAAATCAAGCAATGATCGTGCGTTTGGAAACTCCCACACTGTGAATGGTTAAAACCTGGAAAATACAACCTGTGTGCGCAACCCAGGCCGGTTGCAATTCCATAAAAATACACTGAGCAGCCGTCATCAACTTCAAAAGATGGATGAAGAAGGAGCACATTTCATTAACCACTGCTGTAGCCAGTCACATATATTTCAATCTCTGACTCAATGATCTTAGTAATAGGTCGCTGAATTCAAGACAGTAAAATGTAAAGTGCCTACCGAAAAGGGAACAATACTGTACTGGTGGCCCTATTAAACCTCATCTAAAATGCACAAGCGACATTAAAATTCAGGAAACTTCCTGCAATAAAAATCATGCCATTAGCAATTAATCCTCTGTCCATAATTAAAACTACCAAAATAAAAAAAACTGCAATATTTAATGATGAACTTCATATTTCTTCTCAGTTCAATATCTTCTGGTAATAGCAACCAGAGGCTTATGTTTCTAGCAGACATTACTTCTATTACTTTGTGACAGTATTAGTGACTGCGGATTCGATATTTCTCGACCAAATACACCCGAGAGCTTGTTTAAAACAGACTTTCAGAGACACATTTGTTGATGGCTAGCCAGACCTTTAAATGGTAATAAGAATAATCCTCACATTTGATACAGCGCCACATCACAACTTCTGATATATCTCAAAGCGCTTCACAGAATATACTGTAAAGTGAAGTGCAGCAGCGTCCACAAAGTCATTGATTGAATGGCCAAATTATTATTTTTACTTTACTTTTTTTTGAAGGGATTATTACCCCTGGAAAAGCGATCCGCCAATCAACTAAGAAACGCGTTCCTACTTACTGCTGGGTAAACAGAAGAGTGCACAGTAAGGAAACGTGCCTAAGGTTCTGCCCCACCCGAGAATCAAGCCTGGGTCTTCTCGCTTGCAAGGCGAGTCTTCTAACCACAAAGCTCGAGGATTCCATACAGATCTCTCCACAAAGCAAAACGTGTTTCTCTCATTTCACAATGAAACTAACAAAATAGCCTTCTTAGTGAATAATGGAGATAGATATATTCCCCACCCTCCCATTTATAAAAACGCTCAAAGTAAACAGCTGGACCTCGCAGCCATCATACTTACAATCAAATCGAATTTCTTTGTCCAGAAAAAGCTTTTTGCAAAGCCACATCTTAAAGTTTTACTTACTCTCTTCTTCCAATGCATCTGATAGATTGTATACTTCATCTCGATTTATACACATCCTGTAGATATATATGTAACAAGGACTGCTATGTCACAAGATAATAATCCTTGCATTTGATATCGCGCTTTTCACATCTTCTAGATGTTCGCAAAGCACTTCACAGAATATATTGTAAAGTGAATTGACTGTATACTTTTGGACGAAATGTGGCAGCCAATTACGCACAGCAGCATCCGACAAACAGTCGTGGATTGAAATTACCAATTTTATTTTTGTTTTTTGGGGGAAGGATTATTAGGCGTGTGGAGTAAGGAAACTTGCCTAAGATTTCACCCTGACCTGCCTGGATTCATGCTTGGTAAGGCAAGTACTCTAACCACTGATCTACTGGAATAGCCAGGTTTCCCTCTGATGGTTGTCCAGTGACTCCTGTGAAGATGTGAGCTGATAACTTTCTGCATGAAGACAGGATCAACCTCAATCACGCTGTTCTCCACAGTTGGACAGCACCCTGATGCTCACCATCTCGTCACTAACACTAAACAGGATGGGGTGTCTATCATACATTGGTGAAAATTGCACCAGCCTATCACAAGAATTCTGTGGAGACATTATCTTGAACACAGATTAGACTTGCTTTTCACATCGGAAGGAAGAGGCTCAACTCATATACTATCAAATGCAATCCACACAATTCCATTTTTACTAATTAGCATTAAGTACACTCTCCCCCGCCCCCCCTCCCCCCAACATGGGCAGATTATCATCACTTTGGAGCAAGAAGAGGAAAGGAATTTTAAACCAAAGATCTATAAATCAGCGACATTTCAGACTGAGGTCTGCACCCGACATGTGAAAACTCGACAATCTGAAGTGTCTTTTCTCAACCCCAATTTTTTTTTAAAAAACAAAAAGAATAACGCAAAAGTCTCGGGTGTGAGATTCAACTGAAAAAAACGCTGCAGAGCATTCTCGAATAGATCGAAGAGAACTCTTTTACAGCAGTGAGTGAATTCTCGGAGAAGATAAATACTGTACTTTTTTTTAAGACTGTGCTAACAGCACTCAAGACTGTAACTTGACTTTGTTAAAAAAAATTATACCTGATTTTGTATTCTGCCCTGCAAAATATCCTTGACAAATCAAGTTTCAATTCCCTCTGGTTTTGCAGCAATACATATCATCATTACAATACAGGATAGGACGCATCCATCACTGTAACCTAATTGGATTGAGATATAGAGGGCAGCTCATGAGTATTGGGGTGATTTGATAACTGGCGGATTGACTGAATCACAGAGAACTGATCAAGCCACAGGTGTCCCATGCTGCCAGCTGGGCAAATGACATCAATGCTGTGCAAATTTTATACTGCAAAATATTAGCAGTTTGATTGCATCGGAGATATTTTAGGACTACTCTTCGAAATAGCCTCGCTCCATTTCCTGACGTGCACAATTTCTGAGCCAATCAGCTTATTGGTTACCCTGTAACTTCCATCACAAAATATACATTTTCAACTCGCTTTACAGTAGTTGCTGTGAAGCGCTTTGAGGCGTCTCGACGATGTGATAGGGCGCTGTATGAAATGCAAAGATTACTTTTATTATTATCATCACGCATTGCACCTTTTCCTGTTAAATTTGCCACCATATAAATTTCCAATGGACAGTTTGCGGAAGGAGCTTGACGTGCACGAAAGACACGGGAATTTAAGGTGAGCCTCTTCCTTCCGATGCGAAAGGCAAGTCTAATCTGTCAGAGACACTGACTGATTTAATCACGTTCAAGATAATGTCTCCACAGAATTCTTGTGATAGACTGGTGCAATTAGTTACTGTCAGGAATGGCTCAGAATCCTTGCATCCTTTGTTGCATTGAGGCTGACACACTTTAATTGACTCTTGATTGAGTGCAGCTGATCATCACAAGAGATTCCACGCCCCCCCCTCCAACCCCCAACGGCCCCCCCACCCCCCCACTCATTATCTTTGAATGTGTGCCCCAGCAAAAGCTATCTACAATCACCAGACAACTCCAAAGAAACAATGCAGTCAACGAGCAGTAAATCAATCACCAATGTCCAGAAAAGTGACTCAAGTCAGCAACCTCGACTCTTTCTGCCGGACTCAACCCTGGATTTAGCTGAAGCACATTAATGCTACTTTGATTTGCGGTGGATCGACAATCCAAAATCATCCATCACGTAGACTTGAAAATCACAATTGAAAATCTAATTCAAGACAGAGGTGGATAGATAGCTGTTAGGTCGGGTTACCAAGGGATAAGGGGCCAGAGCGGGCGGGTAATTGGAGTTAAGGTACAGATCAACCATGATCTTGTAGAATGAAGGTACAGGCTTGAGGAACTGGGTGGCCTCCTCCTGTTTTTAGGAGGAGGAAAGCGATCCGTCAATTGACAAACAACCAGGTTCCATTTTTTACCGGTAGGCTAACAGAGACGTGTGGAGTTGAGAAACTTGGTGCATGACATCTCTCCCTCCAGCTGTTTCCTCTCCTTCAAATCAGAAAGCGGTTGGGTTCCACTCTGCGCTTGCCAAGAGATCAATGAGATGAGACATTCTTGTGGGTCAAATAATCCTGTGCTTTACTCGCGTTGTTCAGTCGGTGCTTCGCGTTCCATTGTGTGCTTTTGTTGCAAGGTATTCACAGCGGCGCGCGCACACACACATACAAGCAAACAGCTTTGCTTGGTCACAATGTTTGGCTCCCAAGGACTCCCATTAAAATGAGTGAGGAACATTCTCTGAACTCCATCTCAACACTTGGTAACGACCTACAATTGTGGCAAATCAATTATGGATGAGGAATTAATTGCATCCCCTGTTTTGAATAACCTGGCAGACTATGATACCAAAACTGCCAATTACTATAATCAGAGGAACACACTGTGTATATTGATACACTGATTGTTGGAGTAAAATGTCATGTGTACTTTGTTCAGAGTCGCATTTCACAGACATTTCACAGACATAATTTAGCAATAACGAACGTATGGGAGTTCAACTTGGCAACTTGATTGAAGGGACGAGACTTACCGTGACTCTACACGACTGTTCAATCCCATCTAAGAATTGATTTACACCAACTGCCTCCTCTCCCCTTCTACAACTGAGACGCCTCAACCCCTTGTCCTCTAACAGGCAGATAAAATAACTCAAGAATATCTTCATCTGGCTTTCACTGTCAATCAACTTAATTCAACCATTACCTCTGACCAAACACAAGAAGTAATTAGAAACGAGAGCAATAATTAGTCCTTTCAGCTAACCAACTAACCACCCACATACATACAATAAACATGTAGCCAACAGTTCTGAGGCTTCCACAAGGTCACACTTGTAGACTGAGCAATCAGATGTTACCTCTTTCAAGGAAGTAAAAATTCCACACATCTATCACCTGCACAATTATTCCACTCAGATATTTAACACTTAACATTTCAAAGAAAATTTAGAAATCGGATAACATTAAAGATGACGTCCCTTTGTTTTCCTTCTAGTTGTTGGCGGAGGTGAGGAATTTAAGATGAAGAATCCTGACAAGCCTGAGAGGGGGTAGGGGGGGTTGGGGTTAGAGTTGGGCGATGATGCGTTGCAGAATATGGGAGTTCAAGTTCAACTCGAAGTTATTTAATTAACTTGAATGTTATCGTGCCAACTGACCAGCGTCAATGAGGTAATATGCATCAAAAATCACACGTTGAAATAATGGGAATAACCTGAAAAACAATACTAGTAAACCATAACATTTCTCATTTTTGAGGGAGGCAGATTTTATTCCGTCGACAATTATATTGTTCCTATATTATTGTAATAAATTCACCCGTATTATTTACCCAGGTGGTTTTAAAAAGACTGATTGACAGGATGGTCATTTCAGCCTTTCATTGAACCAAGCCTCTATTTAAGACTGAATATGAGATTCAGTCCTTGGCATCACAGTAACTGGGTGTGAATGGGCATGCTTGGCTGACATACATGAATTCAAATTTTTTATAAATCAAAAGAGCATTGTTTCAATAAGATGTCATTTGCAATATTTCTGAACATAATTACTTTATCAAAGAACAGAAGTTACAGAATAGAGGATTATTGCAGTAATAACTAGAATCCTTGCATTTGATGTAGAGCCCTATCACCTCTTTGAGACGTCCCAAAGCGTTTCACAAGAACATACCCTGAAGTGGAGTGACTGTATATTTTGTGGGCGTAACCAGAACTACGTCTTGTTTACCCGCTAGCGCTCTGCTCCGCTCCATGACATCTGCACTTCATGCAAATTTCCCGTGGGTTGATGGTAATTTGAAAAGCGTCTTCTGGAGGAATCTCATTACAAAAAAAAATCATTTAAACCACTCCCAACGTGGCCAATAACTCTTGCAAAATGAAGAACTTTGGGCAGAGGCCTTCCCAACACCGTATTTGCGTGTCTGTGTGCACCTGATAAGCTTCCAGTGACTAGGAATCCTTGATGCAGCACCTCGCAGTTCTGCTGGTAAGGTCCGTTACTTCACAGTCTGTGCAATTCTCATTACACATATACCGCTGGTTTAACGCATGCTGTGAGCTTACAGTAACAGTAAAACATAGTGAACCTGAAGACTTCGCTTTCGGTCCTGAACTAGAACGGTGACAGCCTGTTGCACACAAGCCACTCAAGTTAATAACCACAAAACAAGAGGTTTCAGCCGCGTAAACCCAAACCAGCATTGGCTAATGCTGATCTTGCTAAGTTAAACTATATAAGCCGCACCTTAGAGAACACTATGCTTTGCACCCGATTCTCATACACAAAGTTATTGCAGCATTTGTAGATTTCTCTTTTTAAAACAAAGGCATTCTTGGGTGACTAGGTCTTGATATAAGTACATAAAAATTGCTGGATAAAAGAAGACCAAAGTCCATCCAGTTTGCCTTTTACCAGTGATCCTGGCTGTCGCATCCACATGTCAGGTCCCAAACTGTTTGCTCCGTCTTTGGACTTTTTACATAAGACATTTCCAATAATGTAAATGGGCGTATCACTAAAATACCACCAGCTCAGCAACCACAATCACCAGGAAAATAACAGCAAAGTAGGACCTGTTGGTGACCAGTAAAACAACACTGCTGCGCTTGAAGAAAACCTGGCTTGCTTTCTCGCAACAACTACAACACGGTCTTCGCTGCCTAATTAGCAGTTGGTATATAACCCTTCAGGTATGTTTTGACAGAATCAAGTATATCTTACAGAGAGAAAAAAAAACACCTAATTTTCTTTAAATACCAGTTTGCCCCTAGCAGTAACACCCGTATCGACGCGAGCGTTGAGCAAAAAACGGGGAGTAAGTGAGTAAGTAATCAAGTTTATATAGCGCTTTCCACGTCTCATCGACGTCCCAAAGGCGCTTCACAGAGTTTGGGGAAAGAAAGTAGGAAAGTTAACTGTACATTTGTGGGCGAAAATTTGCGGGAGAAAAGTGATTGCAACAAAAAAAAGGTCCGATTGTAAGTCACACTTTTTTTTCCGAATGGAGGCAGAGTGGGGGAGGGGGGGGCGGGATATAATCGGATTGATATCACTTCGCTGCTGCTTCGCGGGTGGGTTCGCCCACCGAAAGTCACCTCTCAGAAAAACAAACCCGCCCCTTCAACTTGTGAACGTGCTCGCGGATGTCACAGATTCGCCGACCTTTGCTTTCCGCCTCAACAGTAGCCTGAGGGACGTCCTCATCTCTGGATGAGGAGTCCGAACCTCTGTGGCGCTCCAAGCTTTTTTATACATACCTCCTTTTCTACATATTTTCTTGCCCGGTTTCCTGGCACATTCCTTCGAGATTCTTTTTACTGAAAAATGAATAAAAGACTAGAAAATAACATGAGCTCCAGTCACAGACAGCAGGAGCATGCAACACTACCAACCGACTTAAAAATGGTCCCTTTTTTTTATATAGATATATATATAAAAAACACACACAAGGGTAAATATAAGGCTCCCAACTCATTGTGCCCACACACACAATGGATCGAAATGATGTACCTTCTCTTAAGTCAGTGAGACGAGGGTTGAAAAAAAAATTCAACCTCCACCTCGATGGTCGTGCCGTGGAGAGGGTGGTGGGGGGAAGGGGGAGGAGGATGGGGGGAGGAGGAAATCATTGAGTGAGGTGGGTGAGTGGGAGGACAGAGATTTGATGCACAGGGATAAAGCTTCATGCACGGACACACAAATCACAGCACAGCATGCAAACCATTTCCCATGCTTGCTAAAGGGGAGAGAGAGAGAGAAAAAAAAACCAAAGGTAAGGGTACGACATTGATATTAAGAGGTTATTAAGAAATAAAAGGAGAGACTTGTTCCTGTTTGTTCCCTGGGCGTTTTGGACTCACCGTCTTCAGTGGGCACATATATGTTTAGGAAGAGGCAATCTTCGCTCTGTTCCTGCACGTACGTGGCAATGATTTCCAAGTTGGCGTAAAACCAGACGGGGAGCATGACTTCGGGCAGCACGCCGTGGATGTTCTGGGGGCAGACGGGCGCGAAGTGGGTGGCGTTTCGGATCTCAGGCCAGGACGGGGGGGGTTCCGGAGGCTGGAAGCGTCGCTCGCCGGTCGGCGGGGCGGCGTACGGCACCCCGAGGTACTGGATAACCGGACCCAGGATCTCGTTGCTCAGTTCCTTTTTAATCCCCCTCAACTTGCCGTAGTTGGTGTTGGCCACCGGGTGATGGTGGTGGTGGTTGTTGTTGTTGGCGGCGGCGCTGTCGTGTTTCTGACACAGCACCAGCGTGTCCTTCAACGTAAATCCCAGTATCCAAACGATAAAGGTCACGTCGAATCCCATCCGCACCGGGTGCATCATCACCACGCTCAGTAAACCGGACAGCCACATTGGCCGCTGCCGGTGAAGTGACATAACCGGGATCTCAGGACAGAGGGAGAGGAGAGGGAGGGAGGGAGGGAGGGAGGGAGGGAGGGAATTCCGATGGGCTCTCCAGGCGCAAATCCCACGAAATGTTCGGGTATTAATTCAGACAAGGAGGGAAAGGCCAAAAAATCTCAAAGGCTTCCTGTATCAGAGGGATTTTCCATGGGAGTGTGTACTCATTGAAGGACCATCTTCACTTTGGTGCTTTTTTTTGTCGTCGTCCGTCCGTCCCCCCTCCCCCTCCCCCACCACCCCCACCTTTCACAAAAAAAGAGAGAGAGAAGAGACAAGATCCAAACATCCTCTGAGCATCGAAACGGAGAGATGTCCTGGTGACTGCAGATTTCCTTCTGACCAATCGATTGGAGGTATCAGCGAGTCTGTAGCCTGCAGAGCAGAAGACAAGGGAAGACACCACATCAGTGTTTGTGATTGCTCACCATATACATTTTTTTTTAATCTCTTTTGTTTCAGCCTCACACAAATCCCTGGGTGACATTCTTTACCTTTATAAAAAAATACATGGGTAGGGTGGGTGCGGGGGGGGGGGGGGGAAGAATAAAACCTTCCTCAAGTAAAGCTTAATTGAAAACAAACTTCCTCTCTCGACAATTCCCTTTTGTTTCCCTAGAAGGAATGGCTTGCCTTGAAATAACTACGTTTGACAAAAACAGATCAGACAGACTGGAATCAGCCTTCCACGTATCACACTGTTGGTCACTTCTGATCCATTGATATTAGGTTGGAAACGTGGCTGCAGTGGGACAAACCCATTGAGTGTTCTTCCCCCCCCCCATTTCTACACACACTCACACATACACACACACACTCACACTCACACACCTGCTGTTGTGTAGCCATCCAATTGATGTAGGATTAAAATGGGCCAAATGTTATCCCCAGTTTTACCAGATGGGCTTAAATAATGAGCATCCTTGGGATTTCATCAATTGGATGCAGAGGCATGTCTCGCACTCCTATCGAGACCATTCTACTTTTAAACATTCCGCTGCCGAGTGTTTTGACTTAAAATGGGATGAATACATTTCACCTGGAAATATTACAGTTTCTTATGTTTGGGAAGATTGCGCAGGACATAGGCAAATTGAGCAGGGGAAAAAACATCATTTGTGATGCAAGCTGCAGATATTAATGGTCTGTAGCTAAAGAATATAAACTGGAGCGCATTCGGGCTTTGAACTCGGTTTTTTTTCCCCTTTAAGGTACAATTTTCATCACAATGTGCAGTGAAAATACAATCTGGCAAATGCCATATGCAGTGCATGAAAAACAACTTGTAACCCAATCGTAGAAAACACATGTAATTTGTTCTTTGTGTTAGAAGGCAACATTAAGTGAGGCATATTTTCCTGAACAATTTACTTGTGATGTGACAATTAGGGGACTTATCAGCATTGACATCACACCACTCAAGAGAATTAAAAACAGGTTTTGTTTCCCCCCCCACCCCATCTCCCCCATCAGCTATACTTTTAATTAATTGTCCAAAAGATTCCAGTTCCCATCATCCGGCGCTGTAATAACATCAATTTCCTCTTTTTTTGTTCCCAAAATACAACTAACGTTTCAATGTATTTGCAGGTACAGTACAGGAGCAAGGGAGAATAATAAGAGGCATTTGAAAAGCAGCGATTTTCTCGCTTTCATTGGTGTGTGATTGTGCCATAACCAAGGCACTCAATTGCATTCTTTAAATTTTATCTCAAATTGCTGAAGAAGCAGAACCATTTCCCCCACGCACACACACACACACACAAAACAGAAACAGTTCGATTTCTTCCCCTCTGGCCCCCAATTATCTGAGGACTTCTTTCCTCACTGGAGTTGGAGCGTTAGACCAGTGTAACGTCAAAACTGCGATCTTTTCAACAGGCAAATGCATTTCTTAGAATTTTTGTTAAAGAAAAAACAACAGAAGTGGCTGGGAACGCTCGGGGGGTCAAGCAGCATCTATGGAGAGAGGAGAGCGAGTCAACGGTTCGGGTGGGGGGGGGGTGGGCACCACCCTTCGTCAGAAACAAATTACATGTGTTTTCTACGATTGGTTTACAATGTGTGTGTGTGTATATATATACACACACTCTCCCTCTCTCTCACACACTCACTCACTCATATAGGTTAACATCTCCTACCAAGTACAAATACTTTAGTTGATCGCTTTCCACTTCCCATCAAAGCTCTTTACAGGGATCTCCCCCATTGGTGACCAGGAACTCTCTGATGGGCAACTCTGGCTGACACTCAACGTGAAATTGAAGAGCCTTGAAATTACAGGAGGTTGGGGGTGGATAGGTTGGGGGGATTGGGGGTGGAGGTGTTGGGGGTGGAGGTGTTGGGGGTGGAGGTGGGTGGGGGGGGTTGGGGGTGGAGGTGGGTGGGGGGAGTACGAGACAATTGGCCCACACTGACTGAACACAATAAAAGTAAATCTGCACAGATTTCCATTTGCTGTATCTATAACTCAGCCCGGGGTGTGAATGCCCTGCAAGAAAACCGTGAGGGGGGAACAGAGGCAACAACACCCAAAACAAAAATCCAACTTCTATCCCACGTCAGTCGGTGGCAGAAAATCAGACTGAGAAAAATCAATTTCCAGTGTTTCGAATGACCTTTAACTGACTAACGATATATCAACGGGGACAATAAGATATGCCCTCTACACATGTAAATACAAATAATCCGAGTCTGTCAGCGCGGTTTGCTCAGGGCAACCCGTGCCACTCACCAGGCAAGTGAAGTGTCGCGCTTACAGTTAGCAAAGCGGGTATTTTGTCTCTGTGCAAAGTTATATTTGTGGAAGCCTCGGTAGTATTTTGATGTACAA